>JAJHSJ010000014.1:45535760-45611455 GCA_021015155.1 Magnolia officinalis | reverse complement strand
GGCTCGTTTGATCTGTCTTGAGCCGTAGAGTACAATAGTTGGAGCGGATTCACCAGATTCGGGCCCCACGTACAAAAAACCTAAAAAATACATTTTTAAAAAAAAAAATAATAAAAGAAAATATGCAGCAGCTGATGCTGCTGCTGCCAGAAGGCGCGCAGGCAGCGTCCTGCGTTGACGGACGGACGGAAGGGCTGGGACCCACAGTCCCAGCCATGGGCCCCATTTGATGTGTGTTGGCCATCAACACCGTTCATTTGGTGGGCCCCTTCTTGAAGTGGGCCCCCTTCAAAAATCAGTTCGATCTGGATCTCAGATGGCCCTCATCATAGGAAACAGTGGGGATGTAATGTCTGCCATTGAAACTCCTTGGAGTCCAGGAGTTTTAGATCATTATGAAATTTATTTTTCCTATTCATCAGGGTCCGCGTGACCTTATCAACGGATTGGATGGTAAATAAATCGTTATGGTGGGCCCCACGTGGGACCTAAGGATGCATGTATTTTACTCACACGGTCCACAGGCGGTGGAACCCACCACGGTGTATGTGTTTTATACGTGTCGTCCACCCATTCTGTACGGACGGTGGGTCCCACTGCTGTTGACATCAGCAAGGTCTGTGGGACCCACGTATGATGTATGTATACTACACCGTCCATATCACTGGACGGTGGGACCCACCATAATGCATGTGCTGCATTCAAACTGTCCAACCATTTTGTCAAATAATTTCAAGGCTTGAGTTCAAAATGAGACAGATCCAATATCAAGTGGACCACACAGCAAAACCAGTGGAGATTGGGTGTCTGCCATTGAAACTTTTGTTGTCATAGAAGTTTTCAATCATTAGGAAATTTGTTTTCCTCTTAATTCAGGGCTGTGTGATCTTATGATCAGATTTGGATAGAAAATGAATGTTATGGTGGGCCTTGAGAATTTAATGGTGGAATTCATTACCACCATTGTTATTTGGAGTGCGGTCCAGTTGATCTTTTGATATAATTCATTTACACACACACACACATATGGATGTACTTGTGGCCGTCCATGAGACCCACTTGATGAATATAAGGCCCATGTGATTAGGCCCATTTTAATGTATTCTAAGGCCCTTGGGTTATGGCCCATTGCAATGTACATAAGGCCCATTGGTGTGGCCCATTGAAGTGGCCCACTTGATGAATATAAGGCCCATGTGATATGGCCCATTTGATGTATTTAAGGCCCAATGGGATGTACCTAGGGTCCATTGCAATGTATGATTCCACCATGGTTTATGTAATGATATTTATGGCGGGCCATGCCTTGGGAGCAATGTTGGTTTGACGTCCACATTGTAAGAATAATGTTGGTTAAATGTCCGCATTATAACTCTCCCTAGGGCCCATTGATAGGCCCATACTTATTGTGTGTAGGCCATCAAGGCCCATCTTCGTTGTGAGGATAGTTCATCCTCATATAACATGCTTAGTATAACTCCATGATTCATGCCCATACGCATCATATGTATACCTGATATGAGGAATGTTTAATTATAGCATACGCCATTGGGCAGACCATTTACAAGACTCCTTATGAGACAGAGTGCCCAACGTTATCGCACAGTACGCGCAAGATTGCTGCATGATTGGATAGTGTGACTCATGCATCTCGCATATGTGTGACTTGATCATTGTACGCCCTAGCGACATCAGAGTCGTGGCCTCCACAGGCACATCGTGGATGGCTAGATGAGACACTAAAAATATTTGGTTCTAGCATTATGCGCACTCAGGATATCCTTGGGTGAAAATTCCAGAACCTCCGAGGCCAGGAGAAGCCCCAACGTTTAGACCGAGTGGAACATGAGCGCCCAAGTGCCGAATACCAGTAGGTCGCATCTCCTACTGTGTCATGGTCGGTTGGGAGGGGGTATGGCCTTATCCGCCCAAGTGAGGGGGCTATAAGCTAAGCTGAGTATGACCAGCTCATAAATGGGTCCGCTATCGACGATCCGAGTAGGTATTGGCAGACTGCTGGCTAGGCGGATAGTGAGGTCTTTTCCACTCGCTGGGTTGTGCGGATAGGGAGGAGGCAGTCGGTGTCGAGTGTAATAGACCCCAGTGATTTTCCCAAAGAGCAACCGTACTGATATGTGGACTTATTGAGTAGGAATTGTATATCCATTCATTCATTCTTTCACTATCCACTCGGGCTGGTGGTGCGTAACTATTTGTTACGTGTACCATCGCATGGCTATGATTTCAGTTGAGCGCGTGACTAATCTGAGATCAGGAGTTTACCACATTGTGTCTGACTATCCAAATTTAGGTATGGGACTAGTTTGGATAGAAGTCCCTTGTGATGGACCCCATAGCCTGTGATACTTCATACTATCATCCCGACTTCACCTTCCAACATGATCATTTCATTCGCACCGCATATTACATTGCATTCGCAGTACTTAGCATTTTAAGTTACTATGTTTTTGCACTTATATGGCCTAGACGGACTTAGCAGGATTTGCATATTGCATTGCATCATTGGCATCTGATATTTGGCTTCCGCATTTGCGTAGCCGATCCGTATTGCGTATTCTGTTATTGAATGATTCATGGACTTACTAGTATATTTCCGCTTACTCTGATATCGTATGATTCATGATTTTGTTAGTATTTTCTCTTATTCCGATGATGTATGATTTATGTGCTTTATTGTACACTTGGCACTCACCTTGCGCACACACTTACACCACCCTCTAAGCTTTCTATAAGCTTATGCATGATAGATGCGTGTAGGTGATGTTAGGATGCAGCCGATCTGTGGCCGGAGCGTGCGATGGAGCTTTTGGAGTTTCCTTTGATATCTTCATATTGTATTTCTATTTCAGCATTGTACTCAAATGATTATATTAATAGATATGTGATGATGATGTTGCCTTTGTGATTTGGGTAAACTTGTGGTTATGCTTCTTACGAGAAAAAAAATGTACGTTGGAAAATCCTCCTTGCAGGATCCAAGGATCGGAATCTGGCATGTGAGTGCCAGGATTCGGCAATCGGGAATTTTGTGAGCCCGGTTTTCGAGTTTGGGGCATGACACCGATCTCCCAAGCATGACCGAGATGCTATTTTAAATGGCTAACGTACTCCGTGCTTCAAAATTATGGTTGTACACATCTAGTTTGAATATTATTTAGTAGTTTGGATATATACCCTAAGATCTTTATAAAAACTGATTTACCCAAATATTTAGATGGCCTGTTTGGCGGATCCAAACATGATGGAAGGTCAGATTACTGTTAAAAATAAGGAAACCTGATGGTTAGTACTCTCACCATGTATGTAGGTAGATATACGGTCAGTTTCGTAAATAGAAGAACATAAAATGGGTTTCTAGAATGATCAAAAGTAGAACATGGGTATCGTTGGATTCGATTGAGTTCTTTGCATATGTGAGTTACTCACATTGTACTTTTGATGGTGGGTTAGGCCTATTTATAGGTGGCAAATAAGATGAACGGATCAAAAACTCAATCTGACGCATGTACAACCGGATGTAGAGATCAAGTAGATAGTTTATCATGATCGGGTGGTCCAAAATCAAAGTGGATGTCTCTATCTAGTAGTGAATATTTGATTGAGTGGTTCGTTATGATGGACATGTGAGGATACTTTGATATATGATGGTCTTGTCTTAAAATCAACGGTCAGATGGCTTGATCTATGGATGAACACCATTCCGAACGGTCAGATTCATGTTAGAGAATAGGTGTAAGGTTAGGATAGCTAAATTGGTATCATAAATATGTACGTACTAAGTTAAATTTCATGGTAACACTCGAGAACTTTCAATACTCGGGTACTGAAAAGTTCGGGGTGTTACACACTATCTTACATGAGCGGGTCAACTATTTGAAAGACCCGTTCCCTTGCAAGTTGAATGAGTCGACTGTTTAAAAGACTCATTTTCTTGTTTAAATAGACTAACTATTTGAAAGGTTCATCCCCTTATTATGAATGTGTTAACTGTTTGAAAGACTCATTCTCGTGCATGAATGAGCTGACTGTTTGAAAGGCCTATTTTATTACTTAAGTGGACTGACTATTCGAAAGGTCCACTATCTTACTTAAGCGGTTCGACAGTTTGAAAGACCGTTCCTTTGCAAGTTGAATGAGTCGACTATTTGAAAGATCAATTCTCTTGTCTCAATGGACTGACTATTTGAAAGGTCCATTCTCTTATTAGGGATGAGCCGACTGTTTGAAAAGCCCATCCCCATGCATGAATGAGTCGACTGTTTGAAAGGCCCATTCTCTTGCATGAATGGACTGACTGTTTAAAAGGTCCATTCATTTGGTCAACTAGATGTGCATCCCCAGTTGATGTGCGACGCATCCATGCACTTAAACAAGATAACATAATGGATTTTTTTGTATGTCTTATTGTTTTAAAACTATGCTTAACTAATGTGGCACTGTGTAAACTTGAGGGGATTTTACATTGAGTCGGCCACTCATTCATCGAATATATAACCGTACAGGTGGCGCAGGTGGTTTAAATGATATTCATGTCTAGATTGATGAGTAACAGGGCATAATTATTAGGAATGCATGGCAGCATCTGCCAAGAGAAGCTGCATGATTTTGCAGCTCAAGACTAATTGCAATTTATCTTGTTTCATATGTTAAATTATTTCATTTTGTAATTGTAAGTATTGAGACATTGGTTTGTATAAGCTCTATGGGCAGCCGATCGTATATGTGAATTTCTTTCAAGTTTGATTCGTTCATCTATCGCTAAACTGCTAACTCTGAAAAGAAAATAAAAAGAATTTTTTTACCTAAAATTTGGCTATCTTTAAAAGTTAACACTCAGGTTTTTGAAAAATGAGTCCTATACTCAGGTTTCAAAAATCCGGGCGTTACACGGTCGACTTTCTCTTTCATCCAAAGTGGAGAAACATATAGTTGATAAGAAGAATATGACTTAAGAAGGTACAAAGAATTGACTGCACCTCAGTCAACTGTGTCTCCTGTCCAAAGGAAGACACAATCAAGGAAGATGACTTCAGTCTCTTCGACCGTCCGATCCCCAACACCAATAAAGATGGTCAAACCTTCTTTCACATTAATAAGGACGATCGAGCTAACTCAATCCGAATTAAAGCGTCAGAAGGCCACAATTGCAAGTCTAGCTAAGTTGGTTCTAGCAACTTCTTCAACCCCAACACTTATAGCTCCTCTAACCATTTTGAAGATTTCTAAGCTCAGACCTCTCTAAGCTCATCATCCTAATTTCTTACAATTTCTGGTCAATCTGCTCCAGGTATTTCTTCTTCGACTAAAGCGATACCTTCAAAAAATGGATATTCCCCTTTCATAATATTTTTGGGAGATGAAAGAGGGGTATAAAAGACACAAAGATGCTCACTTTAAATGAGCTTTTAATAAATGGCAAAGTGAAAAGGAAAGATGAATCCAATATTCCTTTTGTTCAATTTCTTAAGCCGTATGATCATAATCCTCCCCCCTTTTCTCATTCCAACTTAGCACTAACTTTGGTCATCAATCCAACCAAAATTTCACCAGCGGTCGACCGATTTACCACCATTGTTTTTCGGTCATATTTAGGTGGATGCTGTTTTAATATTTTAATATTTTCCTTTTTAATTATTTTACAATCTTGTTGTCTTGCTTTCTCCCTTCTTTTTTCACAGTTAACAAAGAGCTCTCAGCCTTTGAAAATCTGGTCTTTGTACCACCTCCTCAAATCGAGACATATATTCCAGACACTTTAGTCAATGTTGCATAGTTTCCTGCAAAAAGAATTGAAGTTTCTGATTCGAAAGAGACTATTAACAACATTCGTTGATCAAAAAATCAGACAGAACATCAAACCTAAGAGGAGGTAATAATATATCATCCCGTGAAGCCCATCGATCTCCTTTTACAATCTATAACTTCATCGTCCACACCTGATTAGGATTAGAGAGTTGTGGAATCGGTCGCGCTAACAACCTTATCTTACATTCAGCCTGTTCCATCCATAGAACCAACTGATCAAGTAGTCCTTACCCCGATCAATGAACACAGGATGGTTCCTTTGGACAAAATAGAAGTATTAGAAGAGGAAACCTCTCAACCAACTGAAGTCTCTCCTGGTTGAGTTACGGAGATTCCTACGGTCGATGTCTTTGCCTCTCTGGCCCCATCGGCCGATATTTCTCGTGCCCCATCTTTTTCTTTTGAGGCACTACTTCCTGTGGAAGACTTCTTATCTTCTTTTGATCAAGCCTTCTTCCAACATATTTTAGTGGTCGAATCCTCTACACCTTTATCAGAGATCCAACAACTTAAGGAGGAATTATGATTTTTCATTCACTCCAATACCGTTAACATCATTTCGTTGGGATCAATTGAGAGACTCAACCTTTTCATTCATCCTTACCAAACTCTCACTTAATCTGATGAGTCTCCGTGAGACAAAATGCATACACTCTATGAATTTCTGAGTTTGATTCACGAGCATCAAGATACAGTTGTTGCGGTCGATAGACTTTAGGTTTAGAATTCAGTTGTCATCCTTGGAATGACTGAGATCGCAACTACTAGATAATAACTTTCCCTTTTAAGCAGCAACCTGAAGGATTTGGACGTAACTTTGATCGATCTAAAAGCTCAAATCTTGATAATGGAGGATATACTAAAAGTGTTGAAGGAAGAAGAAAAATCTTTGACCAAGCGCAAACATGATAAAAAAATGCTAAAATCAATGAACTGGGCATCTATATGTAAGAGCACACTGCACTAATTAATCAAATAGTACACTCAGAAGCTATAACCAAAGATGCTCGTCATTGGCAGGAAGCTAAGTGTTCAAAGCTTCAAGAAGCATTACCTCTTTTTCATCATTTGAATTTTAATTGCTTTGTACATATTTGTTGTCGGTCTATACTTTATCTTTATCTTTAATACAATTGGTCAGAATGTTTTCTTTCCACCTGTCTTGGTTATCTAAAGTACTTAGCTCTTTTTTCCTACGTGCATGGCATAAATGTATTAATGACATTGCACATACATGAGAAGTCATGTGCCCATCCGTTCTCTCTTCATATGGAATGTTTCATGCCATTAATGGAGCACTCCAACCATCATGATACCTTATCTTTGAGCATGACTATCCATTATGAGTGCCTATATAAAGGAGTCCTTAGCATTTTCTACCATGCGACTTAATTTCTTTCCTTTTCAATCTTCAAAAGCTCTTGCTTTCTCTTATCACACTACCAAAAAATAGGGCAACGTCGACGGCTAAAAATCATTGGCATTGACCTTCCCCGATGGCTTTTAGCCGTCGGACGGTCCTTTGGGAAAAGGGGCATGGGCGTTGCTCTCCAATGGTTCCGTCGGCGTCTACGAAGGCTAAAACCGTTGGCCTTTCCGACGGCTGAGGGCGACAATTTTAGCCATCGACGTTTTCGACAGCTAAAACTGTCGGCATTTTCGACGACTATGGAGGATGGAAAAAACTGTTGGCATTGTTGACGGTGAAAAGCCGTCAGCGTTTCTCATAAATTAAAATTAATAATAATAATATTAATTAATTGCATAATGTTACATGAAATCACATAATTTATAAATATGTCCACATTCATAAAAACATAGTAGTAATAACAACAAAATATAAACTTAAGCACAACAGAAAGATAATCCTAACCATTCCAAATGCATTTCATCGAACAAATACATAATGAATAATTATGTTACTAATTGCAGACAAGATAAACATATCACCTTTTTTATCTTGTTCAGGGACTAATCTTCGAATATCTTTCAACGACTACTCAAATCACCAAAAGAAAACAAGCCTAAAAGAATAAAGCATTCCATTAGAATAGATCTTACTCATTTTAAACAATCCAGGACTTAAAGAGCGGTAGGATGTAACCGACCAAGAATGTTGCAACAATGCAACATGGACACATATATGTATACCGGTTTTGGACATGGGCAGCAGTATTTTCTCTAACAAGGAAATACGGAATTAGACACAAAGTCATGGAAAAGCCACCATGCCCACATGTCTTTGTGCAGGTTAGATTGATATTGTAGTAAAATGGAAAAATCAGATAGATAGCACTTTCAATGAATTTTTGTTATCCTTTCCAAGGAAATAAGAAGAAAGAAGAAGCATGAGTTCACCACGCTCCCCAAAAATGTCACTCTTGTACTCTTGCTCCAATGTAGTGGCAAATGTAAATGGAGAACCAAGAGCAACCAACCATCCAAGGGCCACGTCTGTAGCTCTACCATCAACATCCTGCAGAACAAGATACAAGATGTCAAACAACATGCTACTAAAATAATACCCAGGCTAACACCACATGTATGAAACTGGATGATAGTTTCATGACAGTAGGCTTTGTGAAGTGTAATATATATTTACCAATTATTCCAGAGATGATAGTTAAGAAATAGAGCCAGCTATGAATAAGCAAGGTGATGCACGGGAATCTTAAAAACTAGACCTAGTGGACAGCAAAACTAGAATTGATTCATGCACCATTTATCTCCTTGCCCTGAATGTACAATCTCCTCACAGATGGACCCATTCCCTTAGGGCATACAACAATCACACAAATGTTCCTGGGGAAATCAAGCCCCGAAGACTGTAGATGTCTAAGAAGAAATCCATGAGAAAGCCCAAGGATGTTGTTCGGTTTCATGTGAGAAAAGATTTTCTCGTAATTATCCGCCTGCAACAAAGGCCTAGAATTAGAAAAAATTCCACAAACATTCAGTTGTTAAGCTTCATAAGGTTGTGGATGAGCACACATGCACAAAATACATCTGAGATCTAAATCAAGCATATTTAATAAATTTCAGGTGCATTATTAACAACAATTTTCAAGAAGTACTACACTTCAAAGCTTGAATCAAATGCAAATTATTAGAGAGATTAATATTCATATATAAAGATGTTAGCACAAAGGTGCATAACATCAAAAATTCACTCAGCTATATGAGACAGGTTAATGATTAGATACATGCAGCAACTGTAAATGTTATTATGTAAATCTAGCACCCGTTGTATTGTCAAATTTTGTTGTGCCAAACCATTTAGTATTTTTATCATGCTTTGAGTTGAAGTGATCAAGTTCATACAGTTTTAGGTTCTCTGGATCTTCATCGATCTTGCTCACATCTTCAAGTTGAAGTGAAACATGTTAAAGTTCATGATTTCAAGATCATATTCAAGAACTCAACTTCAAGATTGAAGTTCAACTGCTGAATGTTAAAGATTCAAGAACTCAAGCGAAACTCAAGCTTCAAGTATCACAAGTATTCAAGAATTTGAAGCGAATGATGTTTCAAGTGTTCCTACTCACAAAGAGGTTTGAATGACCTTAGATTGACCCTAGATTGTGTCATAGTCATTGCATATTTGTTGTGGGTCATTTCTTTTATTTATAGGTCATTTTCTCGACTAGTCTTAGACCTCGTTCAACTAGTCCAAGTACTGGCTTGACCAGTCTAAGAGTTTTCTCGACCAGTCTAAGGTTTGTTGCTAATTTTTAAAATTTTTTTGTTGTTGGACCCTTGACCAGTCCTAAAGACTTCTCGACCAGTTGAGTGAACAGTGCTCAACCGGTCGTGCAGGCTCGACTCAAAGTCTAGCAAGATTTCTGGTCCCACTCAACCAGTTGAGTGCATTGCTGGACCAGTCGAGCAGGCCACTCGACCAGTCGAGTAACGAACTTATCTTATTGCGCTAGAAAATTTGAAATTTTGTTGGTCCTTCGACCAGTCGAACTGACCCTTAAACCAGTCGAGAGAACAGTATTTTCACCTATAAATAGAGCATGAATTTAAGAGTTTATTCAATTCATTAAAGTAAAATCAAGACACCACTCTGAGAGATAAGTTTGTGATATTTTTAAGCTGCTTTGTGCTCATTTAATATTTTCGTTAATTAGCTTTTGTTATTTGATTTTGAGATCTTTATTTCAATCTTACTTTAAGAAGGGATTTGTGTTTTCCCCTTTCTTGAGATCAAAATCAAATCAAGCTAGCCCAGGTTGATTTAATTTAAAAATCATTTAGAACTAGAACCTTTTCATCTGTGAGGCTGGACATTGAACATCTTCGTCTACATCGGATCGGTTCTACCAGGCTTCTTCAAAGGAGAATTTTCAAATAAGTACATTTACATTTTGTACATTCTTTTTTTGATTTTTGAGGTTGTGCTAGAAAAATCTCTTTTTGGTTTGTCTGAGGTGATCCAGAAAATTTCAGAGTGTGGAGTTTTTGGAATTGTGTAAGCCCAATCAAAGACACAATTGTGAAGGTTTAAGGTGAACCTTGGAAAACCTTTTTCATAGTGAACGCTAATATCCCAAGGGAGTGGATATTAGGAGTGGAGTAGTTGTGTGGTTATTTTCTAACAGTTTGTGTACACACAAGCGAACCACTATAATTTCTGGTATTGTGGTGGATGGTTGAATGTGCCTATGTGTGTGAATGTTTTAATTTATTTTCAGCATTTGTGGTGAATGGTGTAATTTTTTTTTATGCACTTGTAGGAATGTTGTAATAACTTAGTTTATTTTATTTGCTATTTCCTTTGCCTCTTTATTGGTTTGGGTTTTTAATACTTACAAATGTTCTAGTAAGGTTGTCCTGCCATAAGCCTTTGGTTTTTGGTGTTAGGTTGTCCTTAGAACTAAGTTTGTATCAATCTCTCAAGACTAGTACATTTGAGGTTGCTATTTACTTGTGCTTATTTACTATTTGTTTGTGCTATTATTCTTTAAATTTTGCATTTATTTTTTAATTTGGCATAGTCCTGTTCACCCCCTTGTAGGACATATAGCTCGGCCATTTCAAGTGGTATCAAAGCCTAATAGCTTTTTTATTTGGATTCATTTCCTAAGCTAACCGATCTGAGCTTATAAGATGTCAAATTTTAATAACCTCTCAATCACTAGGCCTCCACCTTTTGATGGCTCCAATTATGCCTATCGGAAAGCCAAAATGAGGATCTTTTTAATATCCATAGATGAGAGCATGTGGCAAGCCACAGTGACTAGATGGACCCCTCCTACCACTGAAGTTCTAAGCACTAATGGAACCAAATCTATGAAATGCACCTTATTTTTCTTGGACCACACTTCATAAAAAAATGAGAGTAGTGTCAATGCAAAGGCTTTAAATGCAATTACTTGCGCACTATCACCGGATGAATTCAAAAGAATTATGTCCTGTGATTCTGCAAAGCAAGATTGAGACATTCTAGAAATGACACACAAGGGTACGACTATTGTCAAGAAATCTAAATTTCAAATCCTCACCACTCGGTTTGAGGAAATACGTATGGAACAAAGTGAAACTTTCATGGACTTTTATACCAAGTTAAATGACATAGTCAACTCTATGTGCGGTCTTAGTGATAGTATCCTAGAAAGCAAAGTCTGTGCAAAGATACTACGCTCTTTGCATGATAGGTTCAATTCAAAGGTCACTGTCATTCAGGAACTTCGTGATACAGATAATATGAGGGTTGAAGAACTGGTTGGTTCTTTACAAACCTACGAGTTAAACTTTAAAGCTCTTAAAGGTAAGTCAATCGCCCTTAAGTCTTCTAAAAATACTTCTCATGAAAATGTTAGTAATTCTGATTTTGAAAACTCTGAAGATGATATGACATTATTAGCCAAGAAGTTTTATAAGATTTTTAAAAGTAAAAAGAGGGTAGATTTTCAAAAACCTTCAGAAAAGAAAAGAACTAGATTTAAAAATTGGAAATCTATTAAAGACAACTAATATTTCAACTGCCATGAATACGGGCATCTGACAAACAAATGTCCAAAAAGGGACAAATCTAAAAAGAAAGGCATGTTAGCCACATGGGATGAATCGTCTTGCTCTGAAGCCTCTTTTGAGTCAGATGATTCTGAACCTGAGTATACTAATGAGGTCAAAGCCTTAATGACTCTAGCCAAATTCACTTTCTCAGAAAGTTATGATTTAACTAGTGAAGAAAATTTGAGAAGTGATCCTGAAAATGATGAAGATTTACAAGATGCCTATGATGCCCTATACAGGGAAAGTTGTAAGATAGCTGTAAAATTAAAACTTCAAAAAGAAAAGTTTTTGAAATTAAAAGAAAATTTTGATAATCTAGTCTTAGAAAAATCACATTTTTCAGATTGTTTTGAAAAAGCTACGTGTGATTTAGATTTCAAAACTTCACAAATTGAAAACCTAAAATCTAAAAATGAAAAACTAAAATTAGAAGTCTCTTCTCTCTTGAGTTTAAAGGACACTTTGAGGTATGCCCAGGGCGATCCTAAACTAGAAAGACTACTATCCGAATCAAGAAAATGTGGCGATCGATCTAGTCTGGGCTACGATAAAAATACCCCTCCTAAATATAAGACTACTCCTAAATTTGTTAAAGGAGAGCCCTCTAACTCAAAAGGAAAAAGTCTAAATCAAAATAGTTTTAAAAATCCTAAAACTTTTCAGGCTATGAAACCTAAAAACAACCATATCAACTATAGAAATCAGAATCAAAACCCCTTAGCTGAGAAAATTGCGGATCTACTTAAGGAGCTTCTAAAATATAACTCGAATGGTAGAATATACAACAAATACAAGCATAGAAGACCAATTATACTCCAAAACCCAAAACGGTAATGAAATGGGTTCCTAAAGTTGATTGTTTGGTTGCCCACACTGCTTTCAAGGCTTCGAGTCAATCAAAGTGGTACATAGACAGTGGTTGCTCTAGACACATGACAGGTGATAAAGATTTGTTCACCAATCTTAAAGTATGATTGATGGTTTAGTCACATTTGGTGATGGTAACAACTGCAGGATTATTGGCCAAGTTACGGTTCAACTCTTTAATCTTCCTTCATTTAAGAATATGTTGTTTGTAGAGGGTCTTAAGCATAATCTCTTAAGCATTTCTCAAATTTGTGATAATAAACATAACGTCAAATTCACCAACCAAGGGTGTGAAATTTCTAATGAGAATGGTTCTGTGATATTAACTGGTCACAGAACATCTGAGAACTGCTATATAGTCTATGATTCAAGCTCGTCTAAGTTATCGTGTTACATGGTCCAAACCGATGAGACTGAACTATGGCATAAACGCCTAGAACATGTACACTACCATAATCTTTATAGACTAAGCAAAAGTGAAGTAATAAGAGGTCTACCCAAGATTATGAAATTGGATAAGATTTATGGTGAATGCCAGATTGGAAAACAAACTAGGAGTGCTCACAAGAAAGTGAACTTCAACGCCACATCCAAACCCCTTGAACTTCTCCACATGGATCTTGTTGGACTCACTAGAATAGAGAGTCGAGGTAGTAAGAAATATATACTAGTCATAGTAGATGATTTCACTAGGTATAATGGGTAGTTTTCATGAGAGAGAAATCTGAGACTCTCAATGAAGTGAAAAGGGTACAGCGTATCCAAACTGAGAAGGAATCACATGTCACCAGAATTTGTAGTGATCATGGTTCCGAATTTGATAATAGCAGTTTTGAGAAGTTCTGTAGTGATCATGAAATATCACATGAGTATTCTGCATGCAAGACACCTCAACAAAATGGGGTACTTGAAAGGAAAAATTGAGTACTTCAAGAAATGGCTAATGTGATGTTAAATACTATGAAACTTCCTAAAAATCTTTGGACTGAAGCTGTGAACACGGCGTGTTATATCACTAATTGTGTTTATACTAGAAAGTCTAATAATAAGAACTCATATGAACTATGGTTCAGTAAGAAGCCTACTGTTAAATACTTTCGAGTTTTTGGTAGTAAGTGCTACATTTTGCGTGACCGGAAAAATCTAGGAAAATTCAACACTAAGAGTGACGAGGGTATTTTCTTAGGATATACGCTAAATAGTCGGGCATATCGTGTTCTCAACAAGAGGACCGGTGTTATTCAAGAATCCATTAATGTGGTTATAGCTGATCACTTGAATACACCTGTCTCAAGTTCAGAAGATAATGAAGTCCCTTTATTTGATAAATCAAACTCTTCATCTAGTCAAAATGACCCTGAATTGCGGTCAGTTAAAGACCATCCAATTGATCAAATTCTTGGGAATCCTCTCACTGGTATGCGTACTCGTAGACAATTAGAAAATATTTGTAATTATGTGTGCTTCACATCCCAGATTGAGCCGACTAATGTAAAAGATGCTCTTGCTGATGAAAACTAGATTGTAGTTATGCAAGATGAACTTAATCAATTTGTAAGGAATGATGTATGGTACTTAGTTCCTAGACCTAATAATAAACACATTATTGGAACTAAATGGATCTTTAAAAATAAGTCTGATGAACTTGGTAATATTATAAGAAACAAGGCTAGACTAGTTGTAGAAGGGTCCACTCAAATAGAAGGCATCGATTATGATGAAACCTTTGCCCCAGTAGCTCGTCTTGAATCTATCAGACTGTTTATATCCATTGCTTGTTACAAAAAGTTCAAATTTTACCAAATGGATGTTAAGAGTGCTTTCTTGAATGGTGATCTACATGAAGAAGTATATGTAGAACAACCTATTGGTTTTGAAGATCCTAAACATTTTTATCATGTTTATCGCCTGAAAAAGGCACTTTATAGATTGAAACAAGCTCCCAGGGCATGGTATGAGAAATTGACTAAGTTTTTACTAAGTCATAACTTTATAATGAGGAGTGTTGATAAGACACTTTTTGTAAAGAAACACAATGATCACATACTGATAGTACAAATATATATTGATGACATTATCTATGGATCTACTTGTTCTAACATGACTGTTGAGTTTGCAGATTTAATGAAGTCAAAATTTGAAATGAGCATGGTTGGAAAACTGAATTATTTCTTAGGTTTGCAAGTAAAACAGCTTCCTATTGGGTTCTTTATCTCTCAAACCAAATACGCTCTAAACTAGGTTAAAAAGTTTGGATTTGAGAGTGAAAAAAATTTTGATACTCCTATGAGTATGATACTTAAACTCTCTAAGAATTCAACAGGTAAAAGTGTAGATCCTAAGTTGTATCGTAGCATAATAGGTAGATTATTATATTTAACTGCGAGCCGACCTGATATTACATTCAGCGTAGGAATTTGTGCTAGATATCAATCGGACCCTAAAGAGTCCCACGTGATTGTTGTAAAGCGTATTTTAAGATATGTCGCAAGTTCGGCCAAATTTGGCCTTTGGTATCCTCATGATACTAATGTTCAATTAGCTAGTTATTCGGATGCTGATTGGGCTGGTAATATCGATGACCGCAAGTAAACCAGCGGTGAATGTTTTTATGTTGGGAATTATTTGGTTTCATGTCATAGTAAGAAACAGAATTCTGTATCACTTTTCACAACTGAGGCTGAGTATATTGCAGCCAGTAATGCATGCACCCAGCTTGTGTGGATGAAGAGGATGTTAAGTGATTACGGATTTGTGCAAAATACTATGGCTTTGTATTGTGACAATTCTAGCACAATTAACATTTTTAAAAATCTAATTCAGCATTCACAAACTAAGAATATTGACATTAGATATCATTATATTCGTGAATTAGTAGAGGATAAGATTATTTCAGTGGATTATATTCAGACTGAAAATCAACTTACTGACATATTTACAAAGCAGCTTGACAGAAACAAGTTTCATAAGTTGAAATTGGATATGGGTATGTGCAATATGAACTGAAATATTTGTGTTTATTTGTAATATATTACATGTTTTTATTTTAGTAAATTTTTAATTTTCAAAAATATGTTAAATTGCAGAATTTTTGTGGTGCACGACTAGTCGAGTATGCACTCGACTAGTCATGGCACGACCGGTCGAGTATGTACTTGACCAGTCGAGCCGCTCAGGTTTAGGGGTTTTTATTGTGCAAAAAGCACTTTCTCTTCAATTGTTTCATCTTCCCTACCAGCCCTACCACGACCAGTCGAATCCACCTTCGATTCCTTCTTGGTTAGTGCATCATTTTCGATTTCCTTATAGATTTAAGTTCTTTGCACTCCCATTTCCTTGTTTTCGTAGTTTATTTCAAGGTTTATGGTGGTTTAT
Organism: Magnolia officinalis; assembly: GCA_021015155.1. Lineage (NCBI taxonomy): Eukaryota > Viridiplantae > Streptophyta > Magnoliopsida > Magnoliales > Magnoliaceae > Magnolia > Magnolia officinalis. The sequence goes on along the minus strand of JAJHSJ010000014.1, from coordinate 45,595,366 downwards.
TAGGTTTTCTTGCTCAAAATTTAATTTCTTTGAAACCCTTTCTTCCTTTCTTACATTGCTTGTGTTCCTTGTCTTTCTTGTTGCTATAGAAGGTCGACATAAGAAGAAACCCACTCGTGGTCCTTGTTCTTCTCGTTTCGCTCCAATCACGGTGCACCATCTTCGGTCACCCGAAGAAGACCCCGAGTATGTGAGGAATATACGTCTTCGCAACGTGATTGTTGAACGGACGATCAACTCTAATCAATTGGAACCATTTGGCATTGTTCCTCTCTTTCAAACTGTAAGATGGGTTAACATTTTAAATTGGGGCAGTCCGGCATACCATTCCATTGTGCAGGCCATGTATGCTTGCATAACTGACTTCTCATATGAGAATCTAACTTTTACAATTACAACTAGAGAAGGTCCTATTGAAGTGGACTGTCATTTAATATCTGGATTGATGGATCTTCCAATTAATGATGACGGTATTCCCATTTCTGTCACCCCCCAAACTCGGAAACTGGGCTCACAAAATTATCGATCACCGAATCCGACGCCGACAACCTCCGTAGAACCCCATTCTCAGCTCCCGACGCCCATTCGCCAGGTTCCGATCCTGGGATGCTACGAGGAGGATTTTCAATATCAGTTTAATTCGTAATAAGCATAACCAAAGGCATAACCCACAAACAACAACCAAAAACTCCATCACATTTCCACTATGATAAAAAACTTTATAAGTACAATGAGCATAAAGGGAAATACAATGATAAAGGACAAAAGCTCCAAGACGATCTGCCACGCGCGTTAGCCTCAACGCTGCTGCGGTCCGACGTCACCTGCACACAACGGTCGTGCATAAGCTTATAGAAAGCTTAGAGGGCGGTGAAAGTGTGTGCGCAAGGTAGTAATATGATTATGCAGTATTAGAGTAATGCGGAACATGCTGGTGAATCCATGAATACTGTTAGCCTACCAAGGCTATGCGATGCAAGACGTGAATGATATCGGCCGTACCAAGGCCATGCGATACAAGACATGAATGATGTCGGCCATACCAAGGCCATGCAATGCGAGATGCAACTCAAGCATACGAATCCTCGTCTAAGTCCACATATCAATACAACTCAAATCTGGAATATCACCGGGGTCTAGTACACTCCGAACCAAATTGCAGCCCCATCGCGCGCAATAAGGCGAGTAGAAGAACCTCACTATCCGCCTGTCAATATCAGGCTCGGCTCGTTGATAGCGGACCCATTCCTCGAGCTGGTCAAACTCAGCCTAGCTTTGCCCCCTCCACTCGGGTGGGTAAGGCCGCACCCCCTTCCAACAGACCATGACACAGTGAAAAGTGCGGCCTTCTGTTAATCGACACTCGACGCTCCTGCACCCACTCGGTCTAGACGTTGGAGCAACCTCTTGGTACCATAAGGGTTTAGGGACTTTCACCTAGGGATATCTATAGCACCCCATGTAGAACAAGATTTTTGGTATCCAATCCTGCCAACCATGATATACCTATGGCGGCTATGGCCCTAATGTCGCTAGGGCGTACAATAACCTTATCACACAATGGGAATGCATGAATCACACTATCCAGTCATACAACAATCATGCGCGTATTGTGCGCTCATGTAGGACGACACCGCCTATCCGGTAGCCCCTAAACAATCTACCCAAAGGCATATGCTATGATCAGTCACTTCTCATATCAAGCATACATATGATGCGTATGATCATGAATCATGGAACTATACTAAACATGTTATGTGGTGATGGATACTGTTCATAACAAAGACGGGCCTAGACGGCATACAAATATGTGCCTAACAACGGGCCCTAGGGAGAATTATAATGCGGACATTTAACCACATTATTCTTACAATGTGGACGTCAAACCAACATTGCTCCCAAGGCACGGCTGTCATAAACATCATTACGCAAACCATGGTAGAGTCACACATTATAATGGACTTATGTACATCCAATTGGGCCTCGACCCATGGGCCTTAGATACAACAAATGGGCCACATAACATGGGCCTTATGTATATCAGGTGGGCCTCAATGGATGGGTCATAACTACATCAAGATGGGCCTAATCATATGGGCCTCATACATATCAAGGTGGGCCTCAACAACGGGCCTCGTATATCACATTTGCCTAACCAACTGGGCCCCAAGTACATCGCATCGCCTAGTTAAATCGGTCGAATCAATGGGCCGATTTGAATGGGTCGATTCGAATGGGCCAAATGTATATCAAATCAGACCAACCCTCATGTGTTTGAGATCCGACATATTTATAAGTTATCATAGAGATTGAAATGAAAACAATTATCAACTTAATTGGAAACTATCGTGGCCCTTAGGAGTTTGGACGGTGGATGACACGGTCCACTATTTAAATGGTGGTGTCCACTCGAACTTTAGATTTGACCCTTTCCTTGTCTCACGCCATAAAATGATGTCTCAATATGGTTGGATGGTTTGGACACAACATATGCATCATGGTGGGCCCCACCGTTTAAACAGTGAACGGTGTATATAAGGCACATACATCGTTGGGCCCATGCCAGGGGATGAAACACATACACTAGGGTGGGTCCCACCGTCAGAACACACGTGAGTCATGGTGGGACCCACAGGCTCTGGACATTTAAGAGAGAGAGAGAGAGAGACAGAGACAGAGAGAGAGATAGAGACAGAGAGAGAGAGAGAGAGAGAGAGAGAGAGAGAGAGAGAGCAGCACGTGGCTGCTTGTTGAGCAGCACAGCTGCTCTTACTTTACCTTTTTCTTTTTCTTTTTGCAACATAACAGAGGTGGGTCCCACGTAGGGCCCACCACAACAACATATAAAATATTATAATATAATATATCATATATATATATATAATATAATATAATATATATTATATATAATATATTATATATTACAACTCAATCGTCCAGGCCATGGCTTGGACAGTCACATACATCAGGAGGGCCCCACAGGTGGGGTGGGTCCCACCGTCCAAGGACGGTGGACACCACATGCACATGTGGCCCACTCCAAATGGATGGACGGTATAGATGGGTCCCACGACCCACTGGCCTCGGCGTTACAACGAGGTATCTTTCACTCCGTCTGCCAGTTGAGTTATCGACCTAGCATGCACACGCACCTAGGAGGGCCCCCACATGGACGTGGGTCCCACCGTCCAAGAACGGTGGACGGTTTGGATTAAGCACATGCAACATGGCATGGCCCAACAGAGTGGATGGACGGTGTGGGTGGGTCCCATGGACCCCACCACCCAATCACACCTCGCTGGCAGCCACCCCTGCTGGAGAATCGATGCCAATACCTTAGTGTTGAGACGAGGTATCTTCACTCAGTCTGCCCGTTGAGCTTTGGATTTGGGCGTCAGGGAGGGCCTCACACGAGGGGGTGGGTCCCACCGTCCAAGGACGGTGGACACCACAGCATATGGTGGTGTGGCCCACGCCAACTAGATGGACGGTGTGGATGGGTCCCATGGACCCCACACCCTTGTCAGTACACACACGCCAGCACACACTCCATGTTAGCCACCTCCACAGGGATCAATACCAAGACCCCCGGTGTTGAAACGAGGCATCTTCACTCGGTCGACCACCTAAGCTATTGGACTGGGTGGGCCCACGTCAGATCACACTTCACTGGCAGCCACACACCCCCTTAGCCACATCAAGGTGGGCCCCCTATGGACGGTTGAGATGACATAAAAACATCATGTTGTGTCCCACATAGATGGGGTCCACCGGTAGATGGCATGGATGAAATACACACATCATAGGTGGCCAAGATCATAGAAAGAGAGAGGAAGAGAAAGATACCGACAAAGATGGAGGGGCCCCGCCACTATGGGCCCTTCGTTGATACAAAACCTACATCAAGGTGGGTCCTACATGTATATGGACCCTTAAATCAAACAAATGAATGAAAGGCAAAAATCCAAGATCACCCACCTCCTTCTTCTTGCTCCCTTGGCTTCCTATGCTCCTTAGCTTCAATCTCAACGGAGGAGATGGAGTTTAGATGGTTGAGATGAGAGATGAGAGGGTAGGAAGTGGGCCACACACAAAGCTCTCTTTTCCCTCTTGGGATGCTTGGACGTGGGATGCTTCTCTTGCTTGGGAATGTGTTTGAAAATGAGAAAGAGAGTTGTAAAGGGAGAGATAAATGGGTGATGGATGTATTGATGTGGTGAGTGATGGGTGTAAGAGCCTCTTTTTGACTTTTGGGGTAAAAGGTGTAAGAAAAGTATGGCTTGTATAAGAGCTTTTTGACTTTAGGGGTTGCTTAGAGAAGGGTGAGAGGTGATGTGTACTTGACATGTACTTGTCATGATAGGGTTGATGGATGTGACAAGTCGTAGAGATTCTCTTCTATTTTCGCACGTGTGGCGTTTTCCTCGCACCGAACGCTGGCCCACATCTCCTGGCCAGAGTATCGGATCGGCGCGCGAGACGCGGCATCGGAACAACGGTGACGGTGCGATCGCTAGGGCACAAGTCTTGAGTTGAGTCGATTCAGGTTGACAGTGTGTGAATCAGGGTCGCACACAAATACCGGTTAAGGGTCGAAGGTTGCCGGAATTCTACCGGGAAGACCGCGGGAACCCACGGAATGGTACGGTCTAGGATACGGGTCTTACATTTCTACTCTTGTAGCAAAACCTTCTAAGTTAGAGAAAAGGATGCTCACTAGAGTGTTATGTAACACGAATGTGGAATAGAGTTCCGGGAATGCGCTCAATTCTTTATGTTACCTAGATACAGGGTTCTCCATTGAATTTTTATCTCTAATGTCTATCCTACGTCTGGTAACAAGACTAATCTCACTACTTTCATGGTTCGCATCCTTCACTCTATTGTTACTGGTGTCTCTGTATGTCTTTCATTTCTTATTTGTTACATCATGATTCAGTTCGGTCTCGATCCAGGTCATAGTGATATACCATTTGCTTATCTTATGATTGTCTTTGTCACGCCCCAGACTCGGTTATCGAGCTCACAAGGAATCCGATAGCCGGTTTCGGCTGTAACAGCCACCGTAGCACCCCATTCTCGGCTCCTGAGGTAGGATTTCGGTCATGAGATCTTACAAGGAGGATTTTCATATCACAAATCCAATCCAATAGAGTATACCCAAGATCATAACAAGTAAATCTTAGAAATAAACCAAGGAACATACTGCGAAATCCACTATAAATTTAAACTTTATAGGTACAAGGATAAAAAGGAAATACATAATATAGAAAGAGGGAAGGAAGGGCCTGCAACAGGTCCTCAGCTCGCGTCAAACCAAATCCACAGCTCCTCCGCTACTGTACTGACCTAGGATCTCCTTCACGCATCAATCGTGCATAAGCTTATAGAAAGCTTAGAGGGCAGTGTAAGGTATGTGACAAATGTGCTCAGAAGAAGATGAGGGAGAATGCAGAAGGAAACATGAATGATACCAATGCCACTAGCCATACCGAGGCTAAGCTATGAATGCAGTAAGCCGTACTAAGGCTATGCAATGCAATACATGAGTACTAGGCGCCATACCAAGGCGATGCAATATAAGGCTTATACAACCGATGCAAATGCAATGCGAAGTAATGCTAGTGCTCATATCCAATCCACATATCAAGTACAGTTCCATCATAAGGAATCCACTGGGATCAAGTACACTACATGACGACTGCCGCTTCACTGACCCACACAGTCAAACGAGCGTAAGAGACCTCACTACCCACCTGTGGACAACCAATCACCAGCGAGGCTCGATGGTAGCAGACCCATTTACGAGCTGGATGAACTCAACCTATCTATTACCCTCTCTCTCAGGCAGGTAAGGCCACACCCTATCTCAACCGACTACACGACAGTGGGAGACGTGGCCTAACGATGTAAGGCACTCAGGCGCTCGTGATTTCCACTCTGTCACAACGTTGAGGCATCTTCTAGGTACCTCAAAGGTTTAGGGGCTTTCACCCAGGGGCATCCTGTGCACACCAAATGCTCGAATAGTATTTTCTGTATCCACAAACGGCCATCCACGATACTAGTGGAGGCATCGACCCTGATGAAGCAAGGGCAATAATATCCATGAGATGCAATGCCAGATGCATGAATTACGCACACCAATCTTGCACCAACTCCAAGCACTCAACGTGCACAGGGGGGAAACTCCATCCCTCTACCACATCCACCCAATGACCGCTCACAATGTAAATCTAACCATACATTGATGCATATGGGTCATGAGGATGAACTAGGTGCGCCATACGGTGATGATGTCATAGCATATGCCTCCTTTCCAAGGAGGGACTAAGTCTAGGTACGTAGATAAATTCTCTAAGGAGTCATCCTCTAGTGGGGGCCCAATAGTTTGGGGTAGCCCACAAGACTAAGGAGAACAATGACAAGGGCCTAAATAGATGAACGGTCCTAGCAAGGGTCTATGGTGGGCCTTTAACCACCCATAGAAACCCATGAGCCTACCTTAGGACTACCAATGTGGATATCCAATCACAACTGGTCCCCAAGAGATAGCCCATCTCTAATCAATCGTGGATCAATGCCCAAGGCCTATACCAATACATGGGCCTAGTGGGAAACACACATGGCCCATCCCATATGTAATATCATAGGCCCATAAGTAAGGTTTGGGCACAATCATAAGGGTCATTAGTCCACATATTGTGGTGGGCCTAGTGGGCAGCCCATTACTCAAACCACGTGGGCAATTCACATGTATAAGTCAAGTGAGTTAGGCCTACAACCCGGCCCATGCATAGAGTTGATTTGGTGGGCAACCAAGGGCCCAACCACTTGTGTAATTCGGCCCATAAACCCATCACAATGATATGGTAAAAATGGCCCAAGGGTCCAAGGGGCTTATCTAGAAAGTTCCAACCCTTTATGAGCCTAAAGAATCTAACAACTAGCTACATACATGGGTCCATTAACATCCAACTATGGTGGGCCTGAGAAATGTATTAATTAAGCCCAAGAATTAGGTGATTTAAAGTATGATTTATTCCTTATAAGTAGTCACATTGTGGTGGGCTCCATTCCTCAAAATATCAGCCCAAAGGCCAAGCATTTTAATAATATATTGCTGGATTTTTAACCCAACAGGTCTATGGGCCTTTTCGAGCCTAGAAAATGATCCATTTGATTAGGACATCAGTCCAAGTAGTCCAACCATCAAGTCAGAGGGCCCCACCACATAGGATTACATTACATTATACCGTGAATTAGGTGGGCCACACTGCTGGACCAAAGTCCAGCATGTAGTCCACAAGGGGCATCCTAATGGGCTGGACTCCCAGCCCATGTTCTAACAAAAGGCGAGCCCCATCACATGTACTCCACACTCATATGAACCATACACAAGTGGGCCACACAAAGGAAGGCCAGGGGGAGAAAACACACATCATTGTGGGCCACAAAAAGGGTGGACGGCCAGCCCTCGCCATAAATCACTCGGTGGTCCGTTGGGCCCGAAATTCAGTAGGTGGGTCCTAGCTGGGGTGGGCCACATTTAGTTAAAATTTCAGATTTTTTTGAGCTTGGAAACTATTTTTATGAATTAAAAGAAAACAGGCTATCCAAAAATCTTATTAGTGAAGAATTATGGCTGACCCTGTTTTGAGCACCCAATGGGGTGAGCCTAAGGTCTCAAAAAATTGGGGAAAATTAATTTTAACATCTCCACATATGTATAGAACAAGGTAGGGTCCACCAAAGTGGCCCACCTATTCCAAAGCTATTTTAAAATTTAAAATTTCTAGACTGTAATGTTGCTGGACAGTCCAGAAAATCTGGACTGTCCACCCCACTTGGGCCACGCCTTTGGGACCTCAATCAAGGTGAGATGGGGCTGAAATTTGGAGAACATCTAGGAGAGATTCCCACCTTCCAGAAAAGTATATTTGATGGGTAAGAAAGGTCCCCCAATCAGTCCCAAAATCTGGTCCAAAAACAACCAAAAACTGTCCAGAAAATTTCTGGACAACAACATATACATGGAAAGATCTAGTAGATGAGTCAAATAAAAAGGAGATTACCTTACAAACTTGGTGCTATGGTCCACCTTAGTGGGCGCCACAAATATCCAAGCCATATCCCTTCCCAAAAATACATTGTATGTATCACATATGGGGAAAATGGGGCACCAATGTCCCAAGTATGGACAACAAGGGGCGTCCACAATGTTTGGACGGGCTGGATATTGCAAGGCCTCGAAGTGGGCCACACACTCAGAGATCAGATAGTGAGGTAAGGGAAAATAAAGAAAAGGAAGAAAGAAAGCAAGATCTGGCCACAAGAGAGGGTCTAAGCCATCATTGAGGCCCTCCCTTCATCACAAACATTACACCTTCCACTATGTTCATGTACAAGTTACATCATAGCCATGCATGCAAAAAGATTTCAGATCTAAGGTGGGGATGCCATCCCCACCAAGGTCTAGGGTCTAGATGACGCCTCAAGATCATGGATCAAAGGGAAGAAGGCCATAATGGGGTCCATGGAGAATGGTCGCATCAATGGAACATGCAAGCAAGATGGTTGGCCATAGGCCTCATCCACGGACAGTTGGGGACCTCCACCATCATTTGGTGGGCCCCACAAGCTCCTCAAGGTGAAAATTAAAGATCTAAGAAGTTAGAAAAGAAATTCCTAACTAAAAACACCCATCTTAATAGTTCTACACCAAACTTCTTCTAATAGGCTCTCTAGGCTTCAAGCTGTAAGGATCAAGGGCTAAGATTGGAGATAGAGGGTTTTAGAGGCTATAAGGGGCTGGAGATGGGGAGAAGGGTGGGACATCCCAAGGGTAGAGAGGGAGAAGGAGAGATGAGGAGAAAAGCGGAAAGGAGAGAAATAAAATGAAAATTGCTAGCAAATAAGGTTTTATTTAATGTAATGATTAAATTTTTAGAGAAGAGGTGCTCTCTCTCTCTCTCTCTCTCTCTCTCTCTCTCTCTCTGTGCCTATAGAAGAGAAATTTCAGAAAATTCAGGTTTAGGGAAGAGAAAAAGCAACTTTAGCATGGGAGAGTGAAAAAGGAGCTCCCTTAATAAGAAAACTCATGATTACTTACTAGCTTGGTGTAGGTGGTGTAGGTAATGTAGGCTATGGAAAACATGCAATAGAGTGGGTCACCTTGGGGAACATGCACACCACCCTAGGTGGGTCGCACAATCATACTAAATGGTTCATCATGGTGTATGCCCCATATCTCATGATCTACAACTCCGATTGCCGCACGAGACGTGGCATTGGAACCCCGGCGACGATGCAGTCGCTATGGCACTAAATTCATTTTGATCCGGGTCGGGTCTACATGACCGGTCTTGAGGATGACCATAAACACTACACGAAGGTTGCGGGTCGCCGGAATTCGACTGGTAGGACCGCGTGACCTAAGGAAACGGCATGCATACTTGGGTTAGGGTCTTATAGCTCTCCCCACCAAGAAAGAAATTTTGTCCTTGAAATTGCCAAAACCAGAATAACAAACATGCGTAAACATCATGATATATATTAATAAGCACAAGAAAAGGCAGTACTTAGCGTAATATAACAATCAAGCATCAAATAAATGAGGATAATGCTCTCGAATCTTGGCCTCGCCTTACCAAGACGCCTTAGCCTCCGAGTGATGACTCTACTGCACCTTCACTAAGGGAATGACCTTGGTCCTAAGAACATGCTCCTTTCGATCAAGAATACAAATCGGCTGCTCGATGTATGAAGCATCCTCATGGACCTCAAGGGGTTGTCAATCAATTACAGAAATAATGCCCAACCCACACTTTCGTAACATAGAAACATAGAACACATTGTGGATCGCAGACAACTCTGAAGGTAAGGCAAGCCTGTAGGCCACAACACCCACATGCTCAGTAATCTCAAAAGGTCCAATGAATCTCAAGGCAAGCTTGCCTTTCACTCCAAATTAAACCACGCCCTTCATAGGCAAGACCTTGAGATATACCATATCCCCAATTGCAAACTCGAGGGGTCGACACCGCCGATCAGCAAAACTCTTCTGCCGGCTCTTAGCTGTGCGCATCATCTGCCTGATAACATCGACAATCTCTGATGTCTGCTGCACAAGCTCTGGACCCAGCAGACGACGCTCTCCAACCTCGGTCCAATAGTTAGTAGATCTGCACGGTCTACCATAGAGTGCCTCAAAAGGAGTCATGCCGATAGTCACTTAATAACTGTTGTTGTACACGAACTCGGTAAGGCACAAATGCTTGTCCCAACTACCTGCAAAGTCAACCACACAAGCTTTGAGCATATCCTCAAGGATCTGGTTAACCCTTTCGGTCTGCCCATCCGTCTGCAGATGATAACCAATACTGAGATGCAAAGTAAACCCCCTCACCTGCTGGAAACTCCTCCAAAACTAAGACGTAAATCTGGGGTCTCTGTCAGATACAATTGAAATCGGAATGCCGTGCAGTCTCACTATCTCCTCGATGAATACCTTCGTAAGTCGGTCCATAGTCCAAGAAGCACGCATCAGAATGAAATGAGCCGACTTCGTCAGATGATCGACGACAACCCACATAGTATCGTGACCACGCTGAGTCCTCGGCAAACCCGCGATGAAATCTGTCGACACATGCTCCTACTTCCACACTGGAACATTCAACGGCTGCAAGGGACCAAGGAGTCTCTGGTAATCAGCCTTGACACGCTGGCATGTGTCACACTTGGCCACAAAGTTGGCAATTCGGTGTTTCATCCCTGACTAAAAGTACTGCCTCCTCATATCTCTGTACATCTTCGTAGAGCTCGGTGAATAGTAAGTCTCGATCGGTGTGCCTCGGTCATCAGATAACAACGCAACTCTGGCATGTTCGGGACACATAATCGGCCTTTAAAGCGTAATCCACCATCGAAACCAATCCGCCAATCTGACTGTTCCACGGATGCTACCTCTGCTCGGTACTCCTGAAGTAACTCGTCCGTCTACTGAGCCTCGATCACCCTAGCAACCAAAGAGGGTTGAATCAACAAATTCGAAAGATGAACAATGGAAGAATGTAGACCGAACTCAAAGTTGAACTCTAAAACATCCTCGAGCATCTGCCACTCTCGAACCATCATCTGTGCCACCAGGCCTCATGGCTGATAGCCGAGCGCTCGGGTAGAAAGGGTCATTGGAGCAGGATGAGAACCACGGCCAGGGGCACCACGGCCACATGTACCATGGTCACGAGCACCCCACTTAGGCGGCATTGTCTACAGAAGAACAAGGACGACGACGCAAAGGGTCAGAATATTTCAGGCTCAAACGAAAGGAAGGCTCTCGGGACACTACTTGTCCTAAACTTGTAATAGATATGTAATGTTATCCCAACTCATTCCAAAATTACTTGCTATGCTCTGATACCAAACCCTGTCATGCCCCAGACTTGGTTATAGGGCTCATAAGGAACCCGATAGCCGGTTTCGGCCGCAACAGCCTCCGTAATACCCCATTCTCGGCTCTTAAGGCAGTATTTCAATCCTGGGATCCTACAAGGAGGATTTTCATATCACAATTTCAATCCAATAGAGCATACTCAAGATCATAGCAAGTAAATCTCAAAAATAAACCAAGGAGCACACTATAAAATCCACTATGAATTTAAACTTTACAGGTACAAGGATAAAAATGAAATACATAATATAGAAAGAGGGAAGGAAGGGTCTGCAACAGGTCCTCAGCTCGTGTTAAACCAAATCCATAGCTCCTCTGCTACTATGCTGACTTAGAATCTCCTGCACGCTTCAATAGTGCATAAGCTTATAAAAAGCTTAGAGGGCAGTGTAAGGTGTGTGACAAATGTGCTCAGAAGAAGATAAGAGAAAATGCAGAAGGAAACATGAATGGTACCAATACGACTAGCCGTACCAAGGCTAAGCTATGAATGCAGTAAGCTGTACCAAGGCTATGCAATGCAATACATGAGTACTGAGCGCCATACCAAGGCAATGCAATATAAGGCTTATATAGCCGATGTAAATGCAATGCGAAGTAATGCCAGTGCTCATATCCAATCCATATATCAAGTATAGTTCCATCATCGGGAATTCACCGAGGTCAAGTACACTATAGGATGACTACCACTTTACAGACCCGCATAGTCAAACGAGCATAGGAGACCTCACTACCCGCCTATGGACAGCCAATCACCAGCAAGGCTTGACGGTAGTGAACCCATTTATAAGCTAGTCAGACTAAGCCTAGCTATTGCCCTCTCTTTCAGGCGGGTAAGGCCACACCCTATCTCAACTGACTACACGATAGTGGGAGACGCTGCCTAACGGTGTAAGGCACTCGGGCGCTCGTGATTTTCACTCGGTCACGTCGTTGAGGCGTCTTCTAAGTACCTCGAAAGTTTAGAGGCTTTCACCCAAGGGCATCCTGTGCACCCCAAATGCTCGAATAGTATTTCCGGTATCCACAAACGGTCATCCACGATATACTAGTGGAGGCATCGGCCCTGATGAAGCAAGAGCAATAATATCCATGAGATGCGATGCCAAATACATGAATTACACACACCAATCATGCACCAGCTCCAAGCACTCAACGTGCACAGGGAGGAAAACTTCATCCCTCTACCACATCCACCCAATGACCACACACAATGTAAATCCAACCATACAATGATGCATATGGGTCATGAGGATGAGCTAGGAGCACCATATGGCGATGATGTCATAGCATACGCCTCCTTTCCAAGGAGGGACTAAGTCTAGGTACTTAGACAAATTCTCTAAGGAGTCATCCTCTAGTGGGGGCCCAATAGTTTGGGGTAGCTCACAAGACTAAGGAAAACAATAACAAGGGCCTAAATAGATGAACGGTCCTAGCAAGGGTCTATGGTGGGCCTTTAACCACCCATAAAAACCCATGGGCCTATCTTAGGACTACTAATGTAGACATCCAACCACAACTGGTCCCCAAGAGATAGCCCATCTCTAATCAATCATGGATAAATGCCCAAGGCCTATACCAATACATGGGCCTAGTGGGCAACACACATAGCCCATCCGATATGTAATATCATGGGCCCATAAGTAAGGTTTGGGCCCAATCATAAGGGTCATTAGTCCACATATTATGGTGCGCCTAGTGGGCAGCCCATTACTTAAACCACATGGGCAATTCATATGTATAATTCAAGTGAGTTAGGCCTACAACCCGGCCCATGCATAGAGTTGATTTGGTGGGCAACCAAGGGCCCAACCACTTGTATAATCCAGCCCATAAACCCATCACAATGATATGGTAAAAATGGCCCAAGGGTCCAAAGGGCTTATGTAGAAAGTTCCAGCCCTTATGGGCCTAAAGAATCTAACAACTTGCTACATACATGGGTCCATTAACATCCAACTATAGTGGGCCTGAGAAATGCATTAATTAAGCCCAAGAATTAGGTGATTTAAAGTATGATTTATTCCTTATAAGTAGTCACAATGTGGTGGGCTCCATTCCTCAAAATATCAGCCCAAAGGCCAAGCATTTTAATAATATATTGCTGGATTTTTAACCCAACAGGTTTATGGGCCTGTTGGAGCCCAGAAAATGATCCATTTGATTAGGACATCAGTCCAAGTAGTCCAGCCATCAAGTCAGAGGGCCCCACCACATAGGATTATATTACATTATACTGTGAATTAGGTGGGCCACACTGCTGGACCAAATTCCAGCAGGTAGTCCACAAGGGGCATCCCACATGGGTCTAGGCATGCCAATGGGCTGGACTCCCAGCCCTTGTGCTAATAAAAGGTGGGCCCCATCACATGTACTCCATACTTAGATGAACCATACACAAGTGGGCCACACAAAGGAAGGCCAGGGGGGAGAAAACACACATCATTATGGACCACAAAAAGGGTGGACATCCAGCCCTCGCCATAAATCACTCGGTGGTCCGTTGGGCCCGAAATTCGGTACGTGGGTCCTAGCAGGGGTAGGCCACCTTTAGTTAAAATTTCAGATTTTTCGAGCTTGGAAACTATTTTTATGAATTAAAAGAAAACAGGCTATCCAAAAATCTGGTTAGTGCAGAATTATGGCTGACCCTCTTTTGAGCACCCAATGGGGTGAGCCCAAGGTCTCAAAAAATTGGAGAAAATTGATTTTAACATCCCCACATATGTATAGCACAAGGTAGGGTCCACCAAAGCCCACCTATACAAAAGCTATTTTAAAATTTAAAATTTCTAGACTGTAATGTTGCTGGACAGTCCAGAAAATCTGGACTGTCCACCCCACTTGGGCCACGCCTTTGGGACCTCAATCAAGGTGAGATGGGGCTGAAATTTGGAGAACATCTAGGAGAGATTCCCACCTTCCAGAAAAGTATATTTGATGGGTAAGAAAGGTCCCCCAATCAGTCCCAAAATCTGGTCCAAAAACAACCAGAAACTGTCCAGAAAATTTCTGGACAACAACATATACATGTAAAGATCTGAGTATATTAGTCAAATAAAAAGGAGATTACCTTACAAACTTGGTGCTATGGTCTACCTTAGTGGTCTCCACAAATATCCAGGCCATATCCTCTCCCAAAAATACATTACATGCATTACATTGTAACATCCCGAATTTTTGCCAACCTGGGATTAGATGTCCTTAGGCAATGGGTTGCTCCTAACACCTTATTATTTCGTCAGAACTGAACCCCACAGTCTAAAATTGCTTCGGAACCCATTTCCTTCACAAATCCCACCCTTCACTACCTTGTGCTTTCAATTTTTCAAAGCACTTTCGCTCTAGACACTAACTTAAACTAGCTAAGTAGTAAAACTTGGATCACTTTATATACAAACTACAAAGGCCTAAGTACCATCTCAACCAGAAAACAATTAGGATTAAATCCTTTAGAAATTTAACAAAGTTAACTAAGTGCAAAACTCGATTAGCCATGAAATCCGTTGAGATCGCTTTAAATACGATCTGCAAGACCCAAAACTTGCAGCATCATTGACGCTAGGATACCCTAAAGTTTAGAACCAAACTCTTTTCCCGGCTACTCTTGGGAATGACTTGAAACTTCGTATTAGGTCTAGACCGCACATCGGAAGTCCGATTAACACGAAGTTAAGGAACTAGGACCGCCTCGCTGGGCTTGACAACCATCTCAAAAATCAGGTCCAGCCGATGTCCCACGGCCATTCATTTGGATCCGGAGCGAGGGAGTGTGAAAAACACTATTCCCATTCCAAAATAAATATCAGGAATAGTGATCTGGCACCATTCGCTTGCGCATCAGTATTAAGCAACCAGACCGTCAGAATCAGACCAAATTACACCCTTGGATAAGGAAAAATTTCAGGAACATTTACAAGTACTTGGAATTTTGGATCGTGGCCCACTGACTGTTGAACTGAAAGTGGTCCGCCACGTGTGATCTGGAAATTCGATCGACTCGAAAACGTAATCCCACATAGATCCATGTGTGGTGAGCTTAAGTCTGACGTTTGACTCAAGGAGGGCCACCGGAACCTCTCTTTTGAGCTGAAAAAGTGACGAAATACCTATATTAGCAGTAACCCTTGAACAGGAGTCTATTTCGGTGAGTTTTGAGACTATATAAGGACCTTAAACCCTCTCTCATGGCAGCCATACGAATTTGGGTTTTGAGAGAGGGAAAAGAGAGAGGAAGTGAGGGAGAAGTGGGAGAATCTCCCTGCCGTCGTTCCCTGCCACCACACGAGCTGCACCACCCCTTTCTTGACGCTTTTCCGGCGTTTCCGGCGTTGTTTCTAGGTAAGAAACCCTAACCCTAATCTGTTTTGGGGTTTAGACTGTTGTAGGTTGTGAAATAGCTAACCTATTTCGTTCTCTAGGTTGCCAAACTGCCGAATACGGAAACTTAGCAAACCTATCAACTCCGTTACGATTCTATGACAAAAGGTGCGGACTTTAGGTGTATAGGTTAGGGTTTTCAACTCTTTCAAATTCAGATAATGATAGATTCATGATCTGCATGCAATTGCACATGTACAAAGTGCTTTCCGTTTCCTGTTTCGATTAACGTTGTAGAATATGGAATTTCACATACTCTAGGTATACGTAGAAATACCGTATACGTATTTTTTTGGAGAAATGTTTGACATGTTTATTTATGTATGATTATACTATATATGGATAAAATACTAGTTTGGCGAAAGGAATCGCCGTAATACATGTTCACTTGTAAATGCTACGTATGTTGAAATTGTGTATTCTAGAAATACCGTATATGCATAAGTTTTGGAAATGTAATTGTCATGATTATTTGTTGTATGATTATGGTATACATGGATAAAATACTCATTTGGCTAAAGGATAACCCTAATACATGTTTACTAACATACACCATGTATGTTGTAATAGTGTATTCTAAGTGTTTGTGGAAATGGCTGAATGAGTATAGAATTCTCATTCGTGCTCGCCATGACTAATTGTCATGGATTCATGATGATGTATTGGCGATACCCCCTTTGACGAAAGGATTTGCCCTAAGTCACGCCACGGCCAATATACACTATATATGCTAAAATGTGTGGCCCAAGTGTTTGTGGAAATGACTGAATGAATATGGAACTTGGATTCCTGCTTGCCATGACTATCCGTCGTGGGTGTACGCGTGTTATGATTGGGGCAACTCCCTAGTGAAAGGATTTGGCCTAATGCCTATGTGATCGACATATGTCGTGCATGTTGATGTATGTTTGTTTAAGTGTTTCTTGAAATGTCTGAATGAGTAGTAGTTAGCAAATTGTAAAGTATAAGGGTGTTGAGATATGATTCTCAACCTCTTTTAACTATGTGTATGATCTCCTTTGATAGTTGTGTGATTAAGAATTGAATATGTACAAACTCATGCTTGTGTTGTGATTCATAACATGCTCAACTGCTTTATGATTTTAACTATGTAATGCATATGTTTAAATTTATATTTACGTTGTATGATCCGTCATGGGTGATGGGGGAGCGGAGCAACGAGTGCATGCAACAGCCCTGGCAGCCCTAAACGGATAATACCAGACCTTGATTGTATGAGTTGAATCTTGATCCATTACTGCTTTACCTATCTGCAATTGATTGTGCTTGGGGCTATGATTATGGCCCAGGCAATCGGTAACGGGATTGAACTCGTGGCTGAGATTCATTTGCCACGTGGGATGTGTTCGACGAACTCGAGTCGTGCGTTGCCTGTCGGCAGTGGCTAGGCCACACGAAGTTGTTTATGCACTTCATGTCGTGCAGCTCAACGGGCGATCGTGCTAGTCGAGCTCGTCAAGTAACCCGATCTGCCTTATGCATGTTCACCCTGTTTGGACGCTACTGCTTAAACCTAGGGTACCAAACTTACTAGTGAAACCCCTTTTAACCATGGTACCTCGATCCGCTAAGACGCATGACCCGGGCATGGTGGTATGGGACACCGTGGTCGAGCTATCGGCCTACGCTGGGGCCATGTGCCTCCCCGTAGTGACCATTGCGCAACCAAACTCGTGAGCCAAATATAGTGGTATGGGACACTGTATTCAAGTTGTCGATACTTACGGTGAGAGCCGAGTACGGTGAGACCTGTACTCGTGCTGACGGGCGACGAGTCCTCCGTAGTATCTTCGAGTATACTCCAAGGGTCTGTGATTGGCGACGAGTCTTTCACAGCAACTAGAGTATGAGTGGAGCCGAGTACGGTGAGACCTGTACTCGAGCTGACGGCTAGTGATTGAGCCGAGTACGGTGAGACCTGTACTCGAGCTGACGGTCAGCAATTGAGCCGCATACGGTGAGATCTGTATCCGTGCTGACGGGCGACAAGCCCTTTGTGATGCCTTCGCTAAGCCTCTCAAACCATAATGTCGTATGAGATTAACTAGGATTGACGACCCTAGAATGGATCATGTTTGGGAATGATACAAGGGAGGTACATTAGTTTCCCAATATTGTTGTTTGAAATGGACTAATAATAACTTGGTAATCATGAGCATCATTGCACCGCATGTGCTTAGTAGATGTGGCGCACTGAGGGAGTTAAGCATTCGCGAACGTAAGATGATGTCGCTTGAGGGTGGTTTGGCAAGGGCATACAGCATCATGTCATTTCATCCTCGCACTTAATAAGAGTAGTTAGAATTGTTTGATTTGTACTGCTTTATCATTACTGCTTGATTGAATTGATAACATGTTAACCTATGCTTTACTGTTCCACTGAGTTGATCACTCACTCCCACGTTACGGGACGGTGTTGTACACACCAACCAGATTTGTTGAGTTTCAGGTGGTGGCGATGCTTGTGAAGCAGAGCCGGACTACTTCTATGATGATAGGAGGAATTCTCCTATCTGTATCTCTCTGGCAGGTCAATGAAGATCTGATATTATATTGACGGGGCTATGGTACATGGGATAGGAGGCATTACACTTCCTCACATTTGGTACATTTTAGAACTGCACTTGTATTTATTTAACCTGGTAATGTTATCACACTCTGGAGACTCATCATAAGTTATATATTTTATCTATCTATCACAGTCTTCCGCTTGCAAATTTAACCGTCTCTGGAGTATGATATGTTGTTTTGGCTTAATCTCACTCATGTTCAATGCACGAATACAGTCAACATTCAATCATCATTCATTTTGTTGCATAAGTGATGTTCTGGAACTCGGGAGTTGAGTTTATGCTCGACCCCCGATTTTCAGGGCGTTACATACATATGGGAAAAATGGGGCACCAAAGTCCCAAGTATGGACAGTAAGGGGCGTTCACAATGTTTGGACAGGCTGGATGATGTTGCAAGGCCTCTGATAGGCCACACACTCAGAGATCAGTTAGTGAGGTAAGGGAAAATAAATAAAAGGAAGAAAGAAAGCAAGATCTGGCCACAAGAGAGGGTCTAAGCCATCATTGAGGCCCTCCCTTCATCACAAACATTACACCTTCCACTATGTTCATGTACAAGTTACATCATAGCCATGCATGCAAAAAGATTTCAGATCTAAGGTGGGGATGCCATCCCCACCAAGGTCTAGGGTCTAGATGACGCCTCAAGATCATGGATCAAAGGGAAGAAGGCCATAATGGGGTCCATGGAGAATGGTCGCATCAATGGAACATGCAAGCAAGATGGTTGGCCATAGGCCTCATCCATGGACAGTTGGGGACCTCCACCATCATTTGGTGGGCCCCACAAGCTCCTCAAGGTGAAAATTAAAGATCTAAGAAGTTAGAAAAGAAATTCCTAACTAAAAACACCCATCTTAATAGTTCTACACTAAACTTCTTCTAATAGGCTCTCTAGGCTTCAAGCTGTAAGGATCAAGGGCTAAGATTGGAGATAGAGGGTTTTTAGAGGCTATAAGGGGCTGGAGATGGGGAGAAGGGTGGGACATCCCAAGGGTAGAGAGGGAGAAGGAGAGATGAGGAGAAAAGCGGAAAGGAGAGAAATAAAATGAAAATTGCTAGCAAATAAGGTTTTATTTAATGTAATGATTAAATTTTTAGAGAAGAGGTGCTCTCTCTCTCTCTCTCTCTCTCTCTCTCTCTCTCTCTCTCTCTCTCTCTGTGCCTATAGAAGAGAAATTTCAGAAAATTCAGGTTTAGGGAAGAGAAAAAGCAACTTTAGCATGGGAGAGTGAAAAAGGAGCTCCCTTAATAAGAAAACTCATGATTACTTACTAGCTTGGTGTAGGTGGTGTAGGTAATGTAGGCTATGGAAAACATGCAATAGAGTGGGTCACCTTGGGGAACATGCACACCACCCTAGGTGGGTCCCACAATCATACTAAATGGTTCATCATGGTGTATGCCCCATATCTCATGATCTACAACTCCGATTGCCGCACGAGACGTGGCATTGGAACCCCGGCGACGATGCAGTCGCTATGGCACTAAATTCATTTTGATCCGGGTCAGGTCTACATGACCGGTCTTGAGGATGACCATAAACACTACACGAAGGTTGCGGGTCGCCGGAAAGGGTCTCTGCCATCATTGAGGCCCTCCCTTCATCACAAACATTACACCTTCCACTATGTTCATGTACAAGTAACATCATAGCCATGCATGCAATAAGAATTCATATCTAAGGTAGGGATGTCATCCCCACCAAGGTCTAGGGTCTAGATGACCCCTCAAGATCATGGATCAAAGGGAAGAAGGACATGATGGGGTCCATGGAGAATGGCCCCATCAATGGAACATGCATGCAAGATGGTTGGCCGTAGGCCTCATCCATGGACACTTGGGGACCTCCACCATCATTTGGTGGGCCCCACATGCTCCTCAAGGTGCAAATTAAAGATCTAAGAAGGTAGAAAAGAAATTCCTAACTAAAAACACCCATCTCAATAGTTCTACACCAAACTTCTTCCAATAGGCTCTCTAGGCTTCAAGCTCTAAGGATCAAGGGCTAAGATTGGAGATAGAGGGTTTTAGAGGCAGTAAGGGGCTGGAGATTGGGAGAAGGGTGGGACGTCTCAAGGGTAGAGAGGGAGAAGGAGAGATGAGGAGAAAAGAGGAAAGAAGAAAAATAAAATGAAAATTGCTAGCAAATAAGGTTTTATTTAACGTAATGATTAAATTTCTAGAAAAGAGGTGCTCTCTCTCTCTCTCTCTCTCTCTCTCTCTCTCTCTCTCTCTCTCTCCCTATAGAAGAGAAATTTCAGAAAATTCAGGTTTAGGGAAGAGAAAAAGCAACTTTAGCATGGGAGAGTGAAAAAGGAGCTCTCTTGATAAGAAAACTCATGATTACTTACTAGCTTGGTGTAGGTGGTGTAGATAGTGTAGGTGGTGTAGGTAGTGTAAGCTATGGAAAACATGCAATAGAGTGGGTCACCTTGGGGAACATACACACCACCCTAGGTGGGCCCCACAATCATACTAAATGGTTCATCATTGTGTATGCCCCATATCTCATGATCTACAACTCGGATTGCCGCACGAGACGCGGCGTTGGAACCGCGGCGACGATGCGGTCACTATGGCCCTAAATTCAGGTCGATACAGGTCGGGTCTATGTGACCAGACTTGAGAATGACCGTAAACATTACCTGAAGGTTGCAGGTTGCCAAAATTCGATCGGTGGGACCATGTGACCTAAGGAAACGGTGTGCATACTTGGATTAAGGTCTTACAGTCTTAGCCACCCGTAGTCTTGTAGCTATGCCTATTGGAGAAGCTCCCATTAACCATCTTCCCTTCAACAACTCAAACATAAATAAGATGAATTTGAGGTTGGCTCCAGGCCAAGTTGATGTGGGTGCTGGAGGAGCAGCTGAAGTAACTGAAGAGGAGGATGCTTTGCCTCCAGATGATGTCAATATGGATAACATATTTGATGAAATTGAGTTAGACTCTACATCTAATCCTGACTTTTAGCTGTCTGACTTTGACGAGCGTTTACGATCCCTTGAGGAGAAAGTAGAGGGTATGCATGTGTCCTAAGAAAATCAATTTAAATACATGCGTAAATACCTTAGGCACATTAATAAGGGACTGCATCAGATAGATCCTTCTATTCTTGCTCCATCATCTAGATCTGATTAGCTGTTTATTTCTTTCTTGACATGTATTAATACTTTCTACTCTCGGATTTGTGTTGGGATCATGTGTGTTGGGATATTTCTTGGACATACTCTTACTTTTTAGTATGTTGACTTGATATTGTGCTTTCTGTTGATATTTTGATTATCATGATAATATTTCCTATCTTATTTCATTTTCTTCTCTTATCTTTATCTTTCTTTCCTTTGTCTTTTTGTGATAAGAAGGGGAAGAATTGTTGAGATGTGTGATTGTGGAATATGAAGTGTAGTATGTATGATTTTTTATTTTTTTATTTTTTACAGATTTTGCAAATCACCTCTCCTGGATTGAGGGGGAGTAATGAAATGAGAAGGAGATGTGGGGAGAGGTGTTTATTGATCATTTATTACTCTTTTGGTGCATGATTCTTTATTGTGCATGTATGGTGCATGATTCTTTATTATGCATGTATGATGCATGATTCTTTACTGTGCATATTACTAGTGCATGATTCTTTATTATGCATGATTCTCTTTATTTGGTTTTGTCACAAATTTGACAAAGGGGGAGATTGTAAATGCTATTGTGTAAATCTAGCACCCATTGTATTGTTAAATTTTGTTGTGCCAAACCGTTTAGTATTTGTATCATGCTTTGAGTTGAAGTGATCAGGTTCATACAGTTTTAAGTTCTCTGGATCTTCATCGATCTTGCCCACATCTTCAAGTTGAAGTGAAACATGTTGAAGTTCATGGTTTTAAGATCATATTCAAGAACTCAAGTTCAAGATTGAAGTTCAACTACTGAACGCTAAAGATTCAAGAACACAAGCGTAACTCAAGCTCAAGTTCAAACTCAAGCTTCAAGTATCACAAGTATTCAAGAATTTGAAGAGAATGATGTTTCAAGTGTTCCTACTCACAAACGGTTTGGATGACCCTAGATTGTGTCATAGTCATTGTATATTTGTTGTCGGTCATTTCTTTTGTTTATAGGTCATTTTCTTAACTAGTCTTAGACCTTGTTCGACTAGTCCAAGTACTGGCTCGACTAGTCTAAGAGTTTTCTTGACCAGTCCAAGGTTTGTTGCTAATTTTTGGAATATTTTTGTTGTTGGGCCCTTGACCAGTCCTGAAGACTGCTCGACCAGTCGAGTAAACAGTGTTTGACCGGTCGTGTAGGCTTGACCCAAAGTCAAACAAGCTTTTCTGATCCCACTTAACCAGTCAAGCAGGCTACTCGACCAGTTGAGTAACGACCTTATCTTATCGCGTCAAAAATTTAAAATTTTGTTGCTCCTTCGACCAGTCGAATCGACCCTTAGACCAGTCGAGAGAACAATATTTTCACCTAAAAATAGAACACGAATTTCAGAGTTTATTTAATTCATTAAAGCAAAATCAAGACACCACTCTAAGAGATAAGTTTGTGATATTTTTAAGCTACTTTGTGCTCATTTAATATTCTCTTTAATTAGCTTTTGTTATTTGATTTTGAGATCTTTATTCCAATCTTACTTTAAGAATGGATTTGTGTTTTCCCCTTTCTTGAGATCAAAATCAAAACAAGCAAGCCCAGGTTGATTTAATTTAAAAATCATTTAGAACTAGAACCTTTTCATCTGTGAGACTGAACATTGAACATCTTCATCTACATCGGATCGGTTCTACCGGGCTTCTTCAAAGGAGAATTTTTAAATAAGTACATTTACATTTTGTACATTCTTTTTTTTATTTTTGAGGTTGTGCCAGAAAAATCTCTTTTTGTTTTGTCTGAGGTGATCCAGAAAATCTCAGAGCGTGGGGTTTTTGGAATTGTGTAAGCCAATCAAAGACACAATTGTGAAGGTTTTAATGTGAACCTTGGAAAACCTTTTTCATAGTAAACACTAATATCCCGAGGGAGTGGATATTAGGAGTGGAGTAGTTGTGTGGCTATTTTCTAACAGTTGGTGTACACACAAGCGAAACACTATAATTCCTGGTGTTGTGGTGGATGGTTGAATGTGCCTATGTGTGTGAATGTTGTAATTTATTTTCAGCATTTGTGGTGAATGGTGTAATTTAATTTATGCACTTGTGGGAATGTTGTAATAACTTAGTTTATTTTGTTTGCTATTCCCTTTGCCTCTTTATTGGTTTGAGTTTTTGATACTTACAAACGTTCTAGTAAGGTTGTCCTGCCATAAGCCTTTGGTTTTTGGTGTTAGGTTGTCCTTAGAACTAAGTTTGTATCAACCTCTCAAGACTAGTACATTTGAGGTTGCTATTTACTTGTGCTTATTTACTATTTGTTTGTGCTATCATTCTTTAAATTCCACATTTATTTTTTAATTTGCATAGTCCTATTCACCCCCCCCCCCCCCCCCCCCCTCTAGGACATATAGCTTGGCATTTTCAACATCACCTTATATAAAGAAACTTTCACTGCTGCAGAGTAGCAATGGGTTATTATTTGATTGGAAGCAACCAAAATCACAATTTTGACAAAAAAAAAAACATGTGCCAAAAAAACATACAAAAATAGCATACAAGTAAGCTAGGAGCAACATGGGTAAGCAACAATAGATTATGTTAAAATTAAGGCCTTGTTTGGTAGACGCTTGAAAATGACTTTATTTAACAGTAATAACATATTAGAGATCTTAATATCTAATACATGATGAGTTCATATTAATAGTAATTGTGCATTAAAGATCAAGATCTCTACCACATAATTATTGTTAACTAAAATGAGATCAAACTCATTTTTATGTGTGTACCAAACAAGGCGAGATCGAACTCATTTTTACGTGTCTACCAAACCGGGCCTAAGAGTTTTTCTCTTTCTTCTTCTTCTTTTTTAATGACACATTAGAATTACTCAGATAAAAGGTAAGGAGTTCCCAATACAGGTAGGAATCTGATTCTCAAGCCCATAGGGTTCTAACTTGTGCGACATCAGAAATCAATAGCAACGAAAGATCACTGCCTGAAACAGCTTCCCAAACGTCACTTAGGGTTCCATTCTCCTCATTAAATCTAGCAGCACGCACTTCGGCAAAAGAGTGAGAGCCTTTTCCTTAGCTCAACCTGCGCAAAGGCAAACATAATGAATTTTTATGAATTTTGCATGGTGAGGACTTCCATAAATTTTTTTACACTCGCACTCACACCCCACAGTGGAATTTCACCACAATGGGTACTCAAACCCATGACCTGATGTTGAGACTCTTGTGAGTCTACCACCGAGACATGAGTTAGGACCCTCAGAGGAGTATGATGGGCTATTTTCTTTTCAATAATTCATCCAAAACGGAACTGAAAAATAATTCTAAAGAGAACTTTGGAAAAAATTCCAAGACACCCTTAGTGTTTTGTACCTTGAAAATTGACAGTTTCACTCATGTGGGTCACAATGTATAAAGTAAATTGGCCATTCAAACAACTTTTTCTACTCATCCATTCATCTTGTTTGTTGGTGGCCTGATTTTAGAGAAAAGATCTAAGAGTGGAATATGTGCCTGCATGTGGATGGCAGGACCCGTGTGAAATTAGCAAACCCCAATATTTTCCTTCGCAAGAAATTCAACAATACAATTTAAATAATTACTAGGAATCTACACATGGGATTTCTAAGAAGCTAGAGCACAACCTTAATTCATTTAAGATAGGGCTGGACTTCAAAGCAAGAATGCACCTCCTAAATCAATATGCTAATTGCCATATCATCTTTGTAAGTGTTGTCTTTCTTAACCTTAGAAGTCTATCCATGATTTTTTAGTAAAACCTTAAAAATGGAAAGTCAGTTCAACATCCAAGCAACTGAAAATGAAAATGGGTGCTGACCTTGAGTTGCAAGTCCAAACATTTTGTTCAAAGAAAATCCCTTATTCATTTCCTCAATGGGTTTTCCATCTTCATAGAAGAGTGAAACCTGCTTGCCATGAAAAACAGACAAAAGAAGTTTAAGGGGGAAATGGGAACATACTCTCAAAATATTAGTTTAAAGGTGATATGGCAACTTACCTTAACAAATTTAAACAGAAAATGATTCCCTCATTGAAGAAGCATTTGAAATTAAGACAATTCTAACACATTGCATTATTAAATGGTATGGGAAGGGTTGTAAACTGAAAGGGCATTTAGGTAATTAGGTGAAGCCTTCAAATTAAGAATTTCAGGAATCTGGCAGAGTATGATGGTCGATAGGCAGGCATAGAAAATTGTATAGGTTGCATATAATAAACTCAAACTAAACCTCACAAATTGTGGGCCTTAATTCAGATGGCTCTTAATTCAAATTGGAACAGTATGATGGTCGATAGGCAGGCATAGAAAATTGTACAGGTTGCATATAATAAACTCAAACTAAACCTCACAAATTGTGGGCCTTGATTCAGATGGCTCTTAATTCAAATTGGAACAGTTGTGAGGGATACATAACACAGGGATCCATATACAATAAATTTCACCTTTGTGGCCATAGGGATGATTTCATCTTTAAATTTACCAGAAGCAGTCGCAGCAACTGCCTTCTTATGGGATGCGACCTGGTGATGCATTTCAAGGCATTAGATATTAGATAGAAACTGCATTATAACATCAAAGAAGGAATTCTACATCTACAGTTTAATTTCGAGCCACCAATGGTTCTCATACATGTTTGGACAGTTTAATTTTGACGTGCATGTATGGATCATTTTATAGTCATATTAAAGAGGTTCACTCAAATACATCTTGACATAATGCAATAAGATACATCAGGACCTAGCCGTAGGATTAAGGTTTTTTTTTTTTCAATGACCCAAACTGTGTTGTTGAGGGCTCTACTTGGATGGGGATGTTTTTACATAATAGCTTATGTCAGATTACAGGTAGAGTTAGTAGGACCTGTTGAGAAAATTTTCAAGAAAATGAAGAGTGTTGATTAGACAATTCTGACTATGAAAATAATTCCCTGAAGGAAATTTTCAGAACAAATCCAATAGTTAGAGAAATAACATAATGTTAAAGGTAAGATAAATTCCTACAGATAGAAAAATAACATTTGAATGCTAAAGTAATATTTAGATATAAGCTCAATGTATAAACACAGCATTAATAACAAAATAGAATTTATATGCTTAAAACTAAATGACAAGCGAAGGCTGACAAATGAGGCAAGTGACCATGTTGCAGGGAGATATGACTCAGCATGTCCCGTGCAACCTTAACAGAACAAATGGGGCAAACCTGCAAGAGGAGAAAAAATGGATGAGAACCACCATCATATTGTGTGATTCACAATGTAGAAACCTCATGTCATGCAAGTAATACTTGGCACCTATCAGTCTGAATAATCATATATGATTTCCTTTTATCCTCAAAAAGTGTAAAATTCCAGTTATAGGGTAAGACATCTTGAGCAAGGACATGCTAAGGACCTGTATGGGTACATGATTGAAGTTTCATTTGGAATTTTAGATCCCGAAAGAACTCTACAACTGAGGTCCAGGCCTCCATGTCAACCAAAATAATAATAACAACAACAACAATGACAAAAGTTGTCCTTGTGCGGGAGCGCACGCAGGTTTCATTCATTCTCTGAGACAAAACAAAAACTTTTCTGCTGCTTCGCCATAAAACAGCAAGTCTCAAATTTGACAGGGAGTCATGAGCGCATTTGTCAAATTTCGTTGGAATCCAAATGGATCCAGGTTACATTTACACAAACAGGCCTAAATGTGTAATTTTCCTATGAAAAAAATGGGAAACATCCTTCTAGTCAACAAAAAATAGAACATAATGTTAGCTATCACACCAAAACAGCACGAAAAAAAAAAGCCTGTAATTTCCTGGTTCTCATGACATAATTATGAAATACAAATTGACAACATATGTCAAACAAAGTGTTGTCATCTCGAGATCCTCATAGCAGAAACACCCAAGAAAACAGATTTAATAAAATCAAGACACAAATACCCACAGGATGAAACACAAGGTTGGTGGAAGCTCATTTTGTAATCAATTGCAGAGACCAACTTGCTCTGCTATAAAATGGAAAAGCAAGGATTCCCTAGCCCAAAATATAGGCTGGTCCACTCATCAGGTTCCCCACATGTGAATGAGAAAGGGGCACATAAAAATTGAAACGCAGTGGTCCACATTCAGCATACAAGTATGATCCTCCTACTAAGTGGATGGGGTTGATTTATGAGCTACAATCCATGGACCATGGGTCCACTAGATGAACAATCCAGATGTCGCTTCAACACATGAAGGGCGCTTGTGTTTGGTGCTTGCAGAAGTGCAAGCAACATGCCTCTTTTGACAAGTCTGAAATTTATTAAATAAGAAAAGAAGAGACGTGAAGGGGAAGAGATCCCTGATACACAAAGCAGGGTGGAAAACAGATGCACACTAATACTTCCCAACAGTGGAAAAATCAAGGCAACATTGTCGATTAGTAGCTAAATTGGACTAAAAACTCCAGTAAGATTGAAGATCACTTTTAGAGGGTGGAAGCTATTTTGGAATGTTTTTGCTACTTCCCTAATACTAGAGGGTGACACTATCAATTTGAAATGGGATGGTTTTGAGGGTTAACATTTCAGAATATTGTGAATGTGTTAGATTGGCCCATGATCTTTGCTCCCCCTCAAGCAAAAAAGAACCAGGATCCTTATAAGTGCTATGGTCTCTAGCTCCTATGATTGTCAAATTTTGTAGTGCCAAAACATCTTGGAATCTGTGTCTTGTGTAGTGCATCTATATATTCAAGAAAGTGCATATCATATACAAGAACAAAGGTCTTTACTTCAAGAATGTCAAATGCAAGATTGCATGTTCATGTTCAAGTACAACACCAAGTGTGAAGTCAATCTTTCAAGCTTCAATGGTTCAATTTTTCAAAGCTTCAAGTCAAGACAAAGTTCATATACTTTGAACCTCAAGCTCAAGCTTCAATTACAATTTCAAGCTTCAGAAGTCTCGAGTTCAAGCCTCTACATATGACAAGATCTCAAGCCTCGCGAACTTCAAAGATTAACTATCAACCAAAGGAAAAGAAGTTTTAATGTTCATACATCATGTATAAGGTATGAATGACCCTAAATTGACCTTAGGGTAGGTCATTTTGAATACATAATTCAATTGGGTCATTTTATAAGTGCATAGACTGTTTCTCGACTAGTCTTGGACTATGTTCGACTAGTCCTAGCACTGGCTCGACCAGTCCAAGAAAATCCTCGACCAATCCTAAGTTTGTTTAAATTTTTCAGAATTTTTTGTTAAGCCTCGACCAGTCCTGGAGACTGCTCGACCGGTCGTGTGAACAGTGCTCGACCCGTTCTCGACTAGTCTTGTAGACTCGACTCAAAGTCCAGTAACTAAAATGGGTTCCGCACGACCATTCGTGGACAGGATTCGACCGGTCGTAGAGGCCACTCGACCGGTCGAGCAGGTCCTTCGACCAGTCATGGAACCATCTGATCTTATCGCACTCGAAATTTCAAAAATCTGTTGGTCTTACGATCAATCGTGGCGACCTCAGGACCAGTCATGACTGCAATTTCTGCACTTATAAATAGAACATGAATTTCAGACTTTAACATTCAACTCAAGCTAAATCAATACGCCACTCTAAGAGATAAGTTAGTCATTGTTTTAAGCTATATTGTGCTCATTTAATATTCTCTTTAATTAGCTTTCTTTGCATTTGATTTTGAATTCTGCATTCCAATTTTATTTGAAAGAGGGATTGTTGCATTCCCATTTCTTGGAATCAAAATCAAATCAAGCTAGCCCAAGGTGATTAAATTTAAAATCAATTTAGAACCTAGAACCATTTCATATGTGAGTGTGAACATTGAACTTCTACTCAGATTTGGTTCTTCCGGGCTGCATTAAAAGGAGAATATCCAGGTATTTTACATTATTGTAAATTCTTTCTTTTGATTTCATTGAGATTGTGCCAGAAAAATCTCTCTGTTTTGGTTTGTCCAAGGTGATCCAGAAGACTCAGAGTGTAGGGTTTTTTGAATTGTGTAAGTCCACTTGAAAGACACAATTATGAAGGTTTTGGGTGAACCTTGAAAAATCTATTTTCATAGTGAATTCTAATATCCACTGTGTGAGGATATTAGGAGTGGAGTAGTTGTGTGGCTATTATTGAACAATTGGTGTACACACAAACGAACCACTATAATTTCTGGTCTTGTGGTTGATTGAATATTTATTTCATTTTGTGGATGTTTGTAATTTCCCTTTACGCACTTGTGGAGAATGTTGTAATCCTTTTATGTATGTGTGGGAATGTTGTAATAGCTTAGTTCTTTCCTTTGCTATTTATTTCTTTTATATCCTCTTCAGTTTGAGTTTTTGATACTCACCCAAGTTCTAGTAAGGTTATCCTGCCATAAACCATTGGTTTTTGGTGTCAGGTTGTCCTTAAAACCAAGTTTGTATCAACCTCTCAATACTTGTACTCTTGAGGTTGTTTTACATTTTTGCATTGTGGGATTGTTTATTGCTGCTATCAGTATTTAATTTATTTAAATTCCGCTGTTAATTTTTTAATTTGGCATAGTCCTATTCAACACCCCCCCCCCCCCTCCCTTCTAAATTCTGCTGTTAAGAATGGTCTCAAAAGGTTGTGTTTAACATTAGGGGATTATATTCCCCATCTAGATATCCTTCAAAAACAAATAAAATCCTCATCTTTTTTCCTTTTTTTTTTTGGGGGGGGGGGGGGGGGGTCCCGTCCCTTTTTTTAAGGCGAGATTAATCCCCGCGGATGCACACAATCACTCACAAACCACGTGCATTAGGTAAAGCATGGGGAGGGATATCGAACTCACGTTTGTGGGGAGCAAACCCACGACAATTGCTATTTGCCCATATAGAAAATATTTGCCATGCCAATTTGGTGATTTAGTTTTTTATTAGGTAGTCCTTTGATTAAATAATAATAATAGTAGTAGCATTAGTAATAGTAATAATAATTTGCAATTATCATGACTAAAACTACTGTAAAATGGTCCTCGAACCTGACAATAACCATCCAATACTCTTCCTATTGCTACAGCTAACAACAATAATAATAAATACCATTCATCCAAAGGTTAGGATCAATCATCATCCGGGACAGTTTACCTAGGCTATAACTTCTATTGTAATTCCAAGACAGTTTCTCTATAAACATTTGGCAATTCATTGTTGTGTATAATCAACATACCTAGATGAAGAAAATCGTTTTCTATTCCTCAGGCGAAGAAATATTGTGAAATGATTTCATGTTTATAACAAAATCAAAGAAAGTAACCCCTGCAATACCTAACATTCTTTATCCAACCATAGAAGTCAACACAACCCTGATGACAATTTTGTATTTTTAATCAGTAAAAGAAAGGGAAGAGTCACTAAACGCTACAAACTTGTTCAATAGATATGCAAAATCAATGAGATATTCAAGAGGGAGAAAATCAACATAATCAAGGAAAAAAAAGTCAAAGAAAGACGACTTCTTTAAAAAAAGAAAAAAAAAATTAAAAAAAAAAAACAAAATAGGCAAAGTCGATGACAGATATAACGGACAAAAGCAACAAATTGTAAAATCAACTGAAACCAGATGAGGGAATTGCATTATCCGTTGACTGAAGATAAAACTATTATCTTTTAGCACTCATTTTGAGTCTTTGACTATTGACTTAAAAATATGAGTAACCAACAATACCTAGAGGGAAGAAATCATTACTGTATACTCAACAAAAAGGTGCATCTTTACAACAAAGTCCAAGAAAATAACCCCGCAATGATAAGTAGACCAACCCATTGACCAGAAAGTAAAAGGATAATGATTTTTTAGCACTTGTGGCAACTTTTGGCTCAAAACTATGAATAACCAACAATACTTAGATGTGGAAAATCATCACCATGGAGTAAAATAAAAGAAAACCATGAAAAATGACATATTTACAACAAAATCCAAGAAAAACAAGAACTCTAATGACAAACATGCTGACCCAAATAACCAAATTGCAATAATTGAGTTTTCCATCAACCAGAAGATAAGTAGAGTAACTTTTTAGCATTTCGGGTGACCTTTGGTTCTAAGATATAAATAGCTAGCAATATTGAAAAGGCCGAGCTGAGGGTCCTAGAGGGGGGGGGGATGAATAGGACTATGCCAAATTAAAAAATAATAATAATAATAATAATAATAATAAAACTGCAGAATTAAACAAATATGAATAAAGATATCACTTAAACAATCCACAATGCGGAAATGTAAAACAACCTCAAAATTTTAGTATTGAGAGGTTGATACAAACTTGGTTCTAAGGACAACCTGACACCAAAAACCAATGGTTTATGGCAGGACAACCTTACTAGAACATGGGTGAGTATCAAAAACTCAAACTGAAGAGGATATGAAATAAATAAATAACAAAGGAAATAACTAAGCTATTACAACATTCCCACACTTGTATAAAAGAAATTACAACATTCTCCACAAATGCGTAAAGGGAAATTACAAAATCCACAAAATAAAATATTCAATCAATCACCACAAGACCAGAAATTATAGTGGTTTGCTTGTGTGTACACCAACTGTTTAGAAAAACAGCCACACAACTACTCCACTCCTAATATCCTCACATAGTGGATATTAGCATTCACTATGAAAATAGGTTTTTCAAGATTCACCTAAAGCCCTCACAATTGTGTCTTTTAAGTGGGCTTACACAATTCAAAAACCCCACACTCTGAGTTTTCTGGATCACCTCAGACAAACCAAAAGAAAGAGATTTTTCTGGTACAATCTCAATGAAACCAAAATAATGAATTTAAAAAACTGTAAAATACTTATCTGGATATTCTCCTTTTGATGCAGCCTGGAAGAACCAATTTGGAGTAGAAGTTCAACGTAGATGTTCAATATTCACACTCACTTATGAAATGGTTCTAAGTTTTAAATTGATTTTAAATTAAATCACCTTGGGCTAGCTTGATTTGATTTTGATTCCAAGAAATGGGAATACTTCAATCCCTCTTTTAAATAAAATTGGAATGCAGGATACAAAATCAAATGCAAAAAAGCTAATTAAAGTGAATATGAAATAAGAACTAGATAGCTTAAGAATATCACTAACTTATCTCTCAGAGCGGCATATTGATTTTGCTTGAATTGGATATCAAACTTTGAAATTCGTGCTCTATTTATAAGTGCAAAAATCACATCTTTAACTGGTCCTAAGGTCGGCTCGACTAGTCGTAGGACCAACAGATTTTTGAAATTTTGAGCGCGATAAGATCAGATCGTTCCACGATTGGTCGAAGGACATGCTCGACCGGTCGAGTGGCCTCCACGACCGGTCGAGTCCTGTCGACGACTGGTTGTACGAGACTCAATTTAGTTGCTAGACTTTGAGTTGAGCTTGTAGGACTGGTCGAGCAAAGGTAGAGCACTGTTCACATGACCGGTCGAGTAGTCTCCAAGACTGGCCGAGACTCTAACAAAAACTTCCGAAAATTATAAACAAACTTAAGACTGGTCGAGGAATTTCTTGGACTGGTCGAGTTAGTGGTAGGACTAATCGAACATAGCCTAAGACTAGTCGAAAAACAGACTATGCTCTTATAAAGTGACCCAATTGAATTATGTATTCAAAATGACCTATCCTATGGTCAATCTAGGGTCATTCATACCTTATACATGATGTATGAACATTAAATCTTCTTTTGCTTCAATTGATAGTCGTTCTTTGAAGTTAACGAAGCTTGAGATCTTGACATATGATAAAGCTTGAACTTGAGACTTTTGAAGCTTGAATATGACAAACATTGAAGCTTGAGCTTGAGGTTCAAAGTAAAGAACTTTGTCTTAACTTGGACGAAGCTTGAAAGATTGAATTCACACTTGGTGTTGTACTAGAACATGAACATGTAATCTTGCAAACATGTAATCTTGCACTTGAAGTTCTTGAGGTAAAGACCTTTGTTCTTGTACATGAGAAGCACAATCTTGAATATGTAGATGCGCTACACAAAACAGATTCCAAGAGGTTTTGGCACTACAAATTTGACAATCATAAGAGCTAGAAAACATAGCACTTACAAATATGTCAATGACTCAATACCCGGATGGGAAATGAATGAGGTTACACTCAATCAACAAAAAACCATAAAAAAGACCACATCTTAAATTTATTTTTTATTTTTTTTAAAAAAAAGAGACAATAAACATGTAATGAAAAATATGCCAACAAAAAATAATAAGCAAGAATTCTTGAATGGTGAACAATCAGAGCCTCTTATACATTATATCAAACAATTTCCATTAATGAAACATGCCAATCCATTGAAAAATAAAAAAGATACATGTCCAATGAAATGGTTAATGTTATCTACTCCAATAACGAATCATTGGTTTAACTGAATAACTTAATAAAATAGATGGACCTTTCTCTTTGTCTCCGATCGATGGATCTTCAATTCGAAGATCTCCTATATGGAGAATACACATTACAGTTGACCAAGATTAATTATAATTATTCTGTTCAAGAGCAAAGATATCCATGGGGGCCGATTTGTCCTATTAAGAGATTCACAACCAAGAGGTACTGGATTCTTTTTCAGATAACCAAACTACACTCGTGCCATTCGACTCCCAACTCAAAAACATGAATAACTAGCAATACCCAGATGGGGAAAATCATGATGACAGTCCAAAATCAAAGAAAAATCATGAAAAGATTGCATCTTTAGAACAAAATAAAAGAGAACAATCCTATAATGATAAACATACTACCACAAATCACCACATAACAACAAATAAATTGAATTTCCATCAACGGGAGATAAATGATCAGAATATTAGCACTTTTTAGGATTTCTAGCGGTAGTATGAATAACCAACAATACCCAGATGTGGAAAATCATCATTGTACACCAAAAAAAAAAAGATGCTCGCATCCAAACACCAAAAAAAAAAAAAAAATCAATACCCAAATTGCAAAATTGCAAAATAAATAGATCCCACATGAAAGGCTCGATTTCCATGAATTAGGAAATAGAGGATGAGAATTTTTTTTAATCACTCACAACGACTTTTGATTCGAATGAATGCTCATCTTCGAGATGTGAGCAGAGAGAGGCCATGTCATGATCTTCGTAGCAATAAGGGCAAGGGAAATCGAGTAGGACCTCTTCTTCCACCTCGAAATCTTTGAAGCTTAACCGATCTGAAACGAAGTCGATAAAAAAAATCAGAAATTGGGGGCCATCTATGAAGGGTCCATCGCAGGACAAGACATGGAGATCAATGGGGGAAATCTAAGGGGCCGTTTGAATGTGGGCGCTCGATGGAGGATTTCTCGATGGAAGATGAAAGAGGGAAAAGAGGAAAAGAGGGAAAAGAGGGGCGCTCGATGGATTTGGAAATCCTCTTTCAAATAAGATAATGTTTTGAAATCTGTATGCTGTGAGTTTTCCACTAAATAATAACACAAACTCTATTAACGATTGTACATGCATGGGACCAATTTTTGGATGGTTAAGATTGTATTATATAATAAAAATGTATAAATATTTACCATTTACAACTAGACCGATTATTTGGATGGTCTGGATAACTCTATATCTAAGCCACTATTGTTATGAACAAGTCACCACTATTTTACATTAAATACAAAACTCACAGTGAAAAATAGGAAAATGAAAACGGTAAATTGAGCTTTGGATCTAATATGGCTCTGTGGGTCCCACCATGATCGATTTGTTTCATCCATGCCGTCCATCTATTTCTCAACATAATTTTATCATAGATCCCAAAATATGAGCCCGAACTAAAGCTTGGGTGGACCACACAATGCGAAAACAATAGTGATTGGATGTCCACTATTAAAAACATGTCTTTGCCGACGACTTATTGGGTTTCGGCTACGGCTAAAATCCGTAGACATACTCAACGGCTAAAATCCATCGGGAAAACCTTCTAAGGTTCGTCGGCTTTGCCCTGTTTTTTTGTAGTGTTAATGGTTGTTGTACCTATGTATCCTATCAATCGGGCTCAAGCTTTCTTAAGGGAAATCTTTTCCCTTGACATCGATGATTTCACTCACTCCACCCTTAAGTACGACATTTATCCTTTCATTCTTGACCTCTGGATGATTGGAAGGAGTGATGTTCCTTTGAACAAACTACTAGATGCTTTAACCAAGCTCCCAAGTAACGACTGCGTTTCTCTCTTCGTTCGTTAAACTTTTGCATAACTCGACCGCATCACTTCGCTGACCATCTAATGACACTTAAAATCGGATTTATGCCAGCTATGATTCCACGAAAAGCACTTTAAGAATCTTAAAGATCTTTTCATACACCTCTTATTTCACATGTGATGACACATGTCACCCTCCTATTGGCTTTTTTAGAATGGCCAGAAAATAGTGTACACCACAATTCAAACACGTGGTCAAGGGTGTAACGAGTGGCCGGATTTCGATTAGTCATGTGAGTATGTATATACCGGGCATGTCAGAGTTGTATTTGTCTCAATTAGAACTGAATGCCTTGTGACCTCAAGCACCAAGATAGACTAATTAAGACTAGATCTGTGAAAATCAGCCATCTATTCACCAACCAAATGGTAAGGTAATTAAACGATTTGCGAAGGAGATGATCAGTCCTTGGATTCTTTTGCATTGAAGATGAGGACTTTTTCTACGATGTGGATGGCTTGGTCTCATTCGTCAACACGAGCCATATAAGGATAAACAATAGGGAAAAAGAATGCTACGTGCCGATTTTATTAATCTACATGTAAGTGCAATATAATTGCTAGATAAAATAAAGAAAGTAGAATAAATTACTGATGGTAGTTCAAGCTAGTAAAATTGTCGTGGTCCTAATAGTCTTTTAAATCTAGACAATCGTGAGATGGTTGTTGTTGAGGGTTAAATATTGTATATTAGACCAAATTATTACTTGGTTTTATGTACATGATAATGCTTAACGTTCTATTTTAATCATGTTTTTGTTGCAAGGTGAATTTAAGAGCTTGGACTGAAAAGGGTACTAAAGGCATGGATTTGATACTCAAGAATCACCAAGGCAAGGGATGGATCTTAGGGGACCGTGATAGAAGAATTCACACGCCAAATATCTGAGAAAACCCAGTGATTGAAGATAAAGAAGCCTGAAAATCGTCCTGAATGCAAGATCACAGGATTCCCACCATCCGTTTCGCATGAAACTTTATGCCTGGTTTGAGGATCATAAAGTAACCGTACACGTAAAATTTTATCCCTCAAATCTTTGTGGAAGTGGTCCAATGGGAAAGATCAGCCATAGATCACTAATTTGGGGC
The DNA here is from genome assembly GCA_021015155.1 of Magnolia officinalis. Classification (NCBI taxonomy): domain Eukaryota; kingdom Viridiplantae; phylum Streptophyta; class Magnoliopsida; order Magnoliales; family Magnoliaceae; genus Magnolia; species Magnolia officinalis. Next base: position 45,558,487 of record JAJHSJ010000014.1, on the reverse strand, counting down.
CCACCTGATCTCTGGATATGCCTCAACTTTGGGCTCAACCCGTGAATTAGATAGCCAAAATGAATGAATAGTGTAGATTTCACAAACTACATCTCAGTGAACCCCACTTGTGATGCATGTGCACAATCTGCGCATGCACTTGAGGCACGCTAAACCAGAGAGTCCGGTCAAAGTCTGTTGACCCAACCGACCTCTCTCCCTTACGCACGTACATCCGTTGTGGAGTGTGGTGGCTCACCACTGTTGATCAAACAGACTATCTGAACCGTCTAGTGCGTCCAGACGGTGGGACTGACCATAGCCATGGTGTCCTTCTACAACCATGCACATGCATACACGAAGGCCATGTTTAAACGCAAGATGAACATCGGGAATAAAGATACAATGGGCCGCACCAAACTCGAGCAAAAGTGGCCATTCCCGACTAAAATTTCTTCAAGAATCCAATGGACAGAGTGGAATTCTCCATTAACATTGATTTGGGGCCCACCAAACACCTCAGCACAGCTCAGGTGTGTAAGAACAGTGTCTGGACGCCGCCAGCCAACGTGAGACGTTGTATGATCATAGACATGGTCGGATCAGTAATCCAGACTGTCCAGAAGATGCGAAGGAGGGCACCAACCCTCATCATGAAGTCAGAATGAGAGGTATGGATGGGTTCTTCCCCAAAAACCAATTCAAACGCAAGATGGTTGTGCTTTCGCTGCGAACGTGTTTTTCTTGCTTGTAAAGCCTACGCACTTCACTGCCTATCGCTGCAACGTGGAGTCGGCTCTCCACTCACTGACTACCTTTTATCTGTAAAAAGAGAAGAGAAGAGAGAGGGAATCATCCAGGGACATGCACGAGCAAGAGAAGAGAGAGAGAGAGAGAGAGAGAGAGAGAGAGAGAGAGAGAGAGAGGGAGAGTGTGGGACAGCTGCAAAGAGTTCTTCTCCTTCTTCCTTATTTTTCTTTTCCTTTCTTTTGATGTTTTCCTGAGATTTTAGTTCAATCATGCCTGTGATTGGCTAAAACTCTTAGCTAGGGCTAAGAGGTGAAGCTTGTAGCGTGATGAGATGTTTTCTATGCTTGGATTCATGTTAAGTTGAACTCTCTTTGATTTTGGTTTGATTATAAGGAATATTCATAATTTTTAATGGTTTGTTGTGACTTGAATTACAATAGATCTTTGATAGCTTTGAGTATATTCTGTACATGTATCGAGGTTGTGAACATAGGAATCCTGTTGTTCACCATCATCTCATGGATATGGGTGGATGATGGAATCCTTCCTAACGTTCATAATTCTCTTAGATTGGTTGTGGATTAGTTAAATTATGTTGTTTACTTTGTCTCATGGGCTCGGTTTAGTGATGGAGTCACTTCTAGTTCTCATACCTATCATTCATTGAAAAGTAGATCAAAGGAAGTTCATATATGATTTTTAATGAAATATCTTCCAATTGGATGATGTAACGCCCTGAAAATCGGGGGTCGAGCATAAACTCAGCTCCCAAGTTCCAACGCATCACTTATGCAACAAAATGAATGATGATTGAATGTTGTCGGTATTAGTGCATTGAACATGAGTGAGATTAAGCCAAAACAACATATCATACTCCGGAGACAGTTAAATTGCAAGAGGAAGACTGTGATAGATATATATACAATATAAAACAGTGATGGGTCTCCAGAGTGTAATAATGTTACCAGGTTAATTCATTACAAGTACAATTTCAAATTATACCCAGTTGTGGAAGTGTAATGTCTTCTATCCCAAACACATAGCCCCGTCAATGCAATACCAGGTCTTCATAGACCTGTCAGAGAGCTACATGTAGGAGAACTCCTCCTCGACATCATAGTAGTAGTCCGACTCTGCTTCATAAGCATCGTCATCACCTGAAACTCAACAAATCTGGTTGGTGTGTACAACACCGTCCCGTAACGTGGGAGTGAGTGATCAACTCAGTGAAACAATAAAGCATAGGTTAACATGTTATCAAAACAGTCAAGCAGTAATGATAAAGCAGTAAAATCAAACACTTCTAATTATTCTTATTAATGCAAGTATGAATGCAGTCATGATGTATGCCCTTAGCAAACCACCCTCGTGTGACACCATCTTACGTTCGCGGTATGCTTACATCCCTCAGTGCTCCACATCTTCCAGGCACATGCAATGCCATGATGAGCATGATTACCGAGTTGTTATTAGTCCATTTCAAACAGCAGTATTGAGAAACTAAGGTACCTCCCTTGTATCATTCCCAAACATGATCCTTTCTAGGGTCGTCAGTCCTAGTTAATCTCATACGATATTATGGTTTGAGAGGCATCGCGAAGGCATCACAAAGGGCTCGTCACCCATCAGCACGGATACAGATCTCACCGTATGCAGCTCAATTACTGGACGTCAGCTCGAATACAGGTCTCACCGTACTTAACTCAACTCATGCTCTAGTTGCTGCGAAGGGCTCATCGCCAATCACAGACCTTAGAGTATACTCGAAGACACTACGAAGGGCTCGTCGCCCGTCAGCACGAATACAGGTCTCATCGTATTCGGCTCTCACCGTAAGTGTCGACAGCTCGAATATAGTGTCTCATACCACCATAATCGGCTCACGAGTCTAGTTGCTCACTGGTCACTACGGGGAGGCACGTGGCCCCAGCGTAGGCCGACAGCTCGACCATGGTGTCCCATACCACCATGCCCGGCTCATGAGTCTTAGCGGATCGAGGTACCATGGTTAAAAGGGATTTCACTGGTAAGTTTGGTACCCTAGGTTCAAGCAGTAGCGTCCAAACATGGTGTACATACATAAGACAGATCGGGTTATTTGACGAGCTCGGCTAACTCGAGCGCACAACAAGTTGGACGACATGAAGTGCATAAGCACTTCGCGTGGCCAACCACTATCGTCAACCGAAGTACGACTCGGGTTTGTCGAACACGTCTCACGTGGCAAATGAATCTCAGCCACGAATTCAATCCCGTTACCGATTGCCTGGACTATAATCATAGCCCCAAACACAATCAATTACAGAACAGTTAACACAGTAATGGATCAAGATTTCAAATCATACAATCAAAGTCTGATATTACCCGTTTAGGGCTGTCAGGGCTGTTGCACGCACTCATTGATCCACTCCCCCATTACCCATGATGGATCATACAACGTAAACATGAATTTAAACATATGCATTACATAGATAAAATCATACAATCAATTGAGCATATTATGAAGTACAACATAAGCATGAGTTTGTACATATTCAATTCCTAATCACACAGATATCTAAAGAAATCATACACACTTAGTTAAAGAAGTTGAGAATCATATCTTAACACCCTTAAACATTACAATTTACTAACTACTACTCATTCAGACATTTCAACAAACACTTTAAAATACATACATCAACATACATGACATATGTTGATCACATAGGCATTAAGCCAAATCCTTTCACTAGGGAGTTGCCCCAATCATAACACGCGTACACTCATGACGGATAGTCATGGAAAGTAGGAATCCAAGTTCCATATTCATTTGAACATTTTCACAAACACTTGGCTACACATTTCAACATATAAAGCGTATAGTGGCCGTGGCGTGATTCAGGGAAATCCTTTCGTCAAGGGGTATCGCCAATACAACAATCATATATCCATGACAATTAGTCATGGCGAGCACGAATGAGAATTCTATACTCATTCAGTCATTTTCACAAACACTTAGAATACACTATTTCAACATACATAGTGTATATTAGCAAAACATGTATTAGGGCGAGCCCTTTCGCCAAACAAGTATTTTATCCATATATAATATATCAATACAAAAAATAATCATGGCAAACACATTTCCAAAATTTATACGTATACGGTACTTTCTACAAATACCTAGAATATGTAAAATTCCATATTCTTCATCTTTAATCGAAACGGAAAACAGACAGCACTTTGTACATGTGCAATTGCATGCAGATCATGAATCTATCATTATCTAACATTGAAAGCGTTGAAAACCATAACCTATACACCTAAAGTCTGTACTTTTTGTCGTAGAATCGTAATAGAGTCGATAGAATTGCTAAGCTTCTATATACGGCAGTTTGGCCACCTATAGATCGAAATAGGTTAGCAATTTCATAACCAACAACCTATACAACCCCAAAACAGATTAGGGTTAGGGTTTCTTACATAGAAACGAAGTCGGAATCTCCGGGAAAGCGATGAGAATGGGGTGGTGCAGCTTGTGTAGTGGCAGGGAATAGTAGTTGGGAGATTCTCCCACTTCTCTCACTCTTTCTCTCTCTTTTCCCCCTTCTCTCTTTAGGGTTTCTCTTAAATTCGTATGGCTGTGAGAGAGAGGGTTTTAAGGTCCTTATATAGCCTAAAAACTCTCTAAAACAGACTTTGGTCAAGGTATACTTAGGTTATAACGAAAGCGGCACTTTTCCAGCTCAACGGAGGACTTCTAGCGGGCCTCCTTGAGCCAAAGGTCGGACTTAAGCTCACCAACACCGGATCTACGTTTAGTTAAGTTTTCGTTTTGGTCGGGATTCCAGATCGCAGATGGCGGACCAGTATCAGTTCAACGGTCAGCGGATCTCGATCGGAGATTCCGAGTACATGGATATGTGTATGAAATTTCTCCTGATCCGAGGGTGTAATTTGGTCTGATTCTGACGGTCTGGTTGCTTAAAACTTATCCGCAAGTGAGAGGTGCCAGATTACTATTTGAGATATTTATTTGTAAAGAAAATTAAGTGTTTTCACACTCCTCGCTCCGGACTCAAGCGAATTACACTGGGACACTATCTGGATTTGATTTCTGAGATGGTTGTCAGGCCTAGCAAGGTGGTCCTAATTCCTTAACTTCGTGTTAATCGGACTTCCGACGTGCAGTCCAGATCTGATACGGAGTTTCGAGATGCTCCCGAGAGCAGCCAGGTAATGAGATTGATCCTAGACTTTAGGGTAACCTAGCGTCAATGATTTTACAAGTTTTGGATCTTGCAGATCGTATTTAAAGTGATTGGTGCTAATTTCACAGGCACTCTAGTTTAACACTAGATAATTCTCGCCTAATTTCTAAAGGATTTAGTCCTGTATGATTTCTGTCTGAGGTGGTACCTGGGCCTTTGTAGTTTGTATATAAAGTAATCCGAGTTATAATACTTAGCTAGTTTAAGATAGTGTCTAAGGTGAAAGTACTTAGAAAATTTAAAGAACAAGGTGGTGAAGGGTGGGATTTGTGAAGGAAATGGATTAAGGAGCGATTTTAGACTGTGGGATTCAGTTCTGACAAGTTAATAAGGTGTTAGAATTGACCCATTGCCTAAGGACGTCTAAATCCAGGTTGGCAAAAATCTGAGATGTTACAGATGAAGATGGGACTCTGATTCCTGTTGTGTTCATGAATCAAGCATAGATCCCCTGATCTCTACAAGTGGATCCTTAGAAACCCTAGTTTCTCACATTTGAATTTTACAAGTTTTAGCTTAATAATTCACCATTATTCTCCTACATTCTCCTAATTTAGATTACATCTTCTTCTAGTTCTAGATCTGGTTACTTTCAGAATACATACAAGGTTTAGTCCTTGTGGATTCGACCTCGGTCTTACCGAAATTATTACTACATCGCGACCCTACACTTGGGGTTGTGAACAAGTTTTTGGCGCCGTTGATGGGGATTGACAGTTGCGTTTTTCTGAGAATAACTAGTTTTAGAATTAGGTTAAGATTAGGGTTTTCTAAATTTTGGATTAGATTTTTTTTTCTGTTTGATTTTTAGAAACTAACCTAACCTTCCTATTTTGTAGGATCCTGAGATACACTTTCTAAATTAGTAATCTCTTTCTAATTTTTCTATTTTTCTATTTTTAGGACTAGGGTTTATTTTCTGCTTTTAAAAACTTTCTAATTCTAGGATTTCTTTTATTTTTTAGAAATTAACATACTTTCTAATTCTAGGTTCAGAACTTTCCTAATCAGTTTATAGAAACTTTCTATTTTTGGTTTTTAGAAGTTTTCTCTTTTTAAAAACTATTTTACTTTCTATTTTTAATTAGAAACTTTCTAATTTTAGAATTCCTATTTTAGAAACTGACTTGTTTTGTTTTGCAGGATCCTAACTTAAGAACTTCTAATTTGGTAACTTCTTTCCAACTCTTTTTAAATTCTATTTCTAGATTTCTATTTCCTTTCTTCCTTTTAGGTTTAAGTTAGAATCTGAGATTGAGGGCTGAGAGTATTTCATACCCGAGTAGGCCCGTGACAACACTCGACATCTTTTAAGTAAAGGAGGATTGGTTGAGGGGTTATCTATCCATCACTGGATTAGACACCACTCGAGATCCTTAGAGTTAATTGAAGTGATGGCTGCAAATCAACAGGTTAATCAACCAGGAAGACAACCTCAACCTAAGGTTGAGGAAGTCCAGGATGAGAATAAGGTGCATCGAGCACCCCCGCCTCATACTTCGTGAGATTATTTACAACCGGTGGGGGTGAGTACGCCCTCATGCATGGTTTTTCTAAAAAATATGGGACACATGGATATCAAGCTAGGGATGATCCAACTCCTTCCAAAATTTCATGGACTTGAATTTGAAAGTCCATATTTGCACTTGAAAGAGTTTGATGAGATTATAGCCACTTTATATTTTCCAAACGTATTTGAGGACACGGTCAGACTAAAACTCATTCCCTTTTCTTTGAAAGAGAAAGCTAAGACGTGGTTGCATTCACTACGTCCTAGATCTATTGGCACATAGAATGACATGGTAAGGGAGTTCATAAAGAAATTTTTTTCATATCATAAAACGAACACCCTTAGAAAGTCAATCATGAACTTCGCCCAAAGGGAGGATGAAACATTCTTCCAATGTTGGGAGTGGTTCAAGGATCTTGTCAGTTCATGCCTACAACACGGTTTTGAAACGTGGCACATTACACACTTTTCTATGATGGTCCGACATCTTCCATGCGCCAATTGGTTGAGACAATGTGCAATGGAGAATTCATGAATAAAAATGTCGATGATGTGTGGGACTACTTGGATAGACTTGCTGAAAACAAACAATCATGGGACACTTACCCAAAATCAAGCACCACTTCTAGGCCCACTCAATCAAAGGAGAGGGGTAGATTATACTTTCTGAAAGAGGATGATGATGTCAATACTAAAGTGTCTAACCTCATAAGGAAATTCGAGGCCATGGAATTAAAGGAAGATAAGGTTAAGGAAACTGTTTGCGGTATTTGTGCTTGCAACGTTCACTCAACTAAAAATTGTCCAACAATACTTACCTTTCAAGAGGTGTTGAATGAGCAATCCAATGCCGTGAATAATTACCAAAGACCTTTCAATGGACCTACCTCCAATACATAAATCCCAGTTGAAGAAATCATCCAAATTTCAGTTGGAGGAATGGACAAACTACTACCCCTCAAGGTTTCTTTAATCAAATCCCAAATCAAGTGAAACCTCAAGAGGATCTAGTTCTAAAACATATTCAAGACCAAGAGCTACTAAATTGGAATTCGGCACAAGCATTTTAGGATATCAGATCAACATTGGGAACGATTGCGTCATCTATTCAAAGGATAGAGTCGCACTTAACAATTGGGGGAAAGAGGATGCTTCCTACTCAACCTCTCCCCAATCCTAAACCGCAATATGAGATGAGTGATCCAAGCTCTTTAAATCAGATGGAGCAAGTTAAATCTATCTCCACTCTTAGGAGTGGGAAGACCATTGACAAAACTATTCCGGTTAGGGCTGAAAAGCCCAAGGACCCAGAAGAGGATAACGATGATAGACCTAGCATTGCTCCACAACAATTGGAACTGAAACTTCAAGGCAACCGATTGCCCCATTCCCCCAACGGTTGGTTGCACCAAAACCTCTCTCTAACTCTTAGGACATTCTAGAGGTGTTAAAATAAGTGAAGGTCAATATTCCTCTACTAGATGTAGTTAAACAAATACCTTCATATGCCAAATTTCTGAAAGACTTATGTACGACCAAAAGATGACAAAATATTCAAAAGAAAATCTTTTTAACTAAAAAAAGTGAGTGAGATCCTAAAACAAGATGTGCCACAGAAATTCAAAGATCCGGGTAGCCCAATCATCGCTTGTGTAATTGGGAATTACTGCATTGAGCACGCACTTCTTGATTTAGGAGCGAGCGTAAATCTGATTCCTTACTCGGTCTACAAACAGTTAGGTTTGGGTGAATTGAAACCCACCTTAACCACATTACAACTTGCTGATCGCTAAGTTCATGTACCGAGAGGGATAATTGAGGATGTGTTGGTCCAGGTTGACAGATTCTACTACCCGGTGGATTTTATCGTCCTAGATACGGAACCCATTAGTAACATGAGTACTCAAATTCCCATCATTCTTGGTCGCCCATTCCTTGCCACTTCAAACGCAATCATTAATTGCAGGAATGGAGTCATGAGTATGTCTTTTTAGGAATATGACATTAGAGTTAAATATCTTTTTCAATATAGGCAGAAGGTTAGAGGATAATGACGATTTCCACGACATTAACATGATTGACTCTTTCGTGGAAGATAGAACACCTTTGACCTTATCCTCTGATTCATTAGAGACGTGCCTGGCCCACTCCCATGATTTTGATGATGACATGATTAAGGAGATGGGTGTCATGCTTGATACTGTGCCGGTACTTGAAGTTAACTGATGAAGGCTACAATTTGAAGAGTTGCCCCAAACTGATGAAGTGTCTCTACCGTCTAACCTCAAGGCACCGAAGCTTGACCTAAAACCTTTGCCCTCTGATTTGAAATATATCTATTTGGGTCAAGATGAGACATACCCGGTGGTGATTTCTTCCCACCTTGAGCAAGAACAGGAGAGTATGCTCATATCTACTCTCATTGAGCATAAGGGAGCCCTTGGATGGACGATTACGGATCTCAAGGGAATTGACCCTTCGATTTATACTCACCGCATTTATCTTTAGGATAATGTGAAGACCTCTTAACAATCACAATGTAGAATAAATTCAAACATGAAGGAAGTGGTTAAGGCCAAGGTTCTGAAACTATCGGATGTGGGTATCATATACCCTATATCCGACAGTCAATGAATGAGTCCAACTCAGGTGGTTCCCAATAAGTCTAGAATCACCATCATAGCTAACGCCAATAATGAACTCATGCCAACTAGAGTCACGACTGGTTGGAGAATGTGCATTGACTACAGGAAGTTGAATACCGTCACAAGGAAGGACCACTTTCCTTTGCCCTTCATTGATCAAATTTTAGAATGGTTAGCAGGTCATTCCTATTATTGTTTTCTTAATGGGTATTCAGGCTACAACCAGATAGAGATAACCCCTGAAGATTAGGAAAAGACCACATTTACATGTCCTTACAGCAACTTTGCTTACCGAAGGATGCCATTCGGACTATGTAATGCCCTTGCCACTTTTCAATGATGCATAATGAGTATTTTTTCTGATATGGTGGGTCATATCAGAGGTCTTCATGGACGACTTCTCTGTCTTCGGTCCATCTTTCAAAAATTGCTTAAAGAATCTTAAATGTGTACTGAAAAGATGTGAAGAAAAGAATTTGGTACTCAATTGGGAGAAGTGTCATTTCATGGTTCGTAAGGAATTGTCCTTAGACATATCATCTCGCCTAAAGGAATCGAGGTAGATAAGGCAAAAATTGATCTTATCTCTAACCTACCTCCACCTAAGAACATACGAGACGTGCGATCCTTCTTAGGACACGCCGGGTTTTATAGAAGATTCATAAAGGACTTTAGTCTCCTCTCTCGTCCTCTACGTAATCTTCTTCAAAAGGATGCACCATATGAGTGGACTGAACAATACCAGGAAGCTTTTACTAAGCTTAAGGGCATGTTAACCACTGCACCTATCATGCAGCCACCCGACTGGAGCCTTCCTTTTGAACTTATGTGCAATGTGTCTGACTATGCTCTCAGGGTGATTTTAGGCCAGAGAAAAGAAAAGAAGCCCTACGTTATTTGTTATACAAGTAGAACTCTAAATCCTGCCCAAGTGAACTACTCGACTACGGAAAAGGAACTCTTAGCCGTAGTGCTTACTTTGGACAAATTTAAGTCCTACTTGATCGGATCCAAGATCGTCATATACACAGATCATGCAGCGCTCAAGTATCTTCTTTCTAGGAATGATGTTAAGCCTCGCTTTATTAGATGGATCCTCCTACTCTAAGAATTTGATTTGAAAATAAAAGATTAAAAGGGGGTAGAGAATGTAGTGGCTGACCATTTTTCTCACCTTGATCTCCCTAATTCCCTTGAGACGACACATATCAATGACATGTTCCTTGACGAACAACTGTTCAAAGTCACCTATTCACCTTGGTTTGCTAATATTGCTAATTATCTTGCCACAGGTTTCACACCGACATATTGGACTACGCAAGATAAGAAGAAATTTTTCACCGAGGTGCGCAAATTCTTCTGCGATGATCCGTATTTGTTTAAATATTGCCCAGGCTAATTCTTAAGGAGATGTGTGCCAGACAACGAACATCAAAGTGTCATCTCCTTTTGTCACTCTTTGGCCTGTCATGGTCACTTTTCTGCTAAAAAGACCATGGCCAAGATTCTATAGTGTGGCTTTTACTGGCGCACTATGTTCAAGGACACACATGAGTTTTGCAAGGCTTGTGAACGTTGTCAGAAATTGAGAGCATTGTCCCATCAAAATATGATGCCCTTGAACCCCATCCTTATCGTAGAAGCATTTGATTGCTGGGGCATCAATTTCATGGGACCATTCCCCCATTCCTTTGGAAATGTATATATTTTGCTCGCCATAGACTATGTCACTAAATGGGTCGAAGCGATTCTGTGACGGAACAATGACCATCGAATGGTCATTAAGTTTTTAAAAGAGAACATCCTTTCTCGGTTCGAAACGCCTCGAGCCATCATTAGTGATGAAGGCTCAGATTTTTGTATTAGGTCATTCGCGAATTTAATTAACAAATATGGCATCTCTCATAAGGTGAGCACTCCATACCACCCACAAACAAGTGGGCAAGCTGAGATTTCAAATAGGGAAATTAAACACATCTTAGAAAAGACGGTTAACCCTGACTATAAGGATTGGTCAATTCAATTGACCGATGCTTTATGGGCTTATCGTACTGCATTTAAAACCTCTATTGGAATGTCTCGCTTTAGACTTATCTATTGGAAAGCTTATCACTTTCCTGTGGAGTTGGAACATAGAGCCTACTGGGCCATTAAGAATCTAAATTTCAACTTGGACAACGCTGGCTCGCTACGCAAACTTCAGTTGAATGAACTCGAAGAAATCTGGAATGATGCATACGAGAACTCGAGAATTTATAAGGACAGGATGAAGGCATTTTATGACCAACACATTCTTCAAAAATTATTTGCACTAGGTCAGAAAATCTTATTATATAATTCTCGGTTACATCTCTTTCTGGGTAAGCTTCGATCTCGTTGGAGCGCCTCTTTCACTGTTATCAATGTTTATCCTCATGGGGCTGTCGAGATTCAGAATCCAAACAATGGAAATGAGTTTAAAGTAAATGGATGTTGATTAAAGCCATTTGTTGAGAAATTTGATTCAAAGGATATGTCCATACCTCTGAATGATTTTGTGTACCAGGATTGATCTCCTAGTCTGATGGAGGTATTGGTGGGTTTACTTCTTTCATAGGACTAGGGTAGTTTGCTTTTTATCATTCTAGGATAGTCGGCTTTATGTTGTTAGGATAGTTTGCTTTCCATTTATTCTAGGATAGTTTGCTTTGTGTTGGTTTAACTCTTGTGCTGACCCATTCTCACGTTAAGATTCTGTTGGAAAAGCCTCTTGATTTCTTCCTCAGGTACTACCTTTCCATCACTTCTCCTTTATTTTTGTTGTCTCATTTGCATTGCATGCTTATATCTTTTACATTGAGGACAATGTAGATTTTAGGTTGGGGATGGGAGATTAGGTTACCTAATCAGTGTTTTCTCAGTCTGGAGCAAAATTTGTGAAAATTTTTAAATATTTGGGTAGACTTTTGTGAATTCGAGTGATTTTAAAGGATATTCTTGATTTAAGAAGTATAAGATACATGATGTTGGTGATTTATGACTCTTGGATTCAGTTACCTGTTAAACTTCACAATTAAGTTTGGATTATTACTCCATGATTAGAAGTTTTAAACATTGATTGCGTCATGATTTCACATGTCACATTAGCTTACACATTAAGGTTTAGTTCGATATTGAATTATTAACTTGGTGATCATTAAGCATGGAAGGAACCAACCTGGGGAATTCGTCCATCACGTTCAATGAGAAAAAAAAAAGAAGAATACCCAGCTAAAAAAACAGTTGTCGTCGAAAACAGCTACCTGTTAAAGATCTTTAAAAGGTTGACACAACGTGAAGCCATCAATAGAAAAATAAAAAGATGGAAGAATAAAAAGCCTAAACTGTAAGGCAAGTTCCGGTTTTGGTTTGGTTATTCGAAATGATCTTTTTAATTACCAATGATATCATGAAAATTGAGAATTGGACCTTTAATTGTGATAAGTCGAGGTTGCACTATACACAAATGGAACTCAATGTTTAGAATTGTTCTAATCGATGGATTAATACTTTGAACTTGACCATGAAGTTTACCATGCGCTTGAGTTTAGGAGAAACTAATGCTCAACATTAATGCATCTTAGAATTCTAGTATCTAGATTGTTTTTTCAAAAATCACTCGAGTTTATAAAACTTTTCCTGTAATTCTCAAAATATTTTTTGTATACTTTGCTCGGGACCAGCAAAATGTTGGTTTGGGATTGTGTTGAGGGTCAAATTTTGCATATTAGACCCAATTATTACTTGGTTTTACGTACATGATAATGCTTAACATTCTATTTTAATAATGTTTTTGTTGCAAGGTGAATTTAAGAGCTTCGATTGAAAAAGGAAATTAAAGGCATGGATTTGATGCTCAAGAATCACCAAGGCAAGGGATGGATCTTAGGGGACCGAGATAGAAGAATTCACATGCCAAAGATCCGAGAAAACCCAGTGATTGAAGATAAAGAAGCCTAAAAATCGTCCTGAATACAAGATCACAGGGTTCCCACCATCCGTTTGGCACGAAACTTTATGCCTGGTCTGAGGATCATAAAGTAACCATACACGTAAAATTTTAGCCCTCAAATCTTTGTGGAAGTGATCTAATGGGAATGATCATCCATAGATCATTGATTTGGGGCCCACCTGATCTCTAGATATGCCTCAACTTTGGGCTCAACCCATGAATTGGATAGCCAAAATGAATGGATGGTGTAGATTTCACAAAATACATCACAATGGACCCCACCTGTGATGCATGTACACGATCTGTGCATGCACTTAAGGCACGCTGAACCAGAGAATCCGGTCAAAGTTTGTTGACCCGACCAACCTCTCTCCCTTATGTACGTACATCTGCTGTGGAGTATGGTGGCTCACCACTGTTGATCAGATGGACGATCTGAAACGTCCAATTCGTCCGGACGGTGGGGCCGACCATAACCATGGTGTCCTTTTATAACCATGCACATGCATACATGAAGGCCACATTCAAACGCAAGATGGATGATGGGAATAAAGATACAGTGGGCTACACTAAACTCGAGCAAAAGTGGCCATTCCCGACTAAGATTTCATCAGGAATCCAATGGACGGAGTGGATTTCTCCATTAACACTAATTTGGGGTCCACCGAACAACTTAGCACAGCTCACGTGCCCAAGAACAGCGTCCGTATGCTACCGGTCAATGTGGGACGTTGTATGCTCATGGACATGGTTGTATCAGTGATCCGAACCGTCCAAAAGATGCAAAGGAGGGCACCGACCCTCACCATGAAGTCAAAATGAGAGGTATGGATGGGTTCTTCCCCGAAAACCAATTCAAAAGCAAGATGGTTGTGCTTTCGCTGCGCACGTGTTTTCTTGTTGCGTAATCCTACGCACTTCACCGCCTATCGTTGCAACGTGGAGTCGATTCTCCACTCATCTACTGCCCTTTATCTATAAAAGGAGAAGATAAGAGAGAGAGAGGGAATCATCTAGGGACATGCACGAGCAAGAGAAGAGAGAGAGAGAGAGAGAGAGAGAGAGAGAGAGCATGTGTAAGACCCGACCCGAGTGCGTGTGTGTGCATGTATGTGTATGAGTGTGCATTTCATTTCTCTTGTTCCTACGGTCCTACCGGTCTAATCCTGGTAACCCGTGACCCTAAGATAGTGTTTGCGGTCATCCTTAAGTCTGGTCATGTAGACCCGACTTGGATCGAGACGAAACCTGTGTCATCTTGTTCGCATCGTCGTTGCGGTTCCGACGCTGTGTCTTGTGCATCCATCCGATGTATAGATCATAAGTTGTGTGCATCTCATTTCTAGCCTTTGATCATGATCATGTGACCCACCTAGTGTGGAGAGTAAAATTTTCAAGGTGGCCACCCTTTTTTGTCTAAATTCTAACACACACCACCCATACACTACCCAAACTCCCATATCCTACACCACCCACTACCCACACACTACCCATCCTTACTCCTATCCTAGCAACATAGTTTATATCACCATAGGCTATGATGATTTTTCTCTTATCTAGAAGAAAGAGTGATGATTGCACTCCTACAACCTCTCTCTCTCTCTCTCTCTCTCTCTCTCTCTCTCTCTCTCTTCTCTCTCTCTTTCCCTCTCATTTCTCCCTTCTCTCATTTCATTCCTCTCTTTCCCATTGCAAGAGGTGGGATGTCCCCACCATTCCAACCCCTTCTCCTCCTTTTTTCTCTCAATCCCTCCATTGAAAACCCATCTCACCCATCGATCTTGCTTCCTTGGAGCACTAGGAGCTAGAAGATATAATTTTGGTAGAGATCCAAGGTAGGTGCTCCCCTATTTCATGCAATCTCCTTTTCATAGTGTAGATCATCTTCTTCTCTCATTTGGAAAGTGTAGGACCCACCAATCAATGGTGGAGGTCCTACACAATCCCTTGGATGTGGCCAAATGGCCCATCTTATGCATGCATGTCCCATGCATGGGGTTTCTCCTTGATGGACCCCATCATGGAGGTTTCTCCTATTCCATAGCATGATGGGTCATCTAGACCCTTGCATCATGGTTGGGATGGCATCTCAACCATTCATCTTAAATATAAATCATGCATGTTGAGGATCTATGATTGTATCTATGAATCAATGAAATGTGTGGGTGTGATTGTGTTGGGGAAGGTCAATAGTGGCGGAGCCTTCTCCCTATGGCTGGGATGTTCTTCCTCTCTCTTTTTCCTTTTACTTTTGCTAATGATGTGTGTGGCCCACTTAGTGGTTTGGGTGTCCAGCCATGGTGGGACGTCCATACCCACCTACACCACGGTTTGGGTGTCCCATTTGCTACCTTAAACGATGCATGCAACTGATGTGGCTTGGGGATTTAATTTGGACACTAGTGGGAACCACTAAGTAAGGCCACACCACCCTTGGATTGATGTATATATCCAGGTATGGGTTGATATATCCAACCATATATTGCTGCCCAGAAATTTTGGACAGTTTTATTACGCTAATTGTTGCTGATTTTTAGCTTGGGTTTTGCCCATGTATTTGACTCCTTTTCTCCATGATGTGGGGTGTATCTTATAGTAGTGGACCCCACCTTGTAGTACCCTAGGCCCCATCTTCGATTGTCCATGTAATAGCACCCAAAAAGGGTGGCCCATAGGGGTGGACGGTCCACCTTGCTGGACCGTCCAGCCTTGATGATTGAAGGGAAAACACTAATATCAGCTTGATTCTCGGAGTGGTGAGCCACTTTTGTGGACCCCACCTTGTTGTATTTTATGGGAAAAATATTAACTATTCATCCCTCCCCTCCTAGACAAAGTTTGGGCCCACTTTATTGGGTAAACACTGTTTGGACAATAACATATTTATCCAGCAGAATTTTAATTCCTACCTTGTTGTCCATGAAATTCCTTCATGATTTTCTTGGGTTTATGACTTCCCTAATAACCCATCTTGTGGCCCTTCATGTTGGGACCCATCTTGGGGGTGTGGACCACCACTTTCACCTTTTAAAAAAAATGAAGTATGGCTGCTAGAATGGCAGCCCATAGCCGGATGTTCCAGCAGGGCTGGCGTCCAGCCATGAGTTAGTTGTCCACCCTCCTAAGGCCCACTATGATGTATGTTTTATCCATGTCATCCTCCACATTGTGGACCACATGCGTGTAGCCCATCTCCCATGTGGGATGTCCACATGTGGGACCAACTTTGATGTGTTTAAGGGGGATCCATCCCAGTCCCATGGACCGTCCACCATAGGACGCCCAGGCCCATTGGCTGCTGCTGGACGTCCAGTCCAGCATCATGGCCCACCTAATTTATGTGTTTTATGCACTCCATTTATCTTGTGGGGCTCATAGTGATGTGTGTAGGTCACTAGGGAATTACAATTTTATAAATTAATGTTTATTGCTAGATTCCAGTAGGCCCAGAAGCAGGTGGGCTGGAATTCCAGCAACAAGCCCAAACTTGCTGCCCATAAAAGTATGTTTTGGGACAGCATGGCCCACCTGATTTGGGAATGTTTTAAACACATATCATGTCTTTTTCCTAATGTGCCTTTGGGCTTAATTAGTGCACACTTGAAGCCACCCCAGTTGGGTTTTTATTGGATCAATGTTCATAGTTATTTGTTGGATTTTCTAGGCCCATATGTCCTCGAAGTTTCTAAATAGGCCCTTGACCTTTGGGCCTATATTTACTACTTATTGTGATGGGTTTGTGGGCCATAATATGTAAGTAGTTGGGTCTTAGTTTCCCACCAAAATGACTATTGTACTTGGGCCAAGTCGTGAGGCCCAACTCACTTAATATAAGTATAAGGATTGCCCTTATGGTTGGATTACCTGGCTACCCATTAGGCCCACCACAATATGTGGGTTTATGACCTTTATGGTTGGCCCAAACCTGCCTTAAGGGCCTGAAATTGCGGTGAAGACCGCTTTAGTTGAAGTCAGGAATATGTCAATATGTCCTAGAGGGGGGTGAATAGGACTTTTTAAAGTTGTTATGATTTATTTAAAAATCCTACTTCACTAATCCTATGAATATGCAATTTATCAGGATTACTCAAGTGCAACTCTACTGTCTTCCAAGCTTGGTAGAGGATCCGATCACAAACTATTCAAGAGATAGCAATATATAACTTAGTTTATGATGGATGTAATTGTGTATGTGTGTGGGGTGTGATCAGATATATAAATATGAATGCTTTGACGTAAATCACACACATAGAAGAAGAGCAATCACAAACACAGTCATTTTTATAGTGGTTCGACTACTTGTCTACTCCACTCCCATTAACCGCACTCAACCCTTGAGTGTACCAGATTTCACTAATGAGGTTTCACAGCGGTTCACCTCAAACCAAAGATTTTAAATTAGGTTCACCTTCAACCTTTACAACATACACTGAGGCCGACTGTTTATGCCCTCACGAACAAGGGTCAACACAACGCACCCACTTTTAGGCACACTGACCAAAGATCTTCCATAAGACCCTACTGGAGGTTTCTACATGGTTCACCCTTAAACCCGAGGTTTCACAGCGGTTGACCTCAAACCCAAGGTTTTACTAGTTCACCTTCAACCAGATGTTTATGCTCTCCACAGAGTAAGGGTCCACACAACACACCCACCACGTACACTCCCGCCGGAGGTCTCCTACGAAGACTTCGAAGGGTGAGAACCACTTAAGACCCAATCCTACAAAGGAATGATCACAAGTGTCCTCTTGGACTCTAGATACTTACAAATAAGTTGATGAGTCTGGATAAACAAAATGCCAAAGATCTCCTCCTCCTTGTTGACTAAGAGTCTTCTAATCCCTTGATCCGCAACACAAAATGATATACCAATACTCAGCTTCAGGTTGGGTCAAGGTTATGATGGAATCCTACTCTCTAAAGGTTTTCCTATAAGGAAGATAGAGTAGTTCCAATCATCTAGGCATTCAAGGCATCCCAGCTTAATGATTTGTCATTAAGGTAGTAGCTGGAGGATCCTTGAATGCGGAAGTTCATTCCCCAATCCACTCTATTGAATATCAATGGTAAGGGTGGATTGGAGGATGAACTTCCCTAAGAGAAAGGGCTTTGGGTATATGATCTAAGGTTAAACACTCAAAAGCTCTCTCTTCTTTCTTTACCAGCAATAAAGGCAAGTCTCTCTTTAAGTAGGCAAAAGGTTCCAACGGATATAAAACGGTCACATTTATGACAGAGTTCGATATCTTCGAGCAGTGTCGATATCATCGAGCGTATACTCTCAATAACATCGACGGTCCGCTCGATGACACAAACTCAAATGTCATACGCTTTTGAAACCTTTTGCTAGCTTGTCGATGGGATCGAAACAGGTGTCGATGACATCGGATTTCGAACTCCGATCCGATCAAAACTGGGGTCTATCTATCGACATTTGAAGCTTGAGAGATATTGGCGATGAAATATTTCAAGTTTTTATGATATAATCGGGGGTCAGCCGATGTCATCGGAATTTGCATATCGATGATTTCGAAGGTAGTGTCAATGCATCGATAAATTCAATAGATTTACCAGTAAATTCGCTGGTCAGTTTGTGTCCAGCTTCGATGCAATTGACTCAGCCTCGATATCATCGACATATGAATATCGATTTCCTTGAATGACCCTCGATCAAAGTTAAAAACAACCTGAAATATCTGCTGGAAAGAAATGCACCCTTCTATCGATATCATCGATGGACTTCCGATATTATCGATATTTGATTTCAGATCATATTGGAAGAGCATCGATATATCGAAAGAATTTGATATTTTCATTAAAAAACAGGGGCGCTGGAAATCTGCCTGTCGATCTTATCGAGCCACTTTCAATGAGCTCGAGATTTGAGTATCGATAGGTGTATCGATACATCGATAATTCGTCCAGATATATTGTGAAGTTGCTGGACATATTTGGTCCTCTTTTCGATGGTATCGATGAAACATTGAGGACTCGACAGCGCAGGTCGATCATATCGAGGGTGTTTTAATAAAATCGACAAGGCAAGAAAAACTTAGAGATTTTCCTATTTTGAAAAAGTTTTCTCACCTAAAAATCCTATGATTTTCTAACTTTTTAAGGGTTTTATTCAGCTGGTGTTATGGGTCATAGGATGTGAGGCTATACGTTTTCCTGTGGCGAGCTTGCACACATCCGGTTGACGTAGACGCTTGAATTGATCTTCCTATCAGGCTTTGTAGACAATCTGACTCAACATTCACGTAACTTGACAAACCAGGGCACTTTCAATCTCCCCCTTTGTCAATTACGTGATAAAATCCCAAAACACCCTAGAACATTCTAGACAGACACACCCTAAATTGTGTGTACATGCTTTTACACAATTTTACAATTTCTAGCCCATGTACACAACCAGTAGCTGCTCCCCTTGACTTATAAACTCCAACTCCCCCTTGCTTGTTGCAGCTGCTCTCCCTAACACCTGCAACAACATCTAAGCAAATATACAATTTCCATTCGGGGTGTTTGTAAATGTTCTCCCGCCTTTTGTCAGTCATTGACAAAGATATATCAAGTGATATTGACTGAAGAGTGAATTACTTAGGAGAACCGAACAGGCAGAAGTAGATCAATTGATGTATAACAGTTAACTTAATTTAAGCAGTCATCAATTTCAGAACATATAGATGCATAGTAGATCAGATAAAATAGTGATATCGTAGATAGAATAATCAGTAAAGAACAGTACATGCATACCATATCAGAAACTTGATAAACCAGGGGAACTTAAGACAGAATCTGGCAGTAAAGATAAGAATTATTGTAATAGCCCGGATTTTTCCCAACCTGGAATTAGACGTCCTTAGGCGATGAGTCAAACCTAACACCGGTTTAACTTCTCAAACACTCGATTAAAGCCTCAAATCCTTTTTTAAACCATTTTCTTCACAAATCCCACCCTTCACCACCTTGATCTTTCAATTTTTCTAAGTACTTTCACCCTAGACACTATCTTAAACTAGCTAAGTAGTATAACTTGGATCACTTTATATACAAACTACAAAGGCCCAGGTACCACTTCAGACAGAAATTACTCAGGACTAAATCCTTTAGAAATTAGGCCAGAATTAGCCAGTGTTAAATTAGAGTACCTATGAAATTAGCACCAATCACTTTAAATACGATTTGCAAGACCCAAAACTTGTAGAATCATTGACGCTAGGGTACCCTAAAATCTAGAATCTTATTACCTGACTGCTCTCGGGAGCACATAGAAACTCCGTATCAGATCTGGACCGCACGTCGGAAGTCTGATTAACACGAAGTTAAGGAATTAAGACAGTCTTCCTGGGCTTGACAATCATCTCGGAAATCAAATCCAGCCAGTGTCCCACCGCTGTTCGTTGAGTCGCGAGAGAGAGAGTGTGTGAAAACACTTGTTTTCTTACAAAATAAATATCTTGAATAGTAATCTGACATGTGTTGCTTGCAGATCAGTTTTAAGCAACCAGACTGTCAGAATCAGACCAAATTAGACCCTCGGATCAGGAGAAATTTCATACACTTTGACATGTACTCGGAATCTCCGATCGAGATCCGCTGACCGTTGAACTGAAACTGGTCCGCCACGCGTGATCTGGAAATCCCACTGAAACAAAAACTTAATAGAACGTAGATCCAGTTTTGGTGAGCTTAAGTTTGACCTTTGGCTCAAGGAGGCCCGCCAGAAATCCTCCGTTGAGCTGGAAAAGTCCCGTTTTGGTTATAACCTAAGTATACTTTGACCTGGAGTCTGTTTTGGTGAGATTTTAGGCTATATAAGGGCCTTTGACTCCTCTCTCTCATAGCCATACGAATTTGAGATTGAGAGAGAGAAAAGAGAGAGAAAAGAGAGAGAAAGTGTGGGAGAAGTGGAGGAATCTCTCTGCCCCTCTTCCCTGCCGCTATACGAGCTACACCGCTTCATTCTAATCATTTTTCCCGGCGATTCCAGCTCCGTTTCTAGGTAAGAAACCCTAACCCTAATCTGATTTGGGGCTTGGGTGGTTATAGGTTATGAAATAGCTAACCTATTTCGTTCTATAGGTTGCCAAACTGCCAAATACGGAAGCTTAGCAAACCTATTGGATTCGTTACGATTCTATGATAAAAGGTGCAGACTTTAGGTGTATAGGTTATGGTTTTTAACGCTTTCAATATCAGATAATGATAGATTCATGATCTGTATGCAATTGCACATGTACAAAGTGCTTTCTGTTTTCCGTTTCGATTAAAGATGTAGATTATGGAATTTTACATATTCTAGGTATTCGTAGAAAATACCGTATACGTATAAATTTTGGAAATGTGTTTGACATGATTATTTGTTGTATGTATGAATATACAATATATGGAATAAAATACTTATTTAGCGAAAGGATTTGCCCAAATACATGTTTTTACTAATATCACTATGTATGTAGAAATACTGTATTGTAAAAAGTACCGTATACATATATTTTAGAGATGTGGTTGCCATGATATTTGTTGTATCAATATATTATATATGCGTAAAACTTGCTTGGCGAAAGGATAGCCCTAATACATGTTTTGCTAAATACACCATGTATGTGGAATAGTGTATTCTAAGTATTTGTGAAAATGACTGAATGAGTATAAAATTCTCATTCGTGCTCGTCATGACTAATTTTCATGGATATGGTGGTTGTATGGTATTGAGCGATACCCTTGACGAAAGGATTACCCTGAATCAAGCCACGACCACTATACGCTATATATGTTGAAATGTGTAGCCCAAGTGTTTGTGAAAATGTTCAAATGAATATAGAACTTGGATTCCTACTTTCCATGACTATCTGTCGTGGGTGTACGCGTGTTATGATTGGGGCAACTCCCTAGTGAAAGGATTTGGCCTTAATTATGTGAACAACATATGTCATGCATGTTGATGTATGTAGTCCAAGTGTTTGTTGATATGTTTGAATGAGTAGTAGTTAGTAAAATGTAATGTATAAGGGTGTTGAGATATGATTCTCAACTCCTTTAACATGTGTATTATTTCTTTGGATAGCTGTGTGATTAGGAATTGAATATGTAAAACTCATGCTTGTGTTGTGCTTCATAACATGCTAACTGATGTATGATTTTATCTATATAATGCATATGCTTAAATTCATGTTTACGTTGTATGATCCATCTGGGTGATGGGGGAGTGGTGTAACGATTCGTTGCAACAGCCCTGGTATCCCTAAACGGATAATACCAGACCTTGATTGTATCGAATTGAATCTTGATCCACTACTGCTTATCTATCTACAATTGATTGTGTTTGGGGCTATGATTATAGTCCAGACAATCGGTACCAGAATTGAATTCGTGGCTGTGATTCATTGCCACGTGAGATGTGTTCGATGAACTCGAGTCGTACTTCAGTTGGCGATAGTGGTTGGCCACACGAAGTGCTTATGCGCTTCATATCATTCAACTTGTTGTACGCAAGAGCTAGCCGAGCTCGTCAAGTAACCCGATTTGTCTAATGTATGTTCACCATGTTTGGTCACCACTGCTTGAACCTAGGATACCAAACTTACCAGTGAAATCCCTTTTAACCATGGTAC
>JAJHSJ010000014.1:45455919-45535660 GCA_021015155.1 Magnolia officinalis | reverse complement strand
CCATATCTGTTACAATGAAATTACATAAGGTTAAAAATATATAATTAATATAGACAATAATCATATAGAATAAAGGAAGAATCCTTACTTGTAGAGGAAAGATGCAGCCACATACATTGTAGCGAATCGCACTTGATGTCATCACAGCAGCTTCGACCCCTTGGGACATTATGTAGAGGGTCAATCTACCCCAAGGATAGCTATAGAAGTCTTCTATAGAGTCAACCAAGTCAATATAATCTATGTTACACATGATTTTGGTGTCAACTATGTTGAGGATCAAATATTGCATATTGGACCCCATTTATATCTTGGTTTTACGAACATAATACTACTTAATGTCCTATTTTACTCATGTTTGTGCTGTAAGGTGGATTTAAGAGCTTGGACTAGAAAAGGTGCTAAAAGCATGAATTTGATGCTCAAAGATCACCAAGGCAAAGAATGGATCTCTGGAGACAAAGATTGAAGATTTCAAGGTCCCAAGATTCAAGAAAATCAAGTGGAGAAGGAACAAAGTCGAAAGAACAAGTGCAAAATTCACATTGACTGTGTTATCGATCACCATTCAATGACATCGAAGTTATGAAGGAAAATTGAGTTGGTCGCTAGACGAATTGAAGACGTTTTTCAATGACTCGAAGCTCTGCTCGATGACATCGAAGTCCTCAATGACATTGAATTTTTTATGGAATTTTAGCAAAACTCATTGGACATTGGGCACCATTTTCGATTAATCTAAGCACTCCTCGATGACATCGAAGACCAGCTTGATGACATCGAAGGTCTCTTCGATGACATTGAATTTATTAAAGAAATTGGATTAACTCTCTGGACTGTTTTGGACACATTATCGATTCCTTGAACAATGTTCAATGACATCGAAGGTAAGTTTGATGACATGGAAGGTTATAGAGTCCGGATGAAGCTACAAAAGCACAGAAAAAGCATGCATAAAAGCTACCTTCGATGACATCGAAGCCTGTTCGATGTCATCCAATGGATCGCGCGAAGTTACGCAGAGTGCATAAATTTGAGGCAGTTTTCAGATTTTTCCAAAGAACATCGAAGGTAAGTTTGATGACGTGGAAGGTTATAGAGTCCGGATGAAGCTACAAAAGCACAGAAAAAGCATGCATAAAAGCTACCTTCGATGACATCGAAGCCTGTTCGATGTCATCCAATAGATCGCGCGAAGTTACGCAGAGTTACGCAGAGTGCATAAAATTGAGGCAGTTTTCAGATTTTTCCAAAGAGGTGCAAAAGGAGGTGTTGCACAACTATAAATAGGAGTCCCCGGGGCACAACTATAA
The DNA here is from genome assembly GCA_021015155.1 of Magnolia officinalis. Classification (NCBI taxonomy): domain Eukaryota; kingdom Viridiplantae; phylum Streptophyta; class Magnoliopsida; order Magnoliales; family Magnoliaceae; genus Magnolia; species Magnolia officinalis. Next base: position 45,534,347 of record JAJHSJ010000014.1, on the reverse strand, counting down.
CAGGAGGTGTTTCAAATTTTTCCAAAGTACTTATCTCTTATTGTCTTTGTAAGGATGAATTTTCGGTATAGTAAGCTCTCCAGTCTAAGCCCCGTTATAATGGTGAAGTCCATCTCCGTGAATTTCAAAGGTGTCTCCCGTATCTCAAACACAGATCACCTTTATATCTTACAAAAAGAAGGTGAAATAAAGCTCCTATAAATCTAAAAGATGAAATGTGCAACAAAAAGAAAATGGGGATTGTCTAAAAAGATTTAGCCAACTATCATGCTTCTCCAACCCACACCTCACCGTAACAAACTACCATTTTAGTGAACACTTGGAGGATGGGGTTCGGAAATCCAGCAAAAGAATTGTCACCTACAAGAATGAATTGCAAAATATATCAAAATAAAGTTCAATAGTTAATTTTGTGAAGCATAGTGTAAAAAAAAAGAAATAATTTATATCAATCAAGCACTCGATGAATTTGAGCAAGCGTGCAAATGAAATTGAATGAGCCTCAAGTGAAAATTAAGCGAGGTAAACATGAAATTGAGCGAGCTTCAAATGAAATTGAGCAAGGCAAACATGAAATTGAGCGAGAATTAAAGGAAATAGAACGAGCCTAACATGAAATTGAACGAGCCTAACTTGAAATTGAGCGAGGCTAACATTAAATTGAGTGAGGCTAACATAAAATTGAGCGAGGCTAACATCAATTTGAGCGAGCTTCAAATGAAATTGAACGAGCCTAACATGAAATTAAGAGAGGGTAACTTGAAATTGAGCAAGCTTCAAAGAAATTGAGCAGGATAAACATGAAATTAGCTAGCTAGGATAATATGACGTTGAGCGAGATTCAAATGAAAATGAATGAGCCTAACATGAAATTGAGTGAGGCTAACTTGAAATCGAACAAGGCAAACATGAGCGAGCTTTAAAGAAAATTGAACGAGGCTAACATAAACTGAGCGAGCCTAACATTAACTTGAGCGAGGCTAACTTTAAATTAAGCGAACTTCAAATGAAATTGAACAAGCCCAACATGAAATTGAACGAGGCTAACTTGAAATTGAGCGAGCTTCAAGGAAATTGAGCGAGGATAACATGAAATTGAACGAGGATAACATGAAATTGAGTGAGCTTCAAATGAAATTAAATGAGCCTAACATGAAATGAGCAAGAACTGATGAGCGCAACATGAGCGAGCTTCAAAGGAAATTGAGCAAGACTGACACAAAATTGAGTGAGCCTAATATGAACTGAGTGAGGCTAACTTGAAATTGAATGAGCCTAACTTGACATTGAGCAAGGCTAACATGAAATTGAGCGAGCTTCAAATGACATTAAATGAGCCTAAAATGAAATTGAGCAAGGCTAACTTGAAATTGAGTGAGGAAAACGTGAAATTGAGCGAGCTTCAAATGAAATTGAACGAGCCTAACATGAAATTGAGCAAGGCAAACATGAAATCCAGTGAGCCTCAAGGAAATTGAACGAGCCTAACTTGAAATTAAGCTAGGTAAACATGAAATAATTGAGTGAGCTTCAAATGAATTAAGCGAGGCAAACATGAAATTGAGCGAGCTTCAAATGAAATTGAATGAGGCTAACATGAAATTGAGCAAGACAAAAGAAATCAAGCGAGCTTCAAATGAAATTGAGCGAGGCAAACATGAAATTGAGCGAGCTTCAAATGAAATTGAACAAGCCTACCTTGAAATTGAGTGAGGCAAACATGAAATTGAGCAAGGCAAACATGAAATTAAGCGAGCTTCAAATGAAATTGAACGAGCCTAACTTGAAATTGAGCGAAGAAAATATGAAATTTAGTGAGGCTAACATGAAATTGAGTGAGCTTCAATGAATTGAATGAGCGTAACATGAAATTGAGCAAGGCTAACTAGAAATTATGCAAGCCAAACATGAAATTGAGCGAGCTTCAAATGAAATTGAATGAGCCTAACTTGAAATTGAGCAAGGCAAACATGAAATTGAGCGAGCTTTAAATGAAATTGAGCGAGGCAAACATGAAATTAAGCATGCTTCAAATGAAATTGAGCGAGGCTAACATAAAATTGAGCAAGCTTCACATGAAATTGAGTGAGGATAACTTGAAATTGAGTGAGCTTCAAATGAAATTAAATGAGCCTAACATGTAGTTGACCGAGCTTCACATGAAATTCAATGAGTACTTCAGTGAAACTAACCAAGCAGTTCATGAAATTGACGAAGCAGTTTATGAAATTTACCGAGCATTACATCAATTTGTGAAAGTTTTCTGTCATTTTTTTTTATGATTTCTCTGTCAATTTCATTAATTGCTCGGGGCAATTTCACCAATTATGCATCGAAAATTTCACCAACAACTCGAGCAAATTGGCTGAAAAGTATGTCAAATGGACCAAGAATTCTCGCAAATTGGAAATCAGATTGCTCAGTACATTCTTATCGTACTGAGTAAACTGAGTTGGGCCGCCTTGAATGTATGTGAACTATCCACGACGTCCATCCGTTTTCTCATCTAATTCAAGGGTTGAGCCCAAATCGTAGCATATCCAAAGATCAAGTGGATCATACCACAGGAAACAGTGGGGATAATCATTTCCCCGTTGAAACCTAGCTAGGCCCTACAGTGATATTTTATTGACATTCATCATGTTCATAGGATGATGTATACATAGATGAATGGAAAACAGGGATACAAGCTTGATCGAAAACTTCAATGGCCCATAATAAATTTTTTCGATTTAGGGTTTAGAGCAATTTATTTAAATATATTTGTAGTGCGTGCTTTTCTTCGATGAGGCACTATTTTCGTCTTGACAAACGTATTTTCGCCTTGACAGGAGTATAAGCATGAAATGTAGTTTTGAGGAAAATGGATGGTGCGACCAAGGCAGGGGTACTTTGGTTTAGAAAATGGGGTTATGCATAAGTGGAGAAGAGAGATGATTATAGAAACTAGGTTTGCTTTCTAGGTTTGAAAAGCGCTGGGGTAAAAAAGTCATTGGTTTAGTCTTGGAAGGAAAGTTTGGGAGTCTTAGAAAAGCCGTGGGGTAAAAGGTGGGGTTTATAGTGGTAAAACACTCAAAGTTTAAACAATTACAATTTCTAATAATCCCCCGGACCACCGTAACCGTAGGCAATGGGAGGTGGAAAAGCGGAACAAGGAAAAGCAGAGCAGGGGAAAAAGTCCAAAGAAGGCCCTGGCACTGTCACCAAACAGCTTTGCACATCCCGAGACGGTCAGATTTAAGTCTAAAACCTTATTCACATTAAGTCTAAGTTATCATGCACCGCATGGCTACTTAGATGCCTATTATACCCGTGGCATCTAGTTCAAATCCGATCCGCCCAAATGATGGATAGGACTTCTAGATGAAATATAGTTGGAAACGTGAACATGGAACATGACTGTCACCGGCAGATCGATGGACATATAGTAGACGGTGTCATGAGCCAGTAAACAAAAATGCAACGATTAAATGCGGTACAAGGGGTCCTTAGGCACCATGGATTTTAAATCTCTAGATTGTTTGGTACTAACCGCGGTATCAAATCGAGTGTTTTCTAATCCCCTTAAAATTAGAGTTTGAAATGACGCAGTAATAACTTGGATTACATCCAAAATCCTTTCAATAATTCCACGTGTAACATGTACCGTAGCTGACTATTATTCAATTAGACATGTGTTTCAATAATGATGTCCCAAAACAGTTAGATTATCAGTTGCATCACTAGTATCCTCATCCAGACATTATGCATCAAATCAACCATTAAAAATCATTGGTTAGTTACTTGAACATGATTTATACTTATGGCCCATCTGAGACCGGGTAATTCATCATTTTCAGACAAACATATATTTCAGTGGGCTTATTGCAAACATTATATTAAATATTACATGTGTTCACTAATTAAAAATATTAAAATTAATTTAATAATTAAATTCAAACCCATGTAAATATACCATCCATAGCTACTTTTGGTTAAAGTTGATTTCAATAGTATAAGGGTGAAACGTAATAGGAGGATTTCTTATAAAGATGGCTTCCAAATCCTCGCTCCAAAAACAGCCCTCATCGATGCCAACTCCAGCGAAACGATGATCAAGAGGAAAATAATACGATGACTATGGGTACGCTCTTGTTTTTTTTTTTTTTTTTGGTTAACCATGTATCCCGCGAGTCCCACAGTGGATGGGGAATGCCCTGATAATCCTTCGTTACAATATCTCAAGTGATCAATTTTAAGATTACCTCTTTCTGTTTATTTTGAACCGTGAATTTTTCTTTTCTTAAACTTCCATCGGCTAGGCCATATATTAACCAAAATTTAGACAAATAATCCATTAAGTGTGGGAAAAAAATACACCAACAATCTGGATTACACACCCATTTATGCAACTGTAAGAATTGAAAGGTGTGTACACCGTTTCATTTAACTTGTGAATGTATCATGTAATTTCTTTTTGGACGCGCATGTACACCACACTCCCATTCACTGTTTGGCCGCAGAGCCAAAAGTGAGGTAAAGCTGGTGGATTAAACAGTCGCAAGTCATAAGTATCTGACTGGCTCCCGCTACTCTCTCTCCTCCTGCGTACAAAAAGATTCTCTTGGGATGCTTGTCGCTTCCTGCAAATAAAAAATGTTACGAAAGGACTGTGATCGCACTATTATTATTATTATTAATGTTTTTATGGTGCATTGCGTCGTGAATTAGCCATTATTTTTCGCAGGAAATTCACTTGAGCCTTGGATGCTACTTCTTATTGCTTTTTCCCTAAAATGATGGAAGTGGATTTTGTGGTGTACCAAATACCACCGACCTGGGTGGCGTGTTGACGTCACCAAGCTACGTGGGTCCCATCAAGAGGTATGTTTTATATCCAAGCCATCCGTCCATTTGAGGAGCTCGTGGTAAGGCTTCAGCATAAAATAAGACGGATTCAAAGATTAAGTGGGCCACATTGCAAAAAGTAGTAGGAGATTGAGCGTCTACCATTGAAAACCTTATAAATAAATGAGATGAAAAATAAACGCTGAGACCGGCCTCACGATTGTTTAAACGGTGAGATTTATTGTCCCACCAATATTTGTTGTGTGGTCTACTGAGCTTTGAATATGTCTCATTTTTTACCTCCTATTATGAATATATAAATAAATCATTGCGAGCCCATGTAACTTTGATGTACTTTGAACTGTCCGTACAACTCAACTCGAGTATGGATGCGTATTGGCCGGTGTACCTCACACCATCCGTATAGCTGTTGTAGTAACGTTAGCAAGTTTTGTGGTCTAATTACGAGGTATGTGTTACATTTAAACTGTTCAACCATTTTGTAGGCTCGTCTTAAGGCTTGAGACGAAAAATAAAACCGACTTAACTATCAAGCGAATCATGTTGAAAAAGGCAGTGGGAGATTGAACGTCTGCCATTGAAACCCTTTTTGGGAGCACTTGAGTTTTAGATTAATATGAAATTTGATTTTCCTATTCATCCTTGTATTTTTTACCGTATTAACATATTGGATGGAAAATAAATATTATGATAGACCCTATAAATTTTTTAACGGTGAAAATAATCATCATCGTTACTATTTTTGGTGTGGCTCATTTAAGATTTAGATATGATTTATTTTTTATTTAATACTTTAAAATGATTTCAAAAAGTGGATGAACATTGTGAATATAATATATACATCATTGTGGGCCCCTGTAACTTTAATCTCCTTTGAACCGGTCATACAACTCGGAGTTTGAGGAGCATCAATGCTGGTCCGCACGACACGTGCCTACAGCAGCTAGTACACCAGCTAATCCACTTCCCTAGCTAGTATACCACACACCACTTCCCTGGAGGAAGCAGATTGGGTAGTGTACCAAACACCAGCCATATAGCTTGTGTAGATAGGTATCCTGCTAAGACCAGTGCCGACGCTCCTCAAGCAAGTTGTACCAACTATTCAAAGGAGATCAAAGTTACATGGGCCTCGCAATGATGTATTTATTATATCCACACCGTTCATGTATTTTTCGAGATCATTTTAGAGTATTAGATAAAAAATAAATCATTTCCAAATCTTAAATGGACCATACAAAAAATAGATGATAATGATTTTCACCGTTAAAAAATTTGTAGGGCCCACCATAACATTTATTTTCCATCCAATCTGTTAATAAGGTATAAAAAAAAAAAAATACATGGATGAAGAGTAAAAACAAATTTCATATTGATCCGAAATATATGTGACCCCAAAATGGTTTCAATGGTAGACGTTCAATCCTCCACTGCTTTTTGCAGTGTGGCCCAATTGATCTTTATATCTGTCTTATTTTTCAGCTCAAGCCTTAAGACGAGCTCACCAAATGAATGGACTGTTTGGATATAACACATACCTCATGATGGGACCGCAGAACTTGCTGACATCAATACATCAGCTATATAGTGGTGTGTGGTGCTTCCGACATGTATATCACGCCGTACATCCGTTTTGCAGACTTATTTTAGGGAATGAAAATTTTAGATCTAAATGACATGTGCCTTTTCTCTTCATCCAGGTCTGCGTGAATTTATCAACGAATTAATGGTAAACAAACATTACTGAGGGCATTACAGTGGGGAAATTTTTAAGAGTGTGCATCCAATCATAGTATTTCCTACGGTGTAGTGTGCATTCAATCAGCACTATTTTCTATGGTGTGGTCCACCTGACATTTAGATCTGCTTATTTTTGGATTCGCATAAATGAGCAGAAAAACGGATGCACACATACGTTAAAGTGGGACCCTGCAGGGTCTTAGCGTGTTGGTTGAGGCCGGGCTGCACATAATCCACCCGCCATGCGGTCGCTTATGTAAGGGCTAGAATACGCTGTTATAAAAATCCTACTATTATCCATTTATGCAAACGCAAAGCATATGCCATCTCTTGGGTAGGTCAAATGACCTAAAAGATAGTGTGGCAGGATTTGAAGGAAGCGGATTGGCTGGTGTTAGAGCTGGGCATCGGAACGAGTCGAACCGGATTGGGTCCAACCCGGTTCGGTCCGAAATCTGCCAGGCTGATCCGAACCCGATCCGATCCGGGACCAAGTCCAAAACACTTGACTCGAACCGATCCGACGCACAGTTGGTCTGACCTGAACCGAGTCCGACTCGGTCAGGAAACCGAGTCGGATCGGTTGGGTATGATTCAGATCTTTTTAATGGTGAAAATCATTATCCTCGTTGCTATTTTGGTGTGGTCCATTTGAGCTTTAGATATGATTCAATTTTTTCCTAATACTCTAAAATAATCACGAAAAATGGATAAACGGTGTGGATATAATAAATACATCATTATGGGGCACATGTAACGTTGATCTTATTTGACCCGTTCGTACAACTCGGAGCTCGAGGCGCTAGCTGTATTGACGTGTTGCAGCTGTAACGTGTTGTGCATGAAAGAGTTGCTATTAACGTTGGCAAGTTCTGTGGGTCTGATCATGGGGTTGTGTTATATCCAAATTGTTCTTCCATTTGGCGAGCTCGTTTTAAGGCTCGAGACAAAAATAAGATAGATCTAACTATCAAGTGAACCACACTGAAAAAAGCAGTGGGGATTGAACGTCTACTGTTCAAACCCTTTGTGGGGTCACAGTCTCACAGAATTTTGGGATCAATTTGAAATTTGTTTTGCCTCTTAATTTAGGTCTTTGTGACCTTATGAATAGATTGGATGGAAAATAAACGTTATGGTGGGCCCTACGAATTGTTTAACAGTGAAAATCATTCTCTGCTGCTATTTATGGTGTGGTCCAGATGATCTTTGGATATGATTTATTTTTTGGACAATGCTCTACAATGATCTCTAAAAAGATATGAACGGTGTAGATATAATAAATACATCACTGTGGGCCCATATAACTTTGATCTCCTTTGAACCATTCGTACAACTCGGAGCTCGAGGAGCATCAGTGCTTGTCTTCGCACGACACGTTCCTACAGCTACAGCAACCTACATCAACTATATAGCTGTGTATGGTAGACCAGCGAATCCTTTCTTATTATACACAGTAAACTCTATTAAGGCCCACCGTGAATGCATGTGGTTTATCCACGTCGTCCATTCGTTTTTCCTGATCATTTTAGTCGTTGAACCCAAAATTGATGCATATCCAAAGCTCGAGTGGACCATACCACAGGAAAAAGTAAAATCATTAATAAGAACCACTTCGAATCGGGTCAGATCGGATCGGTCCGGATTGACCATCACCCGATCTGGATCCAAAAAAAATATCGGATCTGAATGGGCTTACCCGATCTGCACCGATCCAGGCCATCAGTTCGGTTCAGAATGGGTCGGATCGGGTCTGATTGGGTCGGATCCACCGGATCGGGTCAGATATGCCCAGCTCTAATGGTGTACCTCACACCAGCTGTATAGCTGCTATATTGACGTAAACAAGTTATGTGGGTCTAATAATGAGGTATGTGTTATATCCAAGCTGTCCATCCATTTGGCGAGCTCATCTTAAGGCTTGAGACGAAAAATAAGACAGATATAACCATCAAGTGGACCACACTGCAAAAAGCAGTGGGGGATTGAATGTCAACCATTGAAACCCTTTTTGGGGTCATAGAAGTTTTGGATCAATATGAAATTTATTTTTCCTCTTCATTCAAGTATTTTTTACCTTATGATAAGATTGGATGGAAAATAAACGTTATGGCGGGCCCCACGAATTGTTTAATGGTGAAAATCAATATCTCCGCTGCTATTTGTGATGTGGTATAGATGATCTTTGGATATGATTCATTTTTTGGATAATGCTCTCTGATGATCTCTAAAACTAAATGAACGGTGTAGATATAATAAATACATCACTGTGGGACCATGTAACTTTGATCTCCTTTAAACCGTTCGTACAACTCGGAGCTCGACATGCGTCAATGCTCATCTTCGCACGACATGTACCTACAACAGCTATATAGCTGCTGTGTGGTACACTAACCAATCCACTTCCGGATTTGAAAGGGTCATGTGACATCATGCAAGGGTCACGGCGGAAGCATATTACATTAGTCGGACCAATTCGATCCAGGCCGTCGAGCCCTATAAGCCAACACTATAAGGTTGAGCCAACGATGGTTCTAAACTTATGCAGTTCCTAAATTCTTTGCCCCATACTAAATTACACCCAAGCTATGTATTAAATGAAACCTGTTATGGGTAAAAATGAACCGGTCAAACAAATGAGGTTAGCTCAAATATCTGTGCACGTGGCGTGGTCGGCTAATATCGATCATGACCAAGGAACTTCTCAATAGCTAGGTAGTAGTAATCCATTGTGAGGAGACCGGTCCACCTGACGACCTTGCCCACTGGAAGATGAAGTACTTCCACTTCTTTTGAAAGAGGACGAGCTTCGAGCTCTGTCACAGACCCCTCCATTTTCGAGCTCCTTTCGAGTTCTTGCTCCTTTGAGGGTCATCTGATTCGTGATTCCGTACGCGAGGCTATGCGACTCGAATCTTAGAAGGGAATCTCTACATCATATGATAAGATGAAGAGAATGGTCATCCTTGGCACCTTCGAAACACCACTAAGGTATCAAATGAAAGTAGCTCAGCTCTGCCACTCAGAAATTTAGCTGTGACCCAAGAATTCGACAAAAGTTTGACGATATTTTGAAAGAAGAACCGACCACAGCCTACAAAGTGCCTATCTTGGGACGGTCGTCGTCAGAATGACCGTGCGTTTAATTCCTGAAGTCGGCTCAGATGATTGACCTCGGCCACCAACCTCATATGATTACAGAGCTTGACCACTTGATTTTATCGTCACCGAAGATCTCGCGAAACGGTTAAGAAATGTCTATTAAATGCACGCCTATGATTCAAGGAGCGTTTTCATCTACTAAATTGACTCATATGCTTATAAATAGAGGCCCCATCTACACTCAAAGGTACACACCGGTAAACCCTCAACTCTACTGGATCCAGATTGATTGACCCTGACTTAGGCATCGGATGGTGCCCCTACTACAACCAGGGTCTCTTTTGTCGTCTTCGTGTGTAGGTACTTGGAGGTCCAGCGAGGGTTAACTAGATTTCAACATCAATAGTTTGGCGCCGTCCGTGGGAACGACATCAAAGCCTTTCTCATCTTAACAAGGTTCTACCATGGTAAAAGGAAGAAAAAAACTCTGGCTGCTCCACCAAAGTCATCTGCGGAGCAAGGCAGACAATCGTCTCACTATCGAGTTGATTCCGCTCCAAAGGCACTTTCGTCCAGATCCCGTAACTGGGGAGGTCGACTTGTCTCTTTAGAGAATCATGTTGAAACTTTAAACAATAACATGAATTGACTGATGCAAATCCTGGAGAGGCAGAACCCACTCCCTGGTCACGAGGTAGAAGATGGTGCAACAACTGAGCAATCCCGGCCTCCACATGACCTCCCAGTCCTGTGGGAGGTTAGACTGTAGTCAGGGCAGCCCAACCAAATGCCTGCCCGAACCGTGAGAACGACCACTCTCGCTGCTTCCGACCTGCGTCACACGTTAGAAAATCGAAGGCGTGTAAAAACTCCTGAAGCAATAGGAGAAAACGAAGTTTCCTGGGAAGAAGGACTCAAAGAGCTGCGAGGTCAGATCGGTGATATACACATGCACAGGTTTCGACCTCGATAGAAGTAGTGCTGGAGGAAATTGAACCACCATTCACCGACGATATTATGCAAGCTCAGCTGCTGGCCAAATTTAGGATGCCTTAAATTACCCCTTACTTCGGGTCTGCCGACCTAGAATCTTTCAGGGTGTGGATGAAAGTTCATGGTGCCTTGATCGCAGTGATGTGTAGGGCATTCTCCTTAACCTTGTCAGGAACAACTTGGAAATGATTTCTGTAGTCGAAACTGAAATCCATCAGTTCGTTCACACAACTGAGCAAAGTTTTCATCACCTAATTCATTGGAGGAAAAGATAGGCGGAAGACGGAGACCCACCTCCTTACTATCACTCAGAAGAGGGACGAGTTGCTGAAAGATTACATCAAACACTTCAACCAAGAAACGATGCAGGTGGAAGGCTATTCAGATCAGATAACCCTCGCTGTTATGATCGATAGCCTCAAGGAGGGAAGATTTTTCTTCTCAATCGGTAAAAATTCCCTAACGACATTGGCCAACCTCCTCAAGTGAGCTCAAATTTATTCCAATGCTGAAGAGTTGTTCAACTCTCGCAAAGTCACCCGGAGTGCCGGGAGCTCAGCTAAGGAAAAAAAGCACAAAGAAGAACCCCCTCCTAACGTTAACAATAAAACGAGGAGAGACGATGTCTCGTCTAGACAATGACCGAGCCGATGACCTGAGAGCAGGTTTCAGTCTTAATACCCCCTGAATGCTACTCCCGAACAGGTTCTCATAGAAGTTTGGGACAAAAGGCTCTTGAAATGGCCGAATCGGATGAGGACTGATGTCGACAAGCGGGACAAGTGAAAGTACTGTCACTTTTACGGCGATCACGACCATGCCACCATTAACTATTTCTACCTCAATGAGGAGATCAAAGCCCTTTCCGCAATGGACATCTGTGGGAGTATGTAAGTAGAAGGGAAGAATGGCTAGATCAGAGGAACGAACAATGCGACAATGGAAACAACAATGAGGCTATGAGAGAAATATGCACTATCTTTTGGTGGGCCTATATGAGGAGGAGATTCGAACCAAGCTCGCAAGGCTCATGCACGAAGCATCAGCCATAATAGCCTGGAACACCACATCCACATCACCTTCCGACGTTCGAAAGAGAAAAAGATGGTTCCCTGCAAACTAACTTTCACCGAAGAGGACGTCCATGGAGTCCACCACTCCCATGATGATTCCCTAGTGGTAGCCATAACTATAGCCAACTGCAAGGTGTTTCGAATTTTGGTAGACAACGACAGCTCAGTCGATATCCTCTTCGTTGTCTCCTTTGACAAAATGAGGATTGGAAGATCCTGACTCCAACCTATCCGAACCCCTCTACTCGGATTCGCAGGAGAAAAGGTCACTTTTGAAGGATCTATACCACCTCAAGTTATTGCTGAAGAGGGACAAAATTAGACGACGACAATAATTGACTTTCTTGTGATCGATTGTCCTTCCGTCTACAATGTCATACTCAGACAGCCGTCCCTCAACACCATGCAAGCATTATTTTTGACCTACTACCTCGTGATGAAATTCCCAATCGAGCACGGTGTTTGTAAGACCCGTGTCCTAGACCATACTATTTCGTCGAATCCCACGATCCTTCCCGTCGAATTTCGGCAACCTGCGACCGATAATCGATGTTTGTGCACGACCCTAAGTAGTATCCTGTAGAATTGAGTCAGCTTAATTCGAGACTTAAACCATTGCGATCGCACCGTTGCCACGGTTCCAACGCCGCGTCTCCTGCGCCAATCCGACGCTTAGATCACAGATGTGGACCATGAATTATAATGGTCGTGGACCACATATTGTGGGACCCACCTACTCCATATAGCACCAATCCCTAGGAAATCATCAGGGTGATGGATGGCATCACCCTAGCTATAGCCACCCTACCCTAACTATAGCCACCCTACCCTAACTATAGCTACCCTACCTACCCCTAGCCCTTCTTACAAGCACTTATGGCTAGCCACCCTACCCCTAACTCTTCTTACAAGCATTTATTGCTAGCCACCCTCTCTTACAAGTAATCATGGCCTACCTAAGCTACTCTCTCTCTCTCTCTCTCTCTCTCTCTCTCTCTCTCTCATTTCTCAAACCCATAATCCCAAGCAAGAGAGGTGCACACGTCCAAGCTCTTCCATGTGAGAGAAAAGTGATTTTTGGTGGCCCACTTTTCCATTCCTTTAACCTTCATCCTAGCCATTCAAACCTCATTCCCTCCATCGAACTGAAGCACAAGGAGATCGACTTTCCAACGGACCAAGAAGATCGACGGTGGGTGCTTATTAGGATAGGTTTTCTTCATGTTTTGATGATGGGCCAAGTGAGGCCTACCGATTGATGATATGGATCTCACTTTGGACCCTAGGTGTGGCCGATGGCCCACCTTGATGCTCATGATCATTCCATGATGGGGCCATTCTCCATAGACCCCATCATGATGTTTATTTTCCTTGCATGAAAAGAGGTCATCTAGACCGTCCATTTTGGGTGAAGAGGGGATTTCCATCGTTGATCTTTGATTTGGTGGGCCCACATGTATTAGGACCCACTTGATGTATGATTGAATGCAAGGGAGGGCTCATAGTGGCAGAGCCCTCCATCACACGTGTCCCACTCCCTTTCTCTCTCTCTCTCTCTCCCTCTCTTTTTCATTTCTTCTTGTATGATAATGTGGCCGTGTGGCCCACCTGAATGGACCCCATCATGAAGCATGTATTTGGTCCAAGCCATCTGTGGGTGGGGCCCACTTTACATATGTGTTGTGTTCACACCATCCATCATTTGGTGGCCCACCTGAGCAGGGCCCACCTTATAAAGCCGTTTGCCCAAAACCGTCCAGCGTCCAGGGACACTGGACGTTAGCTGAACAAAAAAAAAAGGATTTTCTTTGGGTTTTGGGGTGGACTGCTCATGCAGGCCCCACCTTGATGTATGATTTCAATCCACGCCTTCCATCATATTTACTAACTCATTTTAGGCGTTGAACCGAAAGATGAAGCTGATCAAATCTTCTAGCGGGCCATACTTTTGAAAACAGTGATTTTCACTGTTTAAAGTCACTTTAAATTTTTTACACACTGAAAGATGCCCAATATTGGGCTTGATGGATTGGTTAAAGACTGTAGAATCCATTGGGTGGGGCCGATCCTGTTGTTGTGGGCCCATATACGAAAAACCGCAGAAAAACTCTTTAAAAAAAGCCTGTAAGAGGGCGGGCGGAAGGCAGGGACCCACGACCCCTGCCATGTGCCCCACCATGATGTATATTTGATATCCGCACCGTTAATCGGGTGGGCCACTCCCTAAAGTGGACCCACTCCAAAAATCAGCCTGATCTAGGACTCAGGTGGCCCATATCACAAGAAACAGTGGAGATTTAATGTCTGCCCTTAGAACCCTTTACTGGGCCACAGAAGTTTTGAATCAAGATAAAATTTGTTTTTCCTTTTCATCCAGGTCCGTGTGACCTTACCAACGGGTTGGATGGCTTATAAACATTATGGTGGGCCCCACGTGGGACCCACAGTGATATATGTGTTTTATTCCCACCGTCCAGGCGAACGGTGGAGCCCACAGTGATGCATGTGTTCATTTGCACCATCCATTGATGGTGGACGGTGGCTACCCACCATGATTTATGTGTTCTATCTGCACCGTCCATTGCACTAGACGGTGGGACCCACCTTACATATATATATATATATATATATATATATATATGTATGTATGTATGTATATATATCATATATTATATATTATATTATATAATATATACCTGATGGTGGGCCCTTCGTTGAACCCACTTGTTTCATCCATGCCGTCTGTATAAATGGGATCCACCATGAGGCATGTGTTGCATCCAAGCCGTTCAACCATTTGATAAACTTGCCTTAATGGGCTTGAGACTAAAAATAAGTCAGATTTAAAGTTCAAGTGGACCCCACCATTTTATGTAGTGGACAATGACGTCTACCATTTAAAATCTCTAAGGGGCCATTGTAGTTTCCTACTAAGCTGATAGTTGCTTCCACTTCATCTATCACTATGTCAGTTATAAACAGGTTGGATGGGAAATATATGTTATGGTGGGCCTTAAGAATTTTAATGGTGGAAATCATTATCACCACTTATATTTGGTGTGGTCCATTTGATATACTGGGGCCCATTGGTGTGGCCCATTTGTTGAACATATGACCCATGTGAGGAGGCCCATCTTGATGTATTTATGGTCTTCCATGAGGCCCACTTTGATGTATATAAGGCCCACGTTACAAGGCCCATTGTGATGTTTTCAAAGGCCCATGTGATTAGGCCCATTCGATGTATTTGTGGCCCGTTGCTGAGGCCCACTTTGATATATATGAGGCCCATCTTATGAGGCCCATTGTGATGTTTTCAAAGGCCCATGGGATATGACCCATTGCAATGTACATAAGGCCCATTGATGCGGCCCACTTGATTTATATAAGGCCCATATGAGGCGGCCCATTTAATGTATCTAAGGCCTATGGGTCAAGGCTCAATGAGATGTATATAGGTCCATTGCAATGTGTGATTCTCTATGGTTTGAATAATGATATTTTATGACGGGTTATGCCTTGGGAACAATGTTGGTTTGATGTCCACATTGTAAGTACAATGTTGGTTAAATATCCGCATTGTAACTCTTCTTAGGGCCCATTGATAGACCCATACTTGTTGATAATTCATCACTTTATAACATGTTTAGTATAGCTCCATGATTCATGCCCATATGCATCGTATGTATGCTTGATATGAGGAATGTTTGATCATAGCATAAGCCGTTGGGCTGAGACATTTACGGGACTCCTTATGAGACGTAGTGCCCCCGCATGAGCGCGTGGTATGCGCAGGATTGCTGCATGATTTGACGATATGACTCATGCATTTCGCATATGTGTGACTTGATCACTACACGCCCTAGCGACATCAGGGCCGTGGCCTCTATAGAGACATCGTGGATGGTCGTATCGGATACCGAAAATATAGGCTCTAGCATTGTGGGCACTTAGGATGTCCTTGGGTGAAAATCCCAGAACCTTTTTGGTACCAGGGGATGCTCCAACGTCTAGACCAAGTGGATACACAAGCGCTCGAGTGCCAAATACCAGTAGGCCTCGTCTCCTACTGTGTCGCGGTGGGTTGAAAGGGGGTGTGGCCTTATCCGCTAGAGTGAGGGGGCTATAAACTAGGCTGAGTTTGACCAGCTGCAAATGAGTCCACTATCGATGAGCCAGGTAGGTATTGGCAGACTACTGGTCAGGCGGATAGTGTGGTCTCTTCCACGTGCTTGACTGTACAGCTAGGGAGGAGGCAATAAGTGTGAGGTGTATTAGACCTCGGTGATATCGTAGAGAGGAACTGTACTGATATGTGTACTTGATGAGTACTGGCATGCTTGCTTTGCATCTCACATATGGCATTTGGCTACATAGGCCTCACATCGCATGGCCTTGGTATGGCCGATAGCATTCATGCCTTGCATCACATAGCCTTGGTACAGCTGATAGCATTCATGGACTTACCGCATATTTTCGCATTACTCTGATATTGTATACTTGACACTCGCCTTGCGCACACACTTACACCACCCTTTAAGCTTTTGTAAGCATATGCACGACCGTTGCGTGCAGGGAGTATTGGACAGTAGCAGCGTTGAGGCAGGAGTGCGCGTCTGACTATTTTGAAGTTCTTGATCACCTTGTATTTCCCTTTCCGCATTGTACTTAAAGTTTTTGATATAGTAGATATGTGGTGATGTTGTTTTGTGACTTGGTTATGCTTGTGGTTATGCTCCATTACAAAAAAAAAAAAAATTCTTACTAAAAATCCTCCTTGTAGGATCCCAGGATTGGAATCTGGCGTATGGGTGCTGGGAGCCGAGAATAGGGTACTACGGAGGCTGTCGGCACCGGATTCGGCAATCGGAAATTTGTGAGCCCGTTCTCCGAGTTTGGGGCATGACAGTGTTGGACAGGTCAGGGGAGACTAGTGAGAAGTTCGTCAATGTTACTCCACAGCTTTGAGAGCAGGCGCACAGCACTGTGCCATGTTCATCACTTACCTAGACCCTCGGGAAGAGTTGCTTGAGAGAGGATCCCCTATGGAAGACCTCGTAGCTGTCCCCCTTTGCGAGTCTGATCCGACCCATACTGTACAGGTTAGCCCGTGGTTAACTCCGATTTTACGGGACGAACTCATAGGCCTTCTGCGACGTCATACTGATGTCTTCGCATTGTCCCACCAAGACATGCCCGGCAGCAGCTTGGAAGTAATGGTCAACCAGTTAAACGTTGATCCCAATTACCGACCGGTGATCAGGCAAAAGCGATGAGCCTTTCAACCTCAACGATACGCCATCATTGGGGAGGACGTTAGAAAGCTCCTAAAAGTTGGGTTCATTGAAGAAGTCTACTATTCCGAATGTATTGCCAACGTCATCATGGTGAAAAAGTCTAATGGGAAATGGCGGGTCTGCGTTAACTACACAGACCTGAGCAAGGCCTGTCCCAAGTATAGCTTCCCCCTCCTGGGGATTGACCAGCTGGTCGACAGTACAACAGGGCACGAGTTCTTAAGCTTCATGGATGCATATTTAGGCTATAATCAGATTGTCATGCACCCGTATGACAAGAAGAAGACAACCTTCATCACGGTCAAGGGGCTCTACTGTTACAAAGTTTGCCCCTCGGGTTGAAAAATGCTGGGGCCTCATACTAGTGGCTCGTCAACAAAAGTTCACCCAATAGATCGGGCACTCCATGGAAGCTTATGTCAATAATATGCTTGTTAAGAGCATTAAAGTACCAGGTCACACCACTGACCTCAAGTAGATGTTCGCAATCCTTCGAAAATATTGAATGAAGCTGAACCCGAGCAAGTGCCCATTTGGCGTCAGTTCAAAAAAATTCCTCGGCTTCCTGGTCAGTTAGAGGGAATTAAGGAAAACCTTGACAAAATACAAGCTCTGCTGGACATGAGCTCACCTAGAGCGATAAAAGAGATTCAGTGCCTCACTGGCAGGATCGTCGCCCTTAATCGCTTCATCTCCGGGTCTACTAACAAGTGCCTTCCATTCTTCTAGCAGTTGAAAGGAAAAAATAAGATAAAATGGACCGAGGATTTTGAGCAGCGTTTCAACAGCTCAAGCAGTACCTGGGTTCACCTCCACTGCTCTCCAAGCTCGAGCAAGGAGAGTCGCCACTACTCTATCTAGCAATTTCTGTTGCAGCGGCCAGGTCGGCTCTCATCCGAGAACAAGGGGGAGGGGGGAAGTAGCTTTGAGTTTACTATGTCAATAAAGCACTGGTCCTAGCTGAGACCAGATACCCTGACATTGAAAAGCTCGCCCTAACTTTGATTATATCATCTCGTCGCCTTTGCCCCTACTTCCAAGCCCACACAATCATAGTCTCGACCAATCAACCTCTCCACCAAGTGCTCTAAAAGCCCAGGGTGTTGGGAAGGCTCATGAAATGGGCAATCGAGCTTAGTGAGTTTGACATCAAATTTCAGCCTCAGACCACCATCAAGGGCCAAGCGGTGGCCAACTTCATTATTGAATTTACCAATGGACAGAACCTGGAAGCTCCAACTAATCTGAATAGTGAAGCCGACCAGTAGGTTTGGATGTTATACGTTGACTGGTCTTCCAACTCTAAAGGCAGCAGGGCCGGGATAGTCCTTGAGGCACCCGACCAAACCTGCACATAATATGCCTTGAGATTTGAATTCCAAATGTCTAATAATGTGGCAGAGTACGAAGCATTTCTCGTCGAACTCAGGTTAGCGACAGCAATGGGGTCTAGACTTTAAAAGTCCACAGATTCTCGGCTCATGGTCAACCAAGTCGCTAGCGAATATGAGGCTAAAGAGGAAAAATTGATTGCCTATCTTCAGAAAGCTCGAGAACTCGTTAGTAAGTTCCAAAGATGTGAAGTCATCCTGGTTCCTATAGTGGAAAATTCCAAAGTCGATGCGCTGGCAAAGTTAGCCATGGCAATCGAGGACGACATCTCGAAATCAATCCCCATCGAGTTCCTATCAGATCCGAGCATCAGCGAGCCTGACTTGGAGATAAGTTGTCCCGTCATCTCGGGCCCAAGCTGGATGGACTCGATCATTGAGTATCTTCAGGAAGGTAAATTACCCGAAGACAGACTAGAGGCACACAGGATTCACGTCAGGGCTGCTCGGTACCCCATGGTAGGAGATATCCTTTATAAAAAAGGTTTTTCTTTACCTTACCTAAGCTGCCTCTGACCTGAGAAGGCCGAGTATGTCTAGAGGAAGGACATGAAAGAATTTGCAATAATCATTCGGACATTCGAGCCCTTGCCCATAAGGTCATCCAACGAGGATATGTTTGGCTGACCGTTTGAGAAGATGCCAAGCAGTATACTTGAAGATGCTACAAGTGTCAAAGATTTGCGACAATACCTCACCAACCACCTGAGCAGCTGATCACCATGACCAGACCGTGGCCATTCGCCTAATGGGGAATAGGCATCATCGACCCATTGCCAATGGGCAAAGGTCAAACCAAGTTTGTTGTCGTCGCAATCGACTACTTCACCAAATGGGCCGAGGCCAAGCCATTAGCCAAGGTTACTAAGCAGAAGATCACCGACTTCGTCTAGAAAAATATCATATGTCGGTACGGGATTTCTCATGCAATCGTCTTAGACAACGGTAAACAGTTCAACAATGATTGGTTTCGAGGCATGTGTGAAAACCTCGGGATTCATAATGCTCATTCGTCACCTTGGCATCCTCAGGCCAATGGCCAAGTAGAAGCGGTTAACAAGATCATACAAAATCACCTCAGAACTAAGCTAAAAAAGCCTAAAGGGGCTTAGGCCGAGGAGCTTCCATATATCCTTTGGGCATACCGAACTACTGCTCAGACCTACAGGAGAAACTCCCTTCTCCCTAGCCATCAGGGCAGAGGTCATCGTTCTAGTCGAGATAGTGCTCCCTATTGCATGAGTTCAATCATACGATGAATCTCATAATGTCGAGCAAATAGTTTTGATCCTCGATCTACTCGAAGAGGAAAGGGAACAAGCACAATTGAAGATTACGACTCACCAGCAAGAAGTCGCCCGGTTCTACAACTCTCGAGTAAAGGTGCAAATGTTCCGAGTGGGAGACCTAGTCCTTTACAGAACCTTCTAAAATACCATGGAGCCCAGTTCGGGAACCTTAAGGCTGAACTGGGAAGGGCCCTATGAGATAATGGGTATGACCCGACCAGGGACATATCGACTTGATGATATGGATGGACGACTTCTACCACACTCGTGGAATGCTAAACATTTGAAGATATACTATCCGTGAAGATCAATCAGGTCTTAGATCGGAAATAGTTGACCTATAAGGTCAGAATGACTTGTTTATCTACTTTATGAAATCTATAATAAAACTCTATAAGGTTAGGAAATTCAAAGTTCTACTTGTTATTTTGACTACTCAGACTACACAGCTTATTATGAGGACTTCCCTTAGTGCAAGAGAAAGAAATCATCTTATCAGACTGCTCGGCCTATTGTGAACAGGTCGGTGCAGTTATTTCTTCTTATGTTCTACAGGGGTAGAGCTTCCCCAAAGAAAAGGGAAGAACTTGAAAGTGCCCTGGTTTGTCAAGATACGTGAATGTTGAGTCAGTTTGCCTACAGAGCGTGATAGGAAGATCAATTCAAGCGTCTGCCTTAACCGGATGTGTGCAAGCTCGCCACAGGTAAATCTAAAGCCTCACATCCCATGTCCCAAAACACCAGGTGAAGAAAACCCTTAAAAACAAGTTAGAAAATCATAGGGTTTTAAGGTGAGAAAACTTTTTTCAAAACAGGAAAATCTCTAAGTTTTTCTTGCCTTGTCGATTTTATCGAAACACCTTCGATATGATTGACCTGTGCTGTCGAGTCCTCGATGCTCCATTGATACCATCGAAAAGAGGACCAAAAATATCCAGCAACCTCATAACATATTTGGATGAATTATCGATGTATCGATACACCTATCGATATCATCGATATTCAAATCTTGAGTATATCGAAATCGACTCGATATTATCGACAGGCAGATTTTTGGTGCCCCTGTTTTTAAAGAAAAATTTCAATTCCTTCGATATATCGATGCTCCTTCCGGTATGATCTAAAATCAAATATTGATAAGATCGGGAGTCCATCGATGATCTCGATCGAGGGAGCGCATTTCTTCCAGCAAATATTTTAGGTTGGTTTTTACTTTGAGCGAGGGCCATTCGAGGAAATCGATATTCATATGTCGATGATATCGAGGCCGAGTCGATTACATCGAAACTGGACACAAACTGTCCAGCGAGCTTACTGGAAAATCTATAGGATTTATCGATGCATCGACACTGCCTTCGACATCATCGATATGCAAATTTTGATGACATCGGTTGACTCCCGATCATATCCTAAAAACATAAAATATTTCTAGTCAAGTCTCTCTCATTTTTCAAGTGTCGATGGATCGAACCTATCATCGATGGAATCGGAGTTTGAAATCCGATGACATCGACAATTGTTTCGATTCATTGACCAGCTGGCAAAAGGTTTCAAAAGTGTATGACTTTGAGTTCGAGTCATCAAGTAGACCATCGATGCTATCGAGAGTATACGCTTGATGATATTGAACTCGGTCATAAATGTGACCATTTTATATCCGTTGGAACCTTTTGCCTATATATAGAGGACTTGTCTATTGTTGCTGAGAGAGAAAGTAGAGAGAGCTTTTGAGTGTTTAACCTTAGATCATATACCCAAAGCCCTTTCTCTCAGGGAAGTTCATCCTCCAATCCACGCTTACCATTGATATTTAATAAAGTGGATTGGGGAATGAACTTCCACATTAAAGGATCCTCCAGCTACTACCTTAATGGCAAATCATTAAGCTGGGATGCCTTGAATGCCTAGATGATTGGAACTACTCTATCTTCCTTATAGGAAAACCTTTAGAGAGTAGGATTCCATCATAACCTTGACCCAACCCATCACCATATATCGGTACATCTTTTGTGTTACGGATCATGGGAGCAGAAGACTCTTCTTCAACAAGGAGGAGGAGATCTTTGGCATTGTGCTTATCGTGACTCATTAGCTTATTTATAAGTATCTAGAGTCCAAGAGGACACTTGTGATCATTCCTTTGTAGGATTGGGTCTTAAGTGGTTCTCACTCTTTGAAGTCCTAAAGGAGGCCTCCGGCAGGAGTATACGTGGTGGGTGCATTGTGTGGACCCTTGCTCTGTGGAGAGCATAAACATCTGGTTGAAGGTGAACCAGCAAAACCTTAGGTTTGAGGTCAACCGCTGTGAAACCTCAAGTTTGAGATGAACCGTGTAGAAACCTCCAGTAGGGTCTTATGGAATATCCTTGCCCAGTGTGCCTAAATGTGAGTGCGTTGTGTTGACCCTTGCTCATAAGAGCATAAACAGTCAGCCTCAGTGTAGGTTGTAAAGGTTGAAGATGAACCTGATTTAAAACCTTAAGTTTGAGGTGAACCGCTGTGAAACCTCCTTAGTGAAATCCGGTACACTCAAGGGTTGAGTGCAGTTACCAGGAGTGGAGTAGACAAGTAGTCGAACCACTATAAAAATGACTGTGTTTATGATTGCTCTTCTTCTGTGTGTGTGATTTATGTCAATGCATTCATATTTATATATCTGATCACACCTTACACACATACACAGTCATATCCATCATAAACTAAGTTATATATTGCTATCTCTTGAATAGTTTGTGATTGGATCCTCTACCAGGCTTGGAAGCCAGTAGAGTTACATTTGAGTAATCCTAATAATTGCATATTAATAGGATTTCTAAGTAAAGCTGGAAAAACTTTAAAAAGTCCTATTCACCCCCCTCTAGGACATATTGCCATATTCCTTCTTCAACTAGTGCGGTCTTCACCATAATTTCAGAACTCCTCCTAAACACTTTGACCATCCAAACGACACAACCGACCTACTAGTATAATCAACATGCGACACCTAATCTACTGAAACTTAAGAACATAACACATGAAGAATACGCACACCAAAAGTTCTCCTTTCATTGATTAAAAAAAAAAAGATTACATCAGGAGTACAAGATAAAGGGTTAGGAGAGGTTAATCCTCCTGAGGAGGCTGCTCGGCTTTTGCTGGGGTCGGGTCCTTGGCTCCTTGGGGGGTCGGGTCCTCGGCATGGCTGTCTTCAAGGGTGCTCAAGTCAAGCTTGGGGTATCTTTCTTTGATGTCCTCAAGACATTTATCATACCCATATTTGTTAAGTATCTCCTTTTCATCTGCTCCCTCTTTCGAAGCCTTGAATTCCTCCATCGTCGCTGCTCAAGCCAATGGGATGGATGCCTCGACTTTAGTCAGCTTCGCTGTCGAGCTTACCTTCATCTCTACCAGTTCGGCCTTCAACATGGCAGCCTTAGCCTTCATCCCATCCGGGTGCAACTGCATCACCTCCAGCTCGGCCTTCACTTGACCTTCCCTCTTTTGGGCCTCCACCATCTGGATCTTCAGAGTTGTCTGCTCCTCCCCAGATTTTTCCAAGGCAAGTCAAAGCTGATCTGCCGTGACAGTCAAGGCTTGAATCCTCACCTCTTCTTCTTCACATTCCTCCCTGATGCATATCATCAATCGATGAACATATAGAATAATAAGGGCGAGCTGAAGAGATAAATAAAGACATATGTTAACTAACGCCAGATTATGAAATTAAGTGTCATGCAAAGAAAGAGCTCTACCTTATAGAAAGTCGTAGCCACCTCGCCCAGAAACTTGACCGGATGAGTCTTCATTGCAGCTGTGATCTCAGCCTAAGGAACGTGCCAAGCCACCCAGGGAAGGAGACTCTGTATGTAGTGCCCCCATGGATAAGGGCGCTCTTGAGTTTCACTCGCCTGTTAACCAAACGAGTTTCCCTCTTGGGCCTGGGTCGTGAGGGGCTGGGTCTCGATGATAGGAACACCCTCTTGTGTCGGGGAGGGTTCCAAATCCACCACCTCTGGAGCCATTGGAGGATTTGTACTGGTAGGGGCGCCCTGAGCACTCCCTTCAATAGCAGTCAAGCTCAACTGCACTGCTGGATGACCAACGCCCGACTTCGATCTCCCTTCCACGATTGTGGAAGAGCTCACTCGTTGCTTGATGGGGGGTACGACCACCCTCTTGTTTGAAGGTGGTTTCTTCTGGGTTAGTTTGATGTTTAAAGGAATATGAACTCTTTTGGTGGAGCGAGGGAGATTGGCCATTCCTACACGACAATAATGACCGATAAGAAATAAAGGAAAGACATCATTGAACTACTGAAGAATTTATTCTACTAATTGTTACTTGAGATGGATGGAGCAAGGCTAAACTGATGATGGAGCTCGGGAGTGATTAACAACTTCCAAGATCTCTTAGAAGCGTCTACCAACCTCGTGTGATGTTGAGGGTCAAATATTGCATATTATCCTCCATTTATTACTTGATTTTATGAACATGATAATGCTTAATGTTCTATTTTACTCATGTTTGTGTTGCAAGGTGAATTTAAGAGCTTGGATTGAAAAGGGTGCTAAAAGCATGGATTTGATGCTCAAGAATCACCAAGGTGAGGGATGGATCTTAGAAGGCCAAGATTGAAGAATTCACATGCTAAAGATCCAAGAAAAGGCCAAGATTGAAGAATTCACATGCTAAAGATCCAAGAAAACTAAGTGAGGAATGAAGATCATTGAAGACCTAAAGTGAAGAAAAGGAATCCTGAAATTGTCCTGAAAACAAACATATTCCTAAAAGTGTCCTTAAAAAGCATATTCTGAAACACTGGGGCATTCTGTGAAATTGTGCAGAGTGAAGTCTATTTTGGAAAACTGCATGTATTTTAGGTAATTTTTAGAGTTTTCCAACCAAGTGTGAAAGTTGGAGTTCCACAACTATAAATAGGACTCCTTAGGATGTTCTTAGGCATCATCTAGGGTTTGGGGAGTGGAGCAAAAGCTTGGAGAAGCCGTCGCCAAGTGTTTTTCTTCCCTTTCCTTAGTTGTTTTACGCTTTTCTTAAGAGATTATAGTTCAACCATGTCTATGGTTGGCTAAACCTCTTAGCTAGGGCTAAGAGGTGAAGCTTGTAGCGTGATGGGATGTTTTCTATTGCTTTGATTCATGTTTAAGTTGAACTATCTTTGATTCTAGTTTGATTATAAGAAATGCTTTTAGTTTTAATGGTTTGTTGTGACTTAAATTACAATAGATTTGCGATAGCTTTGAGTATGTTCTTTTCATGTATTAAGATTGTGAAATTAGGAAATCCCGTCGTTCACCATCGTCCCATGGGCATGGTTAGGTGATGGAATCCTTCTAATCTTCATGATTCTCTTATGATTGGTTGTGGGATTGGTAAATCCTGCTGTTTGCCTTGTCTCATGGGCATGGTTTTGTGATGGAATCACTTCTAGTTCTCACACCTCTCATCCATTGAGAATTAGGTCAAAGGAAGTTCAAATTTGGTGTTACTAAGATATCTTCCAATTGGATAAGATGGGACTCTGATTCCAATTGTGTCCTTGAGTCAAGCATAGATCTCTCTGATCTCTACAAGCGGATCCTTGGAAACTCTAGTCACCACCTTTGAATTTGTTAGTTTGAATTACTTTAATCACAATTACTCTCTCAATTAATCCAAATTTAGATTTACATCTTCTTCTAGTTCTAGTTCTAGTTACTTTCAGAAGACACATAAGTCAGTCCTTGTGGATTCGACCTCGGTCTCACAGAGATTATTACTACATCGCGACCCTACACTTGGGATTGTGAACACGCGAGCGATCCGATTGCACTCGGAGTTAGTTAGAACCGTAGGCTTTCTAGGCAAAACTGCAAAAAATACTACAGTTAGAAGTAAAATGAAATGAATATAAACTAGAAGGTCAGTAGTTTGGAGATACCCCACCTGGATTAACAAAGCGGGTTGGAACCTGAGGTCGTAGGCCAGCAGCCGCCGGAGCTTCCTAGTCTCCAGATGCCCAAAACCACTTATCCATCCATTTTTCTTGAGGAAAAGTTATATGTAATGAGGGTTTTACCCTTTGCCTGACTAGGCTAAGAAGTAATACCAACCCGTGTGCTTAGGGTTCGACTTTATCTGGTAGAGATGGAGGAACTCATCGGCGACTAGCTCGGGATTCTTGAGATGAAACCACAGTATAAAGGCCCCTAGCAGAGCCCTTCAAGCATTCAGGATTATTTGGCCATGGGCCAACCTCAAATGAGATACGACCTCCCTAACAATGTGGTGAAAGGGAAGTTTGAGGCCACCGAGTTAGGGATGTGGTACTACTACTTGATCTGAATTAGGTCAGATTCCTTAAGTCTCGACCCAAACAGGCTGATCTCTTCGGATCCGTCCGCGGGGGATCGAGACGTCCCTTCCTCTCCGAAGTAGACCCTGCCTCAACATTTACAGGCTGTTCAGCTGAGGATCGGGCCACCGCCTTCTTTGTTGAGACAGACACAATCTCCTTATCACCCAATAGTGAGATCAGAGACAGTGGATCATTGGGTCCCCCTGGCTGAGAATATATCCCAACTCTCTGGCCCGAAATCACCCTGAAAAGTGGCCGGTTCATCCCAGTCGTCCGACATATCTGACATCTTAGATAGGAAAGTGGCCGGAAAGCGAAAGTAATAAAGAAAAATAAAAGAAGAAGGAAAAATGAAAAAGATCTGAGGAAGCAAAGCTCGTCGAAGGAGAAGATTTTCGACTTACCAGAAATTGCCAAGTCTGGGAAGTCGGGGAGAAACAGTGGGAGCAAATGGCTGGAACTGCTAGGGGTCTCCCCTTTTTATAGGAGCTTGGACACAGGCATTAATTGCTTGCGTTTAATGCAGCAGCCGAAGAGGCTCCTCGGCACATGCACACGGCCACGTGGATGCCTCCTAGTCGATAGATGACCCAACTTCTGTCGAGACTCAAATATTGCATATTTCCCCCATTTATATCTTGGTTTTATGAACATGATAATGCTTAATGGTATATTTTATACATGTTTGTGTTGCAAGGTGAGTTTAAGAGCTTGGATTGAAAAGAATGCTAAAAGTATGGATTTAAGGCTTAAGAATTGCCAAAGCAAAGAACGGATCTTTAAAGACCAAGATTGAAGATTTCAAGACCCCAAGATCCAAGAAAACCAAGTAGAGAAGGAAGGAAGTCGGAAGAACAAAGTGGTGAAATTCACTTCACAATCTGTGTCATCGACCAGTGTTCGATGACATCAAAGTATTCGTTCGATGATATTGAATACATCTCGATGACATCAAATTTTCATAGGAAAATTAAGTTGGTTGCTGAACATATTGGATGTAATTCTCGATGAATCGAAGAAATGTTCTAAACCTCAAGGATTCCCTAATCAAATTCAAAATCAAGAGCTTTTCAATCAAGATATGCTACAAGCCTTTCAAGACCTTACAAAGGCCATACAAGGGCTTGAGACAAAAAATGTGATTGGGGAAAAAGGAAGCCTTTCAGCTCAACCTCTTCCCAATCCAAAATAGCAATACGAGGTCAGTGACCCAAGCTCTTCAAATCAGATGGAGCAAGCTAAATCTATCACCACTCTTAGGAGTGGGAAGACCATTGATAAAACCATTCTGGTTAGGGCTGAAAAGCCCAAGGACCCAAAAGAAGACAACAATGATAGATCTAGCACTACTCCATAAGATTTAAAACCGGAACCTCAAGGTAAGCCGATTACCCCACTTTTCCAACGGTTGATTGCACCAAAACCCCTCTCTAACTCTTAGGACATTCTAGAGGTGTTGAAACAAGTGAGGGTCAACATTCCTCTACTAGATGCTGTTAAACAAATACCGTCATATGCCAAATTTCTGAAAGACTTATGTATGACTAAAAGATGACAAAATATTCAAAAGAAAATCTTCTTAACAGAAAAATTGAGTGTCATCCTAAAGCAAGATGTGCCACAGAAGTACAAAGATCCTGGTAGCCCAACTATCGCTTGTGTAATTGGGAATTACCGGATTGAGCACGTACTTCTTGACTTAGGAGCGAGCGTAAATCTGATCCCATACTCGGTCTACGAACAACTGAGTCTAAGTGAATTAAAACCCACCTGGACCACATTACAACTTGTCGATCGCTCAATTCGTGTATTGAGAGGGATAATTGAGGATGTGTTGGTCCAGGTTGATAGATTCTACTACCTTATATCATCCTTGATACTTAACCCATCGTGGACATGAGCATTCATATTCCAGTCATTCTTGGTCGCCCATTCCTTGCCACATCAAATACATTCATTAATTGTAGGAATGGAGTCATGAATTTGTCTTTTTGGAATATGATATTGGAGCTCAATATCTTTTTCAATATGAGAAAACAGGCAGAGGATGATGACGATGTCCACGATATTAACTTAATTGATTCTTTCGTGGAAGATAGAACACTTCTGACCTTATCCTCTGACCCTCTAGAGACGTGTCTGGCTCACTCCCATGATTTAAATGATGATATGATTAGGGAGATGGGAACCATGCTGGATACCATGCCAGTACTTGAAGTTAACCGATGGAGGCCACAATTTGAAGAATTACCCCAAATTGTTGTAGTGCCTCTACCATTTAACCTCAAGGCACCGAAGCTTGACCTAAAACCTTTACCCTCTGATTTGAAATATGTCTATTTAGGTGAAGATGAGACATACCTGGTAGTGATTTCTTCCCACCTTGAGTAAGAACAGGAGGGTATGCTTATCTCTGAAAGTACCCTGGTTTGTCAATTAGTGTGAGTGTTGAGTCAATGAGTCATGTGGGCCCCATATGAAGATCGTTCAAGACATTGCCTCAAACGGATGTGTGTTTAGAGCTCATCATAGGTAAACTTAGCCTCACATCCCATGTCCCAAAACACCCAGGTATATAAATCCTTAAAAAGCTCAGAACATCATAAGAGTATAAGTATGAAAACTGATTTTGCAAATAGAAAAATTCTCTAAGTTTTTAGCTTTCTTCAATGTATCGGGATTACATTGATGATATCGAACAAATGTTTTTGATAACATCGATACATCCTTGATAACATCGAAGTGACGTTTTTAATGTCCAGCAATCAAAATGATATTTGGACAATATTCCCGATGAATCGATCGAGATTCGATGACATCGAGCAAGGGTCGATATCATCGAATATAGGTTATTCTGTGTCCAACGAGCTTTAAAGGTAAATCAAGAATTTCATTGATAACTCGAAACGAGCCTCGATGACATCAGAATTCAAATTCCGATGACATCGAGGGAGATTCGATATCATCGAATTCGGATAAGTCATGACCGACAAGTTTATTAGGAAAATTATCTGGATATGATCGAAGAATCGAGCTACCCTCGATAACATCAAAATTCAAATATCGATCATATCGAAACTATGTCGATGACATCGATTTTGGACAAAGGAATGTCTAGGAATCTCTCATGGAAAATCTTCTGAAAAGATCGATGGTATCGAACTAAGGTTCGATATCATCGACATTTAAAATCTGATAATATCGAAGTAGGCTCGATGACATCGAATCTAGCCTGTACATGTATAGCAAGCTTTCTTAAAATACTCATTGAAAAGATTGATGTATCGAAACCACTCTCGATGATATCGAAATTCAAAATTCGTTAACATCGACGAATGTTCGATGACATCGATCCTCTGTAAAAAAAAGTCCAGGTATATACTTCAGTTGAGTTCATATTACCGAACCTTGATTCGATGGAATCAAAAGTATACGTTCGATGACATCGAATAGGTCCGATGATATCAAACTCTATCAGAAACTGACATCTTTATTACCGTTGGATCTTTTTGCCTATATAAGGGGAGCTTGCCCTTGGTTGCTATATTAAGAAAAAGAGACAGTGCTTTGAGAGAATAACTGCATATCACCTACTCTAAGCCCTTTTTCTCATAGAGAGTTTATTCTTCAATCCACCCTCATCATCGATATTCAATAGAGTGGATTGGTGAATGAACTTCCTCATTCAAGGATCTTCCAGCTACCACCTTAATGGCAAATCAATGAGCTGGGATCCCTTGAATGCTTAACCAACTTGGAATCTCTCCATCACTTTAATAGGTAATATTTATTAGAGTAGATTTCAAGATAACCTTGACCCAACCTGCCGCCTTTATTGGTACATCATTAAGTGTTGTGGATCAAGGGAGATGAAGAATCTTCATTATCAAGGAGGAGATCTTCATCAATGTTCTTAACAGGGCTCACCCTACTTATCTGTAAGTCGTTAGATTTCAAAGACCCTGTTGATCATTCATTGTGTAGGTTTGGGTCACAGGTGCTTCTCACCCCTTTCAAGTCCTCATAGGAGGCCTCCAATGGGAGAGTACATGTGGGTGCTGTGTGTTGACCCTTGCTCTTGTGTAGGGCATAAACTCTAGGTTTATTGTATGGATCCTTGTCATGTGTGGCCTAAAACTTAGGTTCCTTATGTGGATCCTTGGCCTGTGTAACCTGAAACCCTAGCTTCCTTATGTGGATCCTTTGCTCTTGTGTAGGGCATAAAACTGTGCCTTTGTGTAGGCACGTTTAGGTACCTTATGTAGGTCCTAGAGTCAACCTGGTGTAGGTTGTAAAGGTTAGAGGTGAGCTTGATTTAAAACCTTCGTTAGTGAAATCCGGTAGACTCAAGGGTTGAGTGCATCCGGCGGGAGTGGAGTAGGCACGTAGCCAAACCACTATAAATGACTGTGTTTGGGATTGTTATTTGCATATTACTCTATTGTGTTTACTTTGAATGTTCTTATAAAGCATGTTAATGTAATTATTTAGAACTGATAAGAATCACAACCCACACACAGTCACATAGTTCATCCATCACAAACTAAGTTTATATATTGATTAAATATTGAATAGTCTTATGATTGGATCCTCTGTTTGGCTTGGAAGTCACTAGAGTTAAATTGAAAATATCTTGATAGTTCCATATTAGATCAAGATTAGGTTAATGGGATTTTAAAGTGTCATAAAATTTCACTTGGTATCAGAGCAGGTTAAGTCCTTTTACCCCCCTCTAGGACACTTTGACCTATTCCTACTTCTACTAGAGCGGTCATTATCGCAATTTCACTTGGTATCAGAGCAGGTTTCTCTTAAGGGCTTAACTGCCTAGAGAGTGATCTTGACTGAAGTTTGGAATAATGGTAAAGAATGTAGGACTAGAGGTAGTAGTTAATATCAGTGCAAATACTCAAAATCAACTACATTCTGAATCTCTCAATTTACTAAGCCTTATCAAAAATAAAAATAGGCAGAACAAATGTCTAGTAATTCATACTGCTCTTAAGGCTGGAAATAGCTCCAATTGGTATCTTGATAGCGGGTGCTCCAGACACGTGACTAGTGACCAAACTCACTTCTGTGACTACTCAGAATTTGATGGTGGGTTTGTCACATTTGGCGATGGGAGCTCCGCCAAAATAATTGGGCAAGGAACAATAGTTGGACTAGGGCTCCCTAAAATTAAAAATGTTCTTTGTGAGGAAGCTCTAAAACATAATCTCCTTAGTATCTCACAAATCTACGACAAAGAACACTTGGTCACCTTCTCAAAAGATGTGTGTAGAATCTTAGATCATACAGGAAAATCTATCATGAAAGGTTTATGCATAAGTGACAACTGTTACGTTATTGAAAGTAGTAATGAGAATGTATTGTCCACAAAATGTCATATTGTAAGTGCTATGGTCTCATGCTCCTTTGGTTGTCAAATTTTGATGTGTCAAAACATCTATTTGTGTCTTGTGCTTGTATGGTGATTTATATGAATTCAAGACACTGGATAAACACTTCAAGAAGCTACAATGTTGAAGTCTCAAGAAGCTACATTATTGAAGTTCAAGAAGCTATAAGTTGAAGTTTCAAGAAGCTACATTATTGAAGTTCAAGAAGCTACATGTTGAAGTCTCAAGAAGCTACAATGTTGAAGTTCAAGTCTTAAGAAAAACTCAAGAAATGACTTGAAGACTAATAAGCAACGCATGAAGTAGTTTTATGTTGATGAAGATCTCAAGTTTAAAGCTACAACAAGTTCAAGATCTCAAGCCTGATATGGTTAAAAAAATCTACATTCGTTGAATGGTTGAAGTTCAATGTCCATACGACATGGTTCAGGTTTGAATGACCTTAGGTTGACCCTTTAAGTAGGTCACTTTGGATACATAAATCAAATGTTTACTTTACATAAGTTTGGTCTATTCTAAGACCAGTCCTAGCTCTTGTTCGACCAGTCCTAGCATTGGTTCGACTAGTCCAAGAAATTCCACGACCAGTCTAAGTTGTTGAAGAATTTTTAGAATTTTTTGGTACACCCACGACCAGTCCTGGAGGTCCTTCGACCGGTCGTAGGTGTGGCTTCGACTCGTCCACGACCAGTCGTAGAGCTACGACTCAAAGTCCAGCAACGTAATCTATGGTCCTACGACCAGTCGTAGAGATCTACGACCAGTCGTAGGTGACCCACGGCCAGTCGTAGGCTTTTCACGACCAGTCGTGGAACGACTTTCAAAGATCGCGCTCAATATTTCAAATATCTGTTAGAGCTACGACCAGTTGAAGGTTTCTAAGACCAGTCGTAGGAGCGATTTTTGCTTCTATAAATTGAACACGAAATTCAGAGTTTTCACACTTCAACTCGATTCAATTCAAGAAATTTCAAGTGATCACTCTGAGATAAGTCTGTGTTTATTTTAAGCTACATTGTACTTATTTAATATTCCTTTTTGCTAGCTTATTTAATTTGATTTTGTTTCTGTATTCCAATCTTTTATTTGAAAAGAGGAATTATCTTATTCCTTCTTCTTGGAATCAAAATCAAATATAGCTACGCCCAACTAGTTAAAATCTAAAATCAATTCGAATTTAGAACCATATTGTTGAGGGTCGGATATTGCATATTAGACCCTGATTAGTACCTAATTTTATGTATATAATAGTGCTTAATGTCATATGTTGATGGTATTTTGCTGCAGGATGCAATTATGAGCGTAGATTGAAAAAAAGGAGCTTAAAGCATGGATTTAACGCTCTGATGACACCAAAGTCAATGGACGGACTCCAGGGACTGAGATCGACAGAGTTGCACGGTGGAGATCGAAGAAAACGAAGAAACTGAAATTTAAGTGGCTCGAAATTGGTCCATAATGCAAGATCACATGGTTTCCGCCATCAGATTGACTCGAAACTTCGTACATGTGATGGAGCCCGTAAATTAACCGTACATATTAAATTTCAGCCATTGAAGATCTCGGGAAGTGGTCCAACGGACAGATCAGCCCATTAATCTCCAATTTGGGGCCCACCTGATATTTGGAACTGTTTCAACTTTGGTATTGATGGCTTAAATGATATGGCAAAACGGATGGACGGAGCAGATGTCTCAAAAACATCTCTGTGGGACCCACGTGTACAGCATGCGTGTACGGTGTAAAAGTGCACCGGGTGTGTACCTAACCACTAAATAGTCGGTCAGCGGCGCTGACCGACTTCTGTTTTCAAAAGACATCGAAATGGCAATTGCCGTTTTTCACGACCAAACAGAGATTGTCGGTCTCTGTTGTGGGCCCCATACATGGTCCAAACGGGTAATCCAGACCGTTCATTTGCTCCTTGGGGCAGCCAGACCTATGCCTAGATGGCAGAATCGCAAAATACGACAAAGATCAATTTTTGACCATTCAATGGAAGAATGAACGGTGGGTTTCAAATCCTGTGGGCCATCACAAGTATGATCCAAAACTTCGCCTCTCCGACCGAAATTTTACCCTGCATTCACTGGACGGTGTGGATTTTGCAGACAAAGAGGAGAAATGGGCCCCACCACTGTCACAGCGGAAGCAGCGTCACTCTCTGTTGCAGCGTCCGGAAACCGACCGACTTCGGGTCGGTTGCGCGATCAGATCAGTGATCAGATGGATGATCTGATCCGTCCATCGTGTAGCCCATCTACGAATCCCCCTAGGGACGTTGGATTTTTGGGAAATTATCTAAAACTTGGCTGATTTTCTGTTGGCTGCGGAAGCAGTTTCCGTTTCCTGCTGCGTATCAGTTACACGCACCGACTTGCCATTTTTGTTATGCTTTCATCTCCGACTCCAGAAGGATCTACACGCAGCTACGATCCTAATCTGTTATAAAAGAAAGAGAAGACAGGGAGAGGGAGGATTGGATTCCACAGCTGACAGACAGGGAGAGAGAGTTTGAAAGAAATTTGTTTTTTTTTCTGTTTTCTCCATTTGCTGTTGAATGATTTAGCCATGGTTGGCTAAACCCCTTAGCTAGGGCTAAGGGGTGAAGCTTGTAATATGATGGGATTTTTACGGCTTGGATCATATACATTGAACTATTTTTCCACTTGTTGATTATAAGAAATTACATATAGTTTTTAATGATTTTTTGTGACTGTAATTACAATTAATCTGTGACAGCTTTATGTAATTCCTTATTTTTATCTTGATGTTAGGAAATCCTGTTATTTATCATTGCCCCTTGGACAAGGTCGGATGACAGAACCTTTTCTAACATTCATTATTGATTGGTTGTGGATTGGCATCGATTTGTTGTTTACTTTGTCTCATGGGCATGGTTTTGTGATGAAATTGATTCCGAGTCTCACACCTTTCATCTCCTTGAAAATTTAATAAAAAAATAGTTCAATTCCAGTTGAGGTTGTAAATCAAGCGTAATCTTCCTGATCTCTACAAGTGGATCCCCTGAATCCCTAGTCCTCTTTTCTGAATTCTCTAAATTTAGATCAATATTTCACTATTATTCTTCAAAACACAATTGGTTTAGTTTTCATCTTAGCCTAGTTCCAGATCTGGTTATTTTCAGATAACGTACAGGTTTCAATCCCTGTGGATTCGACCTCGGTCTTACCGAGATTATTACTACATCACAACCCTATACTTGGGGAGTGAACAAGTTTTTGGAGCCGTTGCCGGGGATTGACGGCTACGTTTTTTGAAATTAACTGGTTTTAGGATTAAGATTAAGATTAGGATTTTTTTTATTCTTAGGTTTTATTTTTAGAATTTCCTAATTCAGGTTTCCTTTAATTTTTAGAAATTTTATATTTAAGTAACTTTCTATTTTAGATGATTTTCCCTTTTTAGAAACTAACCCAACTTTCCTATTTTGTAGGATTCTGAGATAGGTTTCTAAATTGGTAATTTCTCTTCTCCTTGCTATTTCTAGATTAGGATTCCTTTTTAGCAAGTTTCTAATTCTAACTCTTTTAGAATTTAATTTTGTTTCCTATTTTATTTTTAGAAACTTTCTGTTTAAAGACTTTCTGTTTAGAAACTAACTTACCTGTTTTGTAGGCCTTTCAGAAATTTCTAATTCGGTAAGATCTTTCTAAATTCTACTTTCTATTTTTAGAATTTCTGCTATTAACTTACTTTCTAGTTTTGGAACTTTCCTCTTTTGTTTTAGAAATTCTATACTCTCTTAGGAATTTCTCTTTTTCTAAATTAGAAACTAGTTTACTGCTATTTCTCTTCTTAGGATTTTCTAATTTTAGGTTAGAAATTTCTCTACTTTCTATTTTTAGAATTTTCTATTTCTAGGCTTTCATTTATTTTAGAAATTCTTTCCTTTTTAGAAACTCACATTACTTTCTATTTTAGGATTAAGATTTCTAATTTAGAACTTTCTAACTCTAGGTTAGAACCTTCCTCTTTTGTTTTTAGAAACTAGGTTAGTTACTTTCCTTTTTAGAGACTCTTTCTAAATTTTAGAAACTAACTCATTCTTCCTTTATTTTTTTTTTAGAAACTTTCTAATTTCTATTTTTAGGAACTAATCTCTTTTTGGTTGCTTTTTGCAGGTTCTTAATTTAGGAACTCCAAATTTGGTAACTTCCTTTCAACCCTCTCTTTCTTTTTAGATTTTTATTTCCCTTCTTAGGATTAGATTTAGAATTTGATTAAGAGTTGTGAGTGTTTCATGCCCAAGTGGGCTCGTGACAACACTCGACGTCTTTTGACTGAAGGAGGATTAGTTGAGGGGTTAACTGTCCATCACAGGATTAGACACCGCTCGAATTCCCCTGAGTTAATTGAGGATATGGCTGAAAATCAACCTCGTCTACCCCAACCTAGGGTAGAAGATGTCCAGGATGAGAATGAGGTGCATCAAGCACCCCCGCCTCATACCTTACGAGATTACTTACAACCGGCGGGGGTGAGTATGCCCTCATGCATGGTTTTTCAGGAGAATGCAGGACATATGGATATCAAGCCAGGGGTGATCCAACTCCTTCCTAAATTTCATGGGCTTGAGTCAGAGAATCCATATCCACATCTGAAAGAATTCGATGAGATCATGACTACCCTATACTTTCCTAACGTGTCTGATGACACAGTTAGGTTAAAACTCTTCCCCTTTTCTTTAAAAGAGAAAGCCAAGACGTGGTTACATTCATTACGTCCTCAATCTATTGGCAGATGGAATGACATGACAAGGGAGTTCATTAAAAAGTTTTTTCCATATCATAAGACGAACACCCTTAGGAAGTCGATTATGAACTTCGCCCAAAGGGAAGATGAAACTTTCTTCCTATGTTGGGAGCGGTTCAAAGATCTTGTCAGTTCATGCCCACAACATGATTTTGAAACGTGGCGCATCACGAATTTTTTCTATGATGGACTGACATCTCCCATGCGCCAATTAGTTGAGACAATGTGTAATGGGGAGTTTATGAATAAAGGTGTCGATGAGGTGTGGGACTACTTTGATAAACTTGCTGAGAACACACAAACATGGGACATCTCCCCTAGACCGAGTACTACGCCTAGGCCGACTCATTCTAAAGAAAAAGGTGGAATGTACCTCCTGAAGGAGGATGATGATATTAACGCCAAGGTAGCCAATCTCACTCGAAAACTCGAGGCCATGGAATTAAAGAAGGATAAGGCCAAGGAAATTGTTTGTAGTATTTGTGGTTGCAACATTCACACTACTGAGAATTGCCCAACTATATCTGCCTTTCAAGAGGTATTGAATGAGCAATCCAATGCTGTAAGCAATTACCAAAGACCTTTTAGTGGGGCCACCTCTAACACATACAATCCTGGCTGGAGAAACCATCCAAACTTCAGTTGGAGGAATGGACAAACTGCTACACCTCAAGGTTTCCTAAATCAAAATCCAACTCAAGAGAAACCTCAAGAGGATCCGGTTCTGAAACATTTTCAAAAGCAAGAGCTTTTCAATCAGGGTATGCTACAGGCCTTTCAAGACCTTACAAAAGCAATACAAGGACTTAAGGCTGAAAATGCGATTGGGAACAAGGGGAGCTTCCCAGCTCAACCTCTTCCCAATCCTAAATCGCAATATGAAATTAGCGACCCAAGCTCTTCAAATCAGATGGAGCAAGCTAAATCCATCACCACTCTTAGGAGTGGAAAAATCATTGACAAAACCATTCCGGTTAGGGCTGAAAAGTCTAAGGACCCGGAAGTGGATAAAGAAGATGGATCTAGCCATGCCCCACCAGAGTTAGAACCGGAACCTCAAGGAAAGCCGGTTGCTCCATTTCCCCAACGGTTGGTTGCACCAAAACCTCTCTCTAACTTTCAGGATATTTTAGAGGTGTTAAAACAAGTAAAGGTCAACATTCCTCTACTTGATGCCGTGAAACAAATACCTTCCTATGCCAAATTCTTGAAAGACTTATGTACGACCAAAAGAGGGCAAAATATTCAAAAGAAAGTCTTCCTAACTGAGAAAGTGAGTGCCATCCTAAAACAAGATGTGCCGCAAAAATTCAAAGACCCCGGTAGCCCAACCATATCATGTGTAATTGGGGACTATCGAATTGATCACGCACTTCTTGACTTAGGAGCGAGCGTTAATCTTATTCCCTACTCGGTATACAAACAGTTGGGTTTAGGTGAATTAAAACCCACCTTAACTACACTACAACTTGCTGATCGCTCTGTTCGTGTACCAAGAGGAATAATTGAGGATGTGTTGGTCCAAGTTGATCGATTTTACTACCCAGTAGATTTCATCATCCTGGATACCGAACCCATCAACAATACAAGCACTCAGATTCCCGTCATTCTTGGTCGCCCATTCCTTGCCACTTCAAACGCAATTATCAATTGCAGGAATGGTGTCATGAGTATGTCTTTCGGGAATATGACATTAGAAATGAATATCTTTTTCAACACTGGCAGACGGGTAGAGGAAGATGACGATATCCACGATATTAACATGATCGATACTTTCGTGGAAGATAGGACACCCCTTACCTTATCCTCTGATCCTCTAGAGACGTGCCTGGCCCACTCCCATGAGTTTGATGATGACATAATTAGGGAGACATGTGCCATGCTTGATGCGGTACCGGTACTTGAAGTTAACCGGTGGAGGCCTCAATTGAAAAGTTACCCCACACTGATGAAGTGTCTCTACCGTCTAACCTCAAGCCACCGAAGCTTGACCTAAAACCTTTGCCCTCTGATTTAAAATATGCATACTTAGGTCAAGATGAGACATACCCGGTGGTGATTTCTGCCCACCTTGAGAAAGAACAAGAGAGTAAGCTTATATCTACTCTCCTGGAGCATAAGGGAGCCCTTGGATGGACAATCGCGGACCTCAAGGGAATCGACCCCTCGATTTGTACTCACCGCATATATCTTGAGGATAATGCGAAGACAGCTCGGCAACCACAACGTTGACTAAATCCAAACATGAAGGAAGTGGTTAAGGCCGAGGTTCTTAAACTATTGGATGTGGGTATCATATACCCTATATCCGATAGTCAATGGGTGAGTCCAACTCAGGTGGTTCCTAAGAAGTCCGGGATCACCATCGTAGCCAATGCCAATAATGAACTCGTGCCGACTAGAGTCACTACTGGTTGGAGGATGTGCATTGACTACAGGAAATTAAATACCGTCACAAGGAAAGACCACTTTCCTTTGCCCTTCATTGATCAAATCTTGGAAAGGTTAGCTGGTCATTCCTATTACTGTTTCCTTGACGGATATTCGGGCTACAATCAGATAGAGATCGCCCCTGAAGACCGAGAAAAGACTACGTTTACATGTCCCTACGGCACCTTTGCTTATCGAAGGATGCCGTTTGGACTATGTAATGCTCCTGCCACCTTTCAGCGATGTATGATGAGCATATTTTCTGACATGGTGGGGCAATACTTAGAGGTCTTCATGGACGATTTCTCTGTTTTCTGTCCATCTTTCAGCGAGTGCTTGGAAAGTCTTAAATGTGTGTTGAAAAGATGTGAAGAAAAGAACTTGGTACTTAATTGGGAGAAGTGCCATTTCATGGTTCAGAAGGGAATTGTCCTGGGACACATTATTTCATCTAAAGGAATCGAGGTAGATAAGGCAAAAATCGATCTTATCTCTAACCTACCTCCACCCAAGAACATAAGGGACATGCGATCCTTCTTAGGACATGCCGGGTTTTACAGAAGATTCATAAAGGACTTTAGTCTCATCTCTCGTCCTCTATGTAATCTACTTCAAAAGGATGCATCATACGAGTGGACTGAACCATGTCAAGAAGCTTTCACTAGGCTTAAGGGCATATTGACTAGTGCACCCATCATACAGCCACCTGACTGGAGCATTCCTTTTGAACTTATGTGCGACGCGTCTGATTATGCTCTTGAGGCAGTTCTAGGCCAGAGAAAAGATAAGAAACCCTACGTTATTCATTACGCGAGTAGGACTCTAAATCCTGCCCAAGTGAACTACTCGACTACGGAAAAGGAACTCTTAGCTGTAGTGTTCGCCTTGGACAAATTTAGGTCCTACTTGATTGGATCCAAGATCATTATTTACACTGATCACACAGCGCTTAAGTATCTTCTGTCTAAGAATGACGCTAAGCCCCGCCTGATAAGATGGATCCTCTTACTCCAGGAATTTGACCTAGAAATAAAAGATAAAAAGGGAGTAGAGAACGTAGTGGCAGACCATCTTTCTCACCTTAATTCCTCTGATTCCTTTGAGACGACACAGATTAATGACATGTTCCCTGATGAACAATTGTTCAGAGTCTCTCATTCACCTTGGTTCGCTGATATCGCCAATTATCTTGCCACAGGTTCCATACCGACACATTGGACTGCGCAAGATAAGAAGAAATTTTTCACCGAGGTGTGCAAATTTTTCTGGGATGATCCATACTTATTTAAATATTGCCCAGACCAAATCTTGAGGAGATGTGTGCCAGACAATGAGCATCAGAGTGTCATCTCTTTCTGTCACTCACAGGCCTGTGGTGGTCACTTTTCTGCAAAAAAGACCACGGCCAAAATTCTGCAGTGCGGCTTCTATTGGCCCACTATGTTCAGGGACACTCATGAGTTTTGCAAAGCTTGTGAGCGTTGTCAGAAATTGGGAGCATTGTCCCGTCGAAATATGATGCCCTTGAATCTCATTCTTATCATAAAGGCATTTGATTGCTGGGGCATCGATTTCATGGGGCCATTCTCCCAATCTTTTGGGAATTTATATATTTTGCTTGCCGTTGACTATGTCACTAAATGGGTCGAAGCGATTCCGTGTCGAACTAATGACCATCGCACAGTCATTAAATTCCTGAAAGAAAATATCCTTTCCCGATTCGGAACGCCTCGAGCCATCATTAGTGATGGGGGCTCACACTTTTGTAATAGACCATTCGAGAGTTTAATGAAGAAATACGATATCTCTCATAAGGTGAGCACCCCATACCATCCACAGACAAGTGGGCAAGTTGAGATTTCCAATAGGGAGATCAAACACATTTTGGAGAAAACGGTTAACCCTGACCGTAAGGATTGGTTAATTCGATTGATCGATGCCTTATGGGCATACCGTACTGCTTTTAAAACCCCTATTGGAATGTCTCCCTTTAGACTCGTCTATGGGAAGGCTTGCCACTTGCCTGTGGAGTTGGAACATAGAGCTTACTGGGCAATCAAAAATCTAAATTTCAATCTGAACAACGCTGGCTCGCTACGCAAACTTCAATTAAATGAACTTAAAGAAATCCGGAATGACGCGTACGAGAACTCGAGAATTTACAAGGACAGGATGAAGGCGTTTCATGACCAACACATTCTACGAAAATCATTCACGCCAGGGCAGAAAGTCCTTTTGTATAATTCTCGATTACATCTCTTTCCGGGTAAGCTTCGATCTCGTTGGACCGGTCCTTACATTGTCGTTACTGCATATCCACATGGGGCCGTCAAGATAAGAGACCCCGACAATGGCAAGGAGTTTAAAGTAAATGGACATCGCTTAAAGCCATTTGTCGAGAAATTTGATTCAGAGGACATGTCCATGCCTCTGACTGATCCTGTTTACCAGGAATGATCTCCTAGTCTGATGGAGGTATAGGTAGGTTTATTGCTTTCATAGGATTAGGGTAGTTGCTTTGGTCTGGCTGAAGACATTAAACTTAGCGCTCCTGGGAGGCAACCCAACTTTTCATTCCATTTCATAAATTCAATGTTTGTGGGTAACATTGCTGCAAACCCTCACGAGACTACAACTCGTCCACTAGGGGCAACCTAGGGGTTTAAAGGCTTATTGCATACGCTAAATGCAATCGAGAGCACCTGCGAAAGTGGTATAGGTAAGATTTTTTTTTTTATGCTTTCTCTCTTGGGCTGACTTGCTTTCATGTTGTTACCTTTATGGAAAAGCCCTTTGATTCTTTCGTCCAGGTACTATCTCCCCAGCACTTCTCATTTACTTTCGTTGTCCCATGTGCATTGCATGCTTATACCTTTTACATTGAGGACAATGTAGATTTTAGGTTGGGGGTGGGAGATTAGGTTTCCTAATCAGTAATTTTCTTAGTCTTGAGCAAAAATTGTGAAAATTTTAATTTTTCTGGAATTCTGTGAATTCGAAGTGATTTTAACGGCCATCTAGGGCACTTAGAATTTCAAGATTTGTGGAGTTGGCAACGTATGACTCTTGGATCCAGTATTTGTTAGATTTCACAATAAGTTCAAACTGTTAATCTAGGATTAGAAGTTTTAAACATTGATTGAGTCATGATTCCACAAGACACATCCTGCTTGCACATTAAGGTTCAGTTCAATATTGAAGGATTGACTTGGTGATCAGTAAGCATGAAAGGAACCAACCTGGGGAATTTGTCCATCATGTTCAATAAGAAGAATGAAAGAAAATGAGAGAACCCAGCTACAAGATAGCTGCCTGCGGAAAGGGTTGGGCGAATGGACTTCACCATGGGTTTGCTCCCCATAGGTGTAGAGTCGATTCCCCATGGTTGTCTTTTTGTTTAAAAAAAAAAAAAAATTTAGAAAATACACTACAAGAAAGTAGGCCTTTAGCCTCAATTTTTCAGCCTCGGTTCAAAAAAAGGAGGTTAAATATGGTTTTAGCCTCGGTTGTAAAGGAACTGAGGTTAAAAATTCACTTTTTGCCTCGGTTGATGAGAAACTGAGGCAAAAACTCTGCCCTATTGCCTCGGTTGGTGAGAAACTGAGGCCAAAAGTCTGACCTTTTGCCTCGGTTGGTGAGAAACTGAGGCCAAAAGTCTGCCCTTTTGCCTCGGTTGGTGAGCAACTGAGACTAAAAGTCTGCCCTTTTGTCTCGGTTGGTGAGCAATTGAGGCTAAAAGTTTGCCCTTTTGCCTCGGTTGGTGAGCAACTGAGGCTAAAAGTCTACCCTTTTGCCTCGGTTGTTGAGAACTGAGGCCAAAAGTTTGCCCTTTTGCCTCGGTTGTTGAGAACTGAGGTTAAAAGTCTGCCCTTTTGCCTCGGTTGATGAGAAATTGAGGCCAAAAGTCTACCCTTTTGCCTCGGTTGGTGAGAAATTGAGGCTAAAAGTCTGCCCTTTTGCCTCGGTTAGTGAGCAACTGAGGCTAAAAATCTGTCCTTTTGCCTCGGTTGTTGAAAACTAAGGCTAAAAGTCTGTCCTTTTGCCTTGGTTGATGAGAAACTGAGGCCAAAAGTCTACCCTTTTGCCTCGGTTGTTGAAAACTGAGGCTAAAAGTCTGTCCTTTTGTCTCGGTTGGTGAGAAACTGAGGCCAAAAGTTTGCCCTTTTGCCTCGGTTGTTGAAAATTGAGGCTAAAGGTCTGTCCTTTTGCCTCGGTTGGTAAGAAACTGAGGCCAAAAGTCTGCCCTTTTGCCTCGGTTGGTAAGCAACTAAGGCCAAAAGTCTACCCTTTTGCCTCAGTTGTTGAAAACTGTGGCCAAAAGTATGCTCTTTTACCTCAGTTGGTGAGAAACTGAGGTCAAACGTATGCCCTTTTACCTTAGTTGGTGAGCAACCGAGGCTAAAAGTCTGTCCTAGGAATTCTAGGCCACCCATGAAGTGGGTCCCATAAAATTGAAGGTCCAAACCCATCAAGCATTCAGTCATACATTAATCAGCACCGTCTGATTACAACAAACGGTTCTGATGAATGCGGCCCACCACGTATTTGAAATAAACAATCCACATTCCCACATTCCCACGAACGTGCACGTGTGGAAT
The DNA here is from genome assembly GCA_021015155.1 of Magnolia officinalis. Classification (NCBI taxonomy): domain Eukaryota; kingdom Viridiplantae; phylum Streptophyta; class Magnoliopsida; order Magnoliales; family Magnoliaceae; genus Magnolia; species Magnolia officinalis. Next base: position 45,491,074 of record JAJHSJ010000014.1, on the reverse strand, counting down.
GTGTACCCTATATAAAAAAAAACCCAAACCTCACTTCCGCCTCTCTGCTTCCATCCAAGCCCTCTCTCTCTCTCTCTCTCTCTCTCTCTCTCTCTCTCTCTCTCTCTGCTCCGATCCATTTCTAGGGCAAACCGAACGGTCAAGCCCAGATCGGGTGGAAAATCCTTCGTAGGAGGCGGGCGCCTGCAACCTCTCCCTACCACCGGCCGAGCCCCCCTCGCAGCCCTCGATCCCCTTCCCCAACCTCCTGCTCGATCTTCGGCCTTTTCGCCTCAGGCGCCGGAAAGCTTCTCTCATCTGTCTTCCGCCACAGCAGCTCCAGCTCCTCCTCTGGTGAGTCTTCTTCTCTTCCTTTCCATCGTTTTTTTTTTTCGCTCGTTGTCCTTTGTTAGGTTGCGTTTGGCTCTCACTTTGGGATTAGAAATTTTCGGTTCTGGAGATTCCAATTTCGTTGTAAAATTTTCGAATATTCATGAAATGATACTCGTTTTGGTACGGAAGAGATCTTCCTTTCCGACACAACACTAAAGAAATACATTTTATGGTTCTTGCGAATCCTGCTAAGAGTAGAAAAGTGTAAATTGCAGAATCATGAAATTTCTTGTGCGCTTGCTAAATGGGGATGAGCCAACTGCTGCCTTAAATTTTTAGGGATTGGAATTGTATGTGTTTCAAGTTTCTTGAGGTTTGAGAAATTTATACGATGATGGTGAAGTAGGCTTGTTTGAAGTTGAGGCCATTTCTGTCTTTTTTATTGATTTGTTGTGTACAATCTCACACGTAAGAGTCTTGTTACTAAAATTGCTTCAATGGAAATGGTGAGAGTCGGTCTCTTATAGGTGATGAAATCAGTCTGATATTCATATTAGGGCCTGTTTGGATGCTTGTAAGTTATTTAAGTTGTGACTTAAAGGTAAGTCGCTTACGGGTGAAAGTCACAGTTCCCGGTGGTGTGGTCCATTTCTGCTTGCACATGGTCTCGGACGCTATTTCTGCTTGCACATGAACTTCCTCAAGAGGTTCTTTTCTGCCTTGTGCACCTCTGGCATCATTTTTAGATTTTTTTATTTTTTATTTGCTAAAGCATGTGTAGGAATCAATACTTGGAGATGTTCCATAGGATTATTTGTTGAGAATTTAATGGGTCTTTGTGCATCAGGACATGGTTGGTTTCTTTGTGTGGGGCCCATGGTTGATTGATGTTAGCTACAATGGATTGGGTGCATGCCCCAAAAATTTCCAAATTGGAAGATCCTAGCCATTTCATTTTGGTGGCTTTTCTAATGCATGCCTTTGGTAATTTTCTGTTAACCATCTACTTGTAGACTGCGGATGCAAGAGGATCTTCCCTTGGGATTTATCTTGGATGTTTCCAGTTTGATGTGGGGTTCATTGGATTAGTATGCATCACCAAACCATGGGACCCACGTGTATGGGATGTTCACATGGGGACCCTATAAATTTCATGTTCTGATGCATCAAGAGTCTGGACATGTCTGGTTGGCCCCACCATGTATGTGCCTTCATTCAGAAAATTAATGGTCACAGTTGTAATGTGGACCAAATATGTATATCGAGTGTGAACAGTTGGTCAATCTTTTCTAGTTCCCTATTTACTCGAGCAGCCTGATTTTATGGCCGTAGAACAAATGCAACTAGACACACCCGATGTGTAAGCCAGATCTTGTACACGCACAAGGGAGTAGGATTGGCATTTCTTTTTAGCTTATTCAACTATGAAGTAAGGCTTTGTTAACACAGACCTATCTTTTCCTGCAGGGATTCACAGCAGGCGGTTTCATCTACATCGCAGTAATTCAATTAACCTCCCTGATATTGGGAATGGCTGTTGCTCTATGCATTTCCCTTGTGGAGTAGTAGTGTACATTACCACCAATATCATCGACACCATTTTGTTCGGATGGATGAAAATTAATAAATCTTTTTTTTCTCGCTTCCAAGAATTATTTTAGAGTAGTGACTAAAGTTCTTGTCTTGATGATGGTTTCAAAAACAGGCGATGCTAAGAACAGCCACCTAGTGACTTCTCTATTGCTCAGTTCCGGTTTCTGGAGTGACTACTTGTTGTCCATGGGCACTGGTGCTATAAAAGGATTACCCAATGGTAAGAACTACAAAATCCCTTTTTTCTCCGGTGTGAATCCCATTGTGGATGGAGCATATCACTAAAAATCCACTTACCAAAAGCAATTCTAACCATCCAATTAATTGCTATCAAATGGATGGTTCAAAGTAAAATAGTGAGTGACTCATATTTGAAGAGAGAAAAAATCATATGGTTAAACTTATTTTCTCACTGCAATTTTTCACTTATGCTCCATACACAATTGAATCAATGATTTCGGTGGTCCAGATTGCATTACGAGTATGCCATGTTATATGCAATTTACTCAGTCATTTGTCTCCATTAGTTTGAAGACAATCGGGTTTAAAGACAGTTCCTATATGTATAGCTTAAAGACAATCGTTGGTTCTGGCATCATCTTTCAATGATCCAAACTGTATATATGTAGGATTTATTGTGGATTAGAGGATACTGGACAAAATTTTGTTAATTGGACTTACTTCCAATCTTCAATCACTTTTCCTTACAGAGCCAGCCTCGGCCCAACCCTACCGCTGCCATTGTCACCCCTAGTTAATCTCTTTGTTCTAATATAGATTCTTTTGTTGTTTTGATTCATGTAGGATGTGAAGACAAGCATGTCATGGATTTAGCCAATGCTGTCAGGAGCATCATTATAGAGATGAACATGAGTTTGTGATAATGGGCACTAGTACACTCTTGTGAAAGCAGCAATTTTTCAAGAATGATGTTGTAACAATATCATTCTTACCATAGAACAAGTGACTAATTGTTAGTTTCGGGAAGGTAAAAACCTAAATGCCTCATTCTTCATTTCACATTCCTCATCATGAATAAATTTAGGATTTAATCTTCCAGTTGCTGATCTTTTCCATCATTTGTGTTGTTAGGGAAAAAAGATCATGTTGTCCTCAGTTGGGATCAGAGATATAAGATTGCTATCAATGTAGCTGAGGCACTTGATTATCTACATAGCCACTGTGCTTAGTCCGTTATCCATAGGGATGTGTAATCATTGAACATCCTTCTGGCCGATGATTTTGAGCCACAGGTCTTGCATTTTTCTTTTATGTAGCTGAACTGATATGTTTGTTATGTAGTATCATCATTGTCTTTAGCCATTCAAACCTAAGGACACTGACTATATTATCATCATTTGACTTGTAGAATACAAATGACCATATCGCTTGGGACCGGGAGTGATGAAGTGCAAGTGCAAAATGCATTACCCCTGTATGTTCTGTTGGCAAAACCTGTTTCTGATATTATAGTTTCAGAGGTATGCCATATCAAATGCATATGCTTCCATAGGTCATTTAATTTCCTGTGGCATGCTATCTATCTGTCTCTTTCTGGATAAGCTCTGATGTGGTTGTACAACAGCATTCTGCAGTTTATCAGCTCAAGAGGACATGCATTCTGAAAGCTTTCTCTGAGTTTGGGAGTGGAGATAAAAACAAGAAGCCACCTTTGTTATTCCTGAGCTTAGGAAGTTGTCAACTGATGGCAAAGCTGGCAATCTCACCGTCTTACTTTTTCTTCAGGGGAAGCTGCAATTACTTCCAGTGAAAGTGATCTACTCAAAGACCAATTCGATCTGGCATCTTTTCCATGTAATTTTTATTTCTATTTTCTTTCCTTTTTCTCTGATGAACTGACTTGTTATGTTGGTTGGTAGACTTATACTACTTTATGCATGCAATGCAGAGAACTACACTGTTATCATTGTTCATAGGCTTCTTTTCCATGTACCATATTCGTTAGGCACAGAACTAATCTGGAATGTTGGTTAGTTATAATATGTCATATGGGGGATGCAAAGAACCACATGTTTTACCTGCATTTTACATTGTTGTCATGGTTCATGCTCTGGAATGATTAGAAAAAAAAAAATCTAAAAAGTTGGCAAAAATCTCGCTACAGTTCAATAACTGTTTTGATGCATTACTACAATTGGATTACCCATATGACATGCTTTTGTGCATATGTGTCGTGGGTGCCTGCTTGTATATGTTTCTGGTTGAGTTCTATAATATGCCTGCTTGCATACCTTTCTGTTTCCAATGCATTGCGTTCTTTATTTTTACCAATGAGATTAATCGCCCTCAATCCTTTTAAAAAAAAAATTAAAAACATGTGTCGTTGGGAACTCTTTATTTAAAAAAAATGCTTAGTTCTGTTACCAAACACCTATATAGGAATTAATCTCACTCTAGATAGCAGTAATTATATATTAGAGATTTTGATCTCCAATGCATAAAATCAATCGTTACATTGAACAATTAGATCAACTCACTTTTTTGGGTGACTACAAAACAGGGCCTTGGGTATAAAATAAACATGCAAGTCTAATTATTATGAATCACTCCTCTGACATGGTGGTGTATTGGTTTCTCTGTTGCAGGTGGAGTAACATCGATGGACGCCTTCTTGATAAAGTTCTTCCTAGTCGTCTATCGAAAGACTAAAGATCCTGGTTTGGACAGCAATTACTGTAAATATGACAACCACGGCCTTCAGCTATTCACATCATCGTTGTATGGCCAGCTTGACTTTGACCTTCTACGCATCCTACACCACAAGAAACCTCCGTCAGAGGCTGACCATCCTCATTACAGGGATTTTTTCATCATTGGCGTGGTGCTAAATGCAGTTGCCCAGAACCTTGCCATGCTCATTATAGGAAGGATCTTCCTGGGGTGTGGAGTCGGCTTCGCTAATCAGGTCTTTTTCTAGTTTCACTTCCGATTCCTGGGGCATGACCATTTTTATCCCCTTTTGTAACCACGACATATGTAGATTCCCTTTAAAATGGCATTCACTTTATTTTGCTAGTAGTGTCATTACTAAGATCAAGATTCACGGATTTTTGCTGCAACATAATATCTACAAGTCTGATAATTCATTGTTGAATACATGCCGATATTTCATTGGCAGTTCCAAGGTATTTTTAAAAAAACTTTTTCTTTTCTTTTGTTTTTGTTGATTGGCTGGTAAGCAAGGTTCAAATCTGAGACCTCAATGTTAAAATGCACTCTGTCTGCCATTGATCTACTGGCTCAAATTCTTGCAGTTTTGCTACCATCTATTTTTTTTTTTTCCTTTTTTTTTTTCTTGCTGGTTAGATGTTCTTTCTGATTGTTGTGGATGCTTATATTCCTTCTTGTGGCAGGTTCAGCTGCACAGTATCCGTTCCTTGGTAGTTCAGCTAATTTGAATCTGCAACAAGTTGCTGGAAATAGCAGTTATCTTTATGCTGAATTCATCGATCCTGTGATTATGGTCGTTAGCAGAGGAAAGCTTCCACTGCCGATGATGCACCAGATCTCTCCCAACTACAGCTCCAACATGTTGGCTGATTTCTCTGAGATGGACCAGAGGCTTCAGTTGTTGAAGTCAAGATCTAGCAATCTGAATTAGAATCCAACGATGACGGTTGATCAAAGCTTCAGTTGTTGAATTCTTCTTTTTTTTTTTTCCCAGATTTCTATTCCAAATAGAAACTAAAATTTCAATTTGAAAAGTGGGTATGATTCTCATGTTTTTCTCCATGAGTTGTTACCTTATGAGAACAAAAATGCAAGCCATTTGATCAATGGCCACTGAATATGCATAGGTTTATGAATGAGTTAAAATAAATGATTTAGCCTCGATTATTGATAAATGATGTTAGAAATTGATTTTAGCCTCAATTGATGTCAACAAAGGCTAAATCTATCTTTAGCCTCGGTTATTTAGAACCGAGGTTAAAAATAGATTTAGCTTCGGTTGGAGGCAATTGAGGCTAAATTTTGGATTTAGTCTTAGTTGAAAACAATGGAGGCTAAAATTTTGATTTAGCCTCATTTCGAGAAAATTGAAGCTAAAAAGTTTTTTAGCCTCACTTGAAGAACTGAGGCTATAAAAGTCATTTTAGCCTCGGTTGCTAAAACTGAGGCTAAAGCCTTTAGCCACGGGGGTTTCAACCTCGGTTTGGATAACTGAGGCAAAACTGAGGCTAAAGGCTTTAGCCTCAGTTTTTAACCTTTTTAGCCACGGTTTTGAACTGAGGCTAAAAACCCTTTTTCTTGTAGTGATACAAGATTTCTGGGCGATTGATCTTCACCATAGGTTTGCTCCCTATAGGTGAGGATTTGGTTCCTTTCATTGGCATCAATTTTGATGGAGAAATCGAGGGATGGAATGTTGATCTATATGACAGGTTTGGTTTAGGTTTGGATTGTTATGGGTTTTCTATTTATTACCAATGATATCATGAAAGAAAGAAGTAGATCCTAATGTTGATAAGCAGAGACCACACTATACACTCATGGAACTCAATGTGTAGAATTATTCTAGTAATGGATTAATATTTGAACTTGATTATGAAGTCTACCATGCGCTTACCTCCAGGAGAAATTTTATGCCTAACATTCATGAATCTTAAATTTCTCATATCTGAATCGTTCTTAAAAAATATCACTCGGTTTCATGGAAATTACCCTGTAAATTCTCAATTTATTTTTCGCATGTTTTGCTCGGGACTGGCAAAATGCTGGTTGGGGGTTGTGTTGAGGGTCGGATATTGCATATTAGACCCTGATTAGTACCTAATTTTATGTATATAATAGTGCTTAATGTCATATGTTGATGGTATTTTGCTGCAGGATGCAATTATGAGCGTAGATTGAAAAAAAGGAGCTTAAAGCATGAATTTAACGCTCTGATGACACCAAAGTCAATGGACGGACTCCAGGGACTGAGATCGACAGAGTTGCACGGTGGAGATCGAAGAAAACCAAGAAACTGAAGCTTAAGTGGCCCGAAATTGGTCCATAATGCAGGATCACATGGTTTCCGCCATCAGATTGACTCGAAACTTCATACATGTGATGGAGGCCATAAATTAACCGTACATATTAAATTTCAGCCATTGAAGATCTCGGGAAATGGTCCAACGGACAGATCAGCCCATTAATCTCCAATTTGGGGCCCACCTGATATTTGGAACTGTTTCAACTTTGGTATTGACGGCTTAAATGATATGGCAAAACGGATGGACGGAGCAGATGTCTCATAAACATCTCTGTGGGACCCACGTGTACAGCATGCGTGTACGGTGTAAAAGTGCACCGGGTGTGTACCTAACCACTAAACAGTCGGTCAGCGGCGCTGACCGACTTCTGTTTTTAAAAGACATCGAAACGGCAATTGCCATTTTTCACGACCAAACAGAGATTGTCGGTCTCTGTTATGGGCCTCATACATGGTCCAAACAGGTAATCCAGACCGTTCATTTGCTCCTTGGGGCAGCCAGACCCTATGCCTAGATGGCAGAATTGCAAAATACGGCAAAGATCATTTTTGACCGTTCAATGGAAGAATGAACGGTGGGTTTCAAATCCTGTGGGCCACCACAAGTATGATCCAAAACTTCGCCTCTCCGACCGAAATTTTACCCTGCATTCACTGGACGGTGTGGATTTTGCAGACAAAGAGGAGAAATGGGCCCCCCACTGTCACAGCGGAAGCAGCGTCACTCTCTGTTGCAGCGTCCGGAAACCGACCGACTTCGGGTCGGTTGCGCGATCAGATCAGTGATCAGATGGATGATCTGATCCGTCCATCGTGTAGCCCATCTACGAATCCCCCTAGGGACGTTGGATTTTTGGGAAATTATCTAAAACTTGGCTGATTTTCTGTTGGCTGCGGAAGCAGTTTCCGTTTCCTGCTGCGTATCAGTTACACGCACCGACTTGCCGTTTTTGTTATGCTTTCATCTCCGACTCCAGAAGGATCTACACGCAGCTACGATCCTAATCTGTTATAAAAGAAAGAGAAGACAGGGAGAGGGAGGATCGGATTCCACAGCTGACAGACAGGGAGAGAGAAAGACAGGGAGAGAGAGTTTGAAAGAAATTTGTTTTTTTTCTGTTTTCTCCATTTGCTGTTGAATGATTTAGCCATGGTTGGCTAAACCCCTTAGCTAGGGCTAAGGGGTGAAGCTTGTAATATGATGGGATTTTTACGGCTTAGATCATATACATTGAACTATTTTTCCACTTGTTGATTATAAGAAATTACATATAGTTTTTAATGATTTTTTGTGACTGTAATTACAATTAATCTGTGACAGCTTTATGTAATTCCTTATTTTTATCTTGATGTTAGGAAATCCTGTTATTTATCATTGCCCCTTGGACATGGTCGGATGACAGAACCTTTTCTAACATTCATTATTGATTGGTTGTGGATTGGCATCGATTTGTTGTTTACTTTGTCTCATGGGCATGGTTTTGTGATGAAATTGATTCCGAGTCTCACACCTTTCATCTCCTTGGAAATTTAATAAAAAAAATAGTTCAATTCTAGTTGAGGTTGTAAATCAAGCGTAATCTCCCTGATCTCTACAAGTGGATCCCCTGAATCCCTAGTCCTCTTTTCTGAATTCTCTAAATTTAGATCAATATTTCACTATTATTCTTCAAAACACAGTTGGTTTAGTTTTCATCTTAGCCTAGTTCCAGATCTGGTTATTTTCAGATAACGTACAGGTTTCAATCCCTGTGGATTCGACCTCGGTCTTACCGAGATTATTACTACATCACAACCCTATACTTGGGGAGTGAACACATATGAATGTGAGTATTGGAAATTAAACTTTAATCATCTACTCCGATTGGTTCTACCGGGCTGCTACGAAAAGGAGAAATCCAGGTATTTTACAATTCTGTAAAAGTTATTTACTTTTGGTTTTGTTTGAGGTTAAGCCAGAAAAATCTCATTGTATTGGTTTTATTTGAGGTTGAACCAGAAAAAAATCTCATTGTATTGGTTATCTGAGGAGTGCCAGAAAACTCAGAAAAGAGGGGTTTTTGAATTGTGTAAGCCCAAGTGAAAAAGACACAATTGTAAAGGTTTTTGGTGAACCTTTGAAAACCTATTTGATAGTGAACGCTAATATCCCCTGTGTGAGGATATTAGGAGTGGAGTAGCTTTCTGTGTGGCTGTTGAAAAACAGTTGGTGTACACACAGGCGAACCACTATAACTCTTTGTCTTGTGGATTGAATGCTTGCTTAATTTTCATATCTTTTATCATTCCATTGTGTGGAATGTACAAGTGGATGTGAATGTTTGTAACTATTTACATTTCAAGCAAGTGTGGGGATTGTTGTAATAATTTAGATCTATACTTCTGCATTTAATTTCAATTCCTTGCTATTTCATTTACTTCTATTGAAATTGAGTCCTTGATCCAAAAGATGTTCTAGAAATAAGGTTGTCCTACCATAAGCCCTTATTTATTATGGTGTAAGGTTGTCCTTAGAACTGAATTTGTATCAATCTCTCAATACTTATTTATCAAGGTGATTTAAATTTAGCATTGTGAATTGATTCATAATTGTAAGGCTATTGGTTTACTTTATTTCCGCTGATTTTATTTTAAATTTGGCATAGTCCTATTCACCCCCCCCCCCCCCCTCTAGGACATATAGCTTGGCCTTTTCACATATGGCTGTGAAAAGCAAGTCCAAACTATGGCACCAAAGGCTGGGACTTGTTCACTATCGAAAGTTAGCTAAGTTAAGTTCGAGGAATTTGGTAAGATGCCTTCCTGAAACTAGAAAGGAAGAAAAGATTGTATGTGATGACTGTCTAAAGGGTAAATAGATAAAAGTCAGACGCAAAAAGACAACCACCATAGCACATCAAAGCCATTAGATTTGCTACACATGGACTTAGTGGGTCCCACCAAAGTTGAAAGCTATGACAGAAAAAGATACTTCTTGGTGATTGTGGATGATCACTCCAGATTTACTTGGGTCGCCTTTCTTTGAAAAAAATCTGATGCTTTTGATGAATTTGTAATTATGGCAAAGCGACTCCAAAATAAGAAAGGATATTGCATAAATCGTATCAGGAGTGATCATGGTGGTGAATTTGAAAATGAGCGGTTTCAAAGATATTGTGATGAGAAAGGAATTCGCCATGAATTCTCAGCCCCAAAAACTCCACAACAAAATGGAGTTGTTGAAAGAAAGAAACTAGTACTGTAGGAAATGGGCTTAGTTATGCTGAATGGAAAGGATATGGCCAAAAGCTTTTAGGCTAAAGCAGTCAATACCGCCTGCTACATAATAAATAGAGTAAATCTGAGAGCAGGTTTAAACAAAACACCATATGAGCTATGGTATAGAAAATAGCCTAGTGTGAAATACTTCCGTGTCTTTGACAGTAAATGCTATATCCTGAAAGACAGAGAACACTTAGGAAAGTTTGAGTCTAAAAGTGACGAAGGCATCTTTCTTGGGTATGTCTTGAATAGTCATGCTTATAGAGTATACAATCTAAGTACCCTCACCATTTAAGAATTAGTTAATGTGGTGGTTGATGACCAACCCCATAAAGAAGAAAGTCCCTTGAATGAATTAGAAGATGATGTGGATTCATGCATTCTAAGTAAATCAAATAACAAATCTTCCATATCTAATGAACCTTAACCGTCATCTAACATACACATCATTGAGGATCACCCTCTCAATCAAATCATTGGAGATCCTAATGATGGTGTAAGAACTCGTCGTCAAATAGAAAGCATTAATAGTATTCTTTGCTTCACCTCAAAGATTGAGACCAATAATATTGTGGAAGCTCTTCAAGATGAATATTGGATAAATGCTATGTAAGAAGAACTTCAACAATTTCAGAGAAATGAGGTATGATAACTGGTTCCCAGACCACTTGATACAAATATCATTGGAACCAAATGGATCTTCAAGAATAAATCCGATGAATCTGACAATGTGATTAGAAATAAAGCAAGATTGGTAGCTAAAGGATATTCACAAATAGAAGGCATTAACTTTGATGAAACATTTGCTCCTGTAGCTCACCTTGAGTCAATCAGGATTCTCATGTCTATTGCATGTGTGTTAAAATTTAAACTATTTTAAATGGATGTCAAAAGTGCATTTCTCAATGGGGTACTTGATGAAGAAGTTTATATAGAACAACCTAAGGGATTTTCAGACCCTAAGTATCCTCAACATGTCTATCGATTGAGCAAAGCACTTTATGGCCTCAAACAAGCACCACGTGCTTGGTATGAATGTTTAACGCAATTTCTTTTGGACCATAAATTTTGTAGGGGTAGTGTAGATAAATACCATTGACATAAAGACAGAGAATTCACTGCTCATTGCCCAGATCTATGTGGATGACATAGTCTTTGGTTCTACATGTGAAGATACTGCTCATAGCTTCACCGAACTCATGAAATCTGATTTGAAATGAGTATGGTCAGTGAGTTGAACTTCTTCATAGGACTACAAGTGATGCAATTGCACAATGGGATTTTTGTATGTCAGACCAAGTATGCAAAAGATCTAGTAAAAAGATTTGGACTTGAATCTGGTTGTACCTATCATACTCCCATGAGCACCACACCCAAACTCTCTAAAGATCTAAATGGGAAGAGTGTGGATCAACACCTGTACCGTAGCATGATAGGAAGCCTAATGTATCTCACAACAAGTCATCCAGATATATCATTTAGCGTGGGAGCATGTGCGCGATATCAGGCTGATCCTAAGGAATCACACATAATAACAGTTAAAAGAATCATCAAATATGTGGCTAGAACAACCACTTTCGGACTATGGTATCCTTTTGAAACATCTACCATCATTGCCAGATATTCCGACGCCGATTGGGCTAGAAATTTAGATGATCGCAAATCAACCAGTGGTGGCTGTTTCTATATCAAAAATTGTTTGGTATTTTGGTAGAGCAAGAAACGAAATTCAATATCTCTGTCCACTACTGAGGCCGAATACATCGCTGCAAGTAATTGTTGTGCACAACTCCTCTAGTTGAAACAAATGATGGTGGATTATGGGATTGAGCAATCCACGATGACTCTCTTCTGTGACAACACTAGTGCCATCAACATTTCAAAAAATCATGTTCAACATTCTCGGATCAAGCATATTGACATTCGACATCATTTTACCCGAGAACTTGCTGAAGAAAAGATTACTGTGCTAGACTATGTGTCTACAGAAAAACAACTCTCTGATATCCTAATAAAGCCTCTTGATGCAAATAGGTTTAATGATCTTCATAAATCGATTGGATTATGCACAAATTGATGGAAAGCTCAGTCAAATATAAACTAAATAGGCATATCTAAGGACTTTGGTCCTCATTTTTGTTGGCTCGTTAAACATAAATGTAAAATATAGGCATTTCCTCATGTACCAACCATGTTTTATATGTCGAGAGAAATGAAATTTTTCTTTAATTTCTGACATACTCAATGCAATCGAGTCAAATTCAATATCATCGATGGCTCTCAGGAAGACAAAGTCTTAACCGTTGGTCCTTTCCAATGGACATTGGAAATAACTGTTGGTTCTTCCCAACAGTCATCGACATAGTCTTCTATGTCATTATGAGCCCAAGGTCGATGACATCGAATCTAGTTCGATGTCATCGACACTCTCTGCTATAAAAAGGGAATGAGAGTATGAAACATTCCACAGCTTGGTTAGATCTTTTCTAGTATTTTCTATCCTCCAGCCTTACAAGCTTAAGAAAATGGTGAAAGGCAAAGGTAAGGAACTTCTTTGCACTAAATCTTTGAAAACCCAGAAATCCAAGAATAAGAAACCGACAACAAATAGCTCTCATCCTAACCGATCGGATTGGGAGCAAGTTACGATAGCAGAACGTATTGTCCTTACCAGTGCTAAAGATCCATACGGAGTGGACCTTCTGTTGGAAACAATAAGGTGGCAGAATATACTCAATCTAGGTGACCCCTACTAATACGAGTTGATTCATCAATTCTTCAATAGCTGCCACATTGTTCGTGATAATCCCCCATGTATTCGACTGGAGTTCATGCATCAAACAAAACTCATTACTCCAATCATACTTAGCCATCTCCTAAACATCGAAGTGACTCGAATCCCAGTCACTGAGCGAAATCTGAATGGATTAGGAATATGAGGGGAGATTACACGTGCATTGTGCCAAGGTGCCACAGTTCCTAGAGATGATGAAAATATGCTTCATGTCAACTATCTTGGAACCACCTCCAACATCCTCCACAGTATCTTTAGTACAAATGTGTATCCATGTGACACAAAGGGAAGTAATCTCACCCCTTTTGCACTCAATGTCCTATATGATGTGTATCAAGAAGTCCCTGTGTGCCTGTCGACCCTTATACTAGGGCAATTGACTCATATAGTTAAAGGGGAACATCCTGATACACTCCCTTTTCATCTCTCATATGTAAGCTAGCACATTTTGTGGGCCTGCCGCCAACTTCAGATAAAATACAACCAGAGGTATGGTTCGATGATGATGCACTCCACCAGTTGTACCTAACCACCTCATACAAACTGGATAGTCTTCCTGTTCCTAATCCTGAGGCAGAAAACAGTTAGCGACCAAATCTGCCAACACCATGGAGATCTAATCGGACGTCGCTTCACAGTCTTGAGTCAGTCACCAACCGCCAACATCGCAAACTTGAACGTCATCTACTAAATGGACAAGCTGGTATTGACGAGTGTCTTCACAACTGTGAGAAGCACCTAATTGGGGTCGAGGAAAAAATTGATGCACTCTAGCACACTACATAGCAAGTCCTTGACTTGCTGACAGATGGAGAAACTCGAGCACCTTAGTTGCTGACGGAGTGGTCGGTATGGATGTGCCCATAAATGGACGATGTGGTTAAAATTTATTTTTGCCTATGAATGGGGGCTAAATGACAGTTGTTTTTGGTTGTATAGCCTGTGGTTGGGTTAAATATTTTGGATTGATCGCCCTCTGGATGAGGAGAATACTTTGTTTTGGTATGCCCATGGATGGGTTGGATGATATATTTTTGGATGCTTATCTTCTGCCAAGCTTGGGTAGTTACTTTTGATTGTGCTTAATATATATTTCCATACATGTTGATATCTTTGAATTTACATTTATATGGGAATGCATTTTGGTTATGGAATGATGATTACTGTTTAACTATCCTTGAAAGGGTTTAATTATGTTGTGAAAGAATGTTTCTAGTACTCTATATTCTTATGCATATCTATGTATAAGCTGTCATCTATGGAATATTAACTACTTTTTGAGGATATGTTTACATGTTAGAAACTGCTAATAATTTATTCAATGAACTGAGATTTCTCTGTCATGAGTTGTTCCCCACATGGCTCTCTTATTGCCATACTTCTCCTAATTTCTTTAATGTCAACTTCAGTTATTCAATCTGTTATTGGTATATACTAACCTTTGTCAATGACTGATAAAGGGGGAGAATCCCACCATGAGAACACTTTGGATATATGGTTTTAAGCATGGTGATGCAGGTGATAGGGGGAGCAGTTACAAGAAGATAGTGGGAGCAGTTGTTTTGAGAAATTATGTGTGAACTAAATAGTATTTTTGTAAAATTGTGTAAAGTTCATGCACACACAATTTAGTATGTTGTTCTAGGTGTTTTGTCACCTAATTGACAAAGGGGGAGATTGAAAGTGCTCTAGTTTATCAATTAGCGTGAGTATTGAGTCAATGAGTCACGTGGGCCCCATATGAAGATCATTCAAGACATTGCCTCAACTGGATGTGTGCTAAGAGCTCATCACAGGTAAACTTAGCCTCACATCCCACGTCCCAAAACACCCAGGTATATAAATCCTTAAAAAGTTTATAACATCATAGGAGTATAAGTATGAAAACTGATTTTGCAAATAGGAAAATTCTCTAAGTTTTCAGCTTTCTTCGATGTATCGGGATTATATCGATGATATCGAACAAATGTTTTCGATAACATCGATACATCCTTGATAACATCGAATTGACGTTTTCCATGTCTAGCAACCAAAATGATATTTGGACAATATTCCTGATGAATTGACCGAGATTCAATGACATCATAATTCAAATTCCGACGACATCGAGCAAGTGTCGATATCATCGAATATAGGCTAGTCTGTGTCTAACAAGCTTCAAAGGTAAATCGAGAATTTCATCGATAACTCAAAACGAGCCTCAATGACATCGAAATTTAAATCCCGATGACATCGAGGGAGATTCGATGACATCGAGGGAGATTCGAATTCGGACAAGTCATGACCAGAAAGTTTGATAGGAAAATTACTGGATATGATCGAAGAATCGAGCTACCCTCGATAACATCGAAATTCAAATATCGATCATATGGAAACTATGTCGATGACATCGATTTCGGACAAAGGAATGTCCAGGAATCTCTCAAGGAAAATTTTCTGAAAAGATCGATGTATCGAATTAGGGTTCGATATCATCGACATTTGAAATCCGATAATATTAAAGTAGGCTCGATGACATCGAATCCAGCTTGTACATGTCCAGCAAGCTTTCTTAAAATATTCATTGAAAAGATCGACGTATCGAAACCACTGTCGATGTTATCGAAATTCAAAATTCGATAACATTGATGAATGTTCGCACTACTAAAAAATCGAGCAAAGGCTACGGACTTTAAAAGTTTTCGGGTACGGATTAAATCTATAGCAATTATGCTATAGATTTAATCCGTAGCTAAAACCTAATTGATCTGTAGCTAAAACCTACATCCTCACCAGAACCTTATTAGATATTGATGATGCTTAAGGGGCTCCATGGGGCCCATTGGAATATATGTGTTTAATCTAAGCCGCCCATTAATTCCGATATATAATTTTAGTTGATGAGCCCAAAAATTATGTAGATTAAAGATCTAAGTGGACCACACCATAAGAAATAATAAAAAATTAAATTTTTATTGTTAATATGTTGTGTGGTCTTCTTATAGCTTCGATCTGACTCATTTTTTGCATCAACACTTAAAATAATATTTTAAAATTAATGGACGGAGTGGATAAATAAAATACATCATGGTGGGCCCACGGTCCTAAAACCCAAAGTCTTTACGTGTTGTCCATCACACGCCCCTCCCAAAACAAAACGCGCCCTCCCAAATCAAAATCAATCCGCCCTTTTCTCCCGCGACCAGCAAACCTCCGAAAACCCATCTCTCCATCTCTCTCTCGCACTCAGCCTCTCCATCTCCCTTGCCCTCTCTCGATCTCCCGCTCTCCCTCACGTGCTCTGCCTCTCCATCTTAGTCTGCCCTTTTCTCCCGCATGCAGCAGACCTCCCAAAACCCATCTCTCAATCTTCAAAACCCCCTTTCACCGCAAGAAGGAGAATAAGAAGGAGAAGGAGAAGAAGATCTCTGTATAGGTAAAGCCATTTCTCATGGCCGCAGCAATCATCGGACACGATGGAAGCATATGGGCTCAGAGTGAGACTTTCCCTCAGGTTTGTTTTCCTTGTTTGGGTTTTCTTTTGATTGCTTATGTGGATTGTATAAGATGTTACCAGTCCAATCGGGTCTAGTTCCAATGCTTCGATGGAGATTTTCGATTGGGTGTTTGCTTGTTTGTTTAAATAGCTCATGAGATTTGGTGATTGATTGGATCTCTTGTTTGATTTGTAGGAAAACTCAACCAGGTATTGCTGATTTTGTTAGATTTGGTGTGGAATTGCTCTGTTTTGATTTGCATATTCGATGTGGGTTTTTGGTTTTTTATCATGTTGGATGATTTTTGGGATTGGTTTGAGGGGGGAACATTTATACATTTGATTTAGGTTTGCCGTTTTAATCTGGGTTTGAGAAGATATTGGATGTGGGTTTTGTTTATTTTCGGGATCGGATTTGAGGTTGCAGAGGTGATGTGTTTGTATCTTTCGTTTTTCTATATTGATTAATGGATTTGCATTTCAGGGATAGTGACCTATTAGATTATGATTTGTTTGGATAATATTGGGATTTTATAGGAATCTGCTAGCTAACTTGTGTAGGCACACTAAAAAAGTTGCTTGTGCTGACAGAGAGCTGTGTAGGAGAAAAAAATCATCTGATCCGCCCTGCCCATTAGTTGCAGTCACATTTTCACCAAGGATCCTAAGAATCAGTCAAATCCAAGAGTTAGGCATGCTGCACCATAGGGAGTGGTGGAAGCATCCTGTACTTGGTCAACATGTGCTTGATGTTGCAAAGGTATTAGAAATGGGACTTTGAAATGATGAATATGTTGTGCCATGCTCCAGCCTTTTAATGAACTTAGATTTCCTGATTGATCTCTCACATTCTGTAACGCCCTGAAATTCGGGGGTCGAGTATGAACTCAACTCCCGAGTTCTAACGCATCACTTATGCAACATACACAATAATGGTTAAATGTTGTCTGAGTTAGAGCAATAAACATGAATGAGATTATACCAAAACAGTAATTCATACTCCAGTTCAATTGTATAAAGGCAAGCGGAAGACTGAAATTGTATATTCAAAGTATGTAAAGTAACAAAAAAAAATTTTGAACACCTGAGTATGAACACTAACTGAGTACCAATATACATGTATTGTTTCTAAGTCAAAAATCAAAATACAACTCCTTAGATAAGCCCTGGAATCCCCGCGATGCAGTCGGCCTAAGCAAAGCCGTCAGAATACTGCATAAAGGAGAACTCATCCTGATCCTCATCGAAGTCCGGCTCCGGCTCCTGAACCGATGCACCATCTATACCTGCGACAGAGTCTGGTGGGTGTTGCAAACACCGTCCCGTAACGTGGGAGTGAGTAGCTAACTCAGTGGAATAATAAAGCATAGGTTAACATGTTATCAATTCAATCAAGCAGTAATGATAAAGCAGTACAAATCAAACAATTCTAACTACTCTTGTTAAGTGCGACAATGAAATGACATGATGCTGTATGCCCTTGCCAAACCACCCTCATGCGACATCATCTTACGTTCGCGAATGTTTAACTCCCTCAGTGCGCCACATCTACTAAGCACATGCGGTACGATGATGATCATGGTTACCGAGTTATTATTAGTCCATTTCAAACAGCAGTATTGGGAAACTAAGGTACCTCTCTTGTATCATTCTCAAACATGATCCATTCTAGGGTCGTCAATCCTAGCTAATCTCATACGATATTATGGTTTGAGAAGCATAGTGAAGGCATCGCAAAGGGCTCGTCACCCGTCAGCGCGGATACAGATCTCACCGTATGCGGCTCAATTGCTGGCCGTCAGCTCAAGTACAGGTCTCACCGTACTCGGCTCAATCACTAGCCGTCAGCTCGAGTACAGGTCTCACCGTACTCGGCTCAACTCATACTCTAGTTGCTGTGAAAGACTCGTCGCCAATCACAGACACTTGGAGTATACTCGAAGATACTACGGAGGACTCGTCGCTCGTCAGCACGAGCACAGGTCTCACCGTACTCGGCTCTCGCCGTAAGTATCGACAGCTCGAACACAGTGTCCCATACCACCGAATTCGGCTCACGAGTTTGGTTGCGCAATGGTCACTACGGGGAGGCACATGGCCCCAGCGTAGGCCGACAGCTCGACCACGGTGTCCCATACCACCATGGCCGGCTCATGCGTCTTAGCGGATCGAGGTACCATGGTTAACGGGATCACCACTGGTAAGTTTGATACCCTAGGTTCAAGCAGTAGCGACCAAACATGGTGAACACACATTCAACATATCGGGTTACTTGGCGAACCTGACTAGCTCGAGCGCACAGCAAGTTGGGCGATATGGAGCGCAAAAGCACTCCATGTGGCCAACCACTATCGCCAACCAGAGTACGACTCGGGTTCGTCAGACACACCCCTTGTGGCGACATGGATCTCAGCCACAACCTCAAGTCTGATATCGAATGTCTGGACTATGGGCATAGTCCCAAACTCAATCAATCTTCATCCGTAGCATGTGGAGTAAAGCATGATAAACAAAATAATGCAAGCATGTTAACAGGCATGTTATAAAGCGTGAAGTAAAGCATGTTGTAAAGCACGAAGTAAAGCATGTTGTAAGCATGTTGTAGAGTACTATACAAATAGGGATACAATTACATACACATCACAAGTGAGTGGTTATAGCGAACCACCACATGGAGGGGATCCTACATGTCTCTAAGGTAGTCGGGAATTCCATATCAGCACCTCTCTAAGGCACTAACACTGAGGCATTTACACTCACAAACATTTACACAAACACTTAGAGTACGCTATTCCAACATACATGACGTATGTTAGCAGAATACGTATTAGGGCTATCCTTTCACCAAGCGGTTATTTTATCCGTGTATACCATAATCATACAACAAATAATCATGACAATTACATTTCCAAAATTTACACATATGCGGTATTTCTAGAATACACAATTTCAACATACATAGTGTTTACAAGCGAACATATATTACAGCGATTCCTTTCGCCAAACTAGTATTTTATCCATGAATTGTATAATCATACATTAAATAAACATGTCAAACATTATTCCAAAAAAAAATACGTATACGGTATTTCTACGTATACCTAGAGTATGTGAAATTCCATATTCTACAACGTTAATCGAAACAGGAAACGGAAAACACTTTGTACATGTGCAATTGCATGCAGATCATGAATCTATCATTATCTGACATTGAAAGCGTTGAAAACCGTAACCTATACACTTAAAGTCCTCACCTTTGTCCTTGGAATCTCAACGAATCAGCAAGGGTTGTTGAGCTTCCGTATACAAGCGTTTTCTAGGCTAAAGAGCGGAATCGGTTAGTCTTTCCACAACCTAAAGTCAACATACTTCAAATCAGACCTAGGGTTAGGGTTTCTCACCTTAAAACGGAATGGATACCGCCGGGAAAGCACGTAGAAAGAGGCGGTGTAGGCCGTGCGATGTCTGAAAGCGGTAGGAGGAAGTTCTCCCACAAATCTCAAGCTCTTCTCTCTCTTTTCACTCTCTCTCTAGGGTTTTATCCCAAATTCGTATGGCTGTGAGAGGGGCTGTTCTAAGCTCCTTTTATAGCCAAAAACCTCCCCAAAACAGACTCAGGTTCAAGGGTTACTGCTAATATAGGCATTTCGCCACTTTTCCAGCTCAAAAGAGAGGTTCTGGTGGCCCTCCTTGAGCCAAACGTCAGACTTAAGCTCACCACACATGGATCTATGTGAGATTACATTTTCGACTCGATCGGATTCCCAGATCGCACGTGGCGGACCACTTTCAGTTCAACGGTCAGTGGGCCACGATCCGAAATTCCAAGTACATGTAAATGTTCCTGAAATTTTTCTTAATCCGAGGGTGTAATTTAGTCTGATTCTGACGGTCAGGTTGCTTAATACTGATACGCAAGCGAATGGTGCCAGATCACTATTCCAGATATTTATTTTGGAAAGGAATAGTATTTTTCACACTCCCTCGCTCCGGATCCAAACGAATGGCCGTGGGACATCGGCTGGACCTGATTTTTGAGATGATTGTCAAGCCCAGTGAGGCGGTCCTAGTTCCTTAACTTCGTATTAATCGGACTTCTGATGTGCGATCTAGACCTAATACGAAGTTTCGTTTCATTCCCGAGAGCAGCCGGGAAATGAGTTTGGTTCTAAACTTTAGGGTAACCTAGAGTCACTGATTTTGCAAGTTTTGGGTCTTGCAGATCGTATTTAAAGCGATCCCAACGGATTTCATGGCTAATCGAGTTTTGCACTTAGTTGACTTTGTTAAATTTCTAAAGGATTTAATCCTAATTAATTTCTGGTCGAGGTGATACTCGAGCCAACGTACAGAAATTTACGGGTCGTTACACATTCTGATTGATCTGCATGTTTTATATAGTATGTGGCAAACCTTTATGAGATCCGAACTCTAATCAGGTAGGTTGGCCCTACCTTAGATGGTTCATATCCCAAAATTCAAACTGATTGGACAATTCCAACCCTTGGCTTGGAAAAATTGAAATGGTCAAATTAACTTTGTTTGACACTTCTTATAACCATATAATTTCTTTCCATAAAAGTTCTATAATAGAATGGCTAGGATTGTTAAATCAGTGTGATATATATTTGGGTTATGGCCCATTCAACCTATAGGCTACCTTATGATTGGTTTGGATCTCATAAAGATGGTGAGAAACACCATAGTATAACATATTTTACTTGTAATCACAACAGAAAACCTAGTTAAGGGTGTCAAAAAGTCAGATGCATGCACCCACAACCTAATTATCCTAACTGCTTCTAAGTGAGGTGTGGGCCACACTATCTACAACAAATCAGGTTCAAAAATCAATCTAAACTGCCTATAAAGTCCAGATGACATTTTTATGGGCTCAAAAATCACATTGATCAGATGATCCAACCTATTCGTGATTTGTCCCTATTCTTGTAGCCATCCTTTCCCCGAGCAATGGATGGATAGTTATGATTGTCCAACAAAAGTGACTTTTTCGAGTCATAAGCAAACTATGATGAGTTTTGACATATCTCATTTCAATCTTTTTGCTAGTAGCATTTGGTAGCAGCTACAAAGAAGGGATACAGAAATTCCAACTGCAAACAGAACAAGCCAAGCTTCTCATCCAGTCCATTCATATACTATACATCCTCGCTATAGGTGCATTTTTTTGTTCATCTTCATTTCTCAATGCATGTGTTAAAAACCTATAAAAACATACCAATAGAGCAATTGCATTGGAGAGCAATCAACATAGTACAATTTCTGCTCTGGTACTATTGATATGGATATCCACCAGATTCTGTACTACCGATCTTAGGCCATGTTTGGATGTGTTAAATTGCAAGAATGATCAATTTCCCCAATAGAAGATACAATGTGAGCACTGTCTCACAAAGGGGGCGTTTGGATGGTAAGTTAAGATAAGCTACTTTATAGAATTTGTATTCCCTCATTTGATACCATATCTTAACGGTTATCTCTTTATCTCTTAATTACATCTACTCATTCATTCTAGATTCTTAGGTTGGTGGGCAGTCTTACATCTTTGTAATGTGTTTTTTAGGTATATGTAAAATCCATTGTTCATGTGCAACTGGTGCTTTGATTTTTGCTCTTTGTTCTAAATTTCCAAAGCATGACTCACTCGTTTCTTTTGGTAGACATGGGATTCTGTACCAAGATACTCCATTGCCCATTTGGTGGTTGGTAGGAGTTCCATGCAAATTTAAGTTTCTATTAATGCCCGTTTTTCAAAAAGTGGGCAAAAAATGTGGATAGGTAGTTGGATGTCTATGACAGTCTCATCTATTGATGGGTAAATATCTTTTCCCATTTTCTAATTCTTAAGATGCTACAAGTTTTAGAAGGCTGGTTTAGATACTATTGGATGGGTGTCATGTTTTTTGAATTAATGGATGCTAAGAAAAAATGAGATATTTTTGTGCAGTTTTGATTTGCTAGAATCTTTTGACAGGATAATCCTTAGATGTGGTTTTTTACTGAAAATTTTAGATGGTATAGTCTGTGTTAAAAAAAAAAAAAAAAAAAACCACATCTTAGTTGTTATCCATATTAGTAGCTTTTAAAATTGAGTTTTGTTGTCATGGAGTCTTCATTGTTGTTATCTACTTTATGCGCCTCATGTCACTTTATGCAACCAATGGTGGTTTCCAATAGCTGAAAGCCTTTATTTAGGGTGCCACTTCTGTTTCAAAATTTTATGATTTTGAGGAAATTCTAGATGTAAAGTTGCTTATCTTTGTATTTTAGCTATCATTATCAGGCACTGTTGGTAAATAATGGGTTTGCTCACATATGGATTGTAGGGTGGCGCTGAAAGGGAGCAAGGTCTGCTTCAAATTCTAACTAAGATGGATGGGTTCAAAGTTTCAACATCACAGGTATGCATTAAGAACTGTCCTTTAAGTTCTAGAGTAAATATAATCTAAATTTTTGTTAAAATGGTCATTTTGACAAGATTATAAGGGTTGGTTTACCATCCAGGGATGGAAGGCTGACCATATTACAGGTATCCTGTCCTGGGAGTTGGTAGTGTTAGATTCAACATCATTATGTCTTTTGCATTAGATCTTGGTGGAGGTTCTCATGTGTGGCTCACACCTATAACATGTTCTCAATCTACCCACTTGTAGCAAAAAAGTACGTTTGAAACCGGTCAAGAAGATAGTATTGAAATTTTGGAGGAGTTAAAGCTGAGGTTGGCATACAAGGAAGCAGCTGTGGCTGTTCTCCTTAATTTGGAATGCATGTTTATATTTAGCTACCATTTTGTATTACTGTTTCTGATAAAAATTAACGAAGTTTGTGGTGGTTCATATTTTACATCTTGTTATGTTGTCATGATTTTTTATTTTTTATTTACCAACTGTTGAGTTTGGATGAAAGTGAGAGGTATTTCTCATCCTCTGGATGCACTTTTTGCATAACACCAAGGTCAAGAGATGCTTCATATAGAAAAGAGTTTGTTTACAAAAACTTCTAACATGTCACTAGAACTGAAACTCTTGCTGCGGTATCTCACCACTTTTCTAATGAAATCTTGTTGCTTAAAAAAAAAAAAAACACTCTTGGATATTTTCTCTCTTTTTCTTCCTTCTGGTTTCGGTGTTTTTAGTTTGATAAGTGGTGGTAAGTGGTGAAATCTTTTTTTCTTTTCTTCTCTTCTTTACAGGTATGCTTCTATTAAGGCAATAGAGAGTAAACCAAAACTTTCGAAGATCTAACACGTTGAGTCTTATATTCGACTTATACATCTCATTGTAAAAATTGAATTTCCTTTCCTATATCGTTCTACATCCTTGGACATGAAGATCTGATCTTTTCTCTTTTCATAGCCTTCCTTGCAATGATATCTGATCTTTTCTCCTTGTCGACTATGCACCTGATGCAGGTGGTGACAATGGGCTATTAGCTGGAGCAATCGTCGCATCGTAGCTGGTTGTTGTTTGTTATTGGATTGATTTTCGTATTTCTTTGGATGAAAGGTTGCTTAGGAGGAAAAGACCTTATGGACAAAGGTGAGATGATGAGTCAATGTTGAAAAGGCCAAGCTAAGAGTCCTAAAGGGGGCGGGGGTTGAATAGGACTATGCCAAATTAAAAATTACATGCGAAAATAAACAAATATAAATAAAGATAACATTGAACAAACTCACAAAGTAGAAATGAATAACAACCTCAAATGTACAAGTATTGAGAGGTTGATACAGATGTTATTCTAAGGACAACCTTACACCAAAAACCAATGGTTTATGGTAGGACAACCTGATTCCTAGAAAAGTTTGTGTATCAAAATCTCAAACTGATTCAGAGGAATAAAGAATAAAAATAGCAACTAAGCTATTACAACATTCCCACACTTGTATAAAAGATTACAACATTCTCCACAAATGCTTAAAAGGAATTTACAACATTCACAGAAAACCACAATCAATCATCCACCACAAGACCAGAAATTATAGTGGTTCGCTTATGTGTACACCAACTGTTTAGAAAAAATAGCCACACAACTACTCCACTCCCAATATCCTCACACTGGATATTAACGTTCACTATGTAATAGGTTTTTCAAGGTTCACCTAAAACCTTCACAATTGTGTCTTTTAAGTGAGCTTATACAATTCAAAAACCCCACACTCTGAGTTTTTTAGATCACCTCAGACAAACCAAAAAAGAAAGAGATTTTTCCTGGCACAATCTCAAAGAAACCAAAAATAGATTTACAAAAATGTAAAATCCTTATCTAGATATTCTCCTTTGATGAAGCCCGGAAGAATCAATTTGAAGTATATGTTCAACATAGATGTTCAATGTCCACACTCACTTATGAAAAGGTTTTAAGTTCTAATTGAATTTTAGATTAAATTACCTTAGGCTTTCTTGATTTGATTTTGATTCCAAGAAAGGGGAAAACTAAAATCCCTTCTTCAAATAAGATTGGAATGTAGAATCTCAAAATCAAATACAAAAAACTAATTAAAGAGAATATTAAATGAGCACTAAATAGCTTAAGAATATCACAAACTTATCTCTTAGAGTGGTGTCTTGATTTTGCTTGAATTGAATGAAAAACTCTGAAAATCGTGCTGTATTTATAAGTGCAGAAACTGTTCACTCGAATGGTCCAGGGGACAGTTCGACTGGTCGAAGGACCAACAAATTTTTGAAATTTTGAACGCGATAAGATAAGACCGTTCCATGACTGGTCGAGTGGCTTGCTCGACTAGTTGAGTGGCCTGCATGACCAGTCGAACCCTGCTCTTGATTGGTCGTGTGGGACCCAATTTAGTTGCTGGACTTTGAGTCGAGCACTGTTCACTCGACTGGTCAAAGATCTAACAAAAAATCTCAAAAATTAGTAACAAACTTTGGACTGGTCAAGGAAATTCTTAGACTGGTCGAGCCAGTACTAGGACTAGTCGAACATAGGCTAAGACTAGTTGAGAAAAAGCCTATAGAAGTATATAGTCACCCAATTTAAGTATGCAATCAATATGACCTAACCTATGGTCAATCTAGGGTCATACATACCTTATAAGTGAAATTTGAACATTGAATTATCATTTGCTTCGGTTGATAGCTGATCTTGAAGTACACGAAGCTTGATATCTTGACTTACTTTGAATCTTGAACTTGAAGTACGTTGAAGCTTGAACTTAAAGTACTTGTAACTTGTATTTCACCTTGAGGTTTGAGTTCTAAAGCAAAGCACATTGTCTTGTCATAGTTGAAGCTTTGAAACGTTGAACTATCACTTAATGTTGTACATGAACTCGTATATATATTATACTTGTGATGCTTGAAACTTGAATTGTAACATCTTGAACTTGTACTTGAATTGCATGATCTTGAATAAGAAGATGAACTAAACAAGATATAGAATCCAAGAGGTTTTGCCACTACAAAATTTGACAAACATAGGAACTAGATAGAATAACATTTACAAATGTCTACTTTGTTTATATTATGGGAGGGACATGGTGAGACAATCTCAGCTAAGATTAGGATCAAGAATATGATTCATATAGATCTCCCTTTGAATCATCATTTACCATGAATTCTAGTTGAGTGCAGAAAACATTACTAGCTATTCAAATAAATGTGTCTCTTGATTGTCACTTAAACTGCAAATCATTTTTTACAAGTGCCTGAGATCATGATCACCTATCAATGCAATATAAGGCATATATGTGTATTCATGCAGATGTGCAGGGCTAAACAAGAAAATAAGTTAGAATGAGATTTAGGCAAAAAAAGAAAAAAGAAAAAAAAAAATACAAACGTATATGAATTTGCATTTGGCCATCATTGTGGGTTTGAGTTTACTAGAACTAGATAGCTCTTATTTGACTCAAAACCTACATCAACAAAGAGGAATTATATTTTTTTCTTCCATTTTCTGAAGCTGTTATAGTTTTTGAGTTTACTAGAACTAGATAGCTCTGATTTTACAGGACAATTGTTTACAAAGGTCAATTAAAGCCAGATTAGCCAGAATGAGATTAAGAAGCTTTTACCCATCGTGGATGCCAGCTCTTCTGATTTAGGTGACCTTATGCTTACCAAGCATTTTGTATAAACGGTTTGTATCATTGAACAATGCCCAAATCCAATGTCTAGAATCCCAGCGCATCTTATTTTAGTATGTTGGGATTTATGTAAGCCAACCTTTGATAGGGATACTTGTTTCCATCTTCTATCTAATCTTGGAGTACTTCTTTCATCCTGTTTGAATTGAATGATCTTTGATGGTTTTTATTGATAATCTTCAATCTATTTGAGCGATATCAAGCTGTGACTGGTTAGATACTAGTTCTTGAAAGCTATCTCGACTGATTGATTTTTCTTATACTTCTTTATTATCCAATCTTATAATACTTCTGTTTGAATAATTTCTTTTTAAAAATAATCATTTATTTGATTCACCGCACCGATTTTTACTTGCAAATGATCTTAATTACTGTCCTTTGAAACCGATTCCAAGAGAATCAATTGACAGAATCATTTCAAAGCATCTGAGTTTTCTTGATTTCCGTTCTTGTAAACAGAATTTCGAAAACCATTTTCCGGCAATTAGTAGCTTCTTTGTTAATAGTTTGATTTTAGCTGTAACGAATTTTCAAAAAGGGGAATCCCCTAGTGGGTAGAGATGTTAGAGGAATCTGCACAAATGAAAAAATACATCATCTTAGAAGTTCAAAAGTGTACTTTCAAGTTGTTAATATTTTGATTTCCTTGGAAATGGAATTTCAAAAATCTTTACAAGATTCCGCTTCTTTTCTTTTTCTTTCTTTCTTTCTTTCTTTCTTTCTTTTTTTTTTTAAAATTTTTTTTTTAATATATTGAGTATTAGTTGTTGATAAGCTCTGTTTTTATTCAAAATCAGTAGGTTCTTTCATTTGATTTTTCTTTTTTATTTGCTCTTTTAAATTCATTGCAGACTGTTTGTTTGATTTCTTTTTGTGCAATCTCTGGGGTATATCATGCTTTCATATGATCTCTCTTGATTTATGTCAATCTTCTTACAATTTGTGTTTCTATTTTCAGGCAAACATAGATACATATCTCGTATCAATGGCCAAACAACACATTATGTTGCTTCTCTTTGTATTTTTATTCTGGACAGTACTGTTTTCTGAAACATCTGCAATCACTGATCCTTTGCATGGTAATTTGAATATTTTTATTGCTTCTCCTTTTATTGTTTGTATTTTATTTTTGGGTGAAAGTTTTAATAGATCATTTGGGAGAATATACTGACTTGGAAGGGTTAAAGACATTAACATCCTCACTTAGATGAATTTGCGGGCTGTTTTTGTATTTGTCCTCGACAACCTATTTTCAGGCCATAGAATGAAGGTCTATAACTTAGGATTTGGCAGCTATGGTTCTAGATCTTGAACCAGCAGGAATCGATCTTCTTTCTAAAATGATCTGCTTGGAACCGAGCAGAAGAATCACAGCCTGGAATGAACTCAAGCATGAATATTTCAAGGATCTTGGGTTGGTACCATGACTCTCTCTCTCTCTCTCTCTCTCTCTCTCTCTCTCTCTCTCTCTCTCTCTCTCTCTCTCTCTCTCTCTCTCTCGTATTATATACCTCATGGGTTTGAATGTGTGGTTTTGTTTTCATTTTTTAGTTGTGGTTTCTGAACTGGTTTGAATGAGAACCAGCGCTTGGGTTTTGCCTCAGTTCAGATTACTTAGGGAAGGGAATTCTCTTCTTGAGGAATATACTTTACAGCTTCCATATTAAGATTGTTTTGAGTGAAACTTCTCTGCTTTCATGCTTTATGAAATGGAATACTTATCATGCTTTCAAAAAAAAAAAAGAAAAAAAAAAAGGAGAAATAAAGCAACATTTGTAGAAACTGAAATTCAAGAGAATACTGTGCATAATAATTCCTAAAGACCAAATGGAATTCTCACACTTTCTTTTTCTTAGTACAAAAATTCTAACACTTCCACTCAGCAGATCAAATGGAATTCCTAAGTTACCCCTTCTCTTTTCCCATTGCAGGGCCTTTAAATCTCCCTGAACTTCCCACCCTAACTCACTGGATGGTATTTTGTTGGTGGTGACCCCTATGGAGAAAGCTAGGAAGGAATCAAATGCTCTGGAGATGCCATTCATTCCATGTAATGCATAACCTTCTGTTCTTATCTTTCTCCTCAATTTCTCTTATTGTGCAAACTGTTTTTACTATGGAAAAACAGTAGAAGCCATCAAGGGTGGTGAAGGCTCAGTTCGTGTCGAGGCCACAGGAACAATTGAATCCACGATGACCAGGAAATTGAATCCATGATGAAAAAAATGTCGCAAACATCAACTTCCTTAAGAAGGAGACCTCCAACAGTCCTAGTCTCAGTGCCCTATGGTGCAATTCCCAAAAAACACAACCAAGGAAAAATCCTCTTAATGAAGCCAACAGCAGTGGTAGCAGCAGCAATGACAGAAACCCTGGATGTACATCAGCAGCAGCAATGGCAGTTTGTTTGTTTTAAAAACTTTAAATAGACCATTAATTGTTTTGTTGGTATTGTGTTGATTGTTGTCTTGATGGATGTTAAATGGGTGAAACATGCATAGGTTCAATCATTGGTTGATTATAATATTGTTAGCTTTTGTTGATAGAAACTATATTTAGCCTCGATTATTGATAAATGATGCTAAAAATTGAATTTAGCCTCAGTTGATGCCAACAAAGGCTAAATCTATCTTTAGTCTCAGTTTTGCCTCAGTTACCTAAACTGAGACTACAACTCCCGTGGCTAAAGGCTTTAGCCTCCGTTGTTGAGAACCGAGGTTAAAAATAAATTTAGCTTCAATTGGAGGCAATTGAGGATAAAATTTGGATTTAGTCTCAGTTGAAAACAATGGAGGCTAAAATTTTGATTTAGCCTCATTTCGAGAAAACTGAAGCTAAAAAGGTTCTTTTAGCTTCACTTGAAGAACCGAGGCTATAAAAGTCATTTTAGCCTCAGTTGCTAAAACTGATGCTAAAGCTTTTAGCCACGGGGGTTTCAAGCTTGGTTTGGATAACTAAGGCAAAACTGAGGCTAAAGGCTTTAGCCTCAGTTTTTAACCTTTTTAGCCACAGTTTTGAACTGAGGCTAAAGCCCCCTTTTCTTGTAGTGCCATTTAATCAATATCATTTCATATCCTAACCATTTAATCAATGTCATTTCCTAGTGTAGGAGTCACTGGCTGAGGCATCATAATCTGAGACATGACCTTCAAGAACACAACAAACCCCAAAATGTCACAAGCAGTCACCTTCCGATCAAACTCCGACCTCTCAGTCTACTACCAGTGTGGATTCCATGATTACCAAGACACTCTCTATACTCACTTTCTTTTGATTGAATGAAGGATTGCAATTGATTCATTATTGAATGAATGATTGTAATTGAATGAATGAATGATTATAATTGAATGAATGATTGTAATTGAATGAATGAATGATTGTAATTGAATGAATGAATGATTATGCAGGTGGTGATTGAGTGAATGAATGATTATAATTTTTTTTCAATGTAGGCAATAGCTATGGATATTGACTATAGCTGTTATTAAATTCAGCATATTGCTACGGATCCAACACTACTTTTAGCTACCAATACTATCCTTAGCTGTAGGTACTTTTGAAAAGTCTGAGCTAAATGTCCTAGAGAGGGGGGTGAATAGGACAATGCCAAATTTAAAAAATAAAGCGCGGAAATAAAGACTTAATAACCAGTTGATAGCATAATAGAAAGCAACCTCTCAAATCAAGTATTGAGAGGTTGATACAAACTTTGTTCTAAGGACAACCTGACACCAAAAACCTATGGTTTATGGCAGGACAACCTTACTAGAATGTGGGTGAGTATCAAAAACTCAAACTCAAAAGGAGATGAAAGAAATAAGAACTAATCTATTACAACATTCACCACACAATGCTTGAAAAATAAAGATTACAACATTCACATCCACAAATACATCTCACAATCTTAAACCACAAAATGATAAAGAAATAAATTAAACAACCACCAAACATCAGAGAATTATAGTGGTTCATGTGTGTACACCAACTGTCTGAAAATAGTCACACAACTACTCCTAATATCCACTCCCTCGGGATATTAGCGTTCACTAATCAAATAGGTTTTTCAAGGCTCACCTAAAACCTTCACAATTGTATTTTAAGTGGGCTCACACAATCACAACCCCACACTTGAGATTTTCTAGTTGATCTAAAAAAAAAAAAAACAAAATGAGATTTCTAGTTTATCTCATAAACCAAGCAAAATGAAATTACAGAAAAGGAAACACTTATTTGTATGAAGATTTTGAAGTAGCTCGGTAGAACCAACTTGATGACGACGTAGATGTTCAACGTTAAGTCCCATAAGTGTATAGGGTTCTAGGTCTAGATGATTTTTAATTTAAATCAACCTGGGCTAGCTTGATTTGATTTCGATCTCAAGAAAGGGTAAATCAAATGTCCCTTATCAAAATCAGATTGGAATAGAGATCTAAAATCAAATAACAAGAGCTACTTATAAAGAATCTAAAATATGCACAAAATAGCTTAGAATGAACACAAACTTATCTCAAAGTGATTGCTTAAAAATAATTAGAATTAAATAGAAAACTTTGAAATTTGAGTGCTCTTTATAGGTGAAAAATCTATTCACTCGACTGGCCTTAGGTTCGCTTCGATTGGCCTTAGGTCCAACAGATTTTCAAAAATTCTGGTGCGATAAGATTTGACAAGTGCTCGACTGGCCTTGTGGGTCCCACGACTGGTCGAGTGGCGTGCTCGATTGGTCGATTGGGGCTAGAATGCTCGCTATAATTTGAGTCGAGCCCTGCACGACCGGTCGAGCACTGTTCACTCGACTGGTCGAGCAGTTTCCAGGACTGGCTAAGGACCAACAGAAAAATTCTGATCTAACAAATCCTGGACTGGTCGAGAAAATTCTAGGATTGGTCGAGCCAGTGCTAGTGCTAGTCGAACAAACAACCTATTAACCTATAAAATGAACGATACCAAGTATGAAATGAACGTAACATGCCCTAAGGTCAATCTAGGTCATTCATACCTTACTTGTGAGATAGAACGTATGAACCATCAAACTATTGATCACATCGGCAACTTTAATTCTTGCGATATTCGAAGCTTGAGTTCAACGTATCAAACTTAGTCTTCAATTAGGACTTGAGTTCTTGGATGTTTTCTGTTACAGAACTTAAACCACAATATTACAATTGGGTTCTTGAAAGTTGAGTCTTCAACCAACACTTGAAACTCATACACTTTCTTCAGCTCGAAGATGTCGGCAAGTTCGTTGTAGATGTCGACAAGATTAATTCAGCACAACCATCAAAGATTCAAAGCAAATCAAAGCACAAGTTTGATACATAAAATACATAAGCATGACACAAACTCGAATTGGTTTGGCACACCAAAATTTGAGTAAACTTAGGGTTTCCAACATAGCAATTTCAATCTCCCCCTTTGTCAAATTTGTGACAAAACAAAAAGATGAGTCATGCAATAGAATTTCAATAAGAACACATGCTCAATAAAAAATCATGCATCATTTAGTCAACAATTGCTCAATAACATATGATCAATAAAGAATCATGCACCATCTGTGGACACCATGCAACTCTCCCCCTTAATCCATTACTCCCTTTAAAAAAAATTTCATCCACATATCAAATCAAGCTTGTCAAATCAAGCTTATTCCACACAATATTCTCCCCCTTTTTGTCACAACATGACAAAGGAAAGAAATAGTTGATAAATGATAAATGTACATAATAAGAAAGTAAATAAGATAGAAAAAAAATATGATAAAAAGATTAATATCAAATAACCGTCAAGTATCATGTCACAAGAGGTAAGTAGTTCAAGTAGTTATCATCCAAACTCACAGACGGGAAAGAGAGTTAAAAGAAATAAATACAGAACCAAAGCAAATGTAACAACTAGTCAGATCCTGATGAAGTAGCATGAATAGATAGATCATTCTTATGTAAACCCCTATTGATGCGCCTCATATATTTGTGCATATATTTGAAATGCGATTGTTGGGTTACATGAATCTTAGTCACCTGTTCCTCAAGACAACGCAGTCTCTCATCAAAATCAAAAGGCTGATAATCAAAATCAGCCGTAGAATCTGAATCTAGCTCATTAACCAAATCATCCATGTTTACATCTTATGGCAAAGCATCACCTTCTTCAGCTTCTTCACCTCCTCCAACATCCCCATCAACTTGACTAGGATTTAGGTCCAGGTTCATCTTGTTGATATTTGAATTGTTGAAGGGATGGAAATTAATGGAACCTTCTCCAACAGGCATAGCTACCAAGTATAGGTAGCTAGGGCAGTCATAAGATAAGCAAAAGGAATATCGCTATGACCGAGATGGAGACAAAACTGAATGATAAGATGACAGATAAGAGAAGGAAGACATATATGGATACCAGACACAAAAAAATGCATAATACGGGCCGTGAAAGAAGTTAACTCAGTCTTGTTACCTGAGCGAGGATACACATTTGAAATGAAAATGTGATGAAGCACCCTGTATCTGGGTAACATAAATTTGGAACTGAGTGCAATACCGCCATTCCACTCCGCATCCATGTTGCAAAGAACTCTTGTAATCAAACGTTTTGTATTCTCAGAAGGTTTAGAGGTCAAAGTAGATATGGGAACTCCGTCGTCAATAACAGGTATATTCATGATAGAAGAAATCAAATGACGGTCTACTTCAATCGGACCTTCTCTAGTTGACACAGTAAATGTCAAATTCTCTTGAGAAAAGTCAGTAATACAAGCATACATAGCATGCGCAATGGACCGGTATGCTGAACCACCCCAAGATAATATGTTCTCCCATCCTACAGCATAAAGGAGGGGAATGATGTTGAAGCGTTCAGTATGATCAACATTAACAACACGCTCAATAATGACATTTCTATGTCGGATATCCCGCACATACTCGAGGTCCTCTTCGGGTGACTAAAGATGATGCACTTAAATGGTGCGGAACGAGATGAAGAGGGACCACGAACGGTTTTCTTCCTATTTTGCCCTTCCATAGAAATAACAACTCAAGGAAAATAAGGAGTGCAAAAAAGAGAGAAAGGATTTCAAGGAAATCAGATTTTTAGGTAGAAACCCTTTCAAACCACCATAAAACTTGAAACAAGTTTTAAAATCAAGTTAAAGGAAATCAATGAAATTAAATCTATAAGGAATTTGAAAATGAAGCACTAACCGAAGAAGAATCGAAGATGGGTTCGACCAGTCGTGGTAGGGCTTGTTAAGAGAAGAAAAAAAGTGAAGAAAAATGTGTTTTTCCCAATAAAAGGGTAAAACCCGAGTTCCACGACTGTTGTGTACATACTCGACCAGTCGAGCCATGACTGGTCGAGTGTGTACTCGACTGGTCGTGCACCACTGAAAATTTGTAATTTTATCTATTTGAATTTTAAAAATTTTAATAATAAATTACATTTGATATGATATAAATAGGCACAAATCATCAGTTCATATTGCACATACTAAGATAAAATTTTAATTTTACAAACTTATTTTGTCAAGCGGTTTTGTGATATGTCTGCAAGTTGATTCTCGGTCTGAATATATTCCAATGAAATTATCTTGTCTTCCACCAATTCACGAATATAATGATATCTAATGTCAATATGCTTAGTTCGTGAATGATAAATTGGATTTTTAGAAATATTAATTGTGCTTGAATTGCCACAATATAAAACCACAGATTCTTGCGCAATTCCGTAATCGCTTAGCATTCTCTTCATCCACATAAGCTAAGTGCATGCATTACCAGCAACAATATATTCAGATCAGTTATGGAGAGCGATACAGAACTTTTTTTCTTACTTAGCCAAGAAACCAACAGCTCCCGACATAGAAACAACCACCGCTGGTCGATTTACGATCATTAATGTTACTAGCCCAATCGACATCCGTGTAACCAGCTAATTGCACACTAGTATCATGTGGATACCAGAGACCAAGATTAGCTAAACTAGCGACATATCGGAAAATGCACTTAACAACAATTAGGTGGGACTCTTTAGGGTCCGATTGATATCTAGCACGAATTCCTACGCTAAAAGCAATATCAGGTCAGATCGCAGTTAAATAAAGTGAACTACCTATCATACTGCGATACAACTTTGGATCCACACTCTTACCTGTTGAATCCTTAGAGAGTTTTAGAGTAGTACTCATTTGAGTATAAAAATTTTTCCCACTCCCAAATCCAAACTTTTTAACTAAGTTCAGAGCATATTTGGTTAAGAGATAAAGAATCCATCAGGGAGCTGTTTGACTTGCAACCCTAGGAAATAGTTTAGTTCTCTAACCATGCTTATTTCAAATTTAGATTTCATAAGATCTGCAAACTCAACAGTCATGTTAGCACAGGTAGATCCATAGATAATCTCATCAACATAGATTTGTACTATTAGTATATGATCATTATATTTCTTAACAAATAATGTTTTATCTACACTCCCCATAACAAAGTAATGACTTAAAAAGAATTTAGTCAATTTCTGGAACCATACCCAGGGAGCCTGTTTCAACCATAGAGTGCCTTTTTTAGGCGAAAGACATGATTAACATGCTTAGGGTCTTCAAAACCCTTT
>JAJHSJ010000014.1:45329737-45455819 GCA_021015155.1 Magnolia officinalis | reverse complement strand
TTGGGGCAACTCCCTAGTGAAAGGATTTGGCCTAATGCCTATGTGATCAACATATGTCATGTATGTTGATGTATGTATTTTAAAGTGTTTTTGTTGATGTCTGAATGAGTAGTAGTTAGTAAATTTTTAATGTTTAAGGGTGTTGAGATATGATTCTCAACTCCTTTAACTATGTGTATGATTTCCTTGGATAATTGTGTGATTAGGAATTTAATATGTACAAACTCATGCTTGTGTTTGTGCTTCATAACATGCTCAATTGATTGTATGATTTTATCTATGTAATGCATATGCTTTAAATTCATGTTTAACGTTGTATGATCCGTCATGGTGATGGGGGAGTGGAGCAACGAGTGCGTGCACAGCCCTGGCAGCCCTAACACGGAAAATACCATACTTTGATTGTATGATTTGAATCTTGATCCATTACTCTTTCTGCGTTATCTATTTGCAAGTTATCGTGTTTGGGCTATGATTATGTCCAGACAATCGGTACCAGAATTGAATTCGTGGCTGTGTTCATTTGCCCCGTGAGATGTATTCGACGAACCCGAGTCGTACTTCGGTTGGCGATAGTGGTTAGCCACGCGAAGTGCTTATGTACTTCATGTCGTTCAACTTGTTGTACGCTCGAGCTAGCCAAGCTCGTCAAGTAACCCGTTTATCAAATGTATGTTCACCATGTTTGGTCGCCTCTGCTTGAACCTATGGTACCAACTTACCAGTGAAATCCCTTTAACCATGGTACCCTCGATCCGCTAAGACTCATGAGCCGGGGCATGGTGGTATGGGACACCGTGGTCGTGCCTGTCGGCCTATGCTGGGGCCACGTGCCTCCCCGTAGTGACCAGTGAGCACCAGACTCGTGAGCCGATTATGGTGGTATAGGACACTATATTCGTGTTGTCGGCCAACATTGATAGGTGGATGGGGGAGTGGTGCAACGAATGGCGAGCAACAGCCCTGACAGCCCTTTGTAGTACCTCAAGCATACTCTGGAATCGCGGTGAGCCTTAGAGTTTGCGCGGTGTATGGGAGTATGAACTAGGCCTGTTTCTCTGTATAGTGCTGATCGTTAAAGAGGTGATGGGGAGTGGTGTAACCTTTGTGCGTAACAGCCCTGGCAGCCTTGCATTGACCTAGAACATCACCATCGTATGAGATTAACTAGGACTGACACCCTAGAATGGATCATGTTTGGGAATGATACAAGGGAGGTACCTTAGTTTCCCAATCCTGTTGTTTGAAATGGACTAATATAACTCGGTAATCATGCTCATCATGCATTGCATGTGCCTGGAAAATGTGAACACTAAGGGATGAAAGCATGCTGTGAACGTGAGATGGTGTCGCACGAGGGAGGGTGTGGTGAGGGCCTACATCATGACTGCATCCATACTTGCATTAATAAGAGTAGTTAGGAGTGTTTTGATGTGTACTGCTTTATCATTACTGCTGGACTGAGTCGATAACATGTTAACGTATGCTTTATTGTTTCCACTAGTTAGCTACTCACTCCCACGTTACGGGATGGTGTTTCGAACACCCACCAGACATTGTCTGATTTCAGATGGCAACGCTACTTCTGAGGCGGAGTCGGACCTCTGCAATGACTACGATGCCCCGCTTGTATTGGTTGTCTTCTGACGGCTTTCCTGTGTCCGTGTCCTGATCGGCGGGGCTTTCTGGATATTGACTAGAGGACCTTACACATTTGTTATATATTTTTAGGATTGTACTTGTAATTATTTAACCTGGTAATGTTATCACACTCTGGAGACTCATCTTAGTTTAATATTTTATCTATCTATCATAGTCTTCCGCTTGCAAATTTAACTGCCTTTGGAGTATGATATGTTATTTGGCTTAATCTCACTCATGTTCACTACTCTAATACAGTCAACATTCAATATCAATCGTTTTGTTGCATAAGTGATGTGTTGGAACTCGGGAGTCGAGTTTATGCTCGACCCCCGATTTTCAGGGCGTTACATGAATTGATCCGGTGATAGTTCATAAGTAATAGCATTTAAAGCCTTTGCATTGACACTACTCTCACTTTTCTAAAGAGTGATCCAAGAAAAATAAGGTGAAACTTTTACAATTTTAGATCCATCAGTACCAGTCACTTCAGTGGTAGGAGGTGTCCAATTGGTCACTGTGGCTTGCCACACACGGTCTCATCCATGGACTTTAAAAAGATCCTCATTCTGGCTTTCCAATAGGCATAATTGGAGCCATCAAATGGTGAAGGCCTAGTGATTGAGAGGCTATCAAAATTTTGACATCTTAAAAAGCTCAGATCGATTAGCTCAAGATTTAATCTAAATAATAAAAATAAAACGAGCTATTAGGCTCTAATACCACTTGAAAAGGCCGAGCTAAATGTCCTAGAGGGGGGGGGGGGGGGGGGGGGGGGGGGTGAATAGACAATGCAAATTTAAAAAATAAAGCATGGAAATAAAGACTTAATAAGCAGTTGATAGTACAATAGAAAGCAACCACTAAAATCAAGTATTAAGAGGTTGATACAAACTTGATTCTAAGGACACCTGATATAAAAAACCTATGGTTTATGGCAGGACAACCTTACCAGAATGTGGGTGAGTATCAAAAACTCAAACTCAAAAGGAGATGAAAGAAATAGAACTAATCTATTACAACATTCACCACACAATGCTTGAAAAACAAAGATTACAACATTTACATCCACAATACATCCCACGATCTTAAACCATAAATGATAAAGAAATAAATCAAACATCCACCATACACCAGAGAATTATAGTGGTTCGTGTGTGTACACCAACTGTCTGAAAACAACCACACAACTACTCCACTCCTAATTCCACTCTCTCCTCGGGATATTAGCGTTCACTAATCAAATAGGTTTTTCAAGGTTCACTTAAAACCTTCACAATTGTATTTTAAGTGGGCTCACACAATCACAACACACTCACAACCCCACACTCCGAATTTTCTGGTTGATCTCAGAAAAAACCAATGAGATTTTTTGGTTTATCTCATAACCAAGCAAAATGAAATTACAGAAAAGAAAAACATTTATCTGTATGAACATTCTAAGTAGCCCGGTAGAACCAACTTGATGACGACGTAGATGTTCAACATTCAGTCCCACAAGTGTATAGGGTTCTAGGTCTAGATGATTTTTAATTTAAATCAACCTGGGCTAGCTTGATTTGACTTCGATCTCAAGAAAGGGTAAATCAAATGTCCCTTTTCAAAATCAGATTGGAATAGAGATCTAAAATCAATACCAGAGCTACTTATAAAGAATCTAAGATATGCACAAAATAGCTTAGATGAACACAACTTATCTCAGAGTGATTGCTTAAAAATAATTAGAATTGAATAGTAAACTCTGAAATTCGAGTGTTATTTATAGGTGAAAAATCTGTTCACTCGACTGGCCTTAGGTTCGCTTCGACTGGCCTTAGGTCCAATAGATTTTCCAAAATTCTGGCGCGATAAGATTTGGCAAGTGCTCGACTATCCTTGTGGGTCCCATGACTGGTCGAGTGGCCTGCTCGATAGGTCGTAGACTACACATGACTGGTCCAGTGGGGCCAGAATGCTTGTCGTAATTTGAGTCGAGCTCTGCATGACCGGTCGAGCACTGTTCACTCGACTCGTCGAGCAGTTTCTAGGATTGGTCGAGGACCAACAGAAAATTTTTAAAAAATTATAACAAATCCTAAGCTAGTTGAGAAAATTCTAGGACTGTCGAGCCAGTGCTAGGGCTAGTCGAAGAAAACAACCTATTAATCTAAAAATGACCGATACCAAGTATGAAATGAACGTAACATGCCCTAAGGTCAATCTAGGTCATTCATACCTTACTTGTGAGATAGAACGTGTGAACAATCAAACTATCGATCACATTGGCAGCTTTAATTCTTGCGTATTCGAAGCTTGAACTCAACGTATCGAACTTAGTCTTCATTAGGACTTGATTCTTGGACATTTCTGGTTACAGAACTTAACTGCAATATTGCGGTTGGGTTCTTGAAAGTTGAGTCTTCACCAACACTTGAAACTCATACACTTTCTTCAGCTTGAAAATCTCGGTAGTTCATCGTAGATTCAACAAGATTGATTCAATACGATCGTTGAAGATTCAAAGTAAATCAAATCACAAGTTTTGATACATAAACACATACGCATGACACGAACTCGAATTGGTTTGGCCACCAAAAATTTGACTAAACTTTTTGTTTCCAACATAGCAATTTCAACTTTTGGCTACAAAAATAATTGCTACGGATTAGATCTGTAGCTATTGTAATCTATGTCTATGGATTAAATTTGTAACCATAGATTTTAGACCTATTGGCTCAGCACTTACGACACGGTCGTGTGCTACAGACGAAAACAGTAATCATAGGTCTATGGCTACAGATTTAATCCGAAGAATTTGTTATCGATCCTCCATAAAAAGGTCCAGGTATATACTTCAGTTGAGTTCGTATTATCGAACCTTGATTCGATGGAATCGAAAGTATACGTTCAATGACATCGAATCAGGTCCGATGATATCGAACTCTGTTAGAAACAGACATCTTTATTACCGTTGGATCTTTTTGCCTATATAAGGGGAGCTTGCCCTTAGTTGCTGTATTGAGAAGAGAGTTCTTTCTTTGAGAGAATAACTGCATATCACCTACCCTAACCCTTTTTCTGATAAGGAGTTATTCTTCAATCCACCCTCATCATCGATATTCAATAGAGTGGATTGGTGAATGAACTTCCTCATTCAAGGATCATCCAGCTACCACCTTAATGGCAAATCATTTAGCTGGGATCCCTTGAATGCTTAACCAACTTGGAATCTCTTCATCGCTTTAATAGTAATATTTATTAGAGTATATTTTTAAGATAACCTTGACCTAACCCGTCGCTTTTATTGGAACATCATCAAGTGTCGCGATCAAGGGAACTGAAGAATTTTCATCATCAAGGAAGAGATCTTCATCAACGTGCTTAACGGACCTCACCTACTTATCTGTAAGTCATTAGAGTCCAGAGACCTTGTTGATCATTCCTTGTGTAAGTTTAGGTCACAGTGCTTCTCACCCCTTTCAATCCTCATAGGAGGCCTCCGACGGGAGAGTATGTGTGGGTACTGTGTGTTAACCCTTGCTCTTGTGTAGGCATAACTTTAAGTTCCTTGTGTGGATCCTTGGCCTGTGTGGCCTAAAACTTAGGCTCTTTGTGTGGATCCTTAGCCTGTGTGGCATAAAACTTAGGTTCCTTGTGTGGATCCTTGGCTTGTGTGGCCTAAAACCCTAGGTTCCTTGTGTGGATCCTCTGCTCTTGTGTAGGGCCTAAAATTGTGCCTTTGTGTAGGACGTTTAGGTACCTTGTGTAGGTCCTATAGTCACCCTTGTGTATGTTGTAAAGGTTAGAGGTGAACCTAATTTAAAACCTCTCCGTTAGTGAAATTCGGTACACTCAAGGGTTGAGTGCATCCGCCGGGAGTGGAGTAGGCACGTACCGACCACTATAAATGACTGTGTTTGGGATTGTTTATTTGCATATTACTCTATAGTGTTTTACTTTGAATGCTTTCATGAAGCATGTTTAATGTGATTATTTAATTGATAAGATCACATCCACACACAGTCACATATTTCATCCATCACAGACTAAGTTATATATTGATTAAATATTGAATAGTCATGTGATTGGATCCCACTAGAGTTAAATTGAAATATCTTGATAGTTCCATATTAGATCAGATTAGGTTAAATGGGATTTTTGTCACGCTTTAAACTCGAAAACCGGGCTCGCAAAATTTTCGATCGCCGAATCCGGTCCCGACAGCCTCCAAAGTACCCCATTCTCGGCTCCCAGTGCCCATACACCAGGTTCCGATCCTGGGATCCTACTAGGAGGATTGTCCAACGTACATTTATCTCGTAAAAGCATAACCACAAGTTTACCCAAATCACAAAGGCAACAACGCCGTCACATATCCACTAATATAAACATTTGAATACAGTGCTAAAAGGGAAATACATATATCAAAATCAAAGCTCCAAAAGTCCGTTGCACGCTCCAAGCTCAACGCTGCTACGACCTAACACCACCTATATGCATCTATCATTCATAAACTTATAGAAAGCATAGAGGGTGGTGTAAGTGTGTGCACAGGTAAGTGTCAAGCATATAAATATCAGAGTAAGCGGAAATATACTGGTAAGTCCATGAGTGTCATTAGCCATACCAAGGCTATGGTGTAAGGCATGAATGCTAACAGCCATATCAATGCAGAAACATGGCAACCCAAAATGCTAAATGCTGCGGATGCAATGCAATATGCGGTGCGAATGAAATGACTAAGTTGGAGTGAAGTCGGGATGATGGTACATAGTATCGCAGGCTATGGGGTCCATCACAAGGGACTTCTATCCAAACCAGTCCCATACCTAAATTTGGATAGCCAGACTCAATGTAATAGACTCCTGATCTCAGGTTAGTCATACGCCCCAACTGAAATCGTTGCTATTACGAAGGTAAATAAAAATTAGTTGCGCACCACCATCCCGAGTGGATAGTGAATGAATGAATGAATATGTAACTCCTACTCAATAGTCCACATATCAAAACGGTTCCTCTCTGGGAAATCACCGGAGTCTAGTACACTCCGAACCAGATTGTCACCCCATCGCGTGCAACAAGATGAGTGGAAGAGACCTCACTATCCGCCTGCCAATATTAGGCCTAACTCATTGATAGCAGATCCATTCCTCGAGCTAGTCATACTCAGCCTAGCTTTGCCCCCCTCCACTCGGGCAGGTAAGGCCGCACCCCCTTCCAACCGACCACGATATAGTGGGAGACGCTGCCTAACAGTATACGACTCTCATGCTCTCATGCATCCACTCGGTCTAGGCGTTGAAGCAACCTCTGGAACCAAGAGGGTTCTGGGACTTTCACCCAGAGATATCTATAGCACTTTATGTAGAACAGATTTCTGGTGTCCCATCTGGCTATCCACAATATGCCTGTGGAGGCTACAGCCATGATGTTGCTAGGGCGTACGGTGGTTATGATCACACAATATGAGATGCATGAGTCACACAGTCCAATCATGCATCAATCCTGTGCATAGCGTGTGCTCATGTGGGGCAACTCAGCCTATTAGGGAGTCCCATGAACAACCTGCCCTATGACATATGCAATGGCCAACCACATTTCATAACAAACATGCAGATAATGCGTATGGGTATGTATCATGATGCTATGCTATCATATACTCATAATCGGTATCGATAACTGGCATCGATAATCAGCATCGATAATCGGCCTTGATAATCGGCCTAATAAGGGGCCTAAGGAAGGTCACAATGTGGACATTTAACCATCATTTTCCATCAATGTGGACATTTAACCAACCACTGCTACCAAGGAGTGGCCCATATAAACACATCGTTACATACATCATGGCGAAATCACACATCACATCGGTCCTCATATACATCGCTTTGGGCCTCACACAAGGCTTCCATTCAATCGCATTGGCCTCACTCATGGGCCGCATATACATCAAGTCGGCCTGATCATATGGGTTGAAATTACATCACAATGGGCCTCTTCATATGGGTTGAAAACATCACAAATGGGCCACGTCATATGACCCAGAATACGTCACAATGGGCGACAACCCATGGGCCCTCAACATACCATAACGGGCCTCATATACATCAAGTGAGCCAACACAATGGCCGCACAATGGGCCTCATATACATCAAGTCGGCCGCATCAATGGGCCTCGTATACCATCAAGTGGGCCGCACCAATGGGCCGCTCAATGGGCCTCTTATACATAAGTGGGCCTCACACATACATATTGGGCTCAAATACATCTCAATGGGTTGGGCCCTGCTCATTCCAAATGGGACCATCAATGGACAACTTGGATAAACACGTACATCACATGATGGACGGTGTGAATACAAATACCTACATCTAGGTGGGCCCCCACCCGTCTAGAAATCAGATGGACGGCATGGCTGAAAACACATACATCATGTTGGTTTCACAGCACATCCAGAGGGACGGTGCAGATGAAAATACATCAACGTGGGTCCCACATGAGGCCCACCACTATATAATATATATTATATATATATATATATAATATATAATATAATATATTATATATCATATATATATTAGAAGAGGAGAAGAGAGAGAGAGAGAGAGAGAGAGAGCGCCAGAGAGATAGAAGATCGCAACGTGGGTCCCACATGGGACCCCCCACGT
Source organism: Magnolia officinalis (assembly GCA_021015155.1). Classification (NCBI taxonomy): domain Eukaryota; kingdom Viridiplantae; phylum Streptophyta; class Magnoliopsida; order Magnoliales; family Magnoliaceae; genus Magnolia; species Magnolia officinalis. The sequence goes on along the minus strand of JAJHSJ010000014.1, from coordinate 45,447,530 downwards.
ATATAGTACATATATACATATTATTATAATAATATTTATTTACCCTTTAAGAGGAAGCAACGTCCAGGCTGTGGACGGCCTGGATATTGCATCATGGTGGGGTCCACGATCACGTCCAGATGGACGGACGGCATGGAATACGAACATACATCACGGTGTCCCTCATAGGGATGAACACATACATCATGTGGGCCCGCACTATCCGCGCTGATGGTGTGGATCGCACACACATCACACATGCCCCCCACCATATCCATGCAAATCAACACTGTCTAAACATTGTTCATGCAGATTACACCTGTCCAACTGCTGGACAGCGTGTTAGAATACACCTACATCATGGTCAGGAGGCCCACACATATGATGGTGTGGATCAAAACATACATTATGGTGGTTCACAACATCGTCCATCCATTTCCAGCATGATCAGCACCTGTCCAGCATTGGACTGTGTGGATGAAATACATAGATCACGGTGGATCTCACACGTGCAGCAAGTGGGGTCAACAGCTGAACAGAGTTGATATAGGATAAATACATCAAGGTGTGGCCCTGCACGCTGCAGGTGGGCCTGCAGATAAACGGTCTGTATGAATGAAATACAAATATCATGGTGGCGTCCCACACCACTTGTCCAGATGGACGGTGTGGATCAAACAAATACAACAAAGGTGCGCCCCACATAACTTGCTGACGTTGATAGGCAGCAGCAATAACTGTTGGCCCACCGTCCAGATTGACGGTCTGGATTAACACATGCCACGGTGGGGCCCTCTGAACTTGCTGTCTTCAATACAGCCACTAAGAAGATGGTGGGGTCCACATAGATGGACGGTTTGGATATAACCCAAACATCATATGGGACCCACGGTCTTGTTGACGTCATAGCAGCAGCTGCTGAGTGCGGGGCCATAGATGGATGGCGTGGATGAGAGCAGGTGCATCACGTGGGTCCACCGTCAGATGGATGGACGGATGAAACATAATATCATGGTGTGGATCCCACCGTCCATTGCTGGACGGTGGTGATAAACACCTACATCAGGGCCCCCCCACGTCCAACACACAGAGACGGTTTGGGATACAGGATACATATATCAGGTGGTCCCATCCCACATGTACAACACGTGTGGGGTGGGCCCCACACGAGCTAAAAGGGTGGACGGTGGCATACAGATACAACACAGTGATCCCTGAACCACACCGTCCAGATGGATGGTGCAAATGGCACATACATCACAGAGGGGCCCATGTGGCAGGTGGGTCCACACGTGTGGGACCTACCAGCTTGGAAGAAGTTAACATTTGTTTTCTCCCTTCATCCAGGGCCTGTCCAGGAGGGACGGCCCGGATACAACATGTACATGGGTGGGTCTCACCGTCTAGATTTGCTGGACGGTGGAGATTTCTCACAGACACCAAAGTGGGCTCCACCGTGATGGATGGCATGGATATAACACATGCATCAGGTGGGCCACACGACATGAGAGAGAGAGAGAGAGAGAGAGAGAGAGAGAGAGAGAGAGAGAGAGAGACGTGAGAAGGGGAGGGATCCCGCCACTATGGGCCCTCCCTATACAATGCATACATCAAAATGAGTCACACCATATGTGAGCCCTTAATCCATCAAAATCACACAAATCAACTCTAGAAAACACCCACCTTTGATCTTCTTGGACTTCTTCTTCCACCGATGCATCCTAGAGCTCTAAGGAAACGATTCCAACCATTGAGATGAACTTTAGATGGTGGAGATGGGAGGTAGGAAGGTGGGCCACATTAGGCTCTCATCTCCTTGGAAGCCATGGACGTCCACTCTCCCTTGGTTGCTTGGGAGATGGAGTTTGAAATGTGAGAGAGAGAGAGAGAGAGAGAGAGAGAGAGAGAGAGAGAGAGAGGATGGGATGTAAGAGAGAGTGGGATGGGTGAGTGAGTGATGGGTGATGGGGAGAGTTGACTTTAGGGTATTGTGTAAGAGAAAGGTAAGGGTTGCTTGTACTTGAGGATGGGATGTGGTACTTGACATTTGATGTGATGTGAAGGGATTGATTTGATTAGAGATTCTCTTAGGTTTTGCAATGCGCAGTGTTTTCCTTGAACTGAACACGGGCCCACATCTCTTGGTCAGGGTATCGCATCGGCGCGCGAGACGCGGCAAATCGAAACCGCAGCACGACACGATCGCATTGACACAAGTCTCGGGCCAAGCTGACTCAGATCGAAAGGATGCAACTTAGGGTCGTGCGCAAATGCTGATTACAGGTCGCGAGTTGCCGGAATTCGACCTAGAGGACCACAAAACCTTATGAAACAGTACGGGCTAAGATACGGGTCTCACAATTTTAAAGTGTCATAAAATTTTATAAAGTCCTATCACACCCCCTCTAGGACACTTTGACCTATTCCTACTTCTACTAGAGTGGTCATTATCGCAATTTCACTTGTTATTAGAGCAAGTTCTCTTAAGGCTTAACCGCCTAGAGAGTGATCTTGACTGAGTTTGGAATCAGGGTAAGAATGTAGGACTAGAGGTAGTAGTTGATATCAATGCAAATACTCAAAATCAACTACATTCTGAATCTCTCAATTTAGCGAGCCTTATCAAAAATAAAAATAGGCAGGACCAATGTCTAGTAATTCATGCTGCTCTTAAGGCTGGAAATAGCTCCAAGTGGTATCTTGACAGTGGGTGCTCCAGACACATGACTGGTGATCAAACTCACTTCTGTGACTACTCAGAATTTGATGGTGGGTCTGTCACGTTTGAAGATGGGAGCTCTGCCAAAATAATTGGGCAAGGAACAATAGTTGGACCAGGGCTCCCCAAAATTAAAAATGTTCTTTATGTGGAAGGTCTAAAACATAATCTCCTTAGTATCTCACAAATCTGCGACAAGGAACACATGGTCACCTTCTCAAAAGATGTGTGTAGAATCTTAGATCATATAGGAAAATCTATCATGAAAGGTTTACGCACAAGTGACAACTGCTACGTTATTAAAAGTAGTAATGAGAATGTATTGTCCACAAAATGTCATATGGCTATGAAAGCGAGTCCAAACTATGGCACCAAAGGCTGGGACATGTTCCTATCGAAACTTAGCGAAGTTAAGTTTGAGGAATTTGGTAAGAGGCCTTCCCAAAATTAGAAAGGAAGAAAAGATTGTGTGTGATGACTGTCTAAAGGGTAAACAGATAAAAGTCAGACACAAAAAAGGCAACCACCATAGCAACATCAAAGCCATTGAATTTGCTACACATGGACCTAGTAGGTCCCACCAAAGTTGAAAGCCATGGCAGAAAAAGATACTTCTTGGTGGTAGTAGATGATTACTCTAGATTTACTTGGGTCGCCTTTCTTCAAGAAAAATTTAATGGTTTTGATGAATTTGTAATTATGGCAAAGCGACTCCAAAATGAGAAAGGATACTGCATAAATTGTATCAGGAGAGATCATGGTGGTGAATTTGAAAATGAGCAGTTTTAAAGATATTGTGATGAGAAAAGAATTCGCCACTAATTCTCAGCCCCAAAAACTCCACAGCAAAATGGAGTTGTAGAAAGAAAGAATTAAGTACTGCAGGAAATGGGATCAGTTATGTTGAATGGAAAGGATATGGCCAAACGCTTCTGGGCTGAAGCAGTCAATACCGCTTGTTACATAATAAATAGAGTAGGTTTAAACAAAACACCATATGAGCTATGGTACGGAAAACAACCTAGTGTGAAATACTTCCGTGTCTTTGGCTGTAAATGTTATATCCTGAAAGACAGAGAACATCTAGGAAAGTTTGAGTTTAAAAGTGACAAAGGCATCTTTCTTAGGTATGCCTTGAATAGTCGTGCTTATAGAGTATACAATCTAAAGACCCTCACCATTCAAGAATCAGTTCATGTGGTGGTTGATGACCAACCCCATGAAGAAGAAAGTCCCTTGAATGAATTAGAAGATGATGTGGATTCATGCATTCTAGGAAAATCAGATAACAAATCTTCCACATCTAATAAACCTCAACCGTCATGTAACATACCCATCATTAAGGATCACCCTTTAAATCAAATCATTGGAGATCCTAATGATGGTGTAAGAACTCATCGTCAGATAAAAAGCATTTAGAGTTTTTTTTGCTTCACCTCAAAGATTGAGCCCAAGAATATTGTGGAAGCTCTTCAAGATGAATATTGGATAAATGTTATGCAAGAAGAACTTCAACAATTTCAGAGAAATGAGGTATGACAACTGGTTCCCAGACCACTTTTTACAAATATCATCGGAACCAAATGGATCTTCAAGAATCAATCCGATGAATCTAGCAATGTGATTAGAAATAAAGCAAGATTAGTACCTCAAGGATATTCACAGATAGAAGGCATTGATTTTGATGAAACATTTGCTACTGTAGCTCGCCTTGAGTCAATCAGGATTCTCATGTCTATTACATGTGCGTTAAAATTTAAACTATTTCAAATGGATGTCAAAAGTGCATTCTCAATGGGGTACTTGATGAAGAAGTTTATATAGAACAACCTAAGAGATTTTCAGACCCTAAGTATCCTCAACATGTCTATCGATTGAGCAAAGTACTTTATGGTCTCAAACAAGCACCACGTGCTTGGTATGAACGTTTAACCCAATTTCTTTTAGACCACAAATTCTGTAGGGGTAGTGTAGATAAAACACTATTCACACAAAAGACAGAGAATTCATTGCTTATTGCCCAGATCTATGTGGATGACATAGTCTTTGGTTCTACATGTGAAGATACTGCTCATAGCTTCGTCAAACTCATGAAATCTGAATTTGAAATGAGTATGGTTGGTGAGTTGAACTTCTTCTTGGGACTGCAAGTGAAGTAATTGCACAATGAGATTTTTGTATGTCAGACCAAGTATGTAAAAGATCTAGTAAAAAGATTTGGACTTGAATCTGACCGTACCTATCATACTCTCATGAGCACCACACTCAAACTCTCCAAAGATCTAAATGGCAAGAGTGTAGATCAACACCTGTACCGTAGCATGATAGGAAGCCTACTGTATCTCACAGTAAGTCGTCCAGATATATCATTTAGCATGAGAGCATGTGCGTGATATCAGGCTGATCCTAAGGAATCACACCTAATAACAGTTAAAAGAATCGTCAAATATATAGCTGGAACAACCACTTTTGAACTATGGTATCCTTTTGAAACATCTACCATCATTGCCGGATATTCAGACACCGATCGGGCTAGACATTTAGATGACCGCAAATAAACCAGTGGCAGCTGTTTCTATATCAGAAATTGTTTGGTATCTTGGCAAAGCAAGAAACAAATTTCAATATCTCCGTCCACTGCTGAGGCCGAATACATCGTTGCAGGTAGTTGTTGTGCACAACTCCTCTAGATGAAACAAATACCGCTGGATTATGGGATTGAGCAATCCATGATGACTCTCTTCCGTGACAACACTAGTGCCATCAACATTTCAAAAAATCCTATTCAACATTCTCAGACCAAGCATATTGACATTCAACATCATTTTATCCGAGAACTTGTTGAAGAAGAGATTATTGTGTTGGACTATGTGTCTATAGAAAAATAACTCGTTGATATCCTAACACAGTCGCTTGATGCAAATAGGTTTAGTGATCTTTAGAAATCGATTGAATTATGCGCAAATTAATGGAAAGCTCAGTCAAGTATAAACTAAATAGGCATATCTAAGGACTTTGGTCCTCATTTTTGTTGGCTGGTTAAACATACATGTGCAATATAGGCATATCCTCATGTACTACCATGTTTTATATGTCAAGAGAAATGAAAATTTTCTTTAATTTCTGACATACTCAATGCAATCGAGTCAAATTCGATATCATCGACGACTCTTAGGACGACAAAGTCTTAACCGTTGGTCCTTTCCAATGGACATTGGAAATAGCTGTTGGTTCTTCCCAACAGTCATCGACACAGTCTTCTATGTCATTATGAGCCCAAGTTCGATGATATCGAATATAGTTCGATGTCGTCGACACTCTCTAGTATAAAAAGGGAACGAGAGCATGAAACATTTCACAGCTTGGTTCTATCTTTTCTGGTTTTTTCTATCCTCCAGCCTTATAAGCTCAAGAAAATGGTGAAAGGCAAAGGTAAGGAACTTCTTTGCACTAAATCTGCGAAAACTCAGAAATCCAAGAATAAGAAACAGACAACAAATAGCTCTCCTCCTAACCGATTGGATTGGGAGCAAGTTACGATAGCGGAACGTATTGTCCTTACCAATGCTATAGATCCATACTGAGTGGATCTTCTGTTGGAAACAATAGGGTGGCAAAATATACTCAATCTAGGTGGTCCCTACCAATATGAGTTGACTCATCAATTCTTCAATAGCTGCCACATTGTTCGTGATAATACCCCATGTATTAGACTGGAGTTCATGCATCAAACAAAACTCATTGCTCCAATCATACTTGGCCGTCTCCTAAACATCGAAGTGACTCGAATCCCAGTCACTGAGCAAAATCTGAATGGATTAGGAATATGGGGGGAGATTACACGTGCATTGTGCCAAGGTGCCACAGTTCCTAGAGATGATGAAAATATGCTTCATGTTAACTATCTTGGAACCACCTCCAAGATCCTCCACAGTATCTTCAATACAAATGTGTATCCATGTGGCACAAAGGGAAGTAATCTCACCCCTTTTGCACTTAATTTCCTATATGATGTGTATCAAGAAGTTCCTGTGTATTTGCCGACCCTTATACTAGGGCAATTGACTCGTATAGTCAAAGGGGAACATCCTGATACACTCCCTTTTCATCTCTCATATGCAAGCTAGCACATTTTATGGGCCTGCCACCAATTTCAGATAAAATACAACCAAAGGTATGGTTCGATGATGATGCGCTCCACCAGTTGTACCTAACCACCTCATACAAACCGGATAGTCCTCCTATTCCTAATCCTCAGGCAGAAAACAGTCAGTGGCCAAATCCGCCAACACCATGGGGATCTAATCGGACGCGCTGCACAGTCCTGAGTCAGTCACCAATCACCAGCATCACAAACTTGAACGTCATGTGCCGAATGGACAAGCTGGTATTGACGAGCGTCTTCATAACTGCGAGAAGCACCTGACTGGGGTCGAGGACAAAATCGATGCACTCCAGCACACTACACAGCAAGTCCTTAACTTGCTAACAGATGGAGAAACTCGAGCACCTTAGTTGCTAAAGGAGTGGTCGGTATGGATGTGCCCATAAATGGACGACGTAGTTAAAATTTATTTTTGCTTATGAATGGGGGCCAAATGACGGTTGTTTTTGGTTGTATAGCCCATGGTTGGGTTAAATATTTTGGATTGATTGCCCCCTGAATGAGGAGAATACTTTGTTTTGGTATGCCCATGGATGGGCTAGATGATATATTTTTGGATGCTTATCTTCTGCCAAGCTGGGGCAGTTACTTTTGATTACGCTTAATATAAATTTCCATACATGATGATATCTCTAAATTTACATTTCTATGGGAATGCATACTGGTTATGGAGTGATGATTACTGTTTAACTATCCTTGAAAGGGTTTAATTCTGCTATGAAAGAATGTTTCTATTACTCTATATTCTTATGCTTATCTGTGTATTAGCTGTCATCTCTGGAATATTAACTAATTTTTGAGGATATGTTTACATGTTAGAAACTACTAATCATTTATTCTATGAACTGAGATTTCTCTGTCATGAGTTGTTCCCCACATGGCTCTCTTATTGCCTTACTTCTCCTAATTTCTCTAATGTCAACTTTAGTCATTCAATCTATTATTGGTATATACTAACCTTTGTCAATGACTGACAAAAAGGGGGAGAACAAATCCCACCATGAGAATACTTTGGATATATGGTTTTAAGCATGGTGATGCAGGTGATAGGGGGAGCAGCTGTTTTAAGAAATTGTGTGTGAACTCTATAGTATATTTGTAAATTGTGTAAAGTTCATGTACACACTATTTAAGATGTTGTTCTAGGTGTGTTTTAGGTGTTTTGTCATGTAATTGACAAAGGGGGAGATTGAAAGTGCCCTGGTTTATCACTTAGCATGAGTGTTGAGTCAATGAGTCACGTGGGCCCCATATGAAGATCGTTCAAGACATTGCCTCAACCGGATGTGTGTTCAGAGCTCATCACAGGTAAACTTAGCCTCACATCCCCATGTCCCAAAACACCCAGGTATTAAATCCTTAAAAAGCTTAGAACATCATAGGAGTATAAGTATGAAAACTGATTTTGCAAACAGGAAAATTCTCTAAGTTTTCATCTTTCTTCGATGTATCGGGATTACATTGATGATATCGAACAAATGTTTTCGATAACATTAACACATCCTTGATAACATTGAATTGAGGTTTTTCATGTTCAGCAACCAAAATGATATTTGGACAATATTCCCGATGAATCGACCGAGATTCGATGACATCGGAATTCAAATTCCGATGACATCGAGCAAGGGTCGATATCATCGAATATAGGCTAGTTTGTGTCCAGCAAGCTTCAAAGGTAAATCGAGAATTTCGTCGATAACTCGAAATGAGCCTCAATAACATCGGAATTCAAATCCTGATGACATCGAGGGAGATTCGATATCATCGAATTCGAACAAGTCATGACCAAAGAATCGAGCTACCCTCGATAATATCGAATTCGGACAAGTTTGATAGGAAAATCATCTGGATATGATCAAAGAATTGAGCTACCCTCGATAATATTGAAATTCAAATATTGATCATATCGAAACAATGTCGATGACATCGATTTCGGACAAAGGAATGTTTAGGAATCTCTCAAGGAAAATCTTTTGAAAAGATCGATGTAACGAATTAGGGTTCGATATCATCGACATTTGAAATTCGATAATATCAAAGTAGGCTCGATGACATCGAATCCAGCCTATACATGTCCAACAAGCTTTCTTAAAATATTCATTGAAAAGATCGATGTATCGAAACTGCTGTCGATGATATCGAAATTCAAAATTCGATAACATCGACGAATGTTCGATGACATCGATCCTCTGTAAAAAAGGTCCAGGTGTATACTTCAGTTGAGTTCGTATTATCGAACCTTGATTCGATGGAATCGAAAGTATACGTTTGATTACATCAAATCAGGTCCGATGATATTGGACTTAGTCAGAAACTGACATCTTTATTACCATTGGATCTTTTTACCTATAAAAGGGGAGCTTGCCCTAGGTTGCTGTATTGACAAAAAGAGAGAGTGCTTTGAGAGAATAACTGCATATCACCTACCCTAAGCCCTTTTTCACATAGGGAATTCATTCTTCAATCTACCCTCATCATCGATATTCAATAGAGTGGATTGGTGAATTTTAATGCCCTGAATTTCGAGGGTCGAGCAAAGCTCTACTCCTGAGATTCAGAACATCACTTATGCAGTATGGATGATGATATTCAAATTCCTTCCATATTAATGAGACAAGCATGTGTGGGATTATACTAAACAACACATCATACTCCGGATATAATTAAATTAAGCAAGTGGAAGTCTGAAACATATCTATTTAAGCATGTGGGTGTTTCACAAACCTCCAGAGTATGAGTATGTAACCGGGTTTAATATATACATGAATTGTTTCAAAATAAACAAATATGGAAATGTAAAGTGTCCAACTAAGCCAGATATCCCAGTGGTCCCTGCGCATCGGCACGGGGTCTACATCGACCCGCCCGAGAGCTGAAAGTAGGAGAATTCCTCCTCCTCATTCATAAAATCCTGCACCATTGCATAGACTTCATCAGCACCTGCATCTAAATCAGAGTCTGACTGGTGTTTTAAAACATCGTCCCGGAGTGGGAGTGAGTGATCAACCAGTGGTATTATAAGGCAAAAGTTAACATGTTATCAAGTCAATCAAGCAGTAATGATAAAGCAATCAAACAATCACTTCATAACTACTCTTTTTAATGCATGAATGGAGTGCAAGTAATGATGTATGACCTCGCATCGAAGCTCCCTCACAAGCGACTCCGACAACCTATTTCGCATATGACAACACTTCCTCAAAACGGTACAACTTCATCACCTTTAAAGCACATCCTAACTAATGCAGTGCAATGCATGGTCATGTTAGCCAGGTAATTAATTAAGTTTATTTATACAGCAAGTTTGGGAAGCTAGGGACCTCCCATTATATCGTTGAGCCGAATCGAAGGATCCATCTAGGTTCGTCACTCCTAGTCAAACACATACAATAGGCAAGTTGTAGGGTCATCACTCTTAATTAAACACATACAATAGGCAAGAATTTATACTCGCGGTCACTACGGGGAGGATCGTTACCTCAGCATAGGCCGATAGCTCGAGCACAGTGTCCCATACCTTCATTGTCTGGATCACGAGTCTTAGTTACTCATTGGTCACTATGGGGAGTTTCGTCACCCCAGCGTAGGCCGACAGCTCGAACACGGTGTCCCATACCACCATGCCCGGCTCATGAGTCTTAGCGGATCATGGTACCATGGTTAAAGTGGGCCTTTACATTGGTGAGGGGTACCTTAGATTCAAGCAGTAGTTCCATACAGGGTAAACACACCATAGGCCAATCATTTCATTAGGCAAGCTCGATTAGTATGGGCACACATTGACTTAATTGACATGGAACGCATAAGCACTCCTCGTGGCCTAACGACTGTCAACAATCGTCGTGTGACCCAGATTCATTGAGTATACCCAATGTGGTGAAACTAATTCGGCCACCCGAACAGGGACTGTTACCGATTGCCTGGGCTACATTGTAGCCCCAATCCTACTCATATGCAACTAACAAACACATGTGATATTCATCTCAGCATTTAACAAATAATCCAAGTGGATTCCTCACTTGAGCATTTCATCGAACACATTAATCATGTTGCCAAACGCTTGCATTTGATCAATTAATTACATAGAGGAAAATATGATTACATAAAGGAAATTATACCTATGCATACGACAATAAAGAATCCTACCTTAATACTCGTAGCAACTATAAATCATCAACAATTTCTCATTCAGACAATTCGTCAAACCCATAGACTAGGTTAGTTATAACATATGTTTTATCAATTCCTTATACAGAGAGATCAACATGCATATGACAATGATGAATCCTAGATTAGTAATCATGGCATGCACAAATCATTTTTAAACGCTCATTCAAATATTTCAACAAACACATGGGATTCATCTTTTACTCATCATAGTTCATAGGTGTATATCATATAGAAATCGACGTATCTAAGACAATACGGTAGCAATCAAGTTAGACATAAATCATTAGCTATCATGAAAGCATTGATAAACCGCAACCTAAGCATTTATAGTCCGAACCTTTAGTCGGAATACTCGATTTGGACTCGGTCCAAACTCTACGTTTCTTAAAATGGAACATCGGGCACCTAAATGACGAGACTGGTTAGCTAGGTTGACGAATAATTATCCTAGATCTCTACAACGATATTAGGGTTAGGATTTCTTACCCAAAATCGTAGCCGAAAAAGGTTGGGTAGCGCAACGGGACGAAGATTTGGTACGTGGATTCGTGGGAGAGGATTCCTATAGCGATCTCCCAAAATCTCTCTTCTCTCGTTCCTCTTTTCTCCTCTTTTCTCCTCTCTTTCCCTTAAGGTTTTTGTGAAATTTTTATATGGGAGTGAGGGAGAGAAATAAGGTCTATTTAGCCCAGAAGTGATGCAAATGGCCCTAGGGCCACTTTATACATAGTTTATACCATTTGGGCGGCTGTTTCTGATGAACAGGGCTCATAGAGAGGCCCACGACTCCTCTACGTCATAGGTTACACTCCCTGATAGTGGATCTATGCTAGGACACGGTTTCGGTGCGATCGGATAAGCCGATCAACCGTGGGGAGCCTACGTCAGATCAACGGTCATACTTACTCAATCGGGGCCACGGTTATACGGATATGTGTAGGGAAATTTCCTTTCCCCATGTGTGAAGTTTGGTCAGAAACTAACGGTCTGAAATCCTCAATTTCACGTGAGAGCGAACGGCCCAATTACTTAAGTTTCATTTCATTTTCTAAAGGTATTCGCGTTCCTCACGCACTTCACTCATGGTTCAAATTGGGCCCTTTGGGACACTATTTGGGCTTGATTCCCACGATGGTTGTCAAGCCCAGCAGGACAGACCTAACCCTATAGTTTTGCAGTCATCGGACCTCGACGTGTGGTCTAGGTCCGATATGGGGTTTCAATGTACTCCCAAGAGCGACAGGCTCATGGGATTTCTCCTAGGTCTTTAGGTAGCATTGAGCCAGTGGTACTCATGGTTTTAGGCCCTCTCATTTGTGAGAATGGTGGCCCAAGCTTAATCCACCAATTATTTAGTACTTAACTAAATCCCATCTAAATTACACGACAGGATGTGGTCCTTAGGTTGTTCTGCCTGAGGTGGTACTCGAGTCTTTGTACGGATTTTTTTTGGGACGTTATAATCTACCCCCCTTAAAGAAAAATTTCGTCCCCGAAACTAGTACCTTTTCGTACTCCTTGAGGATTTGTGGGTAGTTCTTATGGACTTCAGCTTCCGTTTCCCGAGTAGCTTCCTCCTCGGTGTGGTGTGTCCATAATACTTTCACGAGTGGGATAACTTTACTGCGCAACACTTGTTCTTTCCTATCTAGAACACGCGTGGGCCGCAATACATAGGTGGCATCTTCTCTTATTTGTACCTGCTCCCACTTAATAATATGAGTGGGGTCGGGAACAGACTTCTTCAGCATTGACACATGAAATACGTTGTGTATGCCTGCAAGTGGTGTGGACAAGGCGAGGCGGTACGCCACCACACCCACTCGGTCTAGAATCTGGAATGGCCCAATGAACCTCAGTGTGAGTTTCCCTTTCCTGCCAAAACGAAGTACTCCCTTCATTGGAAAAACTTTAAGGAATACATGGTCCCCAACTTCAAATTCCAACTGTCTATGTCTCGTATCAGCATAATTTGCAGACCCGCTGATGGTAGAGAGTCGAATATGGTGGAGTTCGTGCGAGATTTCGAATAGCAGCTGACAGTGAAGGAACCATTCGAGAGCATCGCACACTTCCATGTGCAATCACTTATTGACGATTGAATCATTGTAGCTCAGAAAGAAGATGAGTTGTTGGTGAAGATGAGAGAACGTGCAAGCGACAGTGAAGAATCAAAATGGAGAATTGGTTTATATGAAGGTTTGCGGTATCGTGGTTGCCTATGCGTCCCGAACCTTCACGACTTGAGGAGAGAAGTTCTAGAGGCTGCACATAGTTCAAAGTTGGCGATGCATTCAGGTAGTACAAAAATGTATCAGGACGTGAAGCGTTCGTACTGGTGGGACAACATGAAGCCCAAATAGCAGACTTTGTATCACAATGCCTCACGTGCCAGCAAGTCAAGGCCGAGCACCACCGACCCCCTGGTTTACATCAGCCCATGCCCATAACTGAGTGGAAGTGGGATTTCATATCTATGGATTTCATTTTCGAGTTACCAAAGACGAGAGAGGGGCATGACTCCATTTGGGTGATTGTGAACCGGTTGACAAAGTCGGCCCATTTCCTCCCGATTCGAGTTTTTAATTCAACAGATGACTTGGCCAAGCTGTACATTAAAGAGATAGTACGACTGCATAGAGTTCCTCTAGAGATTGTGTCTGACTGAGACACACGATTCACGTCTATGTTCTGGACATGAATACAAGAGGCGATGGGGGTGAAGTTGAAGTTTAGTACCGCGTTCCACCCACACACCGATGGGCAGATGGAATGGGTAAATAGATACTCAATAACATGTTGCGAGCATGCATACTTAACTTCAAGGATAGCTGAGATGATTGTCTCCCTTATGCTGAATTTTCTTATAACAACAGCTTTTAAGCATGCATTGGCATGGCTCCTTACGAAGCCTTGTATGGACGCCCATGTCGAGCTCCACATTGTTGGGTGGAAGTTGGCGAGAGGCATAGGCGATCACCCAATCCTCCTGCATAAGTACACAACCTAAACCAATTCGAGAGGCGTCAGTGTAAATAGGATATTTGACCCCTTGCTCTGACAGCAATAGTACGGGCACAGTCGTCAGCTTGTCCTTTAATTCTTGAAAGGATGCCTCTGCTTTCTCATTCCAAGCAAATTTAAGATCTTTCTGAGTAAGTTGGGATAATGGTCGGGCTATCTTGGAGAAATCTTTAATGAATCGGCGATAATAGCCGGCAAGTCCGAGGAAACTCTTCACTTTTGTAACTGAGTCGGGCTGCTCCCAGTCTTGTACCGCGGTCACCTTGGCAAGGTCCTCGACGATTCCTTCTTTAAAAATCACATGTCCTAAGAACTTGACTTCTTCCTTCCAGAAGTCATATTTTTGGTAATGTGCAAACAACTGATTCTGCCTAAGAGTATCAAAGACTGCTCGTAAGTATTCTTCGTGATCTTTATGACTCTTTGAGTATATCAAAATGTCATCTATGAATACGATGATGAATCGGTAAAGATACGGCCGAAACACCCGGTTCATGAGATCCATGAATACGGTTGGTGCATTTGTAAGTCCAAACGGCATCACAAGGAATTCATAGTGCCCGAAGCTGGTCCTGAAAGCTACTTTCTGTACGTCTTTATTCCTTATGCACAACTGATGATACCCGCCCTGTAAGTCTATCTTAGAAAAATACTGAGCCCCCTTCAATTGGTCGAACAGGTCATCTATCCTGGGCAGAGGATACTTGTTCTTTACCGTAACGTGATTTAACCTGTGATAATTTATACACAAATATAGCGATCCATCATTCTTTTTCACAAACAACACAGGTGCTCCCCAAGGAGATACGCTCGGCCGTATAAAACCCGAGTCTAAGAAATCATCAATCTGCTTCCTTAGTTCCTCTATTTCACACGGAGGCATGCAGTGCGTCGGTAAGGAGATAGGTGTCGCACCTGGCACAAGGTCGATGGTAAAGTCGATCTCGCGTTGAGGAAGTAGTTTAGGGATTGTTCTGAACACATCCGTGAAATCTTGGACTACTAGCGTGTCCCCAAGTGGCAGACCATCACAATTTTCCAATAGGGAAGCGTAACAACGAATGCAGTAAGCACAACTGACCTGAACTGGGAAGGTGAAGGTTGTGCCCTCGGGTCCATGGGCTGTCACCAATCTGGTTTCATAGTCGATCTCTGCCTTTATTTCGGTGAGCCAATCCATGCCGAGGATGATGTCGTAATGATATATTTGGGTTACAATCAGGTCAATGCACACCACTCAGCTCCCTAAGTCTATCGGGCAACTCTACAAAGCTTAGTGGCGTCTGAGAAGGTTCCTTTTGTGACAATGACTCTCACCTCAATCATAAGGGTAGTGTCCAATCCTAATCGCTTGACGATAGAGCATGCTATCATAGAAATAGTGGACCCAGTGTCCACTAATAGGAATACAGGTGTACCTTGGATGTGGGCAGCGAATTCAAAGGCTAGCGGTACTGCAACTGCTGATTCAGATGCTTCGGCGGCTAGTGCATGTACGCGAGCTTGTTGCGGGCGGTTAGGCAGCGCTGTCATAGGCCATTAAGGTGACCTATTTCGAGATATAGGAGGTCAGTTGTATGGTTGTGTCGGTGCTACAGATCGTAGAGGCGGAGTCGAAATAGCATGCGGTGGCTGGCGGTTGACCCTCTGAGGCGGCATGTAGCCATTATCCTTCATCTTGGTAAAGCAGAAGGGGTTAGTATGGCCCACTTTGTTACAATAGGTACACTAAAGATCGGATCGCCACTGTTGAGCCGGCGGAGCCATTGGTCTTAGAGGCCAGTTCACACGCGGCCTCTTACCAAGAAACGGTCGGTTCTGCAATTCAGGCCTAGGCCTCGAGCCCATTGGCATGCGTGTTCGAGACACCCGTTCACCATCTTGCTTAGCTCGCAGGGACATGTTCACTAGCTCAGCATAGTTGGGGATGCTAGCGCAACACATCTTGGTGTTGATGTCAGCCCGCAGCCCTTCTGAAAATCGTCGCATTCTCATCGGCTCATTTGCCAAAATCAAAGGAGCATATCTAGCCAGCTCCGTGAAATGGTTCTCGTATTCTGCCACTATCATTCCCCCCTGTCTGAGGCGGAGGAATTCGCCCTCCTTTTCATTACGACAAGTGAGGGGGAAGTATTTCTCGTGGAAGCATACCTCAAACTCGTCCCACGTCCACATAAATCCTGTAGGAACAATTCGTAGGACACTATCCCACCACACGTTGGCTTCCTTTTCTAACATGTAAGCCACAAGCTCGACCTATTCCGCTTTAGAGCAGTGTAATGGCCTAAGCATCTTGGATATTCTATCCAACCAATATTCGGCCTCCTCGGGTCTATGAGTACCCGCAAAAGTGGGAGGACAGAGGCCCTGAAAGCACTCACACAGGCCACTTGCAGTTATAGTCTCAGTAGTCTACACGTGTGGCATCGGCGAGGCCACATTTATATTTTGTGTGATGGCCCCGCTATAGTTGCCAGAACATGTTGTTGTTGTTGCATTAAGAGCATCATCTGCTCTAACCTATCAGGGGGAGAGGCTGCCTGAGGCATGTGTGGCATCGATGAAGACGCGCGGTTTTGACATAGAACCAGTGGTGCACTCGGTGTCGGCCCATCCTACATCGTCTCGCTACTCGGACCCAATCTAGGGTCCGTTTGGCTATCACTCGGGAGAGGGCCCCGTCAACCAACTCGCCAAGTGGGAGACGTGCCATGTTCCGAGTAGTTTTAGGAGGCATTCCCTATATATAACATAGGGTACTGTATTTATGGGATTATGTAACGTCTTGGAAAAATCCGTACAAAGACCCAAGTACCACCTCAGGAAGAAATACCTAAGGACCTTATCTTGTTGTAATTTAGGCAAAAATTAGTTAAGTACTAAACTAAATAATCGGTGGATTTAGCTCGAACCACCATTTCCACAAATGAGAAGACCTAAAACCATTAATACCACTGACTCAACACTACATAAAGACCTAGGGAAAATCCCAAGAGCCTGTTGCTCTCGGGAGTGCATTGAAACCCCGTATCAGACCACACGTCTTGTGCTTGTCATGACTACTAATCTAGGATTCATCGTTGCCATATGTATGCTGACTTCTCTGTATTAGGATTTGCTAAAATATATGTTGTAACTAACCTAGTCTATGTATTTGGTGAAGTGTAGTCTAAGTGTTTGATGAATTGTTCGAATGAGAATTTTTTGATGATTTGTATGTATTACGAATGTTAAGATAGGGTTCTCTCTTGCCTTATACATATGTATAGTTTCTTTCATGTAATCATATTCGCCTCTATACAAATGATTGATAAAATGTTAGTATTTGGTAACATGATCAAGGTGTTTAATGAAATGCCCAAATGAGGATTTCACTTGGATTGTTTGTTAAATGTTGAATTGATTATCACATGTATTTAATTGCTACATCTGAGTAAGATTAGGGCTACAACTTAATCCAGGCAATCGGTAACAGTTCCAGTTTAGGTGACCGAATTAGTCTCACCACATTGGATATATTCGGTGAATCCGGGTCGCACGACGACTGTCGATAGTGGTTAGGCCACAAGGAGTGCTTATGCGCTCCATGTCGATTAAGTCAATGTGTGCTCATACCAATTAAACTTGTCAAACAAACCGATTAGCCTATTGTGTGTTTACCATGTATGGACAACACTACTTGAATCTAAGGAACCACTTACCAAAGTAAAGGCCCGTTTCAACCACGTACCATGATCCGCTAAGACTCATGAGCTGGGCATGGTGGTATGGGACACCGTAGTCGAGCTGTTGACCTACGCTAGGGTGACGAGCCTCCCCGTAGTGACCAGTGAGCAACCAAGACTTGTGAGCAGGGCATGGTGGTATGGGACACCGTGTTTGAGCTGTCGGGCTAAGCTGAGGTGACGAGCCTCCCCGTAGTGACCGCGAGTATAAACTTTGAATTTACCTATCAACTGGCTTTCATTAGGAGTGATGCCCTACAACTTGCCTATCGTATGTGATTAACTAGGATTGACGACCCCATATGGATCCTTCGGTTTGGGTCAATGATATAAAGGGAGGTACCTTAGCTTCCCGAACCTGCTGTATGAATAAGCTTAGTTAAGTACCAAGCTAACACGGCCATGCATCGTATTGCATTAGTTATGATGTGCTTTTGGCGAGGAAGGTGCACTTTAGGAAGCGTTGTCATATGCAAAATTGGTTGTTGGAGTCGCTTTTGAGGGAGCTTTGTGTGAGGGCATACATCATTGCTTGCACTCTATTCATGCATTAACAAGAGTAGTTAGGAAGTGATTGTTGTATTACTTTATCATTACTGCTTGATTGACTTGATAACATGTTAACCTTTGCCTTATAGTACCACTGAGTTGATCACTCACTCCCACCCTGGGACAGTGTTTTAAAACACCAACCAGACTTTGGTTTAGATGCAGATGATGATGAAGTCTATGTAAAGGAGCCGGACTTCATGGATGAGGAGGAAGAGTTCTCCTACATTCAGCTCTAGGGCGGGTCTATGTAGATCTCGTACCGATGCACAGGGACTATAGAGATTTTTGGCTTAGTGGAACGCATTTACTTTCCGCATTTTGTATATTTTGAAATAACACATGTATATATTTAGTCCAATTACATACTCATACTCCGGAGTTTGTGAAACACTTTCATATTTAAATACATATGCTTCAGACTTTCGCTTGCTTAATTTAATTATATCTGGAGTATGATATGTTGTTTTGGTATCATCCCACTCATGTTTAACTCATTAATATGGACGAAATCTAAACATCATTATCCATATTGCATAAGTGATGTGCTGGATCTCAGGAGTAGAGCTTTGCTTGACCCTCAAAATTCAGGGCGTTACAGATTAGGATAACATCATCAACTTTTTCCAAACATTCTACTCATTTCTAAACAAAAGGAGCTTCATGCATTACATTTAACAAAATTTGTCACAGTTACATATGATGTGGCATTACATGTACTATGGCAAAGAATACATGAAAGCTTACTATAAAAGACTTCAACACTTACCAATCCTAGCATCCAAACTAGGCCTATCCAAGGCTACTAGAAAAAGCAAGGAAAGCAAAAACAAACTATACTACTAATCCTCCGATTATGGCGAAGGCGGAGGTGCTCCCTTATCCTGCATGCAGCACAGGAGGGCCTTCAGGGTACGGGATATCCTCTTGAATTTCTACTTTAGGTAGGCCTGGTTTTCCTCGAACTTCTGCTTCATGTAGGCCTGGTTTTCCTCGATCTTGGACATGCAGGCATCTAGGGTGGCCAGGTCATGGCGGTCATCATGAGCAGTAAGAGCCCCCCCCCCCCCCCCCCCATCTAAGTCCTAGGCATCCTCTTCTTCCTCTTGTTCCTCTTCTTCACTGCCTTCCTCTTCTTCGATCTCTTCTTCTATCTCATCCCCGAACTCTTCAATTTTGGCATGGCATTGCCTGAGGCCTATTCTCATGTTGTTGAGGGTAGTCTCGCTGATGAAATGGACAGGGGCGAGGTTGTCCATGTGGAGCCTGAATCTGAAGTTGCGTGCAATCTTGCAAATGAGTTTGCTGAATGGGAGGGACGAGTCCCCCCGAGTAGATTATGCCGTATTAATTATCTAGGTCAAGGTAAGAGTAGGCAGGCACACCTTTTCTACCTATCCAACTCGGTACAGGAAGTCCACCATAAATCTAGTGCATTCTGTGCGGTTGCTCCATCTAGGATACATGTTGTAAGTGCATATATGGTGGAGTAGGCGGTAATCCTCCGTCATGCGTGTCGTTATGAGGTTGTTCCCTCGCCTCCAATTATCAAGTTGGCCGTAAAGGAAGCGAGTGCGACGATCTCTCTCTTGTCCACTAGCGAGATTAGTCTCATTGACATGCACGACACCACGCTCCACTCCCATGATATGTGCCATGATATCCACATCAACCCTTATTTCTGTTCTTCTCAACGGGATGGTAAACTGGAGAGGCTCAAGAGTTGGGTCCCTTATGTGTACATAGAAGGCTCATACGGTGCCCTCACTAGCATGTGTTTTTCCTTCAAATATGGGACCCCACCTGTTCTCTAGGAGGTGGTAGATCACTGGATATATCCCAAATAATTTCTCATCCATGTGAGCTTCGAAAACCACCTTGTGATTACGAAACTTACCGAGTTCGATGCCCGTCGATATAGACCTCTCTACCAGGATTTGAGGGTCAAGGTCGCACTTCGACCTCCGCTCGGCGCTCGCACTTGTCTCGGCACTTGTCTTCTTTTTAGTACGACTTGGACGACTTGGCCTGGCCTCATCCGGGGCCGCTCTCTTCTTTCCCATAAGGGAAAGGAGCGTCGAAATGGAGAAGATGGTGGTCACGATCTCGAAAAGAGCCATGAAGATAGAAACAATTTGAGAATGGAGTGGATTTGAAGGTATGGGGGTTATGAGACACAAAAGGAGGGTTTTGTGCTCAAATGAGTGAGAATAAGGGAGATTAGGAGATGTAAAGGATGGTTTTAGAGAAATAATGGTGGAGGGGTGTAGGATGTAAAGAAAATGGGGGATTTGGATATATGGAAATGAAGATTTGAGAGAGGAAGGGGGGGTTTTAGAGAGTTTGGAGGGGTTGGAAATAGTCAAAATGAGGGAAAATGGGTGATATGAAGGTTAAAAGGGGGCCCCCACATGTGGGAGGGACCCACCTTGCTTAGTCGGCGGCGGCGCATTGCCGATCCAGCGACGTCACCGCGCCCCGCTAGTTCGGCAGGTGGTGCGCCGCCGATCGCGCAGCGCCACCGCGCCCTGCTGGCCTGGTCAGCGGTGCCCCTGCCATCAGGCTGTGGCCACCCCTCCGGTGTTCGTTTTTGGTCTGTGGGACCCCCTGGGCCCATCGAACTCCTTGGTTTGGGTCCTTAAGCCCGTGGGGTTCATTTTTCGTGATCCATCACACGTGTATTCGCGACACCTGGATCCGTTTCTGGTTCAAAATTCATCACTGACGACTCAATCCCCTCGACTGATGGCCCAGAGGCAACTTAGGTCACTACACATGATCTAAGTCCCTCAATCATACGTTATGGACTGAATTACAGTATTTAGTATCGCTTGTCGGTGAAACTTTGAGATCCTAATATCGTCTTTAAATTCCATCGCCCCCTTCCTAAGTCAGAGTGCGTCAGAGTGCATCATGTTAGCCTATAATCCCAGGTCCAGTTTAATCCAAATCATGCTTTGATACCAACTTGTAACACCTCGAATTTCGAGGGTCGAGCAAAGCTCTACTCCCGAGATTCAGAACATCATTTATGCAGTATGGATGATGATATTCAGATTCCTTCCATATAAATGAGTCAAGCATGCGTGGTATTATACTAAACAACACATCATACTCCAGATATAATTAAATTAAGCAAACGGAAGTCTGAAACATATCTATTTAAGCATGTGGGTGTTTCACAAACCTCCAAAGTATGAGTATGTAATTGGGTTTAATATATACATGAATTGTTTCAAAATGAAGAAAAATATGAAAATGTAAAGTGTCTAAGTAAGACAGATATCCTAGTGGTCCCTGCGCATCGGCACGGGGTCTACATCGACCTGCCCGAGAACTGAAAGCAGGAGAATTCCTCCTCCTCATCCATAAAGTCCTGCTCCATTACATACACTTCATCAGCACCTGCATCTAAATCAGAGTCTGATTGGTGTTTTAAAACACCGTCCCAGAGTGGGAGTGAGTGATCAACTCAATGGTATTATAAGGCAAAAGTTAACATGTTATCAAGTCAATCAAGCAGTAATGATAAAGCAATCAAACAATCACTTCCTAACTACTCTTTTTAATGCAGGAATGGAGTGCAAGTAATGATGTATGCCCTCGCATCGAAGCTCCCTCACAAGCGACTCGACAACCTATTTCGCATATGACAACACTTCCTCAAAACGGTATAACTTCATCACCTTTAAAGCACATCCTAACTAATGCAGTGCAATGCATGGTCGTGTTGGACAGATAATTAATTAAGTTTATTCATATAGCAAGTTTGAGAAGTTAGGGTACCTCCCTTTATATCATTGACCCGAATCGAAGGATCCATCTAGGTTCGTCACTCCTAGTCAAACACATATAATAGGCAAGTTGAAGGGTCGTTACTCCTAATTAAACACATACAATAGGCAAGTTACAAGAATTTATACTCGCGGTAACTACGGGAAGGATCATCACCTCAGCGTAGGCCGACAGCTCGAACATAGTGTCCCATACCTCCATTGTCCGGCTCACGAGTCTTAATTACTCATTGGTCACTACGGGGAGGCTCGTCACCCCAGTTTAGGCCGACAACTCGAACACGGTGTCCCATACCACTATGCCCAGCTCATGAGTCTTAGTGGATCGTGGTACCATGGTTAAAGTGGGCCTTTACATTGGTGAGGGGTACCTTAGATTCAAGCAGTAGTGTCCATACATGGTAAACACACCATAGGCCAATCAGTTCGTTAGGCAAGCTCGATTAGTATGGGTACACACTGACATAATCGACATGGAGCACATAAGCACTCCTCGTGGCCTAACCACTATTGACAATCGTCGTGCGACCTGGATTCATCGAGTATACCCAATGTGGCGAGACTAATTCGGCCACCTAAACAAGGACTGTTACCGATTGCCTGGGCTACGTTGTAGCCCCAATCCTACTCATATGTAGATAACAAACACATGTGATATTCATGTCAACATTTAAAAAACAATCCAAGTAAATTCCTCACTTGATCATTTCATCGAACACATTGATCATGTTACCAAACACTTGCATTTGATCAATAATTACATAGAAGAAAATATGATTACATAAAGGAAATTATACATATGCATATGACAATAAAGAATCTTATCTTAATACTCGTAGTAACTACAAATCATCAACGATTTCTCATTCAGACAATTCATCAAACACATAGACTAGGTTAGTTATAACATATGTTTTATCAATTCCTTATACAGAGAGATCAACATGCATATGACAATGATGAATCCTAGATCAGTAATCATGGCAAGCACAAATCATTTTTAAATGCTCATTCAAACATTTCAACAAACACATGGGATGCATCTTTTACTCATCATAGTTCATAGGTGTATACTATACAGAAATTGACGTATCTAAGACAATACGGTAGCAATCAAGTCAGACATAAATCATTAGCTATCATGAAAGCATTGATAAACCACAACCTAAGCATTTATAGTCCGCACTTTTTGTCGTAATACTCGATTCGGACTCATTCTAAACTCTACGTTTCCAAAAATGGAACTTCAGGCACCTAAATGACAAGACAGGTTAGATAGGTTGACGAATAACTATCCTGGATCTCTACAACGATATTAGGGTTAGGATTTCTTACCCAAAATCGTAGCCGAAAAAGGTTAGGTAGGACAAAGGGACGGAGATTTGGTGCGTGGATTCGTGGGAGAGGATTCCTGCAGTGACCTCCCAAAATCTCTCTTCTTTTGTTCCTCTTTTCTCCTCTCTTTCCCTTAGGGTTTTTGTGAAATTCGTATATGGGAGTGGGGGAGAGAAATAAAGGCTATTTATAAGACAAGAAGTGATGCAAATGGCCCCAGGGTCACTTTATACATAGCTTATACCCTTTGGGCGGCTGTTTCTGATGAACACAGCTCATAAGGAGGCCCATGACTCCTCTACATCATAGGTTACACTCCCTGATAGTGGATCCATGCTAGGACACGATTTTGGTGTGATCGTATAAGCCGATCGACTGCGGGGAGCCTCCGTCAGATCAACGGTCATACATACTCAATCGTGGCCACAGTTATACGGATATGTGCAGGGAAATTTCCTTTCCCCATGGGTGAAGTTTGGTCAGAAACTAACAGTCCGAAATCCTCAATTTCGCGTAAGAGCGAACGACCCAATTCACTTAAGTTTCATTTCATTTTCTACAGGTATTCACGTTTCTCATGCACTTCACTCATGGTTTAAGTTGGGCACTTTTGGACACTATCTGGGCTTGATTCCCTCGATGGTTGTCAAACCCAGCAGGATAGACCTAGTCATATAGTTTCACGGTCATCGGACCCTTGACGTGCGGTCTAGGTCTGATACGGGGTTTCAATGTACTCCCGAGAGCGACAGGCTCATGGGATTTTTCCTAGGTCTTTAGGTAGCATTGAGCCAGTGGTACTCATGGTTTTAGACCTTCTCATTTGTGAAAATGGTGGCCCAAGCTTAATCCACCGATTATTTAATACTTAACTAAATCCCGTCTAAATTACACGACAGGATGCGGTCCTTGGGTTGTTCTACCTGAGGTGGTACTCGGGTCTTTGTACGGATTTTTCAGGGACGTTACATGAATGAAATTCCTCATTCAAGGATCTTCCAGCTACCACCTTAATGGAAAATCATTAAGCTGGGATCCCTTGAATGTTTAACCAACTTGGAATCTCTCCATCGCTTTAATAGGTAATATTTATTAGAGTAGATTTCATGATAAACTTGACCCAACCCGTCACCTTTATTAGAACATCATCAAGTATTACGGATCGAGGGATCTGAAGAATCTTCATCATCAATGAGGAGATCTTCATCAACGTGCTTAACAGGGTTCACCTACTTATCTGTAAGTCATTAGAGTCTAGAGACCTTGTTGATCATTCCTTGTGTAGGTATAGGTCACAGGTGCTTCTCTCCCCTTTCAAGTCCTCATAGGAGGCCTACGAAGGGACAATACGTGTGGGTGTTGTGTGTTGACCCTTGCTCTTATGTAGGACATAAACTCTAGTTTCTTATGTGGATCCTTGGCCTGTGTGGCCTAAAACTTAGGTTCCTTGTGTGGATCCTTGGACTGTGTGGCCTGAAACCCTAGGTTCCTTGTGTGGATCCTTTGCTCTTGTGTATGGCATAAAAGTGTGCCTTTGTGTAGGCACGTTTAGGTACCTTGTGTAGGTCCTAAAGTCAACCTTGTGTAGGTTGTAAATGTTGGAGGTGAACCTAATTTAAAACCTCCGTTAGTGAAATCCAGTACACTCAAGGGTTGAGTGCGTCCGCCGGGAGTGGAGTAGGCACGTAACAGAACCACTATAAATGATTGTGTTTGAGAGTGTTATTTGCATATTACTCTATCGTGTTTACTTTGAATGTTCTCATGAAGCATGTTAATGTGATTAGAACTGATAAGAATCACATCCAACACACAGTCACATAGTTCATCCATCACAGACTAACTTTATACATTAATTAAATATTGAATAGTCTTGTGATTGGATCCTCTATTTGGCTTGGAAGCCACTAGAGTTAAATTGAAAATATCTTGATAGTTCCATATTAGATCAAGATTAGGTTAATGGGATTTTAAAGTGTCATAAAATTTTATAAAGTCCTATTCACCCCCCTCTAGGACACTTTGACCTATTCATACTTCTACTAGAGCAGTCATTACAGCAATTTCAATCTCTACTGTCATTGAGCACAAAGGTGCCCTTGGATGGTCGATTGTGGACCTCAAGGGAATTGACCCTTTGATTTGTACTCACAGCATTTATTTAGAGGATAATGTCAAGACCTCCTGACAACCACAACGTAGATTAAATCTAAACATTAAAGAAGTGATTAAGGTTGAGGTACTTAAATTATTGAATGTGGGTATCATATACCCTGTATCCGATAGTCAATGGGTGAGTCCAACTCAGGTGGTTCCTAAGAAGTCTGAAATCACCATCGTAGCCAATGCCAACAATGAACTCGTGCCAACTAGAATTACTACTGGTTGGAGAATGTGCATTGACTACAGAAAATTGAATAACGTCACGAGGAAGAACCACTTTCTTTGCCCTTCATTGATCAAAATTTAGAAAGGCTAGCTGGTCACTCATACTATTATTTCCTTGACGGGTATTTGGGCTACAACCAGATAGAGATAGCCCTTAAAGATCAAGAAAAGACTACATTCACATACCCCTTTGGCACCTTTGCTTACCGAAGGATACTATTCAGACTATGTAATGCCCTCGCCACTTTTCAGCGTTGCATGATGAGATTTTTTCTGACATAGTGTGGCAATATCTAGAGGTCTTCCTGGACAACTTCTCTGTCTTTAGTCCATCCTTCAGCGATTTTTTGGAGAATCTTAAATGTGTGCTGAAACGATGTGAGGAAAAGAATTTAGTACTAAATTGGAAAAAGTGTCATTTCATGGTTCGTAAAGGAATCGTGCTTGGACATATCATCTCGTCCAAGGGAATTGAGGTAGATAAAGCTAAAATTGATCTTATCTTGAACTTACCTCCACCCAAGAGCATACGAGACGTGCGATCCGTCAGCCAGCTACCACTGAAGTTTTCGAGCAGTCTGACTTACAGCGTGCTAGTGCGATAGCCCGAGAGTTCCACCAGCATGATCCCCCGAGGTTTAGTGGCGATCCTGACCTTCTGCAGCTGAGGCTTGGCGCACTAAGGTTGCGAGGATTTTTGACACTATTCAGTGTCCTGCGGGCCAGAGAGTATCCCTTACCACCTACCTTCTTCAGGGTAAGGCCCGACACTGGTGGTCATCCGTGTCCAGGATGGTCGGGGCTCAGTTCATTTGGACATGGGAGGAGTTTGTGACCCGCTTCAACCAGAAGTTCTTCCCTGAGCATGTTCAAATCCAGCGGACGATCGAGTTTGAGACCTTAGTGCAGGGCGATATGACTGTATTTCAGTATGAGGCCCGTTTCTTGGCCTTGTCTAGATTTGCTCCTCATCTCACCAGCGATGAGAAGATGAGGGCCCGTTGTTTTGTGACCGGTTTGCATCCTGCCCTTCGCAGCCGTGTGGTGGGGCATTGCTTGGAGACGTTTGACCAGGTTGTGCATCAGGCACTAGTTTATGAGAAGGACTGGGCTATGACCCAGAGATCGAGAGAACAGAGTTCCGGTGGAGACCGGAAGAGGAGTGCACCAGCCAACAATTCTAGGCAGCATCGTCAGCAGAGGCGGAGGGGTAGATCAGGGTATCGGTAGCCTGCGGCTCAGTCAGTAGCCTCTTCATCGTCATCAGCATCGCTAGCTGCTTCATCTTCCGACCCCTTTTCCGATGTATGCTTCGGTTGTGGACAGGCCGGGCATCGGAGGCGTGAGTGCCCTCTACCCATTCAGCAGTAGCAGCCACCGCAGTTACCCCCTCCTCATCCTCCTCAGCAGCAGTGAGAGCACAGATTCCACCCGCCGCTCCTAGGGCTCTTCCTCGGCAGCAGAGGCAGCCAGGAAGACCACCTCAGCAGAGACAGTAACAACATAGACAGAGCAGCCGCAGCACCAGCAGAGGGGATATTCGTATGTTGTTCGATCCCTGGGTCCAGTGTGTATAGCAGCCCAGCAGGCTCAGATTCAAGACCCTCAGTCTCCCGGTTTGCTTCCCCTACCAGCTCAGGGCCATTTTTATCTGCACAGCAGGCGCCTGGTCAGGACCCGCAGTCATCGACCGGTGGAGTCATTGAGGGTATTCTTCTTGTTTCTGCTTGTGTTGCTCATGTTTTGTTTGATTCTGGCACTTCCCATTCTTTTGTGGCCAAGCAGTTTTGCCGATCGACCGGTATTCCGTCGAAGACCATGTCTAAGGCCTTGACCGTTTTGACTCCCATGGGGAAGTCTATTGTGCTAATCCGTCGTTGTCCTTCTTGCCCGGTGTTAGTGGGTGAGATGATCCTCCCTGCCGATCTATTCATGATGTCGATGGCAGGATTTGATGTGATTCTGGGTATGGACTAGCTTGCGGAGTATCGTGCCATTTTGGACTGTGCCGCAAAGACAGTCACGTTTCATATCCCAGGCTTGCCAGTGTTCCAGTTCATCGCCGAGCCCAGAGGAGAGCTGCTATCTAGTTTATTGACTTCGATCGTTGAGGATTCTGTGGCAAAGAGTATTGAGCAGCTGTCAGTTGTTTGTGAGTACCCAAATGTGTTTCAGAAAAATACCGGGTTTACCGCCACATCGGCAGGTGGAGTTCCAGATTGATTTGGTGTCCGGTGCCTCACCTATCTCGAAGGCCCACTACCGGATGGCACCGTTAGAGTTGAGGGAACTGCAGGAGCAGTTAGATGAGCTCCGGGAGTTAGGTTTTATTCGTCCCAGCAGTTCGCCTTGGAGAGCCTTAATATTGTTTGTAAAGAAGAAGGATGGTTCGTTGCGACTCTGTGTGGACTATCGCGAGCTCAACAGAGTTACCATCAAGAACCGACACCCGCTTCCCCTTATTGATGATCTGTTCGATCAATTGCAGGTGCGCAGTATTTTTCCAAGATAGACTTGCGCTCCGGTTACCATCAGATTCGCGTCCGAAAAGAGGACATTCCGAAGATGGCTTTCCGAACACGCTATGGTCACTTTGAGTTTCTGGTCATGTCGTTCGGACTGACCAACGCGCCCGCCGTATTCATGCAAGTGATGAAAGAGGTTTTTCGGTCGTTCCTCGATCAATTCGTGGTAGTATTCATTGATGATATTCTTGTATATTCGAGGACCCAAGAGGACCATGCTGAGCACCTGCGGATTATGCTTGAGACCCTCCGCTCCCACCAGCTGTATGCGAAGCTGGAGAAGTGCGAGTTTTGGCAGGAGGAAATGAAGTTCCTCGGTCACGTAGTGACGAGGGAGGGTGTCGCTGTGGACCCCTCGAAGGTTGATGGAGTACATCAGTGGGGCCAGCCCACGAACATGTTCGAGATTCGCAGCTTCCTTGGTCTAGCGGGATATTATCGACGATTTATCGAGGGTTTCTCCTGTATTGCAGCACCGCTGACCGGGTTGACGAGGAAGGGCATCGAGTTCGTCTGGAGTGACGCTTGTGAGAAGGCATTTACGGAGTTGAAGGACCACCTCACGTCCTCTCCTGTTCTCACTCTTCCTGATGGGAGTGAGGGTTTTGTTGTTTTCACCGATGCCTCTAGAGTTAGCCTGGGTGTTGTACTGATGTAGCACGGGAAGCCAGTGGCGTATGCCTCGCGCCAGCTCAAGGTCCATGATCTGAACTACCCCACTCATGATTTGGAGCTTGCAGCAGTTGTCTTTGCACTGAAGGTGTGGAGGAATTATCTATATGGGGTCAGGTTCGAGCTCTTCTAGGATCATAAGAGCTTGAAGTATCTATTTTCGCAGTCCGAATTGAACCTGCGACAGAGGTGATGGATGGAGTTTCTAAAAGATTATGATTTTGACCTTCAGTACCACCAGGGTAAGGCAAATGTGGTAGCGGATGCGCTTAGCCGTCAGCCACAAGGCCTAGTGGCATATATGATGGTTCGACAGTGGCAGATGCTCGAGGATGTTTTAGAATTTGACTTTGAGTTCGGTCTACAGTCTTCCACTGTTCAGCTTTCGAGCTTATCGATTCAACCCTCTTTGGTGGCTAGGGTGATCGAAGCTCAGCAAACGGACGAGTCACTTCAGGAGTACCAAGCAGAGGCCGCATCCGTGGAGCAGTCAGACTGGCAGATTGGTTCTGATAGTGGATTACGCTTCAGAGGCAGATTGTGTGTCTCGAATGTGCTAGAGTTGCGTCGTGATCTGATGACTGAGGCACACCGATCGAGACTTACTATCCACCCGGGCTCCACGAAGATGTATCGTGATATGAGGAGATAGTACTTCTGGCAGGGGATGAAGCATCAGATTACAGGTTTTGTGGCCGAGTGTGACACATGCCAGTGTGTTAAGGCCGATCATCAGAGACCCCCTGGTCCCTTGCAGCCGTTGAGCGTTCCAAAGTGGAAGTGGGAGCACGTATCGATGGACTTCATCGTAGGGTTGCCGAGGACTCAGCGCGGTCACGATACCATCTGGGTTATCGTCGATCGTTTAACAAAGTCGGCTCATTTCATTCCAGTGCGTGCTTCCTGGTCTATAGACCGGTTGGCGAGGATATTCATTGAGGAGATAGTGAGATTGCACGGCGTCCCAGTTTCGATCATTTCAGACCGAGACTCCAGATTTACGTCTCAATTTTGGAGGAGTTTCCAGCAGGCGTTGGGGGTCACTTTACGTCTCAGCACTACTTATCATCCGCAGACGGATGGGCAGACAGAAAGGGTCAACCAGATCCTTGAGGATATGCTCAGAGCTTGTGTGATCGACTTTGTGGGTAGTTGGGATGAGCATATGCGCCTCGCAGAGTTCGCGTACAACAATAGTTATCAGACGACTATCGGTATGGCTCCTTTTGAGGCACTTTATGGTAGACCGTGTAGATCTCACGGTTGTTGGACCGAGGTTGGAGAGCGTCGTCTCTTAGGTCTGGAGCTTGTGCTACAGACGTCAGAGGCTATTGATGTTATCAGGCAAAGGATGCGCACAGCTCAGAGCCGGCAGAAGAGTTTTGCTGATCATCGGCGTCGACCTCTCGAGTTCGCAGTCGGGGACATGGTATATCTCAAGGTCTCGCCTATGAAGGGTGTGGTACGCTTTGGTGTGAAGGGCAAGCTCGCCCCAAGATTTATTGGACCTTTTGAGATTACCGAGCGCATAGGCGCTGTGGCCTATAGGCTTGCCTTACCTCCTGAGTTGTCCGCGATCCACAATGTATTTCATATTTCTATGTTACGGAAATGTGGGTCGGACACTATTCCCGTGATTGATTGGCAGCCACTTGAGGTCCGTGAGGATGCTGCCTACATTGAGTAGCCAATTCGTATTCTTGATCGGAAGGAGCAGGTCCTCAGGACTAAGGTCATTCCCTTGGTGAAGGTGCAATGGGGTCATCATTCGGAGGCCAAGGCGTCTTGGAAACGCGAGCCCGAGATTAGAGAGCGTTATCCTCATTTGTTTGATGATTGATAGATATATGATTGTTTGTATTGCCTTCCTTGTATGATGATTGTTATATGATGGTGATGTTTTGTTTTTTTTCTTTTGTCTTGGATTGGTCAATTTCGAGGATGAAATTTCTTTGTTAGTGGAGAGGATTGTGAAACCCAACCCTAGTTCTCATGTGTGCATGTGTGTGTGTGAGTATGCATCTTGTTCATCATGGTCTCGCAGTCCTACCGGTCGAATTCCGCCGACCCACGACCATCGGATTGTGTTTGCGGTCACCTTGAGTTCGGTCACATAGACTCGACTCGAATCAACCTAAGACCTATGCCATCTCGTTCGTATCGTCGTTGCGGTTCCAACGACGCGTCTTGTGCGTCAATCCGACCTATGGATCAAAAGTTATGAGCATTTCATCATGTGGCCCACTTTTTGTACAAATGCATGTGGAACACCTTCATGGCATAATTTTTCATGCACACCACACACACACACACATTACACTATTGCATGGAATTTACACTACCCACCTAGACACCACCCAAACCTAGCCTAAGTATAGCAACATTGTTATTGTCACCATAGGTTATCATTTGCTTTCTTACAACATAATCATTTCTTCCTACAAATCCTCTCTCTCTCTCTCCTTCTTCTCATTTTCTCTTCCATTTGTAAAAAAAAAAATCCAGCAACTTCCCTTCCATCTCCCTCTCTTCTCCAGCCCCATTTCTCCTTTAATCCTCTAAATCTAACCATCTAAATCCAATTTCACCCATTGATATAGATCCCTTGGTGCACTAGGAGCTAGGAGGTCCAAGTTTGGAGCAATATAAGGTGAGTGTACTCCTAGGACTTAGGATTTCTATTTTCATGTCCTTAGATCTCTTTTTGGTGGGAAGTGTAGGACCCACCAATCCATGGTAAAAATCCTACATCATCTCTTAGTTATGGCCAAATGGCCTATTTGATGCATGCATGTCCATGCATGGGGTTTTCCCTCTATAGGCCCCCATCATGGAGGATTACTTGGATTCCATAGCATGATAGGTCATCTAGACCCTAGAATCATGGTTGGGATGGCATCCCAACCATTGATCTTGAATCTAAAACATGCATGTGGTGGATCTTTGTTGTAACATATGAATAGAAGGAATGTATGGTGTGATTGGTGAAGGGGAGGGCCTCAATGTGGCGGAGCCCCTCCTCTTGTGGCCGATTCTTTATTTTTTTTTCTTTATGATAGAATTCTGATCTTGCATGTGTGGCCCACCTTGTAGGCCAACAAAAATCCAAACCAACCATGGAGCTTGGACACCCATAGCGATCCATCCTTAAACATGTGGCCCCAAAATTTACCTAAATGGGACACATGCAAGGGGTATTTGATGATGGGGAAGGTCTAGACATTTGTGGGGCCCACTGGGGTGGTCCACCACATAAATTTCTGGGGTTAAATTCCATGGAAAACCATGTTTATATTTTAATCATTTCTATTACATGTTGTTGTCCAAATCTGCCTAGACAGATTTTTGAGCCACCTTGGGGCCTGATTTATGGGTCTTTGGTGGGAATAATGAAACAAAATAATATATGATTCTTATAGCCTTATGACCCACCTACAACCATACCAAATTTCAGCCCCATCTGACCTTCATTGAGGTCCCAAAGGTGTGGTCCAAGTGAGGTGGATAGTCTGGATTTTCTGCACTGTTCCAGCAACATTCCACCCTGGACAGGTTGGAATTTCGAAATTTATTAAAATACTTTTGGGTGTTTAAAAAGTATGAAAATTTACAGAGAGGTGGTACACTCATGGTAGGACCCACCTACAAAATGTTGGGGCCAATGGACACCTGTACACACCATGGTAGTGGCTGGACCGGCCCATTACAATATGGTGTCCAGATCAGTTCGATTGTCAGGACAGATTGATTTCTTTAAATAAATTAAAATATTCTTAGATATCCAAAAATTCTGAAATTTTGTAGAGTTGTGTTCCACCCATGGTGGGACCTACCCACAAAAGTTTAGGGCCAATGGACTCTTGTACACACCGTGGCGAGGGCTGGACTGGCCCACCACGTTGGGATGTCCAGGTCTGTCTGATTTTTGGACTGACTATTTTGTTTAAATTAATTAAAATACTTACGAATATCTAAAAATTCTAAAATTTTTTATGGGTGTGTCCCACCTATGGAAGTGTCACTCTGTAAAATTTCACACCTAACTGACCCCATTTGGGCATCCAAAAGAATGGGCTAAGATGGTTGGACTGCCAGATTTTTCTGCTGGGCAATCCAGCAATATGCCTTGTTAAAAACTATAATTCAAAAATGTTTCCACTGATGGTGGGCCACCTTTTGGGTTTTCTCTTATTGTATGCATGATGAGGGACCTTGGCCCTCAATTCTCAGAGTTTTAGAGGCCCTGGGCCTACTCCAATGGAGTGCCCAAATTTAGGACAGCAACATGTTATAATTATGCTTGGCCTTTGGGCTGAGATTTCGAGGAGTGGGGCCCACCACATTGTAAAGAATCTTAGAGGTAATAATCTATACCTTTAGTTCCTTAAATGTTGGGCTTAATAAATGCACTTTTGAGGCCCACCACAATTGATTTTAATTGGGTCCATGAATGTGGCAAGTTGTTGAACTCTTTAGGCCCAATTAGGCTAGAACTTTCCGGATAGGCCCATTGAACTCTTGGGCCATTTTTACCATACTATTGTGTTGGATTAGTGGGCCGGATTACATAAGTATATGGGCCTTTGGTTGCCCACCAAATCAACTTTATACTTGGGCCGGATTGTAGGCCCAACTTACTTGACTAAAAGCATGACATTTGCCCATGTGATTTGAGCAATGGGCTGTCCACTAGGCCACCACAATATATGGGATTAGTGGCCTTTATGTTGGGCCCTAATATTTCCCCTATGGGCCCATAGTGGTATATATGGGTTGGGCTATGTGTGTTCCCCTTGGACTCATGTTTTGGATAGGCCCTGGGCCGCCTTTCTGAAGCCCAACATGAATGTATGTGGTATGTAATGGCTGCCCATCTCTTATTTCTAATGTTGTGTGGACCTTGGGCCTTGATCCGTAATCAATTAAAGATTGGCTACCTCTTGGGGACCAATTGTGGTTGGATGTCCACATTAGTGGCCCTAAGGTAGGCCCATGGGCTTCTATGGGTGGTTAAAGGCCCACCATAGATCTTTGTTAGGCTCATTTCATCTATTTAGGCCCATATCATTATTCTCCTTAGTCTCATGGGCTACCCCAGGTATATGGGCCCCCACTAAAGGTTGTATTCCTTATGAGGAATTGGTTAAGTACCTAGACCCTTTATGTTAAGTAGAGAGTTCACTTCACTTCGTTGACATCCCTATTCATCTTCATGGCCCACTCCCATACGCATCATATGCATGCTTGGTTGAGGTATGATTAGCCATGGTTGTGTCATTGTGTAAGACATGTTGGTATCTCCCCGAGAGATGGATGTTTGGGATTGATGCATGGGTGACTGTGTGATTCATGCATCTGGCATTGCATAGCTTATGGATATCCGCCCTTGCTTCATCAGGGCCTTACCTCCACAGGGGTATTCGTGGATGGCCGTATGTGTGGACACCGAAAATATTAGTTGAGCATACCGGGTGCATAGGATGCCCATGGGTGAAATTCTCAAAACTTTCATGGTACCAAGGATCTGCTCCAACGCCGTGACCGGGTGGAATATATGAGCGCACGAGGGCCTTATACCATTAGGCCGTGACTCCCACTGTCGTGTAGTCGGTTGGATAGGGGTGTGGCCTTACCTGCCTGATGTGAGGAGGCATTGCTATGCTGAGTCTGACCAGCTCGTAAATGGGTCCGCTACCTTCAGGCCTTATTGGTGATTGGTTGTCCACAGGCGGGTAGTGAGGTCTCTTACACTCGTTTGACTGTGCGGGGTCTTGTAATGCCCTGAAAATCGGGGGTCGAGTATAAACTCAACTCCCGAATTCCAGAACATCACTTATGCAACAAAATGAATGATGATTGAATGTTGACTGTATTCGTGCATTGAACATGAGTGAGATTAAGCCAAAGCAGCATATCATACTCCAGAGACAGTTAAATTTGCAAGCGGAAGACTGTGATAGATAGATAAAATATATAAACTACGATGAGTCTCCAGAGTGTGATAAGATTACCAGGTTAAATAAATACAAGTGCAGTTTTAAAATATACCAAATGTGAGGAAGTGTAATGCCTCCTATCCCATGTACCATAGCCCCGTCAATACAATATCAGGTCTTCATTGACCTGCCAGAGAGATACAGATAGGAGAATTCCTCCTATCATCATAGAAGTAGTCCGGCTCTGCTTCACAAGCATCGCCACCACCTGCAACTCAACAAATCTGGTTGGTGTGTACAACACCGTCCCGTAACGTGGGAGTGAGTGATCAACTCAGTGGAACAGTAAAGCATAGGTTAACATGTTATCAATTCAATCAAGCAGTAATGATAAAGCAGTACAAATCAAACAATTCTAACTACTCTTATTAAATGCAAGAGTGAAATGACATGATGCTGTATGCCCTTGCCAAACCACCCTCAAGCGACATCATCTTACGTTCGCGAATGCTTACTCCCTCAGTGTGCCACATCTACAAAGTACATGCGGTGCGATGATGCTCATGATTACCAAGTTTTTATTAGTCCATTTTAAACAGCAGTATTGGGAAACTAAGGTACCTCCCTTGTATCATTCCCAAACATGATCCATTCTAGGGTCGTCAATCCTAGTTATTCTCATACGATGTTATGGTTTGAGAAGCGTAGTGAAGGCATCGCAAAGGGCTCATCACCCGTCAGCGCGGATACAGATCTCACCGTATGCGGCTCAATTGCTGGCCGTCAGCTCGAGTACAGGTCTCACCGTACTCGGCTCAATCACTAGCCGTCAGCTCAAGTACAGGTCTCACCGTACTCGGCTCAACTCACACTCTAGTTGCTGTGAAAGACTCGTGGCCAATCACAGACCCTTGGAGTGTACTCGATGATACCACGGAGGACTCGTCGCCCGTCAGCACGAGCACAGATCTCACCGTACTCGGCTCTCGCCGAAGTATCGACAGCTCGAATACAGTGTCTCATACCACCATATTCGGCTCACGAGTTGATTGCGCAATGGTCACTACGGGGAGGCACATGGCCCCAGCGTAGGCCGACAGCTCGACCACGGTGTGTCCCATACCACCATGCCCGGCTCATGCGACTTAGCGGATCTAGGTACCATGGTTAAACGGGGATCGCCACTGGTAAGTTTGGTACCCTAGGTTCAAGCAGTAGCGACCAAACAGGGTGAACATGCATAAGGCAGATCGGGTTACTTGATGAGCTCGACTAGCACGATCGCCCGTTGAGCTGCACGACATGAAGTGCATAAACAACTTCGTGTGGCCTAGCCACTGCCGACAGGCAACGCACGACTCGAGTTCGTCGAACACATCCCACGTGGCAAATGAATCTCAGCCACGAGTTCAATCTCGTTACCGATTGCCTGGACTACAATCATAGCCCCAAACACAATCAATTACAGAGATATAAAGCAGTAATGGATCAGGATTCAAATCATACAATCAGTCTGGTATTATCCGTTTAGGGCTGCCAGGGCTGTTGCACGCACTCGTTGCTCCGCTCCCCCATCACCCATGACGGATCATACAACGTAAATATAGATTAAACATATGCATCACATAGTTAAAATCATAAAGCAGTTGAGCATGTTATGAATCACAACACAAGCATGAGTTTGTACATGTTCAATTCCTAATCACACAACTATCAAAGGAGATCATACACATAGTTATAGAGGTTGAGAATCATATCTCAACACCCTTATACTTTACAATTTGCTAACTACTACTCATTCAGACATTTCAAGAAACACTTAAACAAACATACATCAACATACATGACATATGTCGATCACATAGGCATTAGGCCAAATCCTTTCACTAGGGAGTTGCCCCAATCATAACACGCGTACACCCACGACGGATAGTCATGGCAAGCAGGAATCCAGTTCCATATTCATTCAGTCATTTCCACAAACACTTGGGCCACACATTTTAGCATATATAGTGTATTTTGGCCGTGGCGTGACTTAGGGCAAATCCTTTCGTCAAA
This sequence comes from Magnolia officinalis, assembly GCA_021015155.1. Taxonomy (NCBI): domain Eukaryota; kingdom Viridiplantae; phylum Streptophyta; class Magnoliopsida; order Magnoliales; family Magnoliaceae; genus Magnolia; species Magnolia officinalis. The sequence goes on along the minus strand of JAJHSJ010000014.1, from coordinate 45,410,491 downwards.
GGGGGTATCGCCAATACATCAATCATGAATCCATGACAATTAGTCATGGCGAGCACGAATGAGAATTCTATACTCATTCAGCCATTTCCACAAACACTTAGAATACACTATTACAACATACATGGTGTATGTTAGTAAAACATGTATTAGGGTTATCCTTTAGCCAAGCTAGTATTTTATCCATGTATAATATATTACTACAGCAAATAATCATGATACATACATCTCCAAAATTTATACGTATACAGTATTTCTAGAATACACAATTTCAACATACGTAGCATTTACAAGTGAACATGTATTACGGCGATTCCTTTCGCCAAACTAGTATTTTATCCATATATAGTATAATCATACATTAAATAAACATGTTAAACACTTCTCCAAAAAAAATACGTATACGGTATTTCTACGTATATCTAGAGTATGTGAAATTCCATATTCTACAATGTTAATCGAAACAGGAAACGGAAAGCACTTTGTACATGTGCAATTGCATGCAGATCATGAATCTATCATTATCTGACATTGAAAGCGTTGAAAAACGTAACCTATACACCTAAAGTCCGCACCTTTTGTCGTAGAATCGTAACGGAGTTGATAGGTTTGCTAAGCTTCCGTATACGGCAACTAGGCGAACCTATAGAACGAAATAGGTTAGCTACTTCACAACCTACAACAGTCTAAACCCCAAAACAGATTAGGGTTAGGGTTTCTTACCTAGAAACGACGCCGGAAACGCCGGAAAAGCGTCAAGAAGGATGCGGTGGGAGCATGGATAGCAGTAGGGAAGGACGGCAGGGAGATTCTCCCACTTCTCCCTCACTTTCTCTCTCTTTTCCCTCTCTCAAATCCAAATTCGTATGGCTGGAATGGGAGAGGGTTTAAGGTCCTTATATAGCCTCAAAACTCACCGAAATAGACTCCTGTTCAAAGGTTACTGCTAATATAGGTATTTCGTCACTTTTCCAGCTCAAAAGAGAGGTTCTGGTGGCCCTCCTTGAGCCAAACGTCAGACTTAAGCTCACCACACATGGATCTATGAGGGATTACGTTTTCGACTCGAACGGATTCCCAGATCGCACGTGGCGGGCCACTTTCAGTTCAACGGTCAGTGGGCCACGATCCGAAATTCCAAGTACATGTAAATGTTCCTGAAATTTTTCCTGATCCGAGGGTGTAATTTGGTCTGATTCTGACGGTCTGGTTGCTTAATACTGATGCGCAAGCGAAAGGTGCCAGATCACTATTCCAGATATTTTATTTTGGAATGGGAATAGTGTTTTTCACACTCCCTCGCTCCGGATCGAAATAAATGACCGTGGGACATCGGTCGGAGCTGATTTTTGAGATGATTGTCAAGCCCAGTGGGGCGGTCCTAGTTCCTTAGCTTCGAGTTAATCGGACTCCCGATGTGCGATCTAAACCTAATACGAAGTTTCGTTTCATTCCCGAGAGCAGACGGGAAATGAGTTCGGTTCTAAACTTTAGGGTAACCTAGAGTCACATGTTTTACAAGTTTTGGGTCTTGCAGATCGTATTTAAAGCGATCCCAACGGATTTCATGGCTAATCGAGTTTGCACTTAGTTAACTTTGTTAAATTTCTAAAGGATTTAATCCTAATTGTTTTCTGGTTGAGATGGTACTTAGGCCTTTGCAGTTTGTATATAAAGTGATCCAAGTTTTACTACTTAGCTAGTTTAAGTTAGTGTCTAGGGCGAAAGTGCTTTGAAAAATTGAAAGCACAAGGTAGGAAAGGGTGGGATTTGTGAAGGAAATGGGTTCAGAAGCGATTTTAGACTGTGGGGTTCAGTTCTGACGAAATAATAAGGTGTTAGGAGCAACCCATTACCTAAGGACATCTAATCCCAGGTTGGCAAAAATCCGGGATGTTACAATCTACCCCCCTAAAACAAAATTTCGTCCCCGAAATTGGCTAAGGGTAATAAGGGAAAATTTCTATTATTTCATTTGCCTAATGACTTATTGATTTTAAGTTTCTACGCGTGGTAGGGTATATACCAGCTGGTTCATTTTAGTCTACCCCCCTTAAAACTTAATTCTTTATCCATTTCTCATACCCTGATGGTTTGCTACCATTTATTTCCTTACCTATTTGGGTCTCGACGACAATTCCCAACAATTTAGAGCAAGATAGCTGTTTTCATTGTTTGACCAACACGGAGAGACGGTAATAGTGGGCTCGATCCCGATACATCGATCATCTACCGGGCCAGGGTAGGAAGCTCATCGTATCCCTTCCGAATCCTGGTGGATCCTGGTCGTCTCGCTCGTCAGCAGAGAGTCCATCAGTAGTCGCCCAGGATTGAGAATTGGGTCAAGCCGCGAATGTTTCGCAGTTGTATATTTCAGTAACTCCGTAGTCCGATCAATCTCTAAGAGTAGGGAATGCCCATCATTGAAAGGCTCAAATTGTTTATTCTAAGGTTGCCCTTTAGGTCTTAGTCTAAGAGAGTCCTCGTTATCATCTATGTCCAAGGAAATGGTAAATCAAATCTTACTAGATCATCCTAAAACGGTTTCTCATAGTAGGGCAGGCTAGGGCTTCTATAATGTTCATATTCAACGAGCACCGTTTCGATCCTGGGCCAGTGGGGTAGGGTCCACCGCGTTTCCGCTGCGCCACCCAGATCAAAGAGGCGTATTAGGTGACCTAACTAGATTGGGTTCATAATGTTCTACCCCCCCTAAAATTTTATTTTCACCCTCAAGGCTCAAGAGCTATGCCCTGATCCGTATGTCGGAACAAGGTGTAATTTAAGTCTTATCCTTGACATGAAATGAAATGCGGTCTCCCACAATATCTGTCTTGGTACCTAGGATTATAGAAAGGGAGTATCACGGTCCCGACCTACCTTATGTACTCATGTCAAGCCTAAGCGGCAGGCTATCTTTCTGCGTTCATATGCACAAAAAGTATGCCGACATGGCATGTAACTTGGGATCTAATTCCTAACTATTTGTTGCCCATTTGGGCAATTCCTTAGGCCTAAAAGACAATCTCTATTGGCTATATGTTCTTAACACTTCTCGAAGACGAAGTTATAAACTTTTAGTTGTAAGTGGTCGGGCAACACGGAAGGAATGTTGTGTAGTGGGTCTGAGTCGGATACATGAATCTTCTGCCTCGCGAAGACAGAAAGTTGCCATATCATTTCTTAATCCTAGTCGATCCCGACCTTCTGCTTGATCGGAGTATAGGGTTCATTGGTCACTACCAGAATTGAGAATTCGATTCAGACCGCGAATACCTCGCTTATGGATAGTTTCTCCACTCCGTGTTCCCGATTGTACTAAGTCCTTGAGAAGGCAATTCTAAGGGTCGTATTGATTTGACCTAACATTAATTCTCTAATCGTGAATAGTTTCTACGTCAAACAAGCTCCCTAAGAGTTACTAAGGAAGCCTGTGTGTACTAAGGGGATTTAACGAAGGAATGGGTCCTCGCTCCAACCAACTTAAGCCGACCAAACTAGTTCTATCATTCAATTGGCTTAGCCTAATTAATTAGTCTTTTACTTTCCTTAGCCTAACCAATAGTCTAGTCTTAATGTAGGAGTAGCGGTAATCCACTGGTTGTAATCCAAAGTCTATGCTTATACACTAGATGATTTTATACCCTTTCTAATATAGGAAATTGTTTATTGCTTAGGGTCAAACGTTGTCTAAGTAGAATTGAGTTGCCTGAACTTAAATTTAACTATACTCGAGCACTACACATATGCTCATTCCAACTAAGAGGGTCCTAAGGTTCACATTACATATTTGTTGGATTTCCTACATGGTCAGGCCTGTCTAAGTCTAAGAGCACCGCTCAAGTCCAAAACTTCGAGGGTCTATTTGTCAAACAACCATTTACTCAGAAAGCTTAAGCTATCAGAGTGCGGTAGGTTAATGTATATCAAGGGACTTTATCACTTCAACACTATTTGGCAAGTGGTCTTAAGTTGTATTAAATGTGACCGCATTACTAATCCTACCTCGGGATTGGGAGTGACATAGTTGGTAGGAGGGTGGGTGGGGATCAAAATTATTGGTATAGGCTTTGGAAAATGAGCCTGGTGTCGGAAAGTGTGAGATGGGATTTCCAAATCCCAGGATAATGATTTTCTAAGCGAAATTTGGAAGGACAACTCAGAGTTTACATTTAAATGCATACATCCCAAACACGGTATTAGAAAACATGGGATACAACCAATCTAGGGCCATACCATACACATACATTTATTATTACTTTTACAATTCAATCCACCTTACTCACCTAACGCAGTTGGCCGAACGGGCCCTAGAGGGAGAAAAGGGGCTGAAGTTTTTGGTTCTCCACGAACTTGGGTCTCAACAGTGGTTGTAGAGGCCCAAAGAACAGGGATTTGTAAAGGGAAGTGGAGAGATGGGTTGGGTAGAGAGGTTACACGTTTTTGAGCTCCAAATGAGGGGTGTAGGAGCTCAAATGAGAGAGAATGATGAGGGTAGGAGGATAGGTAGGGCTGTAAACGATGGAGTGATGTATGGTTGGACAGGAAACAACGAAATGGGCGATTGGAGTGGAGGTTTGAGAGAGAAAATAGCAAGAAAGAAGGAATAAGGAAAAGAGAGATGGGAGGGGTTTGAGAGAGAGGGGGCTTCCAGACCTAAAAATCCCAAACTCCAGCCAAAACCGCACGTGCCAGGGGGTAGGGGAGGTCAGGCCGACCAATCCCAGCCCCGGCCCGACCCGTACGGCCAAGTTTGGCGGAGGTCCACCTCCAGAGTGGAGGTTCCACCGCCGACCAAAGTGGCCGGTGGGCTACCGCCGCGGGTGGGATGTGTTCTCCTTGGTCCCAAGGTGCCAAATGCACCCGGGTTCGACCCTGGATCTTAGTAAATTTAAGTGGGGAGGCCCCCGACTCCAGTTGAGGCATTTTCGGGGCCAATTTACAAACTAGAATGATTTTATATATCGTGTGACATATGATTTTGGGGTAGGAGGAGCTAATCTATCCAAATAACCCATTTACTTGGTTAGATTCCAAAGTTTGAATGGTTAAAAGTCCAATTTATACATATATTTAGTATTTATAGTAAATTTTTGTTTAGGTGTTATTCTTCGTCATTTATACGTTAGAATTTATATCTGGTATGATAGGATTTAGAAAAATTAAAGAATGAAGTGGTGCAAGGAAAGATTTTGAAGAAATTGGGTAAAAAGGGGTTTTAGGCTTTGGTGTTGTGGTTGACCCACAATCTAAGGACATTCGTCTCTAAGGAATGACTCAAACCCGTCGACTGATGGCCTAGAAGTGATTCGGGATTGTTTCGCTTGATCATGGGTGTGTACGGCCCAATCTCAACGGTCGATTTCGGTTGGTTTCGCCGTTCGGTGAATTTGAAAAATCCTAAGTTAGTTTCTATGTTTCGTCGCTCCCTCCTAAGTCAGAGTGCGTCAGAGTGCGTAGTGTGACCATAACCCAGGTCCAGTTTAATCAAAATCATGCTCTGATACCATCTTGTAACGCCCTGAAAATCGGGGGTCGAGTATAAACTCAACTCCCGAGTTCCAGAACATCACTTATGCAACAAAATGAATGATGATTGAATGTTGACTGTATTCGTGCATTGAACATGAGTGAGATTAAGCCAAAACAGCATATCATACTCCAGAGACAGTTAAATTTGCAAGCGGAAGACTGTGATAGATAGATAAAATATTAAACTACGATGAGTCTCCAGAGTGTGATAACATTACCAGGTTAAATAAATACAAGTGCAGTTCTAAAATATACCAAATGTGAGGAAGTGTAATGCCTCCTATCCCATGTACCATAGCCCCGTCAATACAATATCAGGTCTTCATTGACCTGCCAGAGAGATACAGATAGGAGAATTCCTCCTATCATCATAGAAGTAGTCCGGCTCTGCTTCACAAGCATCGCCACCACCTGAAACTCAACAAATCTGGTTGGTGTGTACAACACCGTCCCGTAACGTGGGAGTGAGTGATCAACTCAGTGGAACAGTAAAGCATAGGTTAACATGTTATCAATTCAATCAAGCAGTAATGATAAAGCAGTACAAATCAAACAATTCTAACTACTCTTATTAAATGCAAGAATGAAATGACATGATGCTGTATGCCCTTGCCAAACCACCCTCAAGCGACATCATCTTACGTTCGCGAATGCTTACTCCCTCAGTGCGCCACATCTACAAAGCACATGCGGTGCGATGATGCTCATGATTACCAAGTTTTTATTAGTCCATTTCAAACAGCAGTATTGGGAAACTAAGGTACCTCCCTTGTATCATTCCCAAACATGATCCATTCTAGGGTCGTCAATCCTAGTTATTCTCATACGATGTTATGGTTTGAGAAGCGTAGTGAAGGCATCGCAAAGGGCTCATCACCCGTCAGCGCGGATACAGATCTCACCGTATGCGGCTCAATTGCTGGCCGTCAGCTCGAGTACAGGTCTCACCGTACTCGGCTCAATCACTAGCCGTCAGCTCAAGTACAGGTCTCACCGTACTCGGCTCAACTCACACTCTAGTTGCTGTGAAAGACTCGTGGCCAATCACAGACCCTTGGAGTGTACTCGATGATACCACGGAGGACTCGTCGCCCGTCAGCACGAGCACAGATCTCACCGTACTCGGCTCTCGCCGAAGTATCGACAGCTCGAATACAGTGTCCCATACCACCATATTCGGCTCACGAGTTTATTGCGCAATGGTCACTACGGGGAGGCACATGGCCCCAGCGTAGGCCGACAGCTCGACCACGGTGTCCCATACCACCATGCCCGGCTCATGCGACTTAGCGGATCTAGGTACCATGGTTAAACGGGGATCGCCACTGGTAAGTTTGGTACCCTAGGTTCAAGCAGTAGCGACCAAACAGGGTGAACATGCATAAGGCAGATCGGGTTACTTGATGAGCTCGACTAGCACGATCGCCCGTTGAGCTGCACGACATGAAGTGCATAAACAACTTCGTGTGGCCTAGCCACTGCCGACAGGCAACGCACGACTCGAGTTCGTCGAACACATCCCACGTGGCAAATGAATCTCAGCCACGAGTTCAATCTCGTTACCGATTGCCTGGACTATAATCATAGCCCCAAACACAATCAATTACAGAGATATAAAGCAGTAATGGATCAGGATTCAAATCATACAATCAGTCTGGTATTATCCGTTTAGGGCTGCCAGGGCTGTTGCACGCACTCGTTGCTCCGCTCCCCCATCACCCATGACGGATCATACAACGTAAATATAGATTAAACATATGCATCACATAGTTAAAATCATAAAGCAGTTGAGCATGTTATGAATCACAACACAAGCATGAGTTTGTACATGTTCAATTCCTAATCACACAACTATCAAAGGAGATCATACACATAGTTTATAGAGGTTGAGAATCATATCTCAACACCCTTATACTTTACAATTTGCTAACTACTACTCATTCAGACATTTCAAGAAACACTTAAACAAACATACATCAACATACATGACATATGTCGATCACATAGGCATTAGGCCAAATCCTTTCACTAGGGAGTTGCCCCAATCATAACACGCGTACACCCACGACGGATAGTCATGGCAAGCAGGAATCCGAGTTCCGTATTCATTCAGTCATTTCCACAAACACTTGGGCCACACATTTTAGCATATATAGTGTATTTTGGCCGTGGCGTGACTTAGGGCAAATCCTTTCGTCAAAGGGGGTATCGCCAATACATCAATCATGAATCCATGACAATTAGTCATGGCGAGCACGAATGAGAATTCTATACTCATTCAGCCATTTCCACAAACACTTAGAATACACTATTACAACATACATGGTGTATGTTAGTAAAACATGTATTAGGGTTATCCTTTAGCCAAGCTAGTATTTTATCCATGTATAATATATTACTACAGCAAATAATCATGATACATACATCTCCAAAAATTATACGTATACAGTATTTCTAGAATACACAATTTCAACATACGTAGCATTTACAAGTGAACATGTATTACGGCGATTCCTTTCGCCAAACTAGTATTTTATCCATATATAGTATAATCATACATTAAATAAACATGTCAAACACTTCTCCAAAAAAATACGTATACGGTATTTCTACGTATATCTAGAGTATGTGAAATTCCATATTCTACAATGTTAATCGAAACAGGAAACGGAAAGCACTTTGTACATGTGCAATTGCATGCAGATCATGAATCTATCATTATCTGACATTGAAAGCGTTGAAAAACGTAACCTATACACCTAAAGTCCGCACCTTTTGTCGTAGAATCGTAACGGAGTTGATAGGTTTGCTAAGCTTCCGTATACGGCAACTAGGCGACCTATAGAACGAATAGGTTAGCTACTTCACAACCTACAACAGTCTAAACCCCAAAACAGATTAGGGTTAGGGTTTCTTACCTAGAAACGACGCCGGAAACGCCGGAAAAGCGTCAAGAAGGATGCGGGAGCATGGATAGCAGTAGGAAAGGACGGCAGGGAGATTCTCCCACTTCTCCCTCACTTTCTCTCTCTTTTCCCTCTCTCTCAAATCCAAATTCGTATGGCTGGAATGGAGAGGGTTTAAGGTCCTTATATAGCCTCAAAACTCACCGAAATAGACTCCTGTTCAAAGGTTACTGCTAATATAGGTATTTCGTCACTTTTCCAGCTCAAAAGAGAGGTTCTGTGGCCCTCCTTGAGCCAAACGTCAGACTTAAGCTCACCACACATGGATCTATGAGGGATTACGTTTTCGACTCGAACGGATTCCCAGATCGCACGTGGCGGGCCACTTTCAGTTCAACGGTCAGTGGGCCACGATCCGAAATTCAAGTACATGTAAATGTTCCTGAAATTTTTCCTGATCCGAGGGTGTAATTTGGTCTGATTCTGACGGTCTGGTTGCTTAATACTGATGCCAAGCGAAAGGTGCCAGATCACTATTCCAGATATTTTATTTTGGAATGGAATAGTGTTTTTCACACTCCCTCGCTCCGGATCGAAATAAATGACCGTGGGACATCGTCGGAGCTGATTTTTGAGATGATTGTCAAGCCCAGTGGGGCGGTCCTAGTTCCTTAGCTTCGAGTTAATCGGACTCCCGATGTGCGATCTAAACCTAATACGAAGTTTCGTTTCATTCCCGAGAGCAGACGGGAAATGAGTTCGGTTCTAAACTTTAGGGTAACCTAGAGTCACATTTTTACAAGTTTTGGGTCTTGCAGATCGTATTTAAAGCGATCCCAACGGATTCCATGGCTAATCGAGTTTGCACTTAGTTAACTTTGTTAAATTTCTAAAGGATTTAATCCTAATTGTTTTCTGGTGAGATGGTACTTAGGCCTTTGCAGTTTGTATATAAAGTGATCCAAGTTTTACTACTTAGCTAGTTTAAGTAGTGTCTAGGGCGAAAGTGCTTTGAAAAATTGAAAGCACAAGGTAGGAAAGGGTGGGATTTGTGAAGGAAATGGGTTCAGAAGCGATTTTAGACTGTGGGGTTCAGTTCTGACGAAATAATAGGTGTTAGGAGCAACCCATTACCTAAGGACATCTAATCCCAGGTTGGCAAAAATCCGGGATGTTACAGGCTGTAGCGGCAGTCATTCAACAGTGTAAATGGACCCCGTGATTTCCTTATGATCGGAAATGTACATGACTTGTGGTTTGGATATGAGCACTGACATTACTTGCATTGCATTAGCATTGGTTGTACAGCCCCTTCATGCATTGCCTTGGCATATACCCAGTACTCATTGCATCTTTTCATGATAAGCCTAGGTAAGGCTAGTGATATCCTCATTGATCATGCTTCTCTCCTTGTATCTCCTACTACTCTTCTGTGCACCATTATCACACCTACACCACCCTCTAAGCTTCTATAAGCTTATACACGATTGATGCATGCAGGATACCCTAGGTAGGCGACATAGCAGTAGAGCATGGAGTAAAGCTGAGCATTTGAGGACTCCAGTTTGCTGAGCTTTCTCTCTTTCCTTTTATCTCATGTATGTCCTTTTGGACCTTATGGATGATTGTAAAAGTTTAAATTTATAGTGGATTTGTGATGTTGCCTTTGTTATTATCAGATGTTTTTGCTGTGATCTTGGGTATGCTCGTATTGGAAATGATTATATTGTTATAAAAAAAATCCTCCTTGTAGGATCCCAGGATCGGAACCTGCCTCAGGAGCCGAGAATGGGGTACTATGGAGGCTGTTACAGCCAGAACCGGCCATCGAGTTCCTTGTGATTCTGGTTACCGAGTCTGGGGCGTGACACAATGGGTCCCTCCAATGTTGGAAGTAGTGTGTGAAAATGAACCAAGTCCATGAAGGTACAAGTTTATAATCTATGGACTCTAGGTCAGAAAAGCGAAAGTAGTGCTAATGCAAAAGCACTTGATGTTATTACTTGTTCTTTATCACTTAACAAGTTCAAAAGAATCATCTCGTGTGATACAACAAAACAAGCTTGGGATATACTTGAAATGACACACGAAGGAACTAACATTGTCAATAAATCTAATATTCAAATCCTTACAACAAGGTTTGAAGAAATCCATATGGAAGAAAACGAATCATTCATGGATTTCTTCACTAAACTAAATGACATTGTTAATTCTATGTGGGGTCTTGGAGAAAAAGTCCCTAAAAGCAAGGTATGTGCAAAAATCTTACGATCGCTTCCTGACATGTTCAATTCTAAAGTCAAGAATTGAGGGACACTGATACAATGAAGGTAGAGGAATTAGTGGGATCTCTACAAACCTATGAGTTGAATTTCAAAGCTCCCAAAAGTAAATCCATAGCCCCAAAATCCTCAAAATCCAAATAAAAAACTCAGATAATGAAGAGAATGAGGATGACATGACTACGCTTGCTAAAAAGTTTTATAGAATTTTTTAAAATAAAAATAGATCTGATTTTCAAAAACCGATTGACAAAAGAAAAGAAAATTAAAAATCTAAATTTAAAGACTCTCAATGTTCCAACTGTTCGAAATATGGTCATCTAGCTGCAAAATGTCCTAATAAGGATAAATCTAAAAGAAAAGGCATGGTCGCCACATGGGATGAATCATTTAAATCTGAATCCAATTCAGAAACTGATGAATCAGATTAAGAAACTGAAAATGATCTAAAGGCATTTATGACCTTAGCAAGACTTACTTCCTCAAATGAAGATGAAACTTCTGATTATGAAATGCTGGGAGGTGATGTTGAAAATGAAGATCTTTAAGTAACCTATGATGCCTTATATAAAGAAAGTTGTAAGATTGCAACAAAATTAAAAATTCAAAAGGATAAATTTGCGGATTTAAAATTAGAACTTGAAAATTTTGTTTTGGAGAAATCACATTTTTCTGATTGTTTTGAGAAAACCAAACTTGAACTCAATTTAAAAAATTTTAAAATTAAAGATCTCAAAACTAAAAATAAAAATTTACTATTAGAAATTACTTCTCTAAAAAATTTTAAAGAGACGTGGATATATACCCAAGGTGACTCGAGACTTGAAAAGCTACTAAAGTAACAACAAATTCAGCTTGGGATATACTAAGAATTGTTCGAAAAAATCTAAAGATACAGCTCCTATATTTGTTAAAGGTAATTCTTCAAACTCTAAAGAAGAAACTACTAAGAAAATAAAGAAAATGAAAAAATCTCATCAATAACCTTTTTATCCAAAAACTAAGTCCAACTATTAAAGAAAAAAATTATAATCCGTCTCTAGCAGATAAGATAGTGGACTTACTTAAAGAGCTTTTGAAGTCCAAATCTAGAACTATGAGAGTAAGTGAGAATAAGAAAAAATATTGCTCTCAAACTAATCATGCCATTAGAAATCCTCCTAAACCCAAAACCATATTGAAATGGGTTCCAAAAAATAAGTGTCTTGTTATCGACACAGCTTTCAAAGTTAGTAGCCATTTAAGATGATATCTGGACAGTAGATGCTCTAGACATATGACAGGTGATAAGGTGATACTTTCAGACATCAATCACATTGATGGAGGCTTAGAAACATTTGGAGATGACAGCAACTGCAAAATCAGTGGAAAAGGTAATGTAAAACTTCCCAATCTTCCTGTTTTTAAAGATGTTTTATATGTTGAAGGTTTGAAACACAATTTGTTAAGCATATTTCGAATCTGTGATAATAATTATAGTATTAAATTTTCTTATCATGGATGTGAAATACTTAATAATCAAGGTCATATAATATTAAATGGTCGAAGAACCTCTAAAAATTGCTATATCATTGATGAGTCATGTTCCTCGAGTCACTCTTACTATATGGTCCAAACAGACGAAACTGAATCATGGCATTAACGTCTTGGATTTATAAACTTTAGATATCTATACAAACTGAGCAAGAGAGATCATCTTCGAAGCTTACCCAAGTTTTTTTTAAAAATGGAAAAGAAAGTACGTGGTGTCTGTCAAATAGGCAAACAAATCAGGAGTAGTCACAAGAAGATAAACTCCCTAACCACATCTAGACCCCTCGAATTACTCCATATAGACCTTGTTGGACGAACCGAACAGAGAGTAGAGGAGGTAAAAAATACTTTCTAGTTGTAGTTGATGACTACACTAGATATTCATGGGTAGCCTTCTTAAGAGAAAAGTTGAATGCTTTTGACGAAGTCAAAAAGTTATTTAAACGCATCCAGACAGAAAAAGAACTACCTATGAAAAAGATAAGAAGTGATCATGGAACTAAATTTTAAAATAGCAATTTTGAGAAGTTTTGAGATGACCATGAAATATTATATGAATTTTCTGCTCCTAAAACTTCTCAACAAAATGGTATAACTGAAAGGAAAAACAGAGTTCTACAAGAAATGGGGACTATAATGCTTAATAATAAAAAATTAGCAAAAAATTATGGGCTAAAGCTGTCAACATTGCTCGTTATATTATTAATCGAGTATATGTAAGAACAGGTTTAAATAAAATGGCTTATAAACTCTCGTCTAACAAAAAACCATCAGTAAAATATTTTCATACTTTTGGAAGCAAATGCTTCATTTTACGAGATAGGGAACATTTGGAAAATTTTGAAGCAAAAAGTGATGAAGGTATTTTTCTAGGGTACACTCTAAACAATAGAGCAAATTATGTCCTAAATAAAAGGATCAGAGTGATATAAGAATCCATAAATGTCGTAATTGATGATCAAACTATCACTCCAGCTAACAAACATGATGATGAGGTTATTATATTCAATTAATCAGCACCTTCATCAAAATCAAATACAACTGAGAATAGACTAGTCAAAAACCATCCGACTAATCAAATTCTTAGTAACCCTCACACTGGTGTTCAAACCAGAAGATGAGTTGAAAACATTTGTAATCATGTATGCTTCACTTTCCACATAGAACCATCAAATGTGAATGAAGCCTCAGCTGATGAAAATTAGATTTTAGCTATGCAAGATTAACTAAATCAATTTGTTAGAAATGATGTTTGGTATCTAGTGCCTAGACCATCTGACAAACATGTGATTGGAACTAAATGGATATTTAAAAATAAATTTGATTAATTTGGGAATATCTTCAGAAACAAAGCAAGATTAGTTGTACAAGGGTACACCCAAATTGAAGGAGTCGACTACGATGAAACATTTGCTCCAGTCGCTCGTCTTGAATCCATCAGACTATTTATCTCCATCACATGTCATAAAAACTTTAAAGTTTATTAAATGGATGTTAAAAGTGCCTTCTTAAATGGTGATTTAAATGAAGAAGTTTATGTAGAACACCCTAAAGGTTTCGAAGATCCTAAACTTCCTAACAATGTATACCATCTTAAAAAGGTCGTGTATGGATTAAAATAAGCTCCTAGAGCCTGGCATGAAAAATTAACAAAATTTCTTCTCAGTTAAAATTTTAAAATGGGTAGTGTTGATAAAACTCTATTCATCAAAAGAATTAATGAAGAGCTGTTGATTGTTCAAATATATGTAGATGATATTATCTATGGATCAACAAATGCTAACCTTTCTTCTAAGTTTGCAGTCTATGAAATCAGAATTTGAGATGAGCATAGTGGGAGAACTGAACTATTTTCTTGGACTTCAAGTGAAATAACTTGAAGATGAAATTTTCATATCTCAAACTAAGTATGCGATAAACTTAGTTAAGAAATTTAGGTTTGGGAATGGTAAGAACTTTTCTACTCCCATAACTACAATACTCTGAAAGTGCCCTGATTTGTCAAGTTACGTGAGTGTTGAGTTAGATTGTCTACAGAGCCTGATAGAAAGATCAATTCAAGCGTTTGCCTCAACCGGATGTGTGCAACCTCGCCACAGGTAAACCTAAAGTCTCACATCCCATAACCCAAAACACCAGGTGAATAAAACCCTTAAAAACAAGTTAGAAATCATAGGGTTTTAAGGTGAGAAATTTTTTTTTTTAAATAGGAAAATCTCTAAGTTTTTCTCACCTTGTCGATTTTATCGAAACACCCTCGATATGATCGACCTACTCTATCGATGTCCTCGATACCTTAACGATATTATCGATGTAAGGACCAAAAGTGTCCAGCAACTAAATATTCATCTGGACGGATTTATCGATGTATCGACACACCTACGATATCATCAATATAAGAACTAAAAATTCCAGCAACTTCACAACATATCTGGATGAATTATCTATGTATCGATACACCTATCGATATCATCGATATATAAATCTCGACTCCATCGAAAATAGCTTGATAAGATCGACAGGCAGATTTTCGGTGACCCTGTTTTTTTAATGAAAATCTCAAATTCCTTTGATATATCGATGCTCTTCCGATATGATTTGAAATCAAATATCGATAACATCAGAAGACCATCGATGATATCGATCGTGGGCACGCATATTTTACAGCAGATATTTCAGGTTATTTTTAACTATGATCGGGGGGCCTTTGATAGAATCGATATTCAAATATCGATGATATCGACACCAGGTCGATTGTATCAAACAAGGTCATAAACCGTCCAGCAAGCTTAAAGACAAATCTGCTGGATTTATCGATGCCTCGACTCTGATCTCGATATCATCGACATTCAAATTCTGATGATCTCGATGGTTCCCGATCATTCATGAAATCCTGAAATATTTCAAAGTCAAGTCTCTCTCATTTTTCAAGTGTCGATGGATCGAACCTGTCATCGATGGAATCGGAGTTCAAAATCCAATGACATCGATAATAGTTTCGATTCATCGACCAATTGGTAAAAGTTTCAAAAGCGTATGACATTAAGTTCGAGTCATCGAGCAGACCATCGATGCTATCGAGAGTATACACTCGATGATATTGAACCTGCTCGATGATATCGAACTCTGTCATAAATGTGACTGTTTTATATCCATTGGAACTTTTTGCCTATATATAGAGGACTTGTCTTTTGTTGCTGTGAGAGAAAGAAGAGAGAGCTTTTGTGTGTTTCAACTTATATCTTATATCTAAAGCCCTTTCTCTCAAGGGAGTTCATCCTCCAATCCGCCCTCGTCATTGACATTCAATAGAGTGGATTGGAGAATGAACTTCCGCATTGAAGGATCCTCCAGCTACTACCTTAATGGCGAATCATTAAGCTGGGATGCCTTAAATGCATAAGATTGGAATCGTTCTATCTTCCTAATAGGAAAACATTTTGAGAGTAGGATTCTATCTTCACCTTGACCCAACCCGAAGCCGAGTATTGGTACATTATTTTTTGTTGCGGATCAATGGAGCAGAAGACTCTTCGTCAACAAGGAGGAGGAGATCTTCGGCATTGTGCTAAACGAGACTCATCAGCTTATTTGTAAGTATCCAGAGTCCAAGAGGACACTTGTGATCATTCCTTTCTAGGATTGGGTCTTAAGTGGTTCTCACCCTTTGAAGTCCTCAAGGAGGCCTCCAACGGGAGTGTACATGGTGGGTGCGTTGTGTGGACCCTTGCTCTGTGGAGAGTATAAACATCTGATTAGGAGTGAACCAGTAAAACTTTGGGTTTGAGGTGAACCATGTAAAACCTTGGGTTTGAGGTGAACCGTGTGAAACCCCGAGTTTGAGGTCAACCGTGTAGAAACCTTCAATAAGGTCACCTAAAAGTGGGTGCGTTGTGTTGACCCTTGCTCGTGAGAGCATAAACAGTCAGCCTCAGTGTAGGTTGTAAAGGTTGAAGGTGAACCTGATTTAAAACCTTCGGTTAGAGATGAACCACTGTGAAACCTCCTTAGTGAAATCCGGTACACTCAAGGGTTGAGTGCGGTTACCGGGAGTGGAGTAGACTTATTGTCGAACCACTATAAAAATGACTATGTTTGAGATTATTATTCTTATGATTGTATGATTTGTTTTAATACTTCCATATCTGAACATTTGATCACACCTACATAGTCATATTCATTATAAGCTAGCTTGCATACTACTTATCTCTAAAATAGTTTGTGATTGGATCCTCTACCAGGCTTGGAAGCCAGTAGAGTTACGTTTGAGTAATCCTGATAATTGCATGATCACAGGATTAGTGAAGTAGGATTTTTAAACAAATCATAAAAACTTTAAAAAGTCCTATTCACCCCCCTCTAGGACATATTGGCATATTCCTTCTTCAACTAGTGCGGTCTTTACCGCCATTTCACACTCAAATTATCTAAAGATGACACAGGTAAAAGCATTGATCCTCATCTCTAACGTAGTATGATTGGTAGTCTCTTATATTTAAGAGCTAGCAGGCCTGATGTCTCTTTCAGCATAGGCGTATGTGCCAGATATCAATCTAACCCTAAGGAATCTCATTTGGCTGCAGTAAAAAGAATAATTAGATATGTTGTCAGTACTGTTAATTTAGGTTTATGGTATCCTCATGATACATCCTTACAAATTGCTAATATACTGATGTTGATTGGGCAGGTAATGTAGATGATAGAAAATCCACAAGTGGTGGATGTTTTTACATCGTAAATTATCTTGTCTCTTGGATGAGCAAGAAGTAAAACTCAGTATCATTATCCATTGCTGAAGCTGAATATATTGTGGCAAAAAATGCATGCACATAATTAATGTGGATGAAAAGGATGTTAACAAACTATGGTATTGATCAAGAAACAATGCATTTATACTGCGATAATACCAGTGCAATAAATATATCTAAAAATCCTATTCAACATTCTCGCACTAAACACAATGATATTCGATATCACTATATCAGAGAATTGGTTGAAAGCAAGTTTATTATACTTGAATATATTAATACTGAAAAACAGCTTACAAACATTTTGACAAAACCTCTTGATAGTGTCAGATTTTTTAATTTAAAAGATGATATTAGTTTATGCAGTGTTTCTTAAATTATTATTCTATATTGTAATTTGTTGTTTTGCTTTAATAAAATAATATTTTTTTCATGTCAATATTTTAAAATTATATAAAAAAAATTCAGCCAGCCCTGTGTTGACCACCCGATTCGGCCAGCCAACGACGTACTCAAGCTAACCGAACCATGCGCAATTAGGATTTATTAAGATTTTTTTTTCAAAATTCTCATTTCATTCTCATCTTCTTCGGTCAGCCGGTGGTTCTTTCGACCAACCCATCACTCTAGTGTTCTTGTAAGTGAATATTTTCGAGTTTCCTTTTAGATTTAAGTTTCTTATTATGCATCATTGTAGATTCCAACATCTTTCTTGAATCTAGAACTTTATTTTGTTGGTATCTTTTTGTAGAAATCTGATCTAGATCTTTTCCTTCCATTTGTTGGTATTTCTTTTGCAAAATCTAGTCATTTTCTATCATGGCATCTCACTCTACGCGTACTACGCGAGGCCCCCAAATCAATTCTTCCTCTCGATCCGCTAATCGGGTTGTGCGCTCTATCCGTTTGCCAGAAAATGATCGAGAAATTATGCGGGATTTTCATACTCGTAATATTGTCATTGGGCGCATCGTTAATACAAATCATATTGCCCAATTTGGTCTTGTAGAAATTCTATCCGCAGTAGGATGGGATAAGATTTTTGCGTAGGGTGGTGCATCATATCGGTCTATCGCAATAGGGATGTATGCATCCATACATACCGTGTCTTCAGTACAATTAACATTTTACATTCAGTTTGTGGAAGACACAGTCACTATTAACCTCTCCATCATATCATCAATCTTAGAAATTGATATGGAGGAAGATGGAATCTCTATTCCACCAATATTTGAAAATATGTACCCAACGGAAAGAGATTCTCTCACTAGGGAGTTATGCAGTTTTAATGCAACCTGGTGTAACCATAACTCACTCCCCACCTACAATCTTCTTCCAAAATACCGTGTCCTACATCGTATTTTCATTTCGAATGTTTATCCTCATGGTGGGAATAAGACAGACCTTACTCCCTATATGATGCGTATCCTTCATTCAGTCATTTCAGGTATCTGTATGTCTTCTATCTTTGATCACCTATCAGATCATCCAGTATTGTCTTCATTCTCGTCATGGCTCTATTCTTTTTGCATATCTCATAACTTGCATTGCATTGCATTATAATGTTCAAATCCCTGCAACTGAAGAACTGGAGTTTGTGCTCCCATTTGGTAATGTTAATCTCAACATGATGCAACTTGAACTAAGGCCTGAGTAGCGAGGAGATCATGAAGTTATTCCTGAAGAAGATATCAATATGGATGATATCTTTGCAGGTCTAGAAGAATCTAATGATACCAATGACTTTGACTTCCAGCCCTCTCAGTTCTCAGAGAGGTTGGATAATTTAGAGAAGAAGGTGGACGACCTGCATGTTTCTCAAGAAACATTACTCCAAACTCAGAAACAACAGATGAAGTATATAACAAAGTACTTTCATCGATTCAACGGGAGTCTAAGGATTAATGACCCTGACATGTCGACACCGTCCTCCTCTAGTTCTAGCTGATCCATTTTAAATTCTCTTGGTCTATAATAACTTATGATATATTTTGTTTTTACTCTTGCTGACATACATCTGGATACTATGTTATTCTTACTCTATGCTAATTTACCCTTATGTCATTTACTCCTTTTTACTATATCCTTTTATGCTTCATTGATTGCATCTTCCTTTGTCAACTTCTGACAAAAAGGGGGAGAGTATTTTGTGATATGGATAGGAGATCATCATTTCTCTCTCATTTATGAGCACACACCTTTGTATGCACTCTATGAACTATATTTTTGCAGATATGACCAAGTGCTCAGGGGGAGTGATACAGATGCATGATCTCAAGGGGAGTAATAAGATTAAAAGTGTCGACTCAAAAGATTTGTGTTGTTTGAGATGTTGTAATATGCTGTACTGAGTTGTATTGTTGTATAGGTGAGTTTTGTCACGAATTTGACAAAGGGGAGGATTGTAAGTGCTTATACTTAAAACACATTTCAGTTTCTCAAATTTCGTAGTCCGGTTATGATCACAAGCTCGAACTGAAGACAAGCTATCAACTCGATCAAGCATTTGAAAAGAAGGCTCAACATCTCAAAGCAAGACTATTCATGATTTGAGGTTCAGAACACTTCGTATAAGTCAACCTACAGGTGGTATAAACCTAGTTTAACCATAGGTTAGGTGTATTTCACTCATGCATATTTAGAATCATATTTCATATTAAATACACGCAAGTTAGGCCAGCCCGAAGCCTGGTTCGACCAACCTAACCATTTGGGCCAACCCTACAATATTTGGTCAAAAAGATAGATTTGAAAAGATCTTTTGCGATAGGTTCAGCCAGCCCAACCTGGGGTTTGTCCAACCCAAGGTGGTTTCGGTCAAGTTTCCAGCAATGGAACAAAATTGAATTTTAGACCAGTTAGGCCAGCAGAACCTCCTACTCAGTCAGCCGAATCTGGTGTTCGGCCAGCTGAAGTTTTGAAAGATTTTATCCCATGATATTCGAGTTCTAATTTGAACGTAATCTTTGAAGTTCAGCCAGCCAAATAGAATCTCGGGCCAACCGAACTACTCAGATCCTTGTCTATAAATAGAGGCTTTCACTTACTCTTTAAACCATGAAAATTCATAGTTTCTTATTGTGTTGTAAAGAGAAATTCTTCAAGCCTCCTTAAGCTATTTGTGTTGTAATTCGTATTATTATTAGCTTATTTCATTCTCCTTCTCAAGGTTTGATTAAACTATTTTGATAGAGTAATCCTTACTTTACCTTGAGAAAAGGGAAAATCGAATCTGCAGCAATAGGGTTTCATTTATTTCATTAAAAATATATTAGATCCCTTTATATCTTTTTGGGTTGAACTCATACAACGACTTCATCAATATCCCAAGAAGAAGATCGCTACATTCATGCTACAGCTACAACTTCGACTCACCAAATCGAAGATTAATACTGTCTTTTAAATTATTTCTGTTTGGGTTTTTCTGAGATAGCCTGAAAATCTCAGTGAGTTTGTTTGTGGTGATCCTGTAAAATCACAAAGTGGGTTTGATTGTGATAGCCCGTGAAAATTGCAATAACTGTATAAGGTTGTTAAGGTGAACCTGGAAAACCTTGAAATAGTGAAAGCCAAAATTACGAGGGTAGTAATTTTGGGGGTGGAGTAGGTTGCATTAAGGCATCGAACCACTATAACTCTTTTATGCATTATAGTGATTGAATATTATTATTTGTGTTATTATTATGATTTACTTAATCTTTGCATTAGTTTGATATTTTGATTTCAAAGATGTCATGACATAAGGTTAGTTGTCTTACCTAAATCTTTTAGGTGTAAGGTTGTCCTACGAACTATTTGATATTAAGAATTCAATACTTTACAAAATTATATTCCATTGATTTATTATTTCACATTATATTAAAATATTTGACATTGTCCTATTCACCCCCCCCCCCCCCTCTAGGACATCTATAGCTAATCCTTTCAGAACGTCGAACACCTAAAGATCTACTATGCATAACTGACCAGCTCGAGCATGAAATATGCTTTTCTACTATGTTGAATCTACAGTGCTAGAATCTACATGTTTTCTTGAGAAACGACAATAAAAATCCCAAGTAAGGGGAATCTTACACTCTACTTTTTATCTACTAATGTTCGACCTACGTAAATCCACTGAAGGCTCCCCTTAGTACAAGGGAAAAGCCGCCCTCACTAACGGTCTGACCCTTAAAGAAGAGGTCAGGCCAATAATCAGATTCCTTACATTTACTATCAAAGACTTCCCTTGGCAAAAGAAGAGGAACAATCCTTGATCGACCGTCTGACCCTTGTAGAAGAGGTCGGACCATCAACTACTACTACTACTTGGGTAGCACGACCCACCACAAAGGGTAATTAATCAACCGAGGAATTAACACAGCTTGCCAAAAGCCTGCATGGCTAAAAGGCTAGCCTTAACATGGCCTAAAAAGGTCGACCTGCCTATCAACGGCAAAACAGTCCAACCAGTCCACTTGGAAATCCCAAACAATTAGTCATCAATGAAAACTCCATTTTCATTAAATATAGTGAAGAGTACAAAAATGAGATACAATTGGAAGCATAAACAAAAAAAGAAGAGAGAAGGCTCAGAGTAATGGGAGATGAGGCTGCCCGGAAGGGGAAAGGAACTCAGTTCCCGGCCGGGATAGAGTCTTCGGAGGGGCCGACCTTGAAAGCGGATAAGTCGAGCCCATGATGCGCCTCCCTAATATCTTCTAGGCACTTGTCATACCCAACACTGTAGAGAGCATCCCTCTCTTCTTCCCACTCTTTGGAGGCCTTCAACTCCTCCGCTCCTGCCTCCTTAGCCTTTAGGAGGGCCGCCTGAGCTTCCTTCGCTTTCACGATGATGGTGTGCCTCATCTCGGCATTCTCGGATTTCCACCGAGCAACCTTCTCGTGAGCCTCACTAAGAAGCACCTTTGGCCTCTCCAACTCGGTCCTTGTGGCCTCCAACTTGGCCTTCGACCC
The DNA here is from genome assembly GCA_021015155.1 of Magnolia officinalis. Taxonomy (NCBI): domain Eukaryota; kingdom Viridiplantae; phylum Streptophyta; class Magnoliopsida; order Magnoliales; family Magnoliaceae; genus Magnolia; species Magnolia officinalis. The sequence continues at coordinate 45,388,537 of JAJHSJ010000014.1, read as the reverse complement.
CTCTGCTAGAGCCAGCAGAGCAGAGCTGCTCGAACTCGACTCTTTTTTGTAGTAGGGTCGCCTTCACCTCTTTACACTCCATCTTGATGCATAATATTTCATGACAAACGTTCACGAGAGAAGGAACAAACTGAAAACAAACCCACGATTAGAAAATAGAAGAATTGTTTAAGTTAATAATGACAACCATCATGAAAATGAGAGCTTAAGATGTCCTCGAGAGGTAGTGAATAGGACAATGTCAAATAATAAAAATAAGTGTTGAATATGTAAATAAAGTAAAGATCTCAATTTCTTAAGTATTGAAAGGTTGATTTCAAATAATTCGTAGGACAACCTTCACCTAAAGTTTTAGGCAGGACAACCTTATTTCACAAATTTCTTTAAAATAAAAACCTCAAACTTGCAAGAGTAAATTAAAATATTATAACATTCACCACTCAACTAAAATTAAATACAATTGTTTACCACAAATAAAATAAAGGTATTCACCACATAATACAAAGGATTATAGTGGTTCGGTGCTTTAAAAACAACTACACCTACTCCACTCCCAAAATTACTTCCCTCATAATTTTGGCTTTCACTATGAAAAGGTTTTCCTAGGTTCACCTTAACAACCTTATACAGTTCTTGTGATTTTCATGGGATATCATAAACAAACCCACCTGAGATTTTTAGGTTATCTCAGACAAAACCTAAACTGAGATTTTAATAAGCTATCTTACAAAAACATAAAAGAGTTTAGAAGGTATACTTATCTTCACCATAAAAGATGTATCAGAAGTTTGTAGCAGAAGAACCTCTTTCTTGAATTTAGATTTTCCCTTGTTCAGTTAGATAGAAAGGGTCTAGGGTTCTATTGATTTTAATTAAGTTAAACCCAATAAGCTACTTAAATCAATTCTCTTATATCTCAAAAGAAGAGTATAGTTTACTCTCTTTAGAATCAAACTTAAAATATCTGAGATAAAGGGAATTGAAAAAAGCTATATAAATTAAATTATAAATACCGTTCAATAGCTTGCTAATAACTTGAGCTTGTCTCTCTTGTAGAAGGATTTTGATAATTAACATATGCAATTCGGAATGAGAGACGAACTCAATTTATAGGCAAAGAACTTGGAAATTCGGCTAGCCCGAGATACTCTTCGACTAGCCTGAGCAAACCGGATTCAGTTCAACGGACTTCGAATCGCGCGAGATAAGATTTATCCAAAATTCGACTGGCCTGAGGTCGACTTCGACTGGCCGAACACCCCAGTTTGGCTAGCCGAATTTGTCCTTTGGCTGGTCGAATTCATCCGAATTCCAAAAGGTGATGTTGCTGGAATTTGACCTGAACTTTCTCGGGCTAGCTGAATTTCAAGCTCGTGCTAGTCGAACCAAAACTTGAGGTAGCCAAATTTGCAACAAAAATTAGTTGTTGCTTCAAGCTTGAAGTTGGGCTAGCCGAGGAAGCTTAGGCTAGCCGAACTAAAAGTTGGGCTGGCTGAATTCCAAGTAAAATAAGCATAAAAATCCAACATAACCTAAGTCTTTCTAGGGTTTTATACCACCTGAGATATATCAAATGTTTATTTTTCTTTGATTGAACTAAGTCTCGGACTTCATCTTGACTTTGAGTTTGATCTTTTCTTGAACATTAGTCTATCTTGAGCTTGATCTTCTCTTGAGTATGAACCGATCTTAAGCTTAATATTCTCTTGATCTTGAACTGGTCTTGAAGATCGATTGTCAAGTTATTTTTGCTTTACGAAATTTGACAACTAAAGTGTGCTCAACATTTTAGCACTTACACATTGTAAAAAGGACAGCTGAAGTGTCTTAACTGAGTTTCCGCCGTGGGGGTCGTCCCCACACCGACTTCAATGCCCCTAGAAACCATGGTTTGGTCTGAGGGAGTGACAACAACAGTAAAAATAGAGTCAGCAGCCGCCTTCTTCTTCGAGGCATGCCTCGACTTCTTCTGGGACAGCTCGGCCGCAGACGGAGCCCTTCGCTTGAGTTTATTCTACTCGGGCATCTCTACACAACAGAAAGGGGAGATCACCGAACACATAAACGAAAGGAGAACCTACAATTAAACCCCTAAAAAAGATATACCTGTCAAGAATAAATCAAGACCTGATTTGAACAACATTTGGGGGGTAATCAAGCGTCTCCAAGACCTCAGCTCGGCGTCCACCGACCTCGCTTCAGCGATCTGAGCTCGTTCTTCTCCACCCACTCCAGCAATGTACTTAGGTAGAACTACCACGAGCGACCACAGTTAGAAGCAGAGAAAGTAAATTAAACTAAGGAATAACAATTTGGATATACCGACCTGGTGTGGCGAAGGAGGACGGAACCTAAAAGCGCAGCCCAGAAATCCCTAGTGTCTTCTAGTCCCCCGACACCCAGAACCACTTAGTCTTCCAGTTCTTGTTCAAGGTCGGGATGTTTGTGATTATGGCCCTACTAGTCTTCTTCCAGGCGGCAAAATAGTACCTACCCTCATAAAGAGGGTTAGACTTCACTTGGTACAAGTGGAGAAACTCATTCACTGTCAGCTCAGGATGATCAAGCTCAAACCAGAGAATGAATGTCCCCATCAGTGCTCTCCATGCGTTAGGGATCAACTGCCTAAGGGATAACCCTAAGTACGCGAGGACTTTCCTCACTATCCCTTGTAGAGGAAGACTCAACCCGCACTGGAGGGCGACCTGGTAGATGGCCACCTTACCCTCCCAAGGTTCGTTGGGAAGCTCACCTGGTGCAGGAGCTTGGAGTACCACGAAATCGAGAATATGATACCACGACCTGATCCGTACCCTACCAGCCCTTTCTCCTCTTCTTCTGACAAAGACCCAGTAACCTCTTCTACTACTAAGGCAGCCCCCTCCGTGTCCTCTGCCTGTTCAGTCAAGGAGCCATCCATGACTCTTGGGAAGCCTGAAAATCCCTATCACTCATCATTATCAAGGGTGACACAGGGTTTGAAATGGGGCGAAGATCGTCTGCCCCACCATCACGACAGGATGTCCCCTCCTACTGTCCTGATATTTTCGACATGTTTTTACGCATGAAAGTTGCCAAAAATTGGAAGAAAAGAAGATGAAGAGAGGGGGATAAAGAGGTTGGAACAGGGCTCACTAAAAGAGGACGCCCACCTGAGAAAGCCCCTCGAAGCTTTGGCGAAAATTGTTTGATGACAAAGAGGAATTAAGGAACGCAGCAAAGGCAAAGGGCCAAATAGCGTGGAACAGTGTTAGGGCATCCCCTTTTATAAGAAAACCTGCCAGTATGGGCATTTAATACTCTCACTCAATGCGTAGCCAAAATGGCTCATTGATGCTACCGCTCTGACTTGTGGAATGCTACCACCAGCCGCACAACTCCATGACCAAGAACGGGCCACGTGTTATCGTCCCATATGTCAAGCGTCGAAAAGGCACCCTGACAGCATACGTGACCTCGAGCCACGACACACCACCTCAAGTGTGTCGTACTCTGATTACAGATATGCCCCAATCCTTATGCCTACCGCCTTATCCAGCATTAATGATAAGCTGATTCGACATCTCAACACATGATAATCTGACCTGACCAAGACCAATCTACATCTCAAGCCTACTACATGAGCTCGAAAGTAGGGGGCTTACTATTATGGGGAAAATGGATCGACCAATAAGAAGAGGTCAGGTCAGAACTTTATGTACTTCGCCAAGTCGTACAGTGACAGATGCAACTAAAATTTCCAACTCTCAACCCCTGATCGAGTATGAAATGGGGTCGAGCTCGGCCTCTCATCAGTAGGTTGGAAGATCCACCGATCCGCTTGTCACCAAAAGAAGCCCGACTCCTGCACCTCAGATCGGCGTGACCCCAAGTTGGCACTACCCCAGGTCGACCCGACTCTCCTTCCACCAGATCCAACCTGGTCTCATCGATATCTACGTGAGATCCTAACTAAGAATCCAGGAGAGCAATCAACATGGAGATCCGCTCGAGATCTTCGCCGAGGATCCGGAAGATCTTCGCGACATATACGGGACCCAGATCCTACTGCAACATACCGCTACTAAACAAGGAGATCTCTCCTACGTCACCGCCTCTCCTCACCTATAAATAGAAGCATCTCCTATGGTGAAAGGTATGTACAATCTCTATCCAAAAACTCCTTACTCTACTAAGACCCAGATTCCCTACTTGACTTAGGCGTCGGAGGGTCCCCTGCATGAGCAAGAGTCTCTTTTGTCCATTCATTGTTTAGGTATATGAAGGTCCAGGGGAGGCTAACTAGATTTTTGCATTAACAGGGATCATGAACTCTATGCATAAATGATTAAATAAAATATTGTGTTGAGTGTCAAATATTGCATATTTTCCCCCATTTATATCTTAGTTTTATGAACTTGATAATGCTTAATGGTATATTTTATACATGTTTGCGTTGCAAGGTGAGTTTAAGAGCTTGGATTGAAAAGAATGTTAAAAGCATGGATTTGATGCTCAAGAATCACTAAGGCAAAGAATGGATCTTTGGAGACCAAGATTGAAGATTTTAAGACCCTAAGATTCAAGAAAACCAAGTGGAGAAAGAAGTGCAAAAATTAGTGCAAAAATTCATGCAAAAATTCACAGAATCTGAGCTTCTATGTTTGATTCCATCAAAGGTCTTTTCAATGACATCAAATGAAGGGTCGATGACATAAGAACTTACGCAATGCAAAAGGAGTTACGCAAGGCGTAAAGATGCGACTTCTGGAATTCAACTTACGCTCGATGACATCGAAGGTTGTTCAATGTCATCAAACGCGTTACGCATAAATTACACGGACTGCGTAAATTGAGGCGATTTTGCAATTTTACGCGGACAATGCTATAAATAGGGGTTTATTAAAGACTTCTAGGGATATCTAGGGTTTGGAGAAGCAGAATAAAAGAGTGAAGCCGTCTCCCAAGAGTTCTTCTTCCTTTCTTGTAACGCCCTAAAAATCAAGGGTCGAGCAGGAGCCTAATTCCCAAGTTCCAACGCATCACTTATGCAACATAGATAATGATGATTAGATGTTGACTATATTAGTGCATTAAACATGAATGGGATTATACAAAAACAGCATATCATACTCCACAAATAGTTAATTTACGTAAGCGGAAGGCTGCGATAAGTATATATAAACATATGTGTAATTGTACGTCTCTTGAGTATGATCATGTTACCAGGTCAATTAATTACACGTAAAACTTCAAAATATACAAAATGTGTAATGTCTTCTAGTCAATATCCTAGTAATCCTCGCCGGTCAGGGCACGACTCACATGAACCCGCCTGAATACTGCATATATGAGAATGCCTCCTCATTATCCTCAAAGTCTGGCTCCGCCTCGCAGACCATGACATCATCTGAAACTACAATAGGGTTTAGTTGGTGTTTAAAACACCATCCCAGAACATGGAGTGAGTGATCAACTCAGTGGAGCTATAAAGCAAAGGTCAACATGTTATCAATTTAGTCAAGTAGTAATGATAAAGCAATACAATCAAGCATCCCTAAGTACTCTGATTAATGCAAGAATGGTATGTATTAATGATGCATGCCCTCGCCTGCACTCCTCTGCGAACTTCATCTCACTATTGCTGCATGCAATCACTTCCTCAATGCTCAACTCCAACGCCAAAGGCACATGCAATGCGGTGCATGAGCATGATTACTAAGTTCTTAATAGTCCTTTTCATACAGCAGGATTAGGAAACTAAGGTACCTCCCTTATATCATTTCTCAAAAAATGATCCATTCTAGGGTCGTCAGTCAAGTAAATCTCATACGATGTTGCGGTTCTAGGTCACTACAAAGGGCTCGTTACCTGATTAGTGTAGGCCTAGTTTATACTCTAGTTGCTACAGAAAGGCTCATCACCTCAACGCAGTCTCAGAGTATGCTCGAGGTTACTCCACCAATACCCTACCAACTGGCAGTCTATTTTTGAAAGCTCGTCACTAACCCGATTGAGGACCACGGCCAGGCTGCACCAATAGAGGCCGACAGCTCGAATACAGTGTCCCATACCACCGTATTCGGCTCACGAGCTTAGGTTGCTCACTGGTCACTACGGGGAGGCTCGTCGCCCCAGCGTAGGCCGACAACTCGACCACGGTGTCACATACCACCATGTCCGGCTCATGAGTCTTAGCGGATCGAGGTACCAAGGTTAACGGGGTTTCCACTAGTGAGTTTGGTACCTTAGGTTCAAGCAATAACATCTATACATGGTGAACATACATCGGGTCAATCGGGTTACTTGACGAGCTCGACTGGTATGAGCGTAGGTCGAGATGATCGACATGAACTGCATAAGCACTTCGTGTAGCCTAACCACTGTCGACAACAAAAGTACGGCTCGGATTCATCAAACACGTCCTTTGTGGCGAAACAACTTCAGTCACCAAATCAGGGTCTGTTACCGATTGTCTAGACTATACCATAGTCCCAAACACACTCCAGATCGATAGCACTCCAATGTAATAATCAAGACAGCATGTAACAACACAATTAAATATAGATCCCATACTAGAATTTCAACGAACACGTAGAATACATGTTAACATACAGGAACATTTAATTCACAAATCACATAGCAGTAAAATAGATTACATGAAGGAAACTGTAACCCTAGATAAGGGGATTGAGAATCTTATCTCAACACCCTCATTAAGCACATTACATTAAGCATTTTCTCACTCAGGCATTTTATCAAACACTTAGACTGCACATATTACATACATGTAATAAGTTAGTTAAAAACACATATAGTAGCGAATCCTATCACGTAGGAGTTGTCACGCATACAACGATCATGCATTAGCAACCAACAATCATGGCAAGCATAAATCATAGTTCCATATTCATTCGAACATTTTTACAAACACTTAGGCTACACACTTCAACATACATGACACATGTTGGTCCTAACATGTATTTGGGCAAATCCTTTCACCAAGGATTTGTCGCATATACAACAATCACATATCCATGATGGATAATCATGGCAAACATGAATCCAAATTCCATACTCATTCAAACGTATCAACAAACACATGAAATACAGTATATTCAACATAGTTCGTATATATCTGTAAAGCGAAGGAAACGACGTATCTAGCATGTGAAACCGCAACCAATTCAGTTATAAATCATTAACCGACATTGACAGCCTTGAAAAGCATAACCTAAACATTTATAGTCCGAACCTTTCACCGATAAACAAGTATCGAACTCAGTTTGTATACCGAGTCTGTATCTACGGCACAACAGCAACCTATATCATCAAGTAGGTTAGTTATTTCATCACTTACGCTATTTGAAACCCTAAAACAGATTAGGGTTAGGTTTTTCTTACCTAAGAACGGCCTCGGAATCACCCGTATAGCGATACAAGAATAGTGGTTAAGCACGTGGAGCGTCGGGATTGTGTAACGACTTGAAAATCTCCATCCTGTGACTCGAGTACCACCTCGACCAGAAATCACTTAGGATTAAATCCTTTAGAAATTTGACAGAGTTAACTAAGTGCTAAACTAGATTAGCCATGAAATCCGTTGGAATCGCTTTAAATACGATCTGCAAGACCCAAAACGTGTAGAATCATTGACGCTAGGTTACCCTAAAGTCTAGGATCAAACTCATTACCCGACTGCTCTCGGGAACACAATATAACTCCGTATCAGGTCTAGACCGCACATCGGGAGTCCGAATAATATGAAGTTAAGGAATTAGGACCGCCTCGCTGGGCTTGACAACCATCTCGGAAATCAAGTCCAGACAGTGTCCCATGGCTGTTCGCTCGAGTCCGGAGCGAGAGAGTGTGAAAACCCTTATTTTCTTTACAAAATAAATATATGGAATAGTGATCTGGCACGTGTCGCTTGCGGACATTTTATAACCAAACAGACTGTCAGAATCTGACCCAAATACACCCTCGGATCAGGAAAAATTTCATAAACATTTACATGTACTTGAAATTTCTGATCGAAGTCCGCTGACCGTTGAACTAAAACTGGTCCGCCACACGTGATCTGGAGACCCTACTGGAATGAAGACTTAACTTCATCTAGATCCAGGATAGGTGAGCTTAAGTCCGACTTTTGGCTCAAGGAGACCCACCAGAAACCCTCCGTTGAGCTGAAACAATGTTGATTTGGTTATAATATAAGTATACCTTGAACTTAAGTCTATTCCAAAGAGTTTTTAGGCTATATAAGGACCTTAGAGCACCCTCTCTCACAGCCATACGAATTTAGGATAAACCCTAAATAAGAAGAGAGAAAAGAGAGAGAAAGGTAGAGAGTTGTGGGAGAATCTCTCTGCTACTGTTTCAGTCACCACACGGGCTGCACCACCCCTTTCTTGTCACTTTTCCGGCGATACCGACTCCATTTTAAGGTAAGAAACCCTAACCCTAAATCTGTTTTGGGGTGTGAAGGTTATAGGTTATGAAATAGCTAACTGGGTTCGCTCTTAAGGCTACAAAACTGCCGAATACGGAAGCCTAACGAACCTAGCTGATTCGTTGCAATTCTACGGTGTAAGGTGAGGACTTTAGGTGTATAGGTTACGGTTTTCAACGCTTTCAATGTCAGATAATGATAGATTCATGATCTGCATGTAATTGCACATGTACAAAGTGCTTTCTGTTTCCTGTTTCAATTAAAGATGTAGAATATGAAATTTTACATACTCTAGGTATATGTAGAAATACCGTATACGTACAAATTTTGAAAATATGTTTGCCATGATTATTTGTTGTATGAATATATGGTATATGGATAAAATACTTATTTGGCGAAAGGAATCGCCATAATACATGTTTGCTTATATACAATATGTATGTTGATATTGTGTATTCTAGAAAATACCGTATACGTATAAATTTTGGAGATGTATTTCTCATGATTATTTGCTGTATGAATATGATATACACGGATAAAATACTCGCTTGGCGAAAGGATAGCTCTAATGCATATTTTACTAACATACAACATGTATGTTGAAATAGTGTACTCTAAGTGTTTGTGAAAATGCTTGTGAGAGTAAGTGCTTAGATGTTAGAGCCTTAAGTAGGTGCTGAGATGGGGTTCTCAACTACCTTAGAGACATGTATGATTCCCTCCATGTGGTTGTTTACTCTAACTACTCACTTATGAAATATATGTGTTTGTATCCCTATTTGTATAGTGCTATATAATATGCTTTATAACATGCTTTGTAACATGTTTATAACATGCTTTATGACATGCTTGTTAACATGCTTGAGTTGCTTTGTTTATTATGCTTTACACCATATGCTATGAGTAAAGATTGATTGAGTTTGGGACTATGTCCATAGTCCAGACATCGGTACCAGACTTGAGATCGTGGCTGAGATTTATGTCGCCACGAAGGATGTGTTTGACGAACCCAAGTCGTACTTCGGTTGGCGATAGTGGTTGGCCACATGAAGTGCTTCTGCGCTTCATATCGTTCAACTTGTTGTGCGCTCGAGCTAGCCGAGCACGTCAAGTAACCCGTTATGTCTTATGTATGTTCACTATGTTTGGTCGTTACTGCTTGAACCTAGGGTACCAAACTTACCAGTGGAATCCCGTTAACCATGGTACCTCGATCCGCTAAGACTCATGAGCTGGACATGGTGGTATGGGACATCGTGGTCGAGCTGTCGGCCTACGCTGGGGCCACGTGCCTCCCCGTAGTGACCAGTGAGCAACCAGACTCGTGAGCCTATTATGGTGGTATGGGACACTATATTCGAGCTGTCGGCCTACCTTGATTGGTGACGAGCCCTTTGTAGTGACCTCGAGCATACTCTGAATTTGAGGTGAGACGACAAGTCTTGCTGCAGTATATAGAGTATGGACTAGGCCTGTATCTTATAGTGATGAACCGTTAAAAAGGTGATGGGGGAGTGGTGTAACCTTTATGCGTAACAGCCCTGGCAACCTTTGCAGTGACCTAGAAAACACACCATCGTCTGAGATTAACTAGGACTGACGACCCTAAATGGATCATGTTTGGGAATGATATAAGGGAGGTACCTTAGTTTCCCAATACTACTGCTTAAAATGGACTAATAATTACTCGGTAATCATGCTCATCATCGCACTGCATGTGCCTAGTAGATGTGGAGCACTGAGGGATGAACGCATTCGCGAACGTAAGACGGTGTCGCATGAGGGTGGTTTGGCAAGGGCATTCATCATGTCATTTCATACTTGCATTTAATAAGAGTAGTTAGGGTTGTTTGCTTGTACTGCTTTATCATTACTGCTTGACTGAATTGATAACATGTTAACCTATGCTTTATTGTTCCACTAAGTTAGCTACTCACTCCCACGTTATGGGACAGTGTTGTACACACCAATCAGACTCTGTCACAGGTATAGATGGCACGTCGGTTCAGGAGGCAGAGCCTGATTTCGATGAGGACCAGGACGAATTCTCATTCATGCAGTACTCTGACGGCTTTGCTTAGGCCGACTGCATTGCAGAGATTTCAGGATTCATCTTCTAGTTGTATTTTTTTTACTTTTTGACTCAGAAACAATACATGTATATGGGTACTCAGTTAGTGTTCATACTCTAAAGTTCATGAAGATTTTGTTTCCTTACATACCTTATATATACAATTTCAGTCTTTCGCTTGCCTTTATACAATTGAACTGGAGTATGAATTACTGTTTTGGTATAATCTCACTCATGTTTATTGCCCTAACACAGACAACATTTAACCATCATTATCTATGTTGCATAAGTGATGCGTTGGAACTTGGGAGTTGACTTCATACTCGACCCACGAATTTCAGGGCGTTACAAGTTGGTCTGGGGCCTACCCACGCTAATCCAGGGGTACCCAGGGTGGGACCCAATGATTTTTGGGGCCTAGGGGACTGGAGGATCACGACCGTCGGGCCCCATTTTGAAAATTCCAAAATTTTTTGGCGAGGTCCTCGCCCGATCGGCGAGGCCTTGCCACTTTTCTGGCTAGGCCGGGCACGCGCCCTGGGCCGATTGGTTTTGGGGGTTTTATAAAGCCCCTAGTACCCCTCCCGACCTATTTTTATTACCCAAAACCTGAGCTCCTTCACAAACGCCCTCCCCAAGCCATTTTTCCCTCTTGCATTGCTGCCCTCTCTCGCAAATCACCTTTTCAATCCTCTTCTCTATTGTTTTCGACCACAGCTTACCCACTTCCATCGTGCATTGCAGCCCTCTTCTCCTTTCCCTCTTCGTTTCCCTCGTTTGGACCCCCACATGCACACTTGGAGCTCAAAACTCGTGTGAGCTTTCTCACCCACCTGTTCCCTCCATTCTCTTTCTTCATTCCCTATCTTTTGGCCCTCTTCAACACCTGTTGGGGCAGCTATTCGTGAAGAACCAAAGAAGTCAGCCCTTTCTCTCCTATTCCGTTATTTTCCATGGCCTTTTTTGGAGTTGTTACGGCCATTTTCTCCATCTCCACCATCCTCTCTCTGATGGGCAAGAGAAAGAGTGCCGCTGATGAGGCTGGGCCTAGTCGCCCTACACGATCAAGGCGGCCGAGAGACACCGCCGCTAGCTCGAGCTTTGCCCAGGTGTTCCGAACGAAGCGGGACCTTGATCCCCGGATCCCTGCTGAACGGGTACAGTTGGCGGTGCTACCTCATGGAGTCTATGAGGACCGCAGGGTTCTCTTTGAAGCCCAGGTGGATGGACAGCTATTTGGGGAATACTATTTGTTCGAGCAAGTGGAGGCGGCCCTCTGGGGTCTGCTATTTGAGGTCAGAGGTCATGCCAATCCTGGCACGGTCAGAGCCTTTTATGCCAACATTCGTAAGCTTACACTAGAACCTTTGCAGTTCCGGCTCTTAGTTAGGGTGGATCTGTTTGTCACCATTGATGTGAGGGTGATCGTGCGGCTTATGAATATGCACCTTGGTGACGTACATGCTAGCGAACTAAATTTGGGGACTGCTCGTGAAAGGGATCGTCGCACACGATACCTTTGTGGTGGCCGACTAGCTGAGTGGCAGCCGAACAAAAGCTTGCTAGCGTCCCACATGTCAGACGACTTCCGCCTACTACATCACATCTTCACATACAATCTCTACCCTAGACACAGTAATCGCAGCGAGTGCACGCGACTTATGGTTGACTTTCTATACCAAGTGGGGCAGAGGGTGAACTTGTGTGTACCCACATTCGTGTTGCGACAGATCGTGAATATTACACGCTCCACCAGGAGCTCTGATTCGCTTCCTTTCGGCCGACTCATATGCAGGATTATATGGGAGTATGGCTATAGTCTGGGGGTGAAAATGTCAGTACCGGTCCACCAAATTGACGAGAATACTCTCAAGCAGATGAAACTTGGGGCACGGCGACAACGGGCCCTACATGGGGAGAGTGAGGATGAGATTGAGAGCGAAGAAGACAAGAGTGAAGATGGGAGTGAAGCTGAAGAAGAGGAAGAGGAACCTGAGGCCCAGGACACAGAGGAGAGTTCACCTCCTGCGGCTCAGGAGCAGGACATGGATCGGGCTGCCATATATGCGTATTTAGCCCATCTTAGGGAGGGCCAAACCGCCCTACAACAGGAAGTCGGGCGGGTCCGAACCAAGCTCAGCAAGGTGTCTCGCACCTTGAAGGCCATCCTGTGTTGCCTACAGGATAAGAATGCCCCTCCTCCGTTGCCTGATTCGAATGCCTAGCCATCCATACTGCTGCTTGTAGTTGTTTTGGTTTCCTCTGTAGTAGGTTTATGTTTCATGTTGATGATGTAGTAGTTAGTAGTATGTTTTCAGTGTTTGATGTTGTGGATGTATTGGCTCACATGTAATTTCTGTCATGATTCATGTAACTCTGTATTCCATGTATTATGACAATTTTGGGTAAATGAAAAGCATGCAGCCTCTTTTGTTATGAGATGTATGGAATGCTTTAAGTGCTTAAATAATGTGTTACTATGCTTTATCTCACGTACATTGCACCCCATGTTGTATAGGGCATGCCGCGGCAGTATACGCGGAGCACGGCACACCTCCTTCTCACTGGCTCGATGGACCAGACTCCTTCTGGTAGAGGTGGTCCTACAGGCCAGGGTTTTGACTCTGATTAGCCTCCAGCTGGTCCTACAGGTGGACTGCTGCCTTATACACCCCCGGTTCGCGAGCAGCACGGCATCTTCATCCTCACAGCATGACCCACAGGCTGCTCCACCTCCTGACAGGTTTGAACAGATGATGATGCTGATGCAGGAGCAACATCAGAAGCTTCTCGCAGTTTTATCGGCTCAGGGTGGCAGTGCAGCTCCACCTCCACCATCTACATAGCCAGAGACCGCCAAGCCTCCTGCTCAAGCTAAGGCTACACCTCCCCCTACGCCTTATGTACCCCCTACTGGAGATGTCGGTACATGCGGCTTACTCGAGCGATTCCAGCGCTTGAGACCTCCCTCATTCATGGGTTCTCACAGACCCGAGGAGGCTGAGTTTTGGCTGGACCGCATCTCCAAGATGCTTCGGATGCTGCACTGTACTGAGGCAGAGTAGGTCGGGTTGGCCACTTTCATGATCGAGAGGGAGGCCAGTCTATGGTGGGACAGCGTGTTGCGGTCTGTCGCAGAGGACTATGTATGGACCTTGGAGGCATTCGAGTTCCGGTTCCACGAGAAGTATTACCCGCAGACCTACAGACATGAGCAGGAGGATGAGTTTCTACGCCTCATGCAGGGAGGCATGACGGTTGCTGAGTACGAGCACCGCTTCACAGAGTTGGGCCGCTTTGTCCCGACTATCCTTGTTGACGAGCAGATGTGGATGCGTCGTTTTTCTTGAGGGTTGCGACCTGATATACGGTCGAAGATATGCTATATCAGTAAACCTACTTATGCGGCGCTGGTTCACATGTCTATGACGGCCGAGCAAGATGTGGATCGGTTGGCATGTTCTCGTGGTGCTATCGTTACGAGGCCACGACCCGAGATGCAGAGCAGGCCTTTCTTAGGCAAGAGGCCTCGCATCGACTCTCCCCCAAGGGCTGCGACGCTAGTAGTTCCGATGCGGCGCCCTGGAGTGACCTGTTCCTTCTGTGGGAAGATGGGTCATCCCGTAGAGTTGTTTTTCACGGATGAGGGCTAGCGGGTTCTCACCACCGCAGAGGCTGGATCGCCCTCACCCTCAGGCCATATCAGTTCCACCTCTACAAACTGCCCCTGCTTATCCTTCCTTCCGACCTACTGTATCACGCTTCAGACCGCCTCAACGGCCCATGGTACCTGAGCCTAACCGGTCTCAGCAAGCGCGTGTTCATACGCTCACAGCAGAGGAACCAAAGACGGCACCTGTGGCCTTCGAGGTCACTGCGCATGTTCAAGGTACTTCTGTCTATTTATTGGTGGACACTGGGTCCACTACTTCCATCATTTCATGTGCGGCGGTTAAGCACCTAGCTTTACATACTACTCCCGCGAAAGGAATGAGACTCACTACGGCTACTGGGACTTTTTCGGATGTCACACGGGTGTGTAAGGGTTGCTCCATGGACTTGGGTAGCGGGACAGTGCTCGGGATCTTATTGTTGCTCCACTGTGGCACTACGACATTATCCTCGGTATGAACTAGCTCACTAAGATGAGGGCAGAGATAGATCTTATTGTTGCTCCACTGTGGCACTACGACATTATCCTCGGTATGAACTAGCTCACTAAGATGAGGGCAGAGATAGATTGCGATACTCGGGTCGTGACGGCCTATGGATCTGACGGCACAACATTTACGTTTCTAGTGCAGGTTAGTTGGCCCTGCCGTGTTGAGTGTTATATTGTTTTGTTAGCGCCGATTGATGGTCCGATATTAGAAGATACGCTGGTGGTTCGGGAGTTTACAGATGTGTTTAAGACGATTCCTGGTTTGCCACCTCGGCGCGAGATCGACTTCACCATTAATCTTACGCCTGGTGCGACACCTATCTCATTGCCGACGTATCACATGCCTCCATGTGAGATGGAGGAACTGCGGAAACAGATTGACGAGTTAGTAGAAAAGGGTTTCATACGACCTAGTGTGTCTCCTTGGGGAGCACCTGTACTATTTGTGAAGAAGGACGGGTCACTACGGTTATGTATTGATTACCGTAGGTTGAACCAGGTCACGGTGAAGAACAAGTATTATTTGCCCAGGATAGATGATCTGTTTGATCAGTTGAGGGGGACGAAGTATTTTTCGAAGATTGATCTGCAGTCGGGGTACCACCAGTTGCGCGTCAGAGATGAGGACGTGCAGAAGACAGCTTTTAGGACGTGTTTTGGGCACTATGAGTTTCTAGTGATGTCGTTCGGCCTTACGAACGCACCGGCCGTGTTCATGGACCTGATGAATCGGGTATTTCAGCCATTCCTATACTGATTCGTCATCGTTTTCATTGATGATATCCTGATATACTCTACGAGTCGGGAGGAGCACGAGGAGCACCTGAGAGCGGTGTTGGATACGTTGAAGAAGAACCAGTTGTTTGCACAGTATAAGAAGTGCGACTTCTGGCAGGTGGAAGTCAAGTTCCTCGGACATGTGGTGTCCAAGGATGGGATAGCAGTGGACCTTGCTAAGGTAGTCGCAGTTCAGGATTGGCAGCAGCCTGGCTCAGTTACCGAGGTGAGGAGTTTCTTTGGTCTGGCAGGATATTACAGACGCTTCATTCAGGATTTCTTGAAGATTGTCAGGCCGTTGTCTCAGTTGACACGGAAGGACCTAAAGTTCTCCTGGAATGAGAAGGCGGAAGCAGCTTTCAAGGAGCTGAAGGACAGGTTGACATCCGCCCCTATGCTAGTATTGCAATAGCAAGGGGTGAAGTACACGATATACACTGACGCGTCTCACGTTGGTTTGAGTTGTGTCCTTATGCAGAAGGATAGAGTGATTTCGTATACCTCGAGACAATTAAGGAAGCACGAGGAGAATTACCCTACACACGACCTGGAGTTGGCAGCTGTCATCTTTGTATTGAAGCTCTGGAGACATTACATCTATGGAGAGGAATTCGAGCTTTTCTGCGACCACAAGAGCCTTAAGTGCATATTCACGTAGCGAGACTTGAATATGAGACAACGCCGATGGATGGAGACCTTGAAGGACTTCAAGTTCGAGGTTTCCTACCATCCTGGCAAGGCAAACCTTGTGGCAGATGCGTTGAGCCGCAAGAAGGTCATAGCATTTGCAGCTCTGTTGATGGTAGCTGAGTGGGACATGGTTGAGTTCGTGTGGGACTTCGAGCAGAGACTCACCGTGGAGGAGCCATTTGAGTGTGTTGCGCAAGTTCGGGTGCGACCACTTATTGACGACAGGATCATTGAGGCCCAGAAGGGCGATGTGCGGTTGTCTGAGCTTCGAGAGCAAGCTAGCGATGCCGGGGACTCCGAGTGGAGAGTGGGTTCTGATGGGGGTTTACGATTCCGTGGCCGCCTATGTGTTCTTGATATTCCTGACTTGAGACCGGAGCTTCTCGAGTCTGCTCACAATACGAAGCTCGCGATGCATCCTGGTAGCACGAAGATGTACCAGGATATGAGACGGTCGTATTGGTGGGATAACATGAAGGCCCACATCGCTGAGTTCATTTCTCGTTGCCTGACGTGCCAGCAGGTCAAGGCAGAACATCGCCGACCTCCTGGACTGCTTCAGCCCATGCCCATAGCAGAATGGAAGTGGGACTTCATTTCCATGGATTTCATATCGGGGCTACCAAAGACGAGGAAGGGACACGATTCCATCTGGGTGATTGTGGACCGGTTGACCAAATTGGCCCATTTTCTCCCTATCAGAGTCACGAACTCTGCAGATGAGCTGGCTAGATTGTATATCAGAGAGATCGTCCGTCTGCATGGAGTTCCTTTAGAGATCGTGTCGGACAGAGACACTCGGTTCACATCTATCTTCTGGACTCGTATTTAGGAAGCGATGGGTGTGAAGTTGAAGTTCAGTATGGCGTTTCATCCTCAGACTGATCGGCAGACAGAGCGGGTGAATCAGATTCTGGAAGATATGTTGCGAGCATGTGTGTTGGACTTCAAAGATAGTTGGGATGACTGTCTTCCTTAAGCAGGTTCGCCTACAACAACAGCTTCCAGGTGAGTATTGGTATGGCGCCATATGAGGCCCTGTATGGTCGTCCTTGCAGAGCACAGCATTGTTGGGCTGTGGTTGGCGAGCGTAGTCTGATTGGCCCAGAGTTGGTACAGGCGACTACAGAGAAGGTCGACATTATCGGGCGTCGGCTTCTTACAGCGCAGAGTAGGCAGAAGAGCTACGCCGATACGAGGCGGCGACCGCTTGAGTTCGAGGTCGGAGATCACGTATTCCTCTGAGTTTTTCCTATGAAGGGAGTCCTTCGGTTTGGGAAGAAGGGGAAGCTCACACCGAGGTTTATCGGTCCGTTTCAGATACTGGATCGAGTGGGTGATGTGGTGTATCGTCTCGCTTTGCCCGTGCCACTTGCAGTTGTACATAACTTATTTCATGTATCTATGCTGAAGAAGTACGTTCCTGATCCTTCACATATCATCAGATGGGAGCAAATACAACTGAGCGAGGATGCCACGTATGAGTTGCGCCGGACCTTATCCTTGATAGGAAAGAGCAGGTACTGCGTAGGAAGGTCATTCCACTTGTGAAGGTACTATGGACGCATCATTCAGAAGAGGAGGCTACGTGGGAAACGAAGGCCGAGGTCAGAAAGAACTACCCTCAGCTTCTCGAGGAGTACGAAAAGGTACAAATTTCGAGAATGAAATTTTTGTTTAAGGGGGGTAGATTGTAACGACTTAAAAATCTCCGTCCTGTGGCTCGAGTACCACCTCGACCAGAAATCACTTAGGATTAAATCTTTTAGAAATTTAACAAAGTTAACTAAGTGCTAAACTAGATTAGCCATGAAATCCGTTGGAATCGCTTTAAATACGATCTGCAATACCCAAAACTTGTAGAATCATTGACGCTAGGTTACCCTAAAGTCTAGGATCAAACTCATTACCCGACTGCTCTCGGGAACACAATGAAACTACGTATCAGGTCTAGACCGCACATCGGGAGTCCGAATAATACGAAGTTAAGGAATTAGGACCGCCTCGCTGGGCTTGACAACCATCTCGGAAATCAAGTCCAGACAGTGTCCCACAGCTGTTCGCTCGAGTCTGGAGCGAGAGAGTGTGAAAACCCTTGTTTTCTTTACAAAATAAATATCTGGAATAGTGATCTGGCACATGTCGCTTGCGGACATTTTATAAGCAACCAGACCGTCAGAATCTGACCCAAATACACCCTCGGATCAGGAAAAATTTCATAAACATTTACATGAACTTGGAATTTCTGATCGAAGTCCACTGACCGTTGAACTGAAACTGGTCCGCCACGCGTGATTTGGAGACCCTACTAGAACGAAAACTTAACTTCACTTAGATCCAGGATAGGTGAGCTTAAGTCCGACTTTTGGCTCAAGGAGGCCCACCAAAAACCCTCCGTCGAGTTGAAAGAATGCCGATTTGGTTATAATATAAGTATACCTTGAACTTAAGTCTATTCCAGAGAGTTTTTAGGCTATATAAGGACCTTAGAGCACCCTCTCTCACAGCCATACGAATTTAGGATAAACCCTAAGTAAGAACAGAGAAAAGAGAGAGAAAGCTAGAGAGTTGTGGGAGAATCTCCCTTCTACTGTTTTCAGTCACCACACGGGTTGCACCACCCCATTCTTGTCGCTTTCCCGGCAATACCGACTCCATTTTAAGGTAAGAAACCCTAACCCTAAATCTGTTTTGGGGTGTGAAGGTTATAGGTTATGAAATAGCTAACCGGGTTCGCACTTTAGGCTAAAAAACTGCCGAATACGGAAGCCTAACGAACCTAGCTGATTCGTTGCAATTCTACGGTGTAAGGTGAGGACTTTAGGTGTATAGGTTACGGTTTTCAACACTTTCAATGTCAGATAATGATAGATTCATGATCTGCATGTAATTGCACATGTACAAAGTGCTTTCTGTTTCCTGTTTCGATTAAAGATGTAGAATATGAAATTTTACATACTCTAGGTATACGTAGAAATACCGTATACGTACAAATTTTGGAAATATGTTTGCCATGATTATTTGTTTTATGAATATATGGTATATGGATAAAATACTTACAAATTTGAAAATATTTCTAGGTATACGTAGAAATACCGTATACGTACAAATTTTGGAAATATGTTTGCCATGATTATTTGTTGTATGAATATATGGTATATGGATAAAATACTTATTTGGCAAAAGGAATTGCCATAATACATGTTTGCTTATATATACTATGTATGTTGAAATTGTGTATTCTAGAAAATACCGTATACGTATAAATTTTGGAGATGTATTTGTCATGATTATTTGCTGTATGAATATGATATACACGGATAAAATACTCGCTTGGCGAAAGGATAGCTCTAATGCATATTTTACTAACATGCAACATGTATGTTGAAATAGTGTACTCTAAGTGTTTGTGAAAATGCTTGTAAGAGTAAGTGCTTAGATGTTAGAGCCTTAGGTAGGTGCTGAGATGGGGTTCTCAACGACCTTAGAGACATGTATGATTCCCTCCATGTGGTTGTTTACTCTAACCACTCACTTATGAAATATATGTGTTTGTATCCCTATTTGTATAGTGCTATATAATATGCTTTATAACATGCTTTGTAACATGTTTTATAACATGCTTTATGACATACTTATTAACATGCTTGAGTTGCTTTGTTTATTATGCTTTGCACCACATGATATGAGTAAAGATTGATTGAGTTTGGGACTATGTTTATAGTCCAGACATTCGGTACCAGACTTGAGATCGTGGCTGAGATTTATGTCGCCACAAAGGATGTGTTTGACGAACCCGAGTCGTACTTCGGTTGGCGATAGTGGTTGGCCACACGAAGTGCTTCTGCGCTTCATATCGTTCAACTTGTTGTGCGCTCGAGCTATCCGAGCACGTCAAGTAACCCGTTATGTCTTATGTATGTTCACCATGTTTGGTCGCTACTGCTTGAACCTAGGGTACCAAACTTACCAGTGGAATCCCGTTAACCATGGTACCTCGATCCGCTAAGACTCATGAGCTGGACATAGTGGTATGGGACACCGTGGTCGAGCTGTCGGCCTACGCTGGGGCCGCGTGCCTCCCCGTAGTGACCAGTGAGCAACCAGACTCGTGAGCCGATTATGGTGGTATGGGACAATATATTCGAGCTGTCGGCCTACATTGATTGATGACGAACCCTTTGAAGTGACCTCGAGCATACTCTGAATTTGCGGTGAGACGACGAGTCTTGCTGCAGTATATAGAGTATGGACTAGGCCTGTATCTGTATAGTGATGAACCGTTAAAAAGGTGATGGGGGAGTGGTGTAACCTTTGTGCGTAACAGCCCTGGCAGCCTTTGCAGTGACCTAGAAAACACACCATCGTTTGAGATTAACTAGGACTGACGACCCTAGAATGGATAATGTTTGGGAATGATACAAGGGAGGTACCTTAGTTTCCCAATACTGCTGCTTGAAATGGACTAATAATTACTCGATAATCATGCTCATCATCGCACTACCTGTGCCTAGTAGATGTGGAGCACTGAGAGATGAACGCATTTGCAAACGTAAGACGGTGTCGCATGAGGGTGGTTTGGCAAGGGCATTCATCATGTCATTTCATACTTGCATTTAATAAGAGTAGTTAGGGTTGTTTGCTTGTACTGCTTTATCATTACTACTTGACTGAATTGATAACATGTTAACCTATGCTTTATTGTTCCACTGAGTTAGCTACTCACTCTCACGTTACGGGACGGTGTTGTACACACCAACCAGACTCTGTCACAGGTATAGATGGCACGTCGGTTCAGGAGGTGGAGCCTGATTTCGATGAGGACCAGGATGAGTTCTCATTCATGCAGTACTCTGACGGCTTTGCTTAAGCCAACTGCATCGCGGGGATTTCAGGATTCATCTTCTATGTATTTTTTTTTACTTTTTAACTCAGAAACAATACATGTATATGGGTACTCAGTTAGTGTTCGTACTCTGGAGTTCATGAAGATTTTGTTTCCTTACATACCTTATATATACAACTTCAGTCTTCCGCTTGCCTTTATACAATTGAACTGGAGTATGAATTACTGTTTTGGTATAATCTCACTCATGTTTATTGCCCTAACACAGACAACATTTAACCATCATTATCTATGTTGCATAAGTGATGCGTTGGAACTCGGGAGTTGAGTTCATACTCGACCCCCGAATTTCAGGGTGTTACAGATTGAATCCCAGGAACCAACTCCAACTCTCTCTCTCACTTTCTCTCTCTTTCCTTCTCTCTTTTCCCTATTCTCTCTCCTAGGGTTGCAAATTCGTATGACATGAGAGAGTGAGCGTTTTAGGTCCTTACATAGGCCTAGAACTGATCGGAATGGCCCCTGGGCCATGGTATACTTAAGTTATAGCCAAATGGGGGTTGTTCCGGTCCAACGGAGCACTTCTGGAGGCCCCATTTCTGCATGTGGTCGGACTTAAGCTCCCTGGCATTAGATCTAGGTCGAGTTAAGTTTTCAATCCGATCAGATTTACAGATCGACCGCGGCGGACCAGTTTCAGTTCAGCGGTCACCGATACTTGATCAGGGCCCCAAGTACACTGACATGTGTATGAAATTTTCCCTGATCTGAGGGTGTAATTGGGTCAAATTCTGATGGTCTGAAACCTTAGATTTGGCTCGCAAGCGAACGGCCCAGTTTACTTAAATCTGAGTTCATTTCCTAAAGATAATCGCGTTTCTCACACGCTTCGCTTCGACCTCAAGTTGTGTGCTTCTGGGTACTATCTGGATTTGACTTCCGAGATGGTTGTCAACTCCAGCAAGGTGGTCATAACTATAAAGCTTCACCGTCATCGAACTTTCGACGCGCAGTCCAGGTCCGATACGGAGTTTCAAAGTGTTCCTGAGAGCAACTGGGTTTAGAGATTGATCCTAAGTTTTTAGGTAACATAGCATTAGCGGTTCTACTCATTTTAGGTCTTGCAATTTATATTTAAAGTGGTTCAAGCTAATTCTACTAATTATTCAGTTTAGTACTTAACTAAATTATGCTCTAATTACGACAGAATAAGGTCCTAGGGCAGTTCTATGTCCCTTTCTGGCGCTTTTAGATAGTATATTATTTTAATTATTTTTTTAGTAGTTTTTTATCAATTCTACTTTATCTTTACCAAATTTTATTAGATTTCGTGTTATAGAAAAATTCTAAAAATTCTAGAAGCGGTAGATGTCCAAGCTGATGATTTTCAGATAATTGTCACAATGACCTATATTTAACTATATTAAAATTTTTATTATATTTTTCACTTATTTTTATATGAAACTAGACTTATTAATCTTCAATATAATTTTTTAATCACCTAAATCGGAGTTAAAACGAGGGAGATATGATTTTTTGAAGTTGGATGAACAATGTAGAAAAACGGACCGCCCAGCCCGCTGGCCAGCAAGGCCTCGCCAATCCGGTGATGCCATCGCCGCCCGGTGGACCCTGGGGTGATGGCTCGCCCTGGGGGCGATGGCATCCCCCCCCTTGGGGGGCCGAAAATGTGCGGGACCCACCTCGGGTCCTCCCGATTTGCGTCGTTTGGCCCTCCGAGTGCGTTTGATGTAGTTTCGCCACCCGATACTTGAAATGGGTGCATCTTTCAATCTGGAATGGGTTACGCGACATACAATATATGATTTTGGGGTAGGAGAAATTGATCTATCCAAATAACCTATTTATATCATGATATTCCAAAAATTTTAATGGTCAAAAGCCCATTTTATCTACGTATTTACCATTTAAAGTAAGTTTTTGTTTAAGTATTGTTCTTCATCATTTAAACTTTAGGATTAGTGTCTAATGTGAAAGTACTTAGAAAATTTTAAAGAACAAGGTGGTAAAAGGTGAGATTTTGAAGGAAATGGGTTAAAAAGCGATTTTAGACTTTGGGATTGAGTTCTGACAAGTTAATAAGGTGTTAAGATCGACCCATTACCTAAGGACGTCTATGTCCAAGTTGGCAAAAATCCGGGGTGTTACATTTTTTTTCCTAGTTTTTATGCTTTCTTTGAGGATTCTTGATCCAATCATGTTTATGGTTAGCTAAATCTCTTAGCTAGGGCTAAGAGGTGAAGCTTATAGCATGATTGGGATATTTTCTTCACTTTGATTCATATTTTGTTGAACCTCTTTGATTTCTAGTTGGATTTTAAGGAATACTTTCAGTTTTTAATGGTTTATCGTAACTCAAATTATAGTAGATCTGCGATAGCTTTGAGTATCTTCTTTCTTATTTGAGATTGTGGGATTAGTAAATCCTGTTGTTTGCCATTGTCTCATAGGCATGGTTGGGTGATGGAATCCCTTCCAAATCTTCATAATTCTCCTCCTTTGAGGCTAGATCAATGAGAAGTTCAGAATTTTGACTATCTCTTTCTCCAACTGGATGGGATAGGATTCTAATTCCAGTTGGGATTCCTGAATCAAGCAAGGTAGCATCTCAATTGCTACAAGTGGATCCTTAGAACCCTAGTTTCTACTTTTAACTGATACTTTAAACAATATTCATAATTATTCCTTTTATTCCAGATTTCTAATTGGATCTTCTTCTAGTTCTAGTTCTAGTTATTTTTAAAATACACACAAGATTAGTCCCTGTGGATTCGACTTTGTAAGTGTTATTATGTTTAAAGCACATGTCACACTTGGTTTGTCAAATTTCATCTTGTTAAAACAACTTAGCATAATGTTCTTCAAGTTAAAGACAAGCTCATGTTCAAGTTGAAGTCTAGCTCATGTTCAAGTTGAAGACAAGCTTATGTTCAAATTGAAGTTAATTTAAAGTTCAAGTCATATGGATCAAGATGGAAAGTTCACCTTCAAGTGTAAGTTCAAGTTCTACTAAAAATGCTATTAGAAGATCAAGCTTCATCGACAAGTTCAACACTTATTGATGAATCAACTAGTAGAAGATCAAGCTCCTTTGAAAACTTCAAGTTTCTAATCTTATGAAGTTCAATCCATACAGGTGTTTTAAACCCTAGAAAGACCTTAGGTTTAGGGGCTTTCAAAACATATTTAAATTGGGTTTTTATACTTATAATTGACTGAGTTTTGACTTGTCTAAGTTCTGCTTCGACCAGTCTAAGAAATTCCTCAACTAGTCTAAGAAACAACCGAAGTGTAACAGAAATTTTGTTGCATCTTCGACCAGTCGAGTGGAGTCATCGACCAATCAAAGGTTCCTCGACTCGAAGTCCAACAACTATATTCAAATTGGATTATACTTGCTTGACCAGTCGAACAGACTATTCGACCAGTCGAAGGTCACCCTCGACCAGTCGAACAGGCTCTTTGACCAGTCGAAAATCTATTAAATCTTACCCCTAGAGGTGTACACGAACCGAGCTAGCTCCGTTAGCTCGCTCGACGTGACTCGAAAAAGCTCAATTTGACTCAGATCCAAGCTAAGTTCGAGCCGAGTCGAGTTGATTTTTTGAGCTCAAAAATGAGTTCGAGCCGAGTTTGAGCTGGCCCTAGTTCGACTTGACTTAGATCGAATCCAGCTAGAATCGAACTCGGATCGAACCAGTTCAGTGACTCGGTTACTTTGCTAATGATGTTTCTCACCAAGTGTTTGATGAAATGACTCAACGAAGTATGACCGGTGGCAAGGAAGGTATGTACATGAAACAAATACCCTTTTTTCTTGGTTTTTATGTTACTTAGAAGGTGTTTGATAAAATACATGTAAAACCACATTGCTTTTGTTTTACTTACAGTGGGATTTTGAAGATGCAGTCCAAGTGTTTGTGGAAATACTGCACAGGGGAACTTGGCTCGAACTGGCCCGAGCTGCTAAATAAATCGAGCCGAGCTAGCCAATCAGGCTCGAGGACCGAGCCTAGCCGAGTTCAAGCTGAGGTCAGCTTGTGGCCGAGCCAAGTTGAGCTGAGGCCAGCTCAACTCAGTTTGACTCGATGTACACCCCTACTTATCCTGCTCGAATTTGAAAAATTGTTGGAACTGAATCTGGTGCTTCGACCAGTCGAAGACTGCCTTAGAACAGTCGGAGGAACAAATTTTCTAACTATAAATAGAGGTTCTTTCTCAATCCAAAAATACAACTTAAGCCTATCAAAGCTCTTATTCAAGAGAGAGAGAGAGAGAGAGAGAGAGAGAGAGAGAGAGGCCTCATTTATTATCAAGTTATTAAGCAGTAAATCGCTTTTTCATTAATTTCTTTATCTCAAAACTCTGTCGTTTTGATTTTAAAAAGAGTGTTTACTCTTATTGAGATTTGAGGGAATTAATGCAAGTAGCCTTTGGGGTTTAAGTCTAATTAAAATCAACTAGAACCCTAGACCTTTTCTATTGAACTGAACATCGAACATTCGTCATTCAAGAAAAGTGATCTACAGCTACAACATCTTCTTCGATGAAGATAAGTATCATTTTACTTTCTGTATTTGGTTTTTTATGAAATAGCTAGAAAATCTCATTAGAGGTTTTGTCTTTGATAGCCTGAAAATCTTAGAGAGTGGTTTCTTTGTTTGTGATAGCCCTTTAAAATCACAACTATATCAGGTTTTAAGGTGACCCTGTGAAAACCTTGTTCATAGTGAAAGTCGAGATTACGAGGTTAGTAATCTTGGGAGTGGAGTAGGTGTGACTGTTGGAGAACAACTATTGTACACACCAAACCACTATAATTCTTGGTGTTAATAGTGAATATTTTCTTTTTGCATTTGTAGAGAATATTTGTAATTTCTTTTATACAAAAGTGGTGAATGCCTGTAATTGTCACGCCCCAAACCCGGAGATCGGATTCACAGGAATCCCGATTGCCGAATCCGGTGCCGACAACCTCCATAGTACCCCATTCTCGGCTCCTAGCATTCATACGCCAGATTCTGATCCTGGGATCCTACAAGGAGGATTTATTTATTTATTTTGTACATTTATCTGTAATAAGCATAACCACAAGTATACCCAAATCATAAAGGCAACATCATCATCACTTATCCACTAATATAATTATTTGAGTACAGTACTGAAAGGGAAATACATAAATCGAAGATCCACCTCTAGAAGACCGCTGCACGCTTCAAGCTCAACACTGCTGCAACCTAACATCACCTGAACGCATCTATCGTGCATGAGCTTATAGAAAGCTTAGAGGGTGGTGTAAGTGTGTGCACAAGGTAAGTGTCAAGTATTCAACGTAATGTCATAATCATACAATGTCGAAATAGGCGCAAGATCATGAATTATATGTTATTAGAGTAAGCGAAAGTACTGACAAGTCCATGAGTCAAGCAATATCAGAATACGCAATACAAATCAACTATACAAATGAGGGGTCATAAAAAGTCAAATATCAGATGTCGTATCTAAACCATATAAATGCAGAAACACAGGTAACCCAAAATGCCATATGCCGTGAATATAATGCAATACGCGATGCGAATGAAATGACCAAGCTGGATTGTGAAGTCGGGATGATAGTACATAGTATCGCAGGCTACGGGGTCCACCACAAGGGACTTCTATCCAAACCAGACCCATACCTAAATTTGGATAGTCAGACTCAATGTGGTAAACTCCTGATCTCAGGTTAGTCGCGCACCCAACCAAAATCTAGGCCATTGCAAAGGCACATGTAACAAATAGTTTCGCACCACCAGCCTGAGTGGATGGTGAATGAATGAATGAATGAGTATGCAACTCCTGCCCAATAAGTTCACATATCAGTACGGTTCATCTCTGGGATCATCACCGGGGTTTGGTACACTCCAAATGGCACTGCCGCTCTCCTAGCCGCACAGTCCAAGTGAGCGTAAGAAACCTCACTATCCGCCTGGCCAATAGTCTGCCAATACCTATTCGGCACGTCGATAGCAGACCATTTCTCGATCTGGTCAGACTCAGCCTAGCAATGCCCCCTACGCTCGAGCGAGTAAGGCCACATCCCCTCCCAACCGACCACGACACAGTGGGAGACGCGGCCTCCTGGTATTCGGCACTCGGGCGCTCATATATCCACTCGGTCTCAACGTTAGGGCGTCCTCTGGTACCAAGAGGGTTTAGGGATTTTCGCCCAGGGCCATCTATGGCAGCCCGATGCTAGAACAAATTTTTGGTGTCCCGTCTGGCCAACCACGATACACCTGTGGAGGCTACGGCCCTGATGTCGCTAGGGCGTATAGTAATCATAATGCTAGATGCATGAGCCATGCATCAATCCTATGCATACTGTGCACTCATGTGAGATAACCTCCTCCTATCAGGGAGTCTCATAACAACATGCTCAATGACATATGTAATGATCAACCACATCTCATAACAAACATGCAGATGATGCGTATGGGCATGTATCATGATGCTATGCTGTCACATACTCGTAATCGGTTTCAATAACCGGCATCGACAATCGACCTCGACAATGTGGACATTTAACCAACATTGCCCCCGAGAAATGACCCTCATAGATCCTAACATATAATTGGCCCATGGCCTCACACAAAAGCCTAATATACAACACAATGGGCCTTACTCAAGGGCCACATATACACAGCAGGTGGGCCTCGCTCATGGGCCTCATACATATTACAATGGGCCTTGCCCATAGGCCACGAATACCTCACAATGGGCCCCATCTCATAGACCTCATATTCATCACATTAGGCCTTAAACACGGGCTGCATACACATCACACAGGCCGATTACCCATCACAATGGTCCTCAACTACGGGTCGCATATACATCATGTAGGTCTCAACAATCGGCCTTGGCAATCAAAATCAGCCTATACAATCGGCCTCGACAAATCGAAATCGGCCTCGAAACTCGGCATCGGCAAATCGGTCACGTCAATCAGAATCGGCAATTGATCATGACAATCAGAATTGATCGATAATTAGAATCGGCAAATCGGTCACGTCAATCAGGGTCGGTAATCAGTCACGACAATCGAAATCGATCGATAATCAGAATCGGCAGTCGGTCAAACAATCAGGTCGGTAATCGGTCACGACAATCGAAATCGATCGATAATCAGAATCGGCAGTCGGTCACAACAACCAGAATCGATCGGTAATCAAAATCAGCAAATCGATCACGTCAATCAGGGTCTGTAATCGGTCGCGACAATCGAAATCAATCGATAATCAGAATCAACAGTCGGTCACAACAATCAGGGTCGATAATCGGTCACAACAATCAAAATCGATCGATAATCAGAATCAACAGTCGGTCACAACAATCATAATCGATCGGTAATCAGAATCAGCAAATCAATCACGTCAATCAGGGTCGGTAATCGGTCACAACAATCAAAATTGATCGATAATCAGAATCAGCAGTCGGTCACAACAATCAGAATTGATCGGCAATTACAATCGGCAAACCAATCACGTCAATCAGGGTCGGTAATCGGTCACGACAATCGAAATCGATCGATAATCAGAATCGGCAGTCGGTCACAACAATCAGGGTCGGTAATTGGTCATGATAATCAGTCTCGATCGCTAATCGACAATTGGCCATGACAATCGATATCGATAATCGGAATGGGCCTATCAA
The DNA here is from genome assembly GCA_021015155.1 of Magnolia officinalis. Lineage (NCBI taxonomy): Eukaryota > Viridiplantae > Streptophyta > Magnoliopsida > Magnoliales > Magnoliaceae > Magnolia > Magnolia officinalis. The sequence continues at coordinate 45,359,847 of JAJHSJ010000014.1, read as the reverse complement.
GGCCTAAGCTAAGGTTACAATGTGAACATTCAACCATCATTGCCCGTCAATGTGGACATCTAACCAACATTGCTCCCAAGGAATAACCTACATAGGGCCAAACATATGGTCCTAATACATGTCACGGTGGGCCACATCACATGGGCCTAATACACATCATGATAGGCCTTGTGTACATCAAGTCGGGTCTCATCATATAGGCCTCATATACACTAAGTGGGCTGCATCAATGGGTCGCACTAATGGGCCTCATACACATCAAGTGGGTTGTATCAATGGGCCTCATACACATCAAGTGGGTTATATCAATGGGTCGCACTAATGGGCCTCATACACATCAAGTGGGTTATATCAATGGGCCGCACTAATGGGCCTTATACACATCAAGTGGGTTGTATCAATGGGTCGCACTAATAAGCCTCATACACATCAGGTGGGTTGTATCAATGGGTCGCACTAACGGGCCTCATACACATCAAGTGGGTTGTATCAATGGGCCTCATACACATCAAGTGGGCGGTATCAATGGGCCGCACTAATGGGCCTCATACACATCAAGTGGGCTATATCAATGGGCCGCACTAATGGGCCTTATACACATCAAGTGGGTTGTATCAATGGGCCGCACTAATGGGCCTCATACACATCAAGTGGGCTGTATCAATGGGCCGCACTAATGGGCCTCATACAAATCAAGTGGGTTGTATCAATAGGCCACACTAATGGCCCTCATACACATCAAGTGGGCTGTATCAATGGGTTGCACTAATGGGCCTTATAACAAGTGGGCCCTGTCCATGAACCTTAAATACATAACATGTGGGCCCTACACATGGGTCTCATATGCATCAAATGGGCCACGCATTTGGGCCTCAAATACATCAAATGGGCCACACGTCATGTGTCTACTACACTACACAATGGGCCTCGCCCATAGGTCACAATATGTCAAATGGGCTAAAAATATATCTCAATAAGCCATGACCTGTAGGCCGAAAAATATATCACAATGGGCCTCAACACATGGGTCATAAATACATCACATTAAGGTGGGCCTTGCACATTTCAAATGGACCTTAAATACAAGACAAGTGGGCCTCATGGATGGGTCATAAATACATCAAGGTAGTGCCCACTATAGCGTTCATTTTCTATCCAGTCTGTTCATAAGGTCACAATGACCTGAACTGAGAGGAAATGAATATCACATTGGTCCAAAATTTATGAAACCAAAGGGTTTCAATGGTAGACGTTCAATCCTACTCTTTTCTGCAGTGTGGTCCACATGACGCTAGATCTGTCATATATATTGTCCCAGGCCATAGAACGAGCTCACCAAATGAGCGGTTTGGATATAACACATACATCTGGGAGGTGGGTCCCATGGAACTTACTGACGTCAGTTCCAGCTATACAGCTAATGTGACATACTCCAGCCAATTTGCCTCACGGTGGGGCCCACGGACATCACTACAGCAGGTATATCTGCTGGTGTGACCAGCAGATGGACAGTGTAACACTACACATCAGGGTGGGCCACTGCATGAACGGTGCAGTTTTAACACGCATAGTGGTGGGGCCGTGCATGGCACGCCATATAGATTGACGGTTAGGATGGCATACCCCCATCAGCAGTGGGTCCCACCGTCTTGATGTGTGGATGGTGAGGATCCACCTCACGTCAGCAGCTGACGTTATTACAACTGCTATATAGCTGCTGTAGGCACGTGGGTCCCACGTGGGAGTGGCCACCGTAACATTATTTAATATAAAATATTATATAATATAATAATATATATATATATATATATATATATGTAAACGTGAGTGTGTGGGAGGGTGGGACCATCAGCGCTGTCAGCGCCCAGCGTCCAGAGACGCTGGACGGACGGCCTGATGGTAGGCCCCACTTGTATGGACGGTTAATGTATGCAACATATGGTGGGGCCCACATATGCCATCGTCCAGATGAATGGACGGTTTGGATGAAAGGCATGTCCACCAAGGTGGGTCCCATGTAGGCGCATCATATAAGGTTTTATATAATAATAATAATAATAATAATAAAGGGGTGGGGGGTTTTCTTCCCATGCGTCAGTGGCTGCATGCGGTCCAGCAGCCTCAGCAGATAGCTGCTGGAGGCTCCATGGCTGGACGTCCATCAAGGTGGGGTCCACATACGCATGGCCCACGAGCTATATATGCCAAGGTGGCCCCATATCAAGGTGCTGAATGGTGTGGATTCACACGTGCACCATGGTGGCCCACGGATGGCCTAGATCAAATACATGAACCATACATCACAATGAGGGCCACAAAACTTGTAAAGGAGAGAGAGAGAGAGAGAGAGAGAGAGAGAGAGAGAGAGAGAGAGAGAGAGAGAGAGATCGTGATGGAGAGGAGGGAACCCCCCACTATGGGCCCTCCATTTCTTACATTGCATACTTCAAACGGGTCCCACCACATGTGGTCCTAAAAAAATGAAATTTAACGGTAGATCACCCACCTTAGATCTTCTTGAACTTTTTCTTCCATCAATGCATGCTAGAGATCTAATGGATGAACTTCAACAGTTGAGATCGACTTAGGATGATGGAGATGGGAGATAGGAAGGTGGGCCACACTAGCTCTCCTCTCCTTGAAAACCATGGACGTTGGAGTTGCTTGGGGAGAATGGGAGAGATGAGAGAGATAAGAGAGATGAGAGAGAGTGTGATGTAAGAGAAGTGATAGGAGAGAGATGGTGAGTGAGTGATAGGTGATGGGGAGAGTTGACTTTAGGGATAGGTAGTTGTACTTGGGGATGGGTGTGAGTGATAGGAGTGATGTGTACTTGATTGATGGGAGTGATAGGATGTGTCGTAGAGATTCCATCGGTATTTATAACGTACGACGTTTTCCTCGAACTGAACGCGGGCACACATCTCCTGGCCTAGGTATCGCCTCGGAGCGCGAGATGCGGCATCGGAACCGCGGCGACGGCGCGGTCGCAAGGATACAAGTCTAAGGTCGAGCCGACTCTGGAATACGAGATACGACTCCGGGTTAAGCGCAAACGCCGATCGCAGGTCACCGAGATTCGACCGAGAGGACAGCGAAAGCCTACAGAATGGTACGGGCTAGGATACGGGTCTTACAGTAATAGATAAGTTTACTTTCTCTTGCTTGGTTTGAGATCTTGATTATTATAAACGTTCGTGAAATAAGGTTGTTCTGCCTAAACTTTGTTTTGGGTGTAAGTTGTCCTTTGAACTAGTTGGAATCAATTTTTCAATACTCGTGCGATAGAGATGTTAGATTTATTTATTATTTTTGCACTTTAATTTTTTATTTGGTATAGTCCTATTCATTCCCCCTCTAGGACTGTTAAGCTCTCCTTTTCAAGTGATATCAAAGCTATGTTGCTCATTTTTGGATTAATTTCCTGAGTTAAAGATCTAGAGCTTTAATTATGTCAAATTTCGATAGTCTATTTTTACCAAGCCACCACCTTTTTGATGGCTCCAACTATTCATATTGGAAGGCCAGAATGAGGATTTTTCTAAAATTCGTAGATGAAAGTGTATGGCAAGCCACTGTGATCAAATGGAAACCTCCCATGACTAAAGTATTAGGCAGTGATGGAACAAAATCTATAAAAGAAACTGCATTCTATTTATGGACTATAGCTCAAAAAAGTGAAAGCAGTGCTAATGTTAAGGCCTTAAATGTCATAGCTTGTGCTCTATCAACTGATGAATTCAAAAGAAGTATTTCATGCGATACAACCAAACAAACATGGGATATCCTTGAAATAACACATGAAAGAACTTCTATGGTAAAGAAATCATTCAAATCCTCACTGCCAGATTTGAGGAAATCCATATGGAAGAAAATGAAACTTTCATGGACTTCTCTATGAAACTAAATGACATAGTAAATTCCATGTGGGGTCTAGGAGATGGAATCCCTGAAAGCAAGGTTTGTCCAAAAATATCGTAATCTCTTCCTAAGAGATTCAATTCTAAAGTTACTGTCATTCAAGAATTGAGAGATACTGATCTTATGAGGGTTGAGGAGCTAGTTGGCTCTTTACAAACATATGAGTTGAATTTTAAGGCTCCAAAAGCTAAGTCTGTTGCTCTTAAATATTCTAAATCTATTTTAAAAGAAACTAATTCTAATTTTGATTCTGAAGAAAAAGAAGATTATATAGCAATGTTAGCTAAAAAGTTTTATAGAATTTTTAAAAACAAGAATAGATCAGATTTTTTAAAATCAAAAGATAAAAGAAAAATAAAATCTAATTCTTGGAAATCCAAAATTAAGGACAGGCAATGTTTCAACTGTCACGAATATGGGCATTTAGCTAATAAATGTCCTAAAAATGATAGGTAAAAAAGAAAGGGCATGATTACTACTTGGGATGAATCATCCGACTTTGAAAGCTCTTCTGAGTCTGATGAATTAGAATAAGAGTACACAAATACTAATGATGTAAAAGCTCTTATGACCATAGCCAGAGTCACTTCCTCAGATAGTTGTAATCTATCTGACAATGATCTCAGGAGTGACCTTGAAAATGAAAATGAAGATGATCTTCAAGATGCCTACAATGCTCTATATATAGAGAGTTGCAAAATTGTTGTCAAATTGAAAATTCAAAGAGAAAAATATGCTAAATTAAAAAAGAACTTGAAAATACAATTTTAGAAAAATATCATTTTTCAGATTGTTTTGAAAAAATAAAATTAGATTTAATTTTTAAATCTTCTGAATTAGAAAAATTCAAAACAAAAAATGAGAAACTAAAATGTAACACCCCGTATTTTTCAATAATCGAGTGTTACCATTTAAATTAAATTTACCACGAGCGTGCATGGGAACACAAGTAACTTATATTACACATCATCATCCAGTGATTCTCGATCTATCCATCTTAACTATTTGATGTGGACCATAGCAATGATGGACCCCTAAGAGCTGAGTTTAATCTGCACTAGACCCCTAATGGCTTTTCAAACATCTAAATGTGGGCTAGGACAACCCACAATACATCTGCAAGGTCTAAAGTCAATCCACCTCGGGTTAAGCCTTGATTTATTGTGATAGGTTTGCGTCTCGTATAATCACCCAACTTGCAATCTAAGCTAGCCATCTAGGCTTGCGGCATCATATTCATTTAATTTCAAGGGTAAATCAAAGCACCTTGAGTAACCCTCGACTTCTCAACATAGGACTTCCCGAAGAAATTACAAATCAAGCACTGTACATAAGATCCACAACCTTGATGGGATGAATAGTGGCTTAATTGAATAGGTTAGCCATCGGATTATAAATGCAATTGTCAAAAGTTCCCTAAACTACTTTGAGAAATATTAGATGTGTTTAGGATCAGTTTTGGAATTATCCGATCATGAGATTAGTTAGAGTCAACAAAAGGACATAAAACTTACTGAGCGTGACACCTTATTAGGTAGAATCAACCGCCCACTAGTCCATGGTGTCCAAACATGCGCACCCCACTCTAATGTATCAGATTGGTCATCCAATTCAGAATATGTAATATGTAATAATTATCAAATATATATATAACTTATTTTATATATATATATATATATATATATATATATATATATATATATTAATCTAACTATTTAATAATCATTTACAATAAATAATATTATACAACATAAATATATATATTATGAAATGTCATTTATATACTTTATAAATATTTGAAATTACATATTAAAATGATATATAATTATAATCCATATTATATTTATACATTTATAACATCATTAATATAAATTAAAAATTATAAAATTTATATTACATAAAAATAAAATATACTAAAAAAAATTATGATAAATAACATATCTCAAACAATTTAACATTTGATATAAAATCAAAACATAACACATATATAACTATACAAATAATATATATTAATCTTTGTTTTTTTTTTTTTTACTAATATTCATATAATTTATATATATTAACAATATGTGATAATATAAATTATAAATAACAAATTACATTATTACTTGTTATTAATATAATTATATTAACATAAAACAATATAATCATATATAATCAGAATTTACTATTAGACTCCACGTGATCAACGACCCTAAATAGTTAATTAAAGCAGATTAGGAAAGAGATCTAGCCGTTAAAACTCTGGAGATCATCGGGTAACGCCATTTACACGCACAACTCCAATACTATGGCCCACCTAAGCTTTGGGTCTGCCTGATTTTTGGTCTAATATCCTAAAGGGGATTATCCAGATCGAATGGATGGTGTGGATTGTGCCATACAACCCTGTGGACCCCACCATCAATCCCAAGAGTGCACGGTGCGTGTGCACCAGCGGTGCACTGGACTAAAGAATCGGGTCAAACTAAGTTTGACCGAAAATTTTCGAAAGAAGGAAATTCTCTTCTTTCTTTTCCACCCCGCACCCAGTGCGTTTTGAATGGTCGAGCTACCGTCCGTTTATTTGAAGTTGTGGCCCATCTGCACCATCGATTTGGGAAATCTAGACCGTCCATCACGACCGAATGACAGTCTCGAACGAACCCTGGGTGGTTTTACCCATTGGCATGCACGTGCGGCTGCACAATCACAGGCGCAAGAGGGCTGAGTGCAACCATCCTCTTTCCAAAAATAGAAAGCTTCTGTTTTCTTGCCTTTACACGCTGGTAATCCGCACGCCCTGGCGTCCGTCCATCCTAGTCGTCCATTTGGAGGGATCTCAGCCCTTGCTTCACCGTGGTTTAGGATTTTCTTAGCAAATGAAAAACCACGGCCGATTTTGGTTTTTGCTAGCCGTATTTGGAGGCTATTGTCATCCATTTTTAATCCCGGCCATCCATTCCCCATCCGACGGCTTTGAGAGGCCTAGGGCTTCAAGATGGGGTCGTATATAGAAAGAGAGCTGATACTCCAACCCTTGCAGCCGCACCTGAGAGAGAATCGGCCATTTCCTCCTCCTTTCGAACCCACCAACCTAACCTTCTCCAAGCTTCAAAAGCAAGTGTCTATAAGCTCACTGGAGCTTAGCCAAACCTTCCATAAGAACCGAAATGAAGGATGAAGCAATGCAGAGGAATTCGCCATTAATGGTCGCCTCCTTCCTCCCAGTTCGAGCTGCACCGAGGCATCTCAGGTTGGCGCGAGATCTGGCCAAGTGGAGGTCCTGTTGACCTTAGATGAAGGAAAAGAAAGAGAGATAGAGAGGAAGGAAAGAGAGAAGATAGAGAGAGCAGGGATGGTGCAGCTGCACCGTGACGCTGCTCCGCCCACCGCGATACTAACTCAGTCGAGTTGTGGCTTGAGACTCATCACACTGAATCGGACTGAGTTAGGACTCGTCCAGCTGAGTCCAAACCTGTGTGCAACTTAACTTCTCAGTCCATGCTCGTGCGCAGTGCGGCCTGACCAAATGCATAGCCTCTATGTGACCCACCGTCGCTGCTGCCAAGCCAAGCTCGGGTCAGTTGGGTTTATTGACTCACCGAGTCAGGCGGGCCGAGCTGACCAGCAAGCCTCTGATCATCCAGAAAGAGGGAGGCAGTGATAGGAGAAGAGGAAATGAGAGAAAGAGAGGAAGAGAGGAGGAAAAATAGAGTGAAGGGAGAGTGCGGGGTGGCTGTTTGCTGCTCGACTCGAGCGAGTTGGGGACCCTGTTGGGTCTACCTTGTGGGGTTTTGGGTTGTGTCTATGTCGAGTCCAGATGCACATGGATTTTCAAAAAGAAAAAAAAACAAAGAAGAAGAAGAGAATGGAGTCAAAGAGAGAGGGTTTCTGGTTGCCCTCTTGCAACTCCACACCTATCGAGTCAGGGTGAGGTCCCGACTCGCTACCAGGTCATGTACGTGGAGTGGGTTGAGTTTGGGCTGAGTTTGCTGAGTTGGGCCTGCTCCAGGTCTACTGGACGCTAGCAAAAGGAAGAAATAAAAGAGAGAAGAAGAAGAAGAAGAAAAGAGAGGGAAGGGGGTTGTCCTAGCCAACCCCAGTCGACTCGACTGAGTCACGGTTTAGGGCTGTTGAAAACAGGTTGGGTTTGGAAGCCCAACTAGCTATTGAGCCGACTAATGTGAGTAAGCCTTCTCTGCCAAAGCAAATCAATTGATTTAGTATTATAATTGGTGTTACCATAATTATCGTGATTATTAAATATGATTAGCCATTAGCAAGTTACGAATGTTAGTTATTATAAACAAAACTACAACCGTTAGATATTGGACATTAGTATTGATTTATCATTCCTAAATACTCTCAATGATAGTAGATCACACTATTTGTTACCACTCTTATTATTAAGATTGCTAATATTAGATATGATTAACCATTAGTGGATAATCCATGCAGTTGCAACTATTAAATGGTAGTATTTTATCTATTGCTCTCAAATATAATATATTATCATTAATAGTATATCATAATATTTATTATCATCATAAGGATTAATGTTGTCATGTTATCTAATAACAATTACATCGTTAGTATTAATGAAGATTTTACAATTATTAATACTATCAACATTGTGGTTAATCGTACATTAATAACATTCAGATCCTAGAATCAAGGCTAAAACTAAACTATAGGACGAAACCCTAGGATGAAAATCCTAATTCTACATCAAAACCCTAAAGATAAATAATTGAAGCCCTAGGCTATGACCTTAAACCTAGGTCGTGCGTAGAAATTGGATCTAACGGTATAAGTTTACGATTTGTGGTAAGATTCGACTTTAAGGGCACATGCATTCCCTAGCAACACTTGTGGTGATTCGATTGTGAGATGATAATTTCTTCCCCTTGAGCTTTCCATTTTCCCATTAGCTTAAGTGATAGTTTTTATTTTAATTTCGATTGATAATTGATATCTTCATTTTATAATCACATGTGTTAATTGTTGGAATTGAATTGCTAGATTACATACTTAATATTTATCCTGCATATTTTCTTATGCTTGTGGATTACTTATGGAACTTAAACTGGTACATCAGTGGGAAACCCTCACTTATAAATGTATACCCATACTTGGGATATAACTCGATTGATTGTGATTGTAATGGACCTTCGACTTAATGGTTATTGAGTGGTGGTTTAAATTGATTATTGATGTGGGTCTATCATCCAGGGGTTGCCGTGCCTAAGTGGTTTTTATGGATGGTCTTTTATCGCATAGTTTTTTATATTTGCCCTATGTGGCTTAGTTTTGATATTCGCCCCATGTGGCTTTATTTTGGTATTTTCCCTATATGGGTTCGATGTTTTATTTTATGCAACCATGCGATGGCAAGCCCCATATACTAAATATGATTGGCCACTAGTAGTGAGTTCCATTAAACATCCTAAGGTGGTAACCTTATGAGCCAGGGATGGTGGAATGGGACACTATACCTGAGCTGTCGGCCTACACTGAGTGATGAACCCCCCGTAGTGACCTTTGAGCTTTATTAAACTAGCTAGTTGTAAACGGAATAATAATGGTTGGGCTAATCATGCATTCATAGCATTCAGGCGATGACAGGTGGCTAATTCTAGATGTTGTAGCACGTGTCTAATAGATTTTAGTTGGTGTATTGTTTCGCTAGTTCCCAGACCAATGACTATCGACCCACTTTTGGTAAGTTTGGCACTACGCATGTACTATGTACTTTCACTGGTGACAGGCCACATTACATGGGTTTTACCCAAAAGCCAACTGGATAAGCATCCCCAGTTGATGTGCACTCATGCATCCATGCATCTAATCAGACTGCATCATGTATTGTTTTGTATGACTTGTGAAGTTTTTATAACTATGCTTACCTAATGCTTAAAGGGAATTCACACTGAGCTAGCCACTCATTCATCGAATATATAACCGTACAAGCGAAAGTGCCCAGGTTTACCAATTAACGTGAGGGTTTAGTCGATGAGTCAAGTGAGCCCCATATGAAGAACGTTCAAGCCATTGCCTCAACTAGATGTGTACTTCGAGCTCGTCAAAGGTAAACTAAGTCTCACATCCCATGTCCCAAAACACTCAGGTATATAATACCTTAAAAGCCTTAGAACCATCCAGGAATTAAAAGTCTGAAAACTTAAGTTTAAACAGAAAAATCTTTCTAAGTTTTTCAGCTGAACTCGATGATATCGAGTCTGCGTCAATGTCATCAAAAGCTCATGATTGATGATATCGGACAGTACTTAATGACATCGAAAAAGGTTGTTTTATGTCCAGCAACCACAAAGTAATTTGGACCAAATACTTGATAAATCGAACATACATTCAATGATATCGAACATCAGCAATCGATGATATCGAAGGTCAGTTGATGATATCGAAAGACTTAGAGCATTATCCAGCAAGTCTTCGAGGAAAATATTCTGATATTGCTCAAGGAATTGAACAGGATTCGATGTCATCAAAATTCAAACCTTGATAACATCAAAAATGGTTCGATGATATCGAATCTGGACAAATTTGTGACCAACAAGCTTAGCAGGAAAATTTGTGGAAATGTTCGAGGAATCGAGATAGCCTCGATGTCATCGATATTCAAACTTCGATGACAATGAGGAAGTCTCAATGAGATTGAAATGAGGACAAAAGTGTCCAACAAGCTTTCATATAATATCATCCGAAAAGATCGAGGAATCCAACTAGTATTCGATGATATCGGTAATTGAATTTCGATAACATCGAATCAGGATAGATGACATCGATGCCTTCCTTTAAAAATCCAGCAAGCTCTGAGCAATGTCATGTCGAGGAATCGAACAGTGATTCGATGACAACGAAATTCAAAATTCGATGATATCGAATCTGTTTCGATGATATCGATCTTCTATCAAAAGTTCTCGGAATGTGTTTTAGTTGAGTTCATATCATCGAACTGATTCTCGATGGCTTCGAAAGTATATGTTCGATGAGATCGAATCAGGTTAGATGACATCAAACTTGGTCAATCACTAACACTTTTATTTTCGTTGGGACTTTTTGCCTTTATAAGGAGAGCTTGTTTTCGGTTGCTGCATTGAGAAAAAGAGAGAGAGCTTTGAGAGAATACTTGCATATTACCTACCCTAGGCCCTTTTTCTCATGGGAGTTCATCCTTCAATCCACCCTCATCATTAATATTCGGCAGAGTGAATTGGTGAATGAACTTCCTCATTCAAAGATCATCTAGCTACCATCTTAATGGCAAATCATTGAGCCGGGATCCCTTGAATGCTTAAAACCTTGGAATCACTCGGTCTCTTAAATGATTAATATTCATTCGAGTGGATTCCAATAAACCTTGACCCAACCCCGTCGCCTTACATTGGAGCATCATCAGCGTTGCGGATCAAGGGATCTGAAGAATCTCCGTCATCAAGAGAGTATGTCTTCATCAACGTGCAGAATGGGGCTCATCTACTTATCTATAAGTCATTAGAGTCCAGAGACCCTGTTGATCATTCCTTGTGTAGGATTGTGTCATAGGTACATCTCACCCTTTCAAGCCCTCATAGGAGGCCTCTGACAGGAAAGTACATTTGGGTATTGTGTGTTGACCCTTGCTCTTGTGTAGGGCATAAACTTAGGTCCTTTGTGTAGGTTGTTAGCCTGTATGGCCTAAAACCTAGTTTCCTTGTGTGGATCCTTTGCTCTTGTGTAGGGCATAAAACTTGGGTGGTTCGTGTTGACTTTTGCTCTTGTGTAAGGCATAAACTTTTGACTTGTGTAGGCATGTCTAATTCCTTATGTAGGTCCTAAAGTCGACCTTGTGTAAGTTGTAAAGGTTAGAGGTAAACCTGATTTAAAACCTCCGTTAGTGAAATTCACTCAAGGGTTGAGTGCGTCCACCGGGAGTGGAGTAGGCACATAGCCGAACCACTATAAACGACTGTGTTTGGAATTGATATTTGCGTATTCGTTCATTATATTTTCTTCGAATGATTACATAAAACATGATAACATGAATGTTTAGAACTGCTAAGAATCACATCCCACACACATTGTCACATTGCTCATCCATCATAGACTAATTGCTAAATCTTGTTTAAATATTGAATAGTCTTGTGATTGGATCTCTACTTGGCTTGGAAGCCATTAGAGTTATCGTATGTATATCTTGATAATTGCATATTAGATTAAGATTGGGTTAATAGGATTTTTAAGTATCAAGAAAAGTTTATAAAGTCCTATTCACCCCCCCCCCCCCGAGGACACTTTGACCTATTCTAACTTCTACTATAGAGGTCCTAACCGCAATTTTAGTTGGTATCAAAGCGGGTCTCTCTTAAGGATTTAACCGCCTAGAGAGTGATCTTGACTGAAGTTGGGAATCATGGTTAAAGGGGAAGGCTCATCTGTGTCTAGACCTCTTGTATTTGATGGTTCAAACTTGGCATACTGGAAGGCAAGGATGCACTATTTTTCTAAAATCTTTGGATCATGACGTTTGGGACATAGTTGAAACTGGATATGTGTCACCAACTGATCAAATAATACTTGAAAATGGCACAACGATTTCCAAACCTAAATCCAAAGAAATGTGGACCGCATACGATAAAGAAATACAAACATCTGAAGCAAAAGCAATGAATGCTATTTACTGTGTTGTGTGTCAAGAAGTCTTCAATCAAATCAGTATGTGTAGCACATCAAAAGAAGCATGGGATTTGTTGGAAACAACCCATGAGGGAACCAACACAGTGAAAAGATCCAAGATGCAACTTTTAACATCACAGTTTGAACATCTCATAATGGAGGAACATGAGACATTTATGGAATTCTTTACAAAACTGAACATCATCTGTAATTCCATGGGTGGATTGGGAGAGAAAGTTCCGGTCTCAAAAATTTGTAGGAAAATTCTAAGATCACTACTGACACGTTTCAACTCCAATGTAACAACTATCGAAGAGTGTAAAAACATGGACGAAATGAAAGTAGAAGAACTTGTAGGTTCCCTACAAACATTTGAACTACAGTTCAAACCAACCCTCAAATCCAAAAGTAATGCCCTCAAAGCTGCAAAACACATCGCCATTAAGGAGTAGGAGGAGAGTGAAAGAGAAAATGAGGATGAGGAAGTGGCTCCCTTGGCTCAACAGTTCAAGAAATTCTTTAACAAAAATTGTGGCCAACCATTCAACTACGAAGGCAAACAATTGGACAATAAGCGCCATATAGGCAAACCTCTTAAAAAGTCCAAAGAGCCTCAATGTTACAGTTGCCGAAAATTTCCCACTGAATGTCCCACCAAAAAGACTAAGGGAAAGGCCATGGCAGCCACTTGGGATGACACTGAAGAATCAAACTCCGATTTCAGTGATTTAGAGACTGATGGAGACCAGAAATCTTTGAAAATACTCATGGCCTCCACACCTACAAACATTCCCTTGGAAACTGAGGAAATTGATAAACCACGAGCCAAAGGGACATTTCCATCAGATGATGAGAAAGATGAAGAAGAGGAAGAAAAGGATAATATACAAGATGCATATGATAAACTCTATATGCATAGCATCAATATCCTCGAAAGACTTGGTATCAATGAAAATAAGAATAAATTGTTGCAAATGAATCTAGACAAAACTTTAGAGATGAATACTCATTTGATCAATGACCTTCAGCAATACCACTCAGATAATTATAGGCTAGAAAGAATTAATTCATTTCTCAAAACTGAGTCAGTAAATCTAAACAAACAGATTGAATTATTGGAAGATGAAAACATGCATCTTAAGAATGACAAGCACACACTTATTTTTTATGCAGAAAAATCTAAAAAATCTGTTGAGCTTGGTTATAAATTTTCCAAAGTAGTGAAACACTAGAAAGACTTTTAGGGATGGGGAGACCACAAAAAGACAAGAGATGATTGGGATATGAAAATTTCAAACCAAGTCCCACTCCTGCAGCACAAATGATTAAGAAAACTGCTGCATCAGGGAGTAATAAAAGGTCTACTCCTATTTGTCACTCATGTGGAGACTCAGGACATTATAAGTTTGAATGGCTTACTTTTGGTAGGACTCAATTTGATTCCGGTTTGAACTTTTCTGGTAAATACAAACCAACCGGAAGAACAATGAAAAACTTCAAGAGTCCACCAAGGTACGTGCTAAGAAGTAAGAAACATCCGTCTCCACCTAGAATGACAAAAAGAATGGAGGACCTATTGAGTCAAGTGGCTCTACTGAATCAGAAAACAAAATAATTAATGAGATAAGGAAATGTGATTCAGTTACCCAACATGCCTAAACAAGCCCATAATGAAGGAAAAACAACTTCCCCAAGAAAAACTATTACAAAATGGGTAGCAAAAACCAAAAAAAATTGCCTAGTAACTCATTCCTCTCTCAATACAGGCAATTATGTTAAATGGTACCTTGATAGCGGATGTTCAAGACATACAACAGGTGACAAATCCCTTCTCTCAAATTATTCAAAACATGATGATGGAATAGTCACCTTTGGAGATGAAAGCACCGCTAAGGTAATGGGGCATGGAACTATAGTTGGAATGGAGATGCTCAAAAATGAGAGTGCTCTTTATGTAGAAGGGTTGACACACAACCTTCTAAGCATTTTCCAAATATATGACAACAAGCATATGGTAACATTCACCAAACAAGAGTGCAAGATTGCGGACCTATCAGGAAAATCGATTATAAAGGGTCCTCGCACTAGTGATCAGTGCTATGTCATTATGGGCAATGGGAAGGATGATCCATCTGCCTGATATCACCAGAGCATAGATAATAAGTTCAGGTCATGGCATCTAGGCCCGGACATGTGTATGAAATGATGCACTTTTGTGATTAATATGTTATATCCGAGGTTTGTATATCTCATCAAATTCTTTTTGAATATGAACATAGCAAATGTTTATAATTTTGGTTCACACAATATTTTGTACAAATTTTGTTGTGTATACAAACTATAAAGGAAATACTTTATGATATACATCTCTGAAAATCTATCGAAGTACTCAGAACAACATCATATTTTTTAACTTCGATAAGTCAGTCAACGAATTGAATGACTCGTCGATGTCATCAAGAACAGCTCGATGTCATCGAAGATCTCTCAAGAATCGAAAACGTCACACCTGATAGTCTGTCATCGAACACCTCCTCGATAACATTGATTAGGGCTATCGATGTCATCAAATCTAATTCAATGACATTGAATAAGCCCACCCGATAAAAGGTGGACGAGTGGGAAATTTTTGTTTTGTTTTCGGTTTTGGGCGTTTCTTCTTCCCCGAGTTTCTTGACTCCATTAACGTGTTGGGCAGTCATTTGCACCCCATATCTGGAGATCCTTAGGCGTATTCCTCCTTTCCTTCAAAGTTATTTATCATTTCATTGAGTTATCCTAGGTTTGTTAGGAGTTTGTTTTGGAAATATCCTTTTGTTCCTCAGTTTTTCAACTGTCTATTAGGTATTTTCGTCATCCTTCATCTTGCATTCGTGTTTGCCAAATTTATCATGTCTAAGGATAAAGGAAAAGCTCCAATCGTTGGAGAATCCTCGCGACCTACTCGGAAAAAGGCTCTGGCTCCACAAGAAAGAGTCAGAGCTCCAGAATCTCCCCCCCGCCGACGAGGCACCGCTGCTCGACAGTCATCGCGCGGTGAGGCCTCGTCTGTGGTGCTTGCACCTCCACCAGCTGCAGTAATTCCTCCGCCACACGCCAATGTACTGGAAAAATATATGGGGAAGAGTCTTATGCATGAACGTCGGATAGATAGGGAATGCATTCGAGCTTTCGACTTGGAATCCATGTTGTTTGTTGTTATTGGTCCCCGGTATTGGATTTTGGGGGACCATGCCATGATGAAAGAACCTACCGTTTCCTCGCCTATTGTCATTCTCCAGTTCTTGAGCCTCCCTCTATCACAGTCACAGTCGGGGAAATGAATGTAGAAATCACGGCTGAGTCCGTTGAAAATCTGTTTGGTCTCACTCTTTCCCCTATCGGCTTGTCCAACCTTAATCTTGATGACCCAACTGTCCAATCCCTGGTCACCAAGTTCTTGTGCTATGGTAGAGATGTCCCTTAGTATCAAGGGAATGCACTTAAGGCAAAATACATGCTCCCTAAATACCAAGTTTTGCATAGGATCTTCTCTATAAATGTACACCCCAAGGGGATAAATCGAGCCGATGTTACCAGTTTCGTGGTCCTCATCCTATACAGCATTGCATCTGGTGTCAAGTTGTGTCTACCCACTTTAATAGTCCACCAATTGGCTATTGTTGTCCACACCTCCCGATCAGCTCTTCTACATTTCCCACATATCATCCATGTGTTGTGCAATGAGTTGGGACTGCCTGTGACGAATGATCCTAAGCGTCATCTACAACATTTCAACAAAGTCAACATCTGAAAGATGGACCTCAAGTTTCTTCCTCTCACAAAAGGACAAACTGAGGAAGAGACGCAAGGTGGAACATAAATGGGGGAAGTAACGGCACCGACCGAAGGAGAAATGCAGGAACCACGCGTAATTTCGACCACTCCTGACTCTGCACAGACTCAGCGACAGCAGCGACATCAGGATCGGGTCGGGACGACTTTACGATGATTGGCTCGACTTGAGGACAGGTTCGATCGGCAGGAAGAGCGACTCACAGGCCTGTAGCGGATGGTAGCCGCATTACAACGCACGACTCAGCAAATCGTTGACCTATTGACGTGCCGACGTGATGATACGGCTCCAATCGACTCAGCTCCAACACCATAGTTCTATTGATTACCCCATCACATACACCTAGTTACCACTCATACTTAAGACATGGATATCTTTTTTGTTATCCTAAGTACTTATGAGTGTATGTGATGGCTACTGACTTGCATAGGCTGACAGCTTAGTTTGTTTGTCTGGTCCTTGGAAGGACCAAAAAGGTTGAATGTGATGGAATATTTTGATTGGTTGGGATATTGTCTGATACTGCCCATGAATGGGCATGGATTTTCTTTGGGTAAATGTGCCCAAGAATGGGCTGGATGATATATATATATGTGTGTGTGTGTGTGTGTGTGTGTGCCCATGGATGGGCTAGATGATTTTTGGATGCTTTAAAGCTTGGGCAGTTTTTGTGCTTTAATGAATAATGATATTTCTAAGCTTGATATTAAATTGTCTATGAGAATGAATCATATTTGTAGGATGCTAAATATTATATGCTCGTAAGAATTTAATGTTAAATGATTATAGAATGGTAATTGCTAGATTTTCTGGTTATGCTTGTGGTAGGGTTTAATTTTGATTGTTAAATGATGATTTCAATGCTCTATTCTCAAATGCATATGTACTTATTATGTCTCTTATGGAACATTGTATACCCTGCTATCTATATTATGCATTTTGGAGATGTGGTTATAAATTATCAAGTGAAATCTGTTGGCATTCTAGAATGAGGATTCTCTACTTGGCCCTCCTATATTGATTTTCCCAGTATCTTCCAATTCAACTTCAGTCAATACATTTGCGATTGGTATATTCTAACCTTTGCCAGTGACTAACAAAAAGGGGGAGAACAAATCCCACCATGAGAACAATTGTGTATGGTTTATATGCATGGTGATACAGGTGATAGCGGGAGCAACTGCAAGATAGGGGGAGCAGCTACATGAAGAATGTGGATGAACTCAATAGATTATTTGTAAAATTGTGTAAAGTTCATGTACACACAATTTAGAATGTTGTTCTAGGTAGTGTTCTAGGTGTTTTGTGTTTTGTCAAGAAATTGACAAAGGGGGAGATTGAAAGTGCCCAGGTTTGCCAGTTAATGCGAGGGTTGAGTCGATGAGTCAAGTGAGCCCCATATGAAGAACGTTCAAGTCATTGCCTCAACTGGATGTGTACTCTGAGCTCATCAAAGGTAAACTAAGTCTCACATCCCATGTCCTAAAACACTCAAGTATATAATAGCTTAAAAGCCTTTGAACCACCTAGGAATTAAAAGTCTGAAAACTTAAGTTTTAAACAGGAAAATCTTTTTAAGTTTTTCAGCTGAACTCGATGATATCGAGTCTGTGTCAATGTCATTGAAAGCTCATGATCAATGATATCAAACAATACTCGATGACATCGAATAAGGCCGTTTTATGTCCAGCAACCACAAAATAATTTGGACCAAATACTCGATAGATCGAACATACATTCAATGATATCGAACATCAGCAATCAATGATATCGAAGGTCAGTCAATGATATCGAAAGACTTAGAGCATTATCCAGCAAGTTTTTCAGGAAAATATTCTGATATTGCTCGATGAATCGAACGAGATTCGATGTCATCAAAATTCAAACCTCGATAACTTCAAAAATGGTTCGATGATATTGAATCTGGACAAATTTGTGTCCAGCAAGCTTAATAGGAAAATTTGTGGAAATGTTCGAGGAATCGAGATAGCCTCGATGTCATCGATATTCAAACTCTGATGACATTGAGGAAGTCTCAATTAGATCGAAATGAGGACAAAAGTGTCCAGCAAGCTTTCATATAATATCATCCGAAAAAATCGAGGAATCCAACTAGTATTCGATGATATCGGTATTTGAATTTCGATAACATCAAATCAAGATAGATGACATCGATGCCTTCCTTTAAAAGTCCAGCAAGCTCTGAGAAATATCATGTCGAGGAATCGAATAGTGATTTGATGACATTGAAATTCAAAATTTGATGATATCCATCTTCAATCAAAAGTTCACGGAATGTGTTTTAATTGAGTTCATATCATCGAACCGATTCTTGATGGCATTGAAAGTATATGTTCGATGAGATTGAATCAGGTTAGATGACATCGGACTTGGTCAATCACTGATACTTTTATTTCCGTTGGGACTTTTTGCCTTTATAAGGAGAGCTTATTTTCGGTTGCTGCGTTGAGAAAAAGAGAGAGAGCTTTGAGAGAATACTTGCATATTACCTACCCTAGGCCCTTTTTCTCATGGGAGTTCATCCTTCAATCCACCCTCATCATTGATATTCAGTAGAGTAGATTGGTGAATGAACTTTCTCATTCAAGGATCATCTAGCTACCATCTTAATGGCAAATCATTGAACATATACAAAGGTCCGGTAGAGGCTAACTAGATTTTTGTTAATCATGAACTCTAATGCATAAATGATTAAATAAAATGAGATTTAATCATTTTCTAGCACCCACCAAACAGGCCCTAAGAGTTTGACAATGTTGTCCAGCTAGATTTTCGCACAAGAAGTAAGGATTGAATGAAATAGTTTTAGCTAATGCTGTCTAGAATTCTACGTATTTAAGGCGCATGGATCATGTACATGTACCGAAAAGACTTCAACTACAGCTTATATATATGAGCCATGAATGTGTACCAGGAAACTTGAAGCGTATGTTTGGACCTTCAATTGAACTGAATTGCAATTCATTTGATCCGTTACAGATGGGATGACCAGAGTAGGAGTGGCGTCATTTCAATTTCTCAGAGCAACCAACAATTCAATGGGTGTGAAGTTGAAACAATGTTCAGTTGGGGGGTTAGCCCAATAATCTGAATGAAGTGGGGGCTGGCTGTGGTTATTTGTTCTTTCATGAATTGAAATAATTGCTATTCAGTTCATTAGAAAATCCAAACACAAGCTGAGCCAACTATAAATATGCGCTGTTTGGCGAATCCTGAGCTCGTGATACTGAAATACAAGAAACCTCCAAGCCACTGACAAGCATATGCTGTTTGGAGGAGCTTATGTTTCTGATTTCATCTGGTCCTTCATGACTTACAATCCAACAGGCAACAGCTCCCCTGATAGAGAGAGCTTCAGGACTACAAGATGGCACGCTCCCCATTGGGAATGAGATAAAATAGCTATACATGGAGCAAGAAAAATGCAGTGGGGATTTTTCAATCAGAGTATCAAGGGTTAGAGAGGGAAGATTCAGCTTTGTTGTGAAATTAAAGCCAAAGGGACCTTCAGGCATTTGATGAACAAGGTTCAGTTCCTCCTTTCATTAAGGTAAAACTGGTTCCTTCTCTTCTCATCCTCTGTTATGAACTTCTAGGTTGATCCCTGCGATTAACACATATGAAAGATCAGACCATTCATCAGGTACAACACCCTGAATAATTGGTGTCCAAAAAATCAGGCCTTTCTGCTCATCAGCCAGGCGGATTTTAATGAAAAAAAAAATGGACAGATGAAGAAAAAGAAGATGACCAATGGTATAATATTCAAGATATTAGCATGGCACACCTGATGTGTGGAACTTCATGATCTTTTAGCTACTGCAATTGTGCCCACATGTCTGCGAATTCTCCTCATCAATCTCTGCCCGTCGCCATGAATGGCATCTGTAATTCTCTTCTCTACAAGTCATCTAACCTATCACTGATGATAAATTAGGAAAACTATTTCTGTCAATAACGCTTGAAATCACCAGAAGTCCTTGCACGAACAAACACGGCCTTTAAAATGATGGAAACGGTTCTTATCTCTCATAACAATCTCTCTACCGACCACTTTTGATACAAATTTAGAGAAAGTATGACAGTCATTACAGATTCTCAAATTCTTCATGATTCTTATTGGTAACTCAGACCTTAAACTGATCAGCCCAAATGCAATAGCAAGCTTCTCGCTATGAGTTCCAAGCACAGCTTCTTTCTCCTCCATCTCCACATCATGCAACACAACACCGGTTCTCGGCGTATATCCCACATTCCTCAGCTGCTTCATCAGCTCCTCCAATACCTCACAGATTTTCACACACTGTGGATGCGATTGATCTCCTCCATGAAATACATGAACTTCACCATTTGATTCTACAGAGCTGTAAGAAGCCACTTTCTTCACGCCGTGATCTTTCATTCTCTGCCGTACCTTCTCAACATCGGCCCATCTCCCAGCAGCTGCATAGATATTCGACATCAGCACGTGGTAGGCAGCTGCCTTGGGAGCTAAACTGAATAAGTGATCAGCCACATGCTGGCCTAATTCCATATTTTGATGAATTGTGCAGGCACCCAACAATGCTCCCCAAACACCTGAGTCTGGCTCAATCGGCATTCTTGTGATGAAATTGTTGGCTTCCACAAGGTGTCCTGCTCGGCCAAGGAGATCAACCATGCATGCATAGTGTTCTATCTTCGGCTGGATTTTGCTGCCGGGCCGGGACATGTAAGTGAAATACATCTGCCCTTGTCTCACGAGCCCTGCATGGCTACATGCACAGAGAACACTGAGATACGTGACCTGAGTTGGCTGTACCCCTTCACTCCACATACAAGAAAACAGCTCCAACGCCTTCTCGCTCTCACCATTGATCGCGTACCCTCCAATCATTGTACTCCAAGGAACAACATTTCTCTGGCACATCTTGTCGAACACCCAGCCCGCCATTTCCATGCTCCCACACTTTGCGTACATGTCCAAAAGCGCATTGTCCACAAACAAATTCTTGTGGAGCCCTTGTTTGATGATCTGCCGATGGATCCACATCCCGACCTCCAATCAGCCCAAGTAAGCACAGGCGGAGAGGACATCTTGTCGAACTCCCAGCCCACCATTTCCATGCTCCCACACTTTGCGTACATGTCCAAAAGCGCATTGTCCACAAACAAATTCTTGTGGAGCCCTTGTTTGATAATCTGCCGATGGATCCACATCCCAGCCTCCAATCAGCCCAAGTAAGCACAGGCGGAGAGGATGCTGGCAAGTGTTACCGAATCAGGCCTCACTCCCTCCGAATTCATTCCCTCGAACAATGCTAAAGCCTTGTCTACGTGCCCCGCATATACAGTGATCAAAGCATTCCAAGAAATCAAATCTCGGTCGGTCATGCTCTCAAACACATAATCTGCAGCACCCAAGTCTCCAAACTTGGCGTACATGATCATCAATTCGGTCCTTACTATAGTATCGAACGCCAATCCATATTGGATGACGATGGCATGGACCACAGGCCCACCACAAATCGCGGCCAACTCAGCACACGCCTTGATCACCAAAGGGAACGTGAACTCATCAGGACGAATACCCGCCCGGTGCATCTGATCATAAACAGTTAATGCTTCTGCACAAAGATCGTTTTTCACGTACCCTCTTATGAGGGTGTTACAAAGGAAGGTACGAGGCTTGTGCAGGGTATCGAAGAGACAGCGAGCGTAGATGGTGTGGCCCATCAGAAGAAGAGCGGAAAGGAGGCTGGTGATGAGGCTGTTTTTACGTGAGAGTCCTGTTGTGAGTAGGAGTGCATGGATTTGCATGAGTTGGGTGGGGTGCTTGGAGAAGGCATTCAAGAGGGAGGCAAAGCATTGTTTGTTTGAAGGTGGTGATCGTGGGCCATTGGATCGCGTTCGGGTGTGGGTGTGGACAGAAGCGGCTGATCGGTGGGCCAAAGGCTAGAGTCTTTCGTAGAGAGTGCAGAGATTGACGGTGGTTTGGGTAAGTGCGATGGTGAAGAGGGGCATTGGTGGCGGGTTACAGTGGGCCTGCTGGCTGTTGTAATCGCCAACAGGCAACGGTACTAGAACTTGTTTGGTAACATAACGAGAAGCGAATTGGCTTGGTGGATTGACGTCAGCAAGTTCTATGGTCCCATCATGATGTATGTGTTATATCCAAACCGTCCATCCATTTGGCGAGATCGTCTTAAGGCTTGAGGAGAAAAAATAAGATAAATCTAAATATCAAGTGGACCACACTGATAAAAGCAGTGGGGGATTGAACGTTTACCATTGAAACCTTGTTGGGGTCGCAGAAATTTTGGATCAATATGATATTTGTTTTTCCTCTTCATCCAGGTCTTTGTGACCTTATGAACAGATTGGACGGAAAATAAACGTTACGGTGGGCCCTACGAATGTTTTAATAGTGAAAATTGCTATCCCCGCTGCTATTTGTGGTGTGGTCCAACTTAGCTTTGGATAGGATTCATTTTTTGGATCATGCCCTAAAATGATCTCTAAAAATGAATGAATGGTGTGGATATGATAAATACATCATTGATGGACCCGTGTAACTTAGATCTCCTCTGAATCGTTAGTACAACTCGGAGCTCGAGGAGTGTCAGCGCTCGTCTATGAACAACCCGTGATAAGAGGAAAATTTTCTAGGTACCATTAAAACTCAGGTCGATAGATTGGCCATCTACCCAGTAATAAGAGAAGGCTCGAAGCTCATCCGAGTATCTAGGTCATCTAAGACCACCTTAGACTCTTGAGCTCAACCCTCTACAACATATGTCATCCAAAGGAAAGGAGTTCAGCCTCACACGAAGTATGAGGTCAACCAAGACTATCTCGGCCTCTTACTACACATCTCCGCTGATTCTGAATAATTCGATCTTATTTAAGAGAGATCCGCTTGAGATCTTCTCCGCGACATGCTTGGGATCTCGAAATCTCTGCTAAGGATCTTTGGAGATTCCCCCACTCATTCGGGATCTGAATTTGTAAGACCCGACCTGAGTGCTTGTATGTGCATGTATGTGTATGAGTGTGCATTTTGTTTCTCTTGTTCCCACGGTCCTACCGGTCGAATCCCGGTGACCCGCGATCCCCAGATAGTGTTTATGGTCATCCTTAAGTCCGGTCATGTAGACCCGACATAGATCAAGTCGAAACCTATGCCATCTTGTTCTCATCGTCGTTGCGGTTCCGACGCTGTGTCTTGTGCATCCATCCGATTTGTAGATCATAAGTTGTGTGCATCTCATTTCTGGCCTTTGATCATGATCATGTGGCCCACCTAGTGTGGAGAGCACGTTTTTCAAGGTAGCCGCCCTCTTTTGTACAAATTCTAACACACACCACCCGCACACTACCTAAACCCACATATCTTACACCACCCACTACCCACACACTACCCATCCCTACTCTAGCCTAACAACATATTTTATATCACCATAGGATATGATAATTTTTCTCTTATCTAGGAGAGAGAGTGATGATTGCACTCTTACAACCTCTCTCTCTCTCTCTCTCTCTCTCATTTCTCCCTTTCCTATTCTCTTTCTTTCCATTGCAAGAGGTGGGACGTCCACACCTTCTTCCATTTCTAGCCCCCTCTCCTCCTTTTTCTCTCAATCCCTCCATTGAAAACTCATCTCACCCATTGATCTTGCTTCCTTTGGAGCTTGGGAGCTAGCCCTTGAAGTTTGGAAGAAGATCTTGAAGGTGGGTGATGTATATGAAGATTCTCCCTTCTTTTCTTCTTGCATTTCCTTTCTAGAACATTTGGTATGTAGGATCCACCAATCAATGGTGGAGGTCCTACATCACTCCATGATGAGGGGTCAAAGGCCTATTTCATGCATGCACGTTTCCACGGTGGGCCATTCTCCATGGACCCACCATGATGGATTTCTTTGATATAGGATTTTGTTTGGTCATCTAGACCATTGTATGCATGTCAGGGATAGCATCAGCAACTTCTTTGGATTGTAAGATCACATGCATGCATGATATATGAAGGATGTATGTGTGATTGTAATGGTGGAGGATTCATAGTACCGGAATCCTCCCCTATGGCCGTTGATCTCTTTCCCTCCCTCTCTCTTTCTCTCTATTTCTTTCTTCTATTTTTCTCCTGATGATTGGTGGCCCACTGATGTGTCATAAACGTCCCAGACCCTTAGATTTTTGGGACGTCCAGGCCCACAATGTTGGACGTCCCTATGCATGTTGCATGCATGAGTTGGATAACCTCAAATGCTTAATTTTCTTGGAGATCTTTGATTGGGAATAGGTCTGAAAATTTTTGTGGTCCATCTAGGTGGACCCCACTTATATTATTTGAGCATTAATCCCCTCGGATATTTTTCTATGGGCTGGAAATGAACAGCATATGTTGCTGTCCAAATTTTAGACCCGTTGGATGTATAATTTTGGACCTGATTTTGGGACCGTTTGGGAGACTATTCATACCCATAAAATATACTTTTCTGAAAGGTGGAGATCTCATCTTGATGTCCCCCAAATTTCAGCTGCATCTGACCTTGATTGAGGTCTCAAAGGTGTGGCCCAAGTGAGGTGGACATTGCTGGATTTTCTGCTGAAAATTCCAACAACATTACAGTTTGGAAAACTTTAAATATAAAATAGTTTTTGAATAGGTGGACCACTTTGGTGGACCCTACCTTATACTATACATATGTGGGGATGTTAAAATCAATTTTTCCCAATTTTTAGAGACCTTGGGCCCACCCCATTGGGTGTTCAAAACAAGGTCAGTCATAGTTTCTGCTCTAACCAGATTTTTGTGCAGGCAGGATTCTTTTAATTAAAATAAATACTTTCATAATTCAAAAAAATCTGAAATTTTTCTAGGAGGTGGTCCACCCATGATAGGACCTACCTACCAAATTCCGAGTCCAACGAACCCCTGAGCGGCCTTTGGCGAGAGCTGGACCATCCCACTAGGTTGGACGCTCAAGGCCTGGACGTCCAGCCATGGGCTGGCTGTCCACCCTCCACACGGCCCACCTTAATGTGTTTGTATCCACGTCATCCCTCCCTAATGTGGTCCACGTGGGACGTGGCCCACTTCTCTAGGGGACGTCCACGTGTGGGGACCACTTTAATGTATTTTAGGGGCTGCCATCCATGCCCCCATGACCATCCACCCAAGAACGCCCAGCCTATTGGGCTGTTGTTGGACCTCCAGTCCAGCAGCATGTCCCACTTGATATATGTGTTGTATCGACTCCCTTCCTCTGGTGGGACCCATTATGACATGTATGGGTCACCAGGCAATAAGAATATTACATAAAATAAATTATTGCTAGACTCTATCAGGCCTAGAAAGTGGGTGGGCTGGAATTTCAGCAATAGGCCCAAAATTGCTGCCCATAGTTAAATGTTTTGAGGTAGCATGACCCACCAGATTTGGGGATGTTTGTACACACATCTTGTCCTATTTCCTGGTGTGCCTTTGGACTTAATTAGTCCACTTTTGAGGCCCACCCCGGTTGGATTTTATTGGATCAATGTTCATAGCTATTTGTTGGATTTTCTAGGCCCAATTGTCCTGGAACTTTCTAGATAGGCCCCTTGACCTTTGGGCCTATATTTACTACTTATTGTGATGGGTTATGGGCCATAATATGCAAGTAGTTGGGCCCTTGGTTGCCACCAAAATGACCATTGTACTTGGGCCAAGTTGTGAGTCCCAACTCAGTTAATATGAGTATAAGGATTGCCCTTATGGTTGGATTACCGGGCTACCCATTAGGCCCACCACAATATGTGAGTTTATGACCTTTATGGTTGGGTCCAAACCTTGCTTGAGGGCTCACCATATTGCTTATGTGTTAGGCTTGGTGTATAGCCCACTAGGCCATGAATTGTTTAGGCCTTAGGCCTTATTTCATATTCGAGTAGTAGCGGGCAACCTTTTAGGACCTAGTTGAGATTGGATGTCCTCCTTGGTGGTCTTAAGGTAGGCCCATGAGTTGCTATGGGTGGTTTAAGGCCCACCATAGGCCCTCGTTAGGTGTAACGCCCTGAAAATTGGGGGTCGAGCATAAACTCAACTCCGAGTTCCAGAACATCACTTATGCAATAAAATGAATGATGATTGAATGTTGACTGTATTCGTGCATTGAACATGAGTGAGATTAAGCCAAAACAGCATATCATACTCCAGAGACAGTTAAATTTGCAAGCGGAAGACTGTGATAGATAGATAAAATATATAAACTATGATGAGTCTCCAGAGTGTGATAACATTACCAGGTTGAATAATTACAAGTACAGTTCTAAAATATACCAAATGTGAGGAAGTGTAATGTCTCCTGTCCCAAGTACCATAGCCCCGTCAATACAATATCAGGTCTTCATTGACCTGCTGGAGAGATACAGATAGGAGAACTCCTCCTATCATCATAAAAGTAGTCCGGCTCTGCCTCACAAGCATCGCCATCACCTGAAACTCAACAAATCTGGTTGGTGTGTACAACACCGTCCCGTAACGTGGGAGTGAGTAGCTAACTCAGTGGAACAATAAGGCATAGGTTAACATGTTATCACTTCACCCAAGCAGTAATGATAAAGCAGTACAAATCAAACAATTCTATCTACTCTTATTAAGTGCGAGAATGAAATGACATGATGCTGTATGCCCTTGTCAAACCACCCTCAAGCGACATCATCTTACGTTCGCGAATGCTTAACTCCCTCAGTGCGCCACATCTACTAAGCACATGCGGTGTGATGATGCTCATGATTACCAAGTTATTATTAGTCCATTTCAAACAGCAGTATTGGGAAACTAAGGTACCTCCCTTGTATCATTCCCAAACATGATCCATTCTAGGGTCGTCAATCCTAGTTAATCTCATACGATATTATGGTTTGAGAAGCATAGTGAAGGCATCGTAAAGGGCTCGTCACCTGTCAGCGCGGATACAGATCTCACCGTATACGGCTCAATTGCTGGCCGTCAGCTCGAGTACAGGTCTCACCGTACTCGGCTCAATCACTAGCCGTCAGCTCGAGTACAGGTCTCACCGTACTCGGCTCAACTCATACTCTAGTTGCTGTGAAAGACTCGTCGCCAATCACAGACCTTTGGAGTATACTCGAAGATACTACGGAGGACTCGTCGCCCGTCAGCACGAGCACAGGTCTCACCGTACTCGGCTCTCGCCGTAAGTATCGACAGCTCGAATACAGTGTCCCATACCACCGTATTCGGCTCACGAGTTTGGTTGCGCAATGGTCACTACGGGGAGGCACATGGCCCCAGCGTAGGCCGACAGGTCGACCACGGTGTCCCATACCACCATACCCGGCTCATGCGTCTTAGCGGATCGAGGTACTATGGTTAAAAGGGGTTTCACTGGTAAGTTTGGTACCCTAGGTTCAAGCAGTAGCGTCTAAACAGGGTGAACATGCATAAGGCAGATCGGGTTACTTGACGAGCTCGACTAGCACGATCGCCCGTTGAGCTGCACGACATGAAGTGCATAAACAACTTCGTGTGGCCTAGCCACTGCCGATAGGCAACGCACGACTCGAGTTCGTCGAACACATCCCACGTGGCAAATGAATCTCAGCCACGAATTCAATCCCATTACCGATTGCCTGGGCCGTAATCATAGCCCCAAACACAATCCATTGCAGATAGATAAAGCAGTAATGGATCAAGATTCAACTCATACAATCAAGATCTGGTATTATCCGTTTAGGGCTGCCAGGGCTGTTGCACGCAATCGTTGCTCCGCTCCCCCATCACCCATGACGGATCATACAACGTAAATATAAATTTAAACATATGCATTACATAGTTAAAATCATAAAGCAGTTGAGCATGTTATGAATCACAACACAAGCATGAGTTTGTACATGTTCAATTCCTAATCACACAACTATCCAAGGAGATCATACACATAGTTAAAAGAGGTTGAGAATCATATCTTAACACCCTTATACATTATGATTTGCTAACTACTACTCATTCAGACAGTTCAAGAAACACTTAAACAAACATACATCAACATACATGACATATGTCGATCACATAGGCATTAGGCCAAATCCTTTCACTAGGGAGTTGCCCCAATCATAACACGCGTACACCCACGACAGATAGTCATGGCAAGCAAGAATCCAAGTTCCATATTCATTCAGCTATTTACACAAACACTTGGGCCACACATTTTAGCCTATATAGTGTATATTGGCCGTGGCGTGACTTAGGGCAAATCCTTTCGTCAAAGGAGTATCGCCAATACATCAATCATGAATCCATGACAACTAGTCATGGCAAGCACGAATGAGAATTCTATACTCATTCAGTCATTTTCACAAACACTTAGAATACACTATTACAACATACATGACATATGTTAGCAAAATACGTGTTAGGGCTAACCTTTTGCCAAGTGAGTATTTTATCCATGTATAGCATAATCATACATCAAATAATCATGACAATTGCATTTCCAAAAATTACACATATACGATATTTCTAGAATACACAATTTCAACATACGTAGCATTTATAAGCGAACATGTATTACGGCGATTCCTTTCGCCAAACTAGTATTTTATCCATATATTATATAATCATACATTAAATAAACATGTCAAACATTTTTTCCAAAAAAAATACGTATACGTATTTCTACGTATACCTAGAGTATGTGAAATTCCATATTCTACAACGTTAATCGAAACAGGAAACGGAAAGCACTTTGTACATGTGCAATTGCATGCAGATCATGAATCTATCATTATCTGACATTGAAAGCGTTGAAAACCGTAACCTATACACTTAAAGTCCTCACCTTTGCCCTTGGAATCACAACAAATCAGCAAGGGTCGTTGAGCTTCCGTATACGGGAGTTTTCTAGCCTAAAGAGCGGAATCGGTTAGCCTTTACATAACCTACAACCAACCTACATCAAATCAGACCTAGGGTTAGGGTTTCTCACCTTGAACGGAGTGGATACCATCGGAGAGCGCCTGGAATGAAGCGGTGTAGGCCTTGTGATGAATGAAAGCAGCAGGAGAAGATCTCCCACCATCCGAAGCTATTCTCTCTTTTCTCTCTCTCTCTCTCTCTAGGGTTTTTTATCCCAAATTCGTATGGCTGAGAGGGGCTGTTCTAAGCCCCTTTTATAGCCAAAAACATCCCCAAAATAGACTCAGGTTCAAGGGTTACCTGTTAATATAGGATATTCGTCACTTTTCCAGCTCAAAAGAGAGGTTCTGGTGGCCCTCCTTGAGCCAAACGTCAGACTTAAGCTCACCACACATGGATCCATGTGGGATTACTTTTTCGACTCGATTGGATTTCCAGATCGCACATGGCGGACCACTTTCAGTTCAACGGTCAGTGGGCCATGATCCGAAATTCCAAGTACATGTAAATGTTCCTGAAATTTTTCTTAATCCAAGGGTGTAATTTAGTCTGATTCTGACGGTCTGGTTGCTTAATACTGATGCGCAAGCGAATGGTGCCAGATCACTATTCTAGATATTTTAATTTCAAAGGGAATAGTGTTTTTCACACTCCCTCGCTCCGGATCGAACGAATGGCCGTGGGACATCGGCTGGATCTGATTTTTGGAGATGATTGTTAAGCCAGTGAGGCGGTCCTAGTTCCTTAACTTCGTGTTAATCGGACTTCCGATGT
>JAJHSJ010000014.1:45157485-45329637 GCA_021015155.1 Magnolia officinalis | reverse complement strand
AACTGTCTATTTATTGCCACTGATCAAAGGGGTTAGAATCTTTGAGACGGGGAAACATTTGGAGCAACTGTTGGTCCAGTGGGACCCACCAGTTCAAAAGTATGGATCACCAAACCACAGATTCCACTTGTGTGGACAACACAGATCAAGACACAACACACCCTGATGTATAAGGCCCAATAATTCCTCTGAAAAAGATGGCCAGATCCTTGTCCCTGAGTCCATGATTCTGATATGGAGTGATATCTATCTTCAAAACGGTCACAACAGAAGGGAGCATACCGATTTGACCATTCGATCAATCACTCCCAAAATCTTCATAACTCAAGCTTTCTGATATGGTGTCAAGCCGCTTATTTTCTCCTGCTAAACCAAGACTCAAATATCAGAAATTGAAGCAGCCGTGGCACAACTCAGCAAAATGAAAGAACCTCACCTTGGCATTCCCTTCCAGGGGAATCAGGGAAGTCATCGGCATCTAGGAAAGGGGACCTCGAGTAATTCTCCATTATATCTTTAAAGAATTAGCAGCAAAATAGATGGTTAGTCCCGAGCATTAAGATACAATAAAAAGTTTTCATAACATCCAGTACATTGATGAACTATGTTAACTTTCAGCAGAATATTGATTCATCCATCCAGACCATCTAATATGTAGTTGATCTCTTGGATAAAATTTAGAATGACATTTACGCCAGTTAAATCCCAAAACTTCTGAGCAATTAAGCTTTTGGGACCCTTATTGAACATCCAGAAGCTGCAATCGATGAAACAGCTGGAATAATCCAACTGGTGAATTTTGGGATAGAATCCATTCAAAAGGTGGTCTACAGTTGGACAGTACAGATTTGGTATGCATTCATTTAATATCATGATATGTTGCAGCCCAGTGTTTATAGAGTAGTGGAGTGTGCCATCCAACCCCACATCCTGTACATGTGCTCATCAGTTTGGACCACACAACCAATGCCCTTCCTCTTGCATGGTTCATATTACAAAATTGACATTGATACAGCCATTCTTGTTGCCAAGTATACATGGACTCTTAACAATGATTTAAAAAAAAAAAAAAAAAAAGTAGGCCACTTATAGGCTGCTATGATCTTCCATCTGGTTAGAATTCCAATGTGTAGCCATCCACAGGTGTCCTACCTACTAAAGAGTCTGGACCATCAAGTTTGTGCATCGACTTTGTTAAGTGAAATCAACTTAACAAACATGGTGGATGTTAGAGAAACCCAACAATAAAATACAGGTCAGAGTGGGGGAGATGGTGCTCACCGGAACTATGACAAAAGTCAGCTGTCAAGTCGCAAAGACTTAACAAACATGGTGGATGTTAGAGAAAGCCAACAATAAAATACAGGTCAGAATGGGGAAGATGGTGCTCACCAGAACTCTGACAAAAGTCAGCTGTCAAGTCAGAAAGACTGAAAGTGCGAGGAATCTGGCGTAGGAATCCAAAATTAGCATCCACGGACGATTCATTCAAGGTCTGTGAGTTAGACTCAGTGCTGCTAAAAGATGTGATGGATGCCTCTCCAATTGTTGAGTGTGTTTCCAGGACATTCCCATCGGTAGCACCATATACAAAAGATGAACTGTTCGAGTATCCAGGTTCCGATTTGATTGCCATCCCATTCATTGCTTGTAGCATTCCCATCTCCGAATTCTGAGTCAAAAGCATGTTTACAGAGAGATCCATGCTTCCATCATGGGCAGAGGCATCGTCAGCGGTATGCGTACTCCGAAGCATGGAAGGCCTACCATTTCTGAGAGCACTTGAGGGATCTACCGAATGGTGCATGTCGTCCAGTCTTGAAGGAGTCACTCTTTGTTCCTCAACATAGCGTGGATTTTGGTGGACTGTCATAAAAAGAGGCATCAGAATTCAAGGTCTGCAACTCAGTTTTGATGTACCATATCGATCACCACTGATACATGGTCATGTTGCCCCCATATCAGGCTGTTTTAAGCCGATATGGGCCAAGACAGCTGTATTGTTCATGGGCAATACTGGCATGTATTGGGTGATACCAGTTTCGGACGATACAGCAAACCATGCTTCAGATGTGATGTTCGATAATTAGCAATGCCACAAAGAGAATGCATAGAGGAAAAAATAAAAATAAAATCTATTTGACTAAGTTGCATGAGAGAGAAATCAAATGCCATGCTACATGAAATTGAAAGGTAATTCGAAGGTTCTAGAAACAACGGAGAAACTATTCATTCACTCTATACCTAAAGTTGTACACCAGTTGAACCAAGTCGAGCTTGGCACAGCTCGGCTCGGCCAACAGCCAACCCTAGCTCGAACTCGGCTCGACTCGGTCCTCGAGCCTGACTGGCCAGCTCGGCTCGGTTCGGTCAGCAGCTCGGGCCAGCTTGAGCTGAATTTGAGCATGTACAACATTTTCTAAAACACATAGATTGCATCTTCAGTCTTCCACACTTCGAATGCAAATCAGTAATAATGTTTTGCAGGCATTTCATCAAACACTCGACGAGTAGCATCAAAATCAAGATATGAGGGCAGTCCTACAATGTAAAGTTTTTTTTTTTTTTTTGGGAATTTGTTTCTTTAATCTTTACTTGAATACCTATTTCGAGAATACCCTGATACGAGGGCAGTCCAAGAAACAACACTTCATTGAGGCATTTCATCAAACACTCGACGAGCAGCATCAAGATCAAAATGACCAAGTCACCGCGCCGATTCGACCCCGAGTCAATTCGAGTCAAGGTTCGATTTGAGCTCGGGTAAGCTCAAACTCCAAAAACCAGCTCGACTCAGTCCGAATCCAGTTTCGAGCCGAGGCAAGTCGAGCTTTTCCAAGTCAAGTCGAGCGAGCTGACCAAGCTAACTCGACTTGTGTACAGCTCTATCTATACCCCTGTTGGCAGGCCACAATGCAACAATCGCACCAATCAAATGACACTTGAAACAAAGCTGCTAGACACAATGGAGAAACTATTCATTCACCCTATACCCCTGTTGGCAGGCCACAATGCAACAATCACGCCAATCAAATGACACTAAGGATAGAACTAAGAACAAGGTCATTTGAAGCAGCCTAGCAGCCCCAGTAAGAGAGAAGTTGAGGAAGAGCAGATTCAGAGCCAGGTGCAGTGAAGGCCGGAGATGACACACAAGGGAACATTGACTAGGGATGAATGGCCTGAAAAGAGGTTGAGAAGAAAACCTAAAAGGGCTTTGGTCAAGGTGGTGAGAAGGGCGAGGAAGACTTGTTCGCTTATTGAGGATAAGGGCTCATGAATGATCGGTGAAACACAATCCAAAAAAACAACCTTTGATAGCTGCCGCAAAGCTATAATGACAAGATGATGATGATGATGAATGGCATTCTTGTGAATATTTTTTGTTTTAATATAAGAATAGTCCAAGAAGAACTCCCAAGAAAATAACACCTCCCAATAACGCATGACAAGCACTTGCTTAGGCCAGCTAATCACAGCAAGGACAAACTTCAATGATAAGGTCAATTTGACAAACTAAATAGTCAGTGGAAGCCTAATCTTCTGGATTCTGAACAATAAAACAAACAATGAAATCAGCCGATGTGTTAACAACAAGACTAATCTATCCATATTCATCATTTATTTATTTTTTTGACAGGAAAAATAGGACGGCACCACAAGTTGTGGTACACTGCAACATCAATTAAATTCCCTTCAACACGTAAAGAAAAAAAAAAAAAAAAGAAGAAAGGATATCCTTTGATCCCTATATCTAACACCATCACTGTAGGAGTATGGAAAAATAAGGCTTCAGCAATAAGCATCACAAAAGGATGTCTAAACCATAGTTCAAAAGCCCAAAACTTGACTGGACTTGACACCCAGATGGGTCAAGTTGATTCGATCAGTTGACTATCTTTTTTCGATTGGACTCCATACTAAATAAATCAATTAAATGATATTTAGAGTAATCACAGATATTTAAAATACGTAAAATGGATAAAATGGTCAGTGCACAGTGCTTGGTGCCTTGGTAGAGATGGGTTCAGTATCCTTCCATGAGGTTGTGGGTTCAAATTTCATCCCCTCACTTTTACTTATTTTTTTTAAAAAAAAGATACTCGCCTGCTGGAGACTCAATTAAAATCACGACGGTTACATTGAGTCAACAAAGTTGTCAGGCCGACTTGACGAGACTTGCCAAGTCAAAACTGAGTCACAGTCATGTGCGAGTTTCCTCATGACTCGGTTTGAAACCTAGTCGAGTTGGGATGACCGGGGCGACTTCAAGTTCGAGTCGATGAGTTTTAGATTCTAAACTCCTGCTACATGCATACTCAGTACATTACATGTTTATAACTAGACAAGTAAATGCATATTATCACATCTATCAAGGAAACTGAAAAGTCCACATTTCAAGAGTGACAAATTCCAAACTTTCGATAACTAGACAAGTTTATAAATCTATACGGCTACGTGCATACTCAGTCGAAACTGAGTCACAGTCATGTGCGAGTTTCCTCATGACTTGGTTTGAAATCTAGTAGAGTTGACCTGGACAAGTTTGAGTCAAGTCAATGAGTTTTAGATTCTAAACTAGTGCTGCATGCATACTCAGTACAATTACATCTTTATAACTAGACAAGTAAACTGAAAAATCCACATTTCAAGAGAATGGCAAATTCATCAAGGAAACTGAAAAATCCACATTTCAAGAGAATGACAAATTCTAAACTTTCGATCAAGGAAACTGAAAAATCCACATTTTTCAGTTTCCTTGATGTATTATCACATCCATCAAGGAAACTGAAAAATCCACATTTCAAGAGAATGACAAATTCTAAACTTTCGATAAGAAACAGCACATGGATGATAAATCAAGCACAATAAAAAGAAGTGCTAAAGAAACGTTGTGGTGGCAGTACATGTTGAGGCATGTGATCCATTAGAAACAGGTAAAGAAACCCCAGCTGGGTTCTTCTTTTGCATGAGTTCAACCTGTTGCTCGAGCAACTTATTGAAAATCATAATCTGGTTCTTTAACATCAGTCTAACATGGTATGCCTTGAAAAATTCTCGATTCTCTTCTTCAAGCTTTTGCCAAACTGTAAAAAACCAAGAGTGCAACCAATAAAGAAAATGAGGAAATCACATAAAAACTGTTCAACATAATATAAGAGAAGCTTCTAGACGATTAGACAAGGGAAGTGATAAAGTGCAGAAGCAAGCTCCTAGAACTAATCCAATCAGGGAAGTTAGTTGACAATCTATCTGATCAGTGAATTAGATTTCACAAACTGTCCGAATAGATCACATGTGTGGCCTGATCAAGAAACTGTGTAGAGATTTTTATATACAACTGAATATGTATTTTAGGGGTGCATAACCAGTCAACAAAAAAAAAAAAAAAAAACTAGTCCACACAGTTTGCAGAATCCATATAGGGTTAGATTTCACTTATTTCCTGCTAAAGACTAGTATTCATGCAATAGGGTTATGTAGCTGCAGTAACCGAGCAAATAGTAGACAGTTGGTATTTAAATGCATATATTCCAATCGAGATTCCAAATCCCTCTGTGACCAACCATAGGATATCATAAAGAATAAAAGAGGAAGTACAATGATGCAAAAACACTAAGTACTGAATAAGGGTTGAGATCCCTAGAGTCCACTGAAGTCCACTTGGGAACGAATCTTTTGAATTTGTGGCCCTCTGCTAATGATGCATGACTTGGATGCATCAACCAGTTGCACAATCAAGCATAAAAGCTGAAGATCTTGCCATGGAAGCTACATGTGCAAAGATTACATGGTTTCAACTTCTCTAAGAGAGGTTTTATCATTGGAGCAAGCTCTTTGCTTGTGACAATCAAAGAGCTTTCAAGATCTAGCAGAATCCTCATTTTCATGATTGAACTAAGCATATTGAGCTTGATCATCACTTTATCCACGAGAAAATAGAACACTGGAAAGTTCAAACCATCCATACCAGTTCTACTGATCAGTTAGCTCGCATTCTCACAAAAGGTCACTCCGATGCTCTCATCAATGATCTCATTACAGCTTTGGATAATAGTCTCTTCATCTCTTCTTATTTCTTATATGATAACTATTTGACCACTTGTGCCATATAGGGTAGAGCAGTGGGCAGTTCAAAGGCAACATTAGCATTGTTGTGGAGATGAGGATGTTGAGATGGATGTGTAAGGGAAGACAAGGAAGGATAGAATTTAGGAATAGGTCATATGAACCAGCCAAGTAGTAGTCTGAATATCAGAAGACACGATGGAGGGGAGATTGATATGACCTAGCCATGTGCAATGAGAACCGAAAATGGCTCCTATGAGGAGAACATTGGTTTGGATTGGAGGACCTGAAAGTGGATGCAAGGGAGTCTTAAAATGGCTTGGATCAGGGTGGTGAAAAGTTATGCGAAGGTTTGTTCACTTACCAAGCACGGGGCCCTAGTTAGAAACAATGCCTTCAGTATCAGTATCGACCGATGTATCTCACCCTAGGGACACAAAAACATATTGGGTATCGCACGGGAAATATTGGATGTATCATTGTTTTTTGGAAACATTGGGAAATTAGTTGAATTTTTCAATGAAACTTCAGGGATATTAAAAAAGACATCATTACACTTAGAAATTAAAAGATCACAAAGAAAAAAATGCACATAACAAGTTTTCTTTGTATAGGGTCCTAAACTATGCGGTCTAACACAAGTGATTTAACTATATTCAAAATCAGTTCATATCATTTATAAATCTAAGAAGACATGTATGACAACACAAACAATTAATTCAAAAGCCAAAGAGGTAGAAATATACATGTAATGTGCCCTCAATGCGCATGTGTGCTGTCTTTTAAAAAAAAAAATTTAAATTAAATTTTGTCCCTAAAAATCCAAAACCTTTCATCAATATGGAGATCAACCAACAACATGTCCAATATGATTTTTCCATACTCTAATTGCAATTTAAATGGGTGGAATGGGGAAATTTTTGGAATTTTCCCAATATCACAAATTCAAAAATTAAAGTGTAACTGATATTAGGCTCAGCCAACACTCATAAACACTTGCAAATAAAAGGTTAAATAAATGTTGATCAATATGGACATTTTGAAAAAGAAATATATTTTTATTATTTTTTATATTTAAAAAAAAAAAATTCCAAAAACCTCGATCTGTTGTAGATCAGCCTCCAACATGCCTAATGTGATTTTCTCATCTTTTTCTTTTTCTTTGTTTTTGAAAGGGAACGATTTTATTCAAAGGCCGCAAAAAGTAGAAAAGAAAACAAAGCAAAACAAAGGAAAAGTAGACAGAGATTACACCCCCAGCAGGGCAATGAAGACACAATCATCCAAATCCTTAATGCTAGTGGCCCACTTGAGCACCCAATAGATAGCTTGATCACTTCGATAGGAGCCGCCAAGTTTTCAAAGCACCGCCTATTCCTTTCTCCCCAAATGGCATAGAGGCACGCCATAGCCGCCAGCCGCCAAACCAACTTCCCTTCCTTCCCCGCTCCACCTTCACGCCATGATGCTAAGAAGGAATGCATGGACATAGGCATGACCCAAGAGACGGTGAGGGTTGCAAAAATAGATTCCCACACCTTTCTAGCAAAAGGACAGTGAATGAATAGGTGATCCACTGATTCCGCATCCTACTAATGTGATTTTCTCATACTCTGATTGCAATTTAAAAGGGTGAAAATTTTCCCCATTTTCACTATATCTCCAAATCAGAGGTTGAAATTCATGATTGAGCATGCAAAATCATGGATTTCCATCTTAATATTCTAGTGATTCCAAGTGTTTTGCAGCAAAAAAAAAAGGAATAAAATTGAAAATTTTCTCACTGTTTGAAAATCGAACGCACTCACTATTTGATCTCGATTTCTGCACAAAAATCCAGTTGTCTCTCAAAAAAATGAAAAAAGGTCGGTCGGAATTACCTCAAGAATGGATTGCATGCAAAAGATTCAAGGAAAAATGGGATTTTTTTTTTTTTTTTTTGAGAAAAAAAATGAAAGGGGGCAGTCGGTTGGGAAAGTATCAACAATACTATCAAATGTATCATTGACACCAACTAGTATATAACATGCGATATTTTATATCGCATTGTATCAACATATCGCTGATACAATGTGATATTTTACAATATTTTGTGCGACATCCGGAAGTCTATAAATTTCCGGGCTGTTTCGTATTCGCTAGCCCCTACCGATAGTATCAGTGATTTGTAAACACTAGTTAGAAATGATTGGCAGAAATAAGATTCGTAAAGCTCATAGGTAGTTGGCACAAGGCTATGATGATGATCATGATCATCATACAAGGGATGCTACTCATCCACCCACTCAATGAAAAGTTCTCCCTGAGACTAGTCTTATTCTCCATAACTATTCATCTCACGTAACAAGGTACTAGGTATTGCTTTTCCATCAGTTATTGCATCATGATCATGACCATGATCATGATTACAGCATATGGAATGCCCCTCATGTTATTCATTCACTCTCCAATGCACAAACTTTTTCTCCCTAACTAATCATGATCTTCTCTCCTTCCCTATATATCTCATAACAAGGCGGTGGTTTTCCTTCGGTTACCCACCATATCCTAAATAATAGGATGTGCAAATTCTGTATGATGCATAATCATGCCATCATTGATGTCATCGTTGTAGCTAGTCTAAGTACTTGCGATCATCTTTACAATATATTGTAAAGCATTACAATTTTTCAGTTTAATATGCACAAATTCTAATTGCTGTATCATAGACATCACTATCAGATGAGCTCCTCTTCACTTTAGTTTGCGGAAATCATGCTCAAACCTTGTCTTTTGATCTCCAAAACAAGCCTAGATATGGTAAAAAGAATTACTTATCAGCCTTCTTCTAAGCTTGAAATGAGAAAAATACACACAAAATGTGAGAAAAAGTGAAATAGGCCTCTTATAAGCATAACAGGCGCATCATGATATGCAGGGGCTGTATTGGTACCGATACTGACCGATACTCACTGATCCATGCATCAGCACACACGAGACGCTAATACATCCCCTTCAACGTATCAAGGCCAGCCAATATGGATACAAAATGGTTGTATCAGACACGTAATTGAATTTCACAACCTTGGTGTAGGTGCATGTGTGCATCCTCCAATTCTGGAGAGTGCAAGTGCGTATGTGTGATGTATAGGTTGATGTTTATGTGTGCAGGTATGGTCATGTGCACAAGGTGTCCCGTATCGGTATCAGTTGGCGTAACGGTGACCTCCGAAACCGATACGGATATAGGAGCGTAACGGCCCGTAACGGTGCAAATTTTATTTTATTTTTTGCCAAATATGAAAAAATATGCAAATAATATGAAAAAATATGAAAAAATATGGATTAAATCCGGAATATTCTAAGCATTCTAAATATGCATTCATTTATAAATTGGAACATGTTTATGGTGGTGTAACGGTCCACTCTTTGGTGAGAAGTTGTATCGGACTGTCTGATGAATTTATGAACCAGATAACCTGAATTTGACTACAAAATTCATATATTTAATTTTCTAAATATCTAATTTATATACTTAACAACTTGATATCATTTCTCTCAATAGTTCTTTAAAAAAATGAAATTAAATTCAGGTAGATGGCGTTGCCAATTTGGGGCTGACTTGGAGGACCAATCTATGCACCAAATCAGCCTCAAATTCATGCAATTTATTGTCATTATCCCACTTATGAATTGGTGGACATTTATTGGATAGTGAATCATGAAAAAAATCAAAAGGCAATATTTTAAAAAATAAAAGTCCACAAATTAACAATTAAAACTATTCAAACAATTTGATTTTGGCATGGTGAGTTAGCAATTGCAGTCCATAATTTAATTGCTAAATTTTACGTTAATATATGTCTCGTGTACAATTTTTTAAGGCTCAAATTAGGCGGGACTCGGATTGTGAAGTGTAGCACATGTGTCAAAAAATTTTGGGCCCCACCCGTGATGAATGTGTTATATCCACACCGTCCATTCATTTTGCCAAATAATTTTAGGGCATGAGCCCAAAAATGAGGCACATCCAAAGCTCAGGTGGACAACACCATAAGAAACAACAATAATTAAACGTTCACCATTAAAATTTTATTGGAGGCTACAAAAGTTTTAGATCAAGCTGACATGTGTGTTTTCTCTTCATCCACGTCAGTGTGACCCAATTAATAGGTTAGATTGAAAATAAACGTTACAGTGGACCTTAAGAAATTTTTAATGGTGACCATTCTATAACCACTGTTTCCTATGGTGTGGTCCACCTGAGATTTGGATATTATTAATTTTTTAGATCCTGACTTAAAATGACGTGGCAAAATGGATGGACGACATGCATAAAATATATACATCATGGTGGGGCCCACTCGGGTCTGATCAGATCAGATTGGATGGAAAATAAACGTTACCATGGCCCTACGAATTGTTTAACGGCGAAAATATTATCTCCTCTGCTATTTTTGGTGTGGTCCAGATGATCTTGGGATATAATTCATTTTTTGGATAGTGCTCTAAAATGATCTCTGAAAATAGATGAACGGTGTAGATGTAATAAATACATCACTGTGGAGCCCATATAACTTTGATCTCCTTTGAACCGTTCGTACAACTCGGAGCTCGAGGAGTGTTAGCGCTCGTCCTAGCGTGACACGTACCTACAGCTAGCTACGTGGTACGCCTGGAAAAAAAAAAAAAAAAAAAAAAGAGAGAGGGAAACCGAAAAGAAAAAAGAGGGAAAGAAGAGAGAAGAAAAAAGAGGGAAAGAGGGAAAGAAGAGAGAGAGAGAGAGAGAGAGAGAGAGAGAGAGAAGAAAGAAGAAGAAGAAGAAGAGAAGAAGAAGAAGAAGAAAAGGAGGAAGAAGGCCGCAGCCACAGCTGCAGCAGCCTGAGAAGAAGAAGAAGAAAATAAAGGAAAAGAGGAACATTTTTTTTTTTTTTTTTCAAGGCCCGTAACAGCCATTACAGGTCAGTAACAGCCGTTACTCCCGTAACGGGCCCGTATCGGCCGATATGGGTACAAAAACTGGGAACGACCGATACAACCCCGTATCGCGTGACGGGTACCACCGTTACCGATACGTATCGGTCGTTACGGCCGATACGTATCCGATTTGGGATACCTTGCATGTGCAGCATTTGCAGTATCGATAGTCGGCAATACAAAATTGCACGGAAGTATTACAACTTCCATGTATCGGTTGACATCTTGTGAAATATCGCAATGTAACAGGGAAATATCGATGCATTGTGATATTCTCATTATATTGCAGTTATATTCGTTCATGCATTGATGATATCATCAATAAATTCCAGCCAACACCCGCTTTTCAAAAAAATTGAAAACCTCTATTTCACATTCTCTCAAATCTTTTACTGCTAATCCCTTCGTAACTAGAAATCAACCAACCCTTTACAAATTTTTCGAGGGAAGAGGCAGTTTTGGTGCGTAAATTGATATCGGATTTGCAAACTATGAGATTTTTCAACTAAGATCAGAGAGCGGGTATGCCGGATTTGCAAACAGTGAGATTTTTTCAATTTCAATCAATCTTTTTTCTATAAATCATTTGGAATCACTACAACAAAGATGAAAATC
Organism: Magnolia officinalis; assembly: GCA_021015155.1. Classification (NCBI taxonomy): domain Eukaryota; kingdom Viridiplantae; phylum Streptophyta; class Magnoliopsida; order Magnoliales; family Magnoliaceae; genus Magnolia; species Magnolia officinalis. The sequence continues at coordinate 45,317,997 of JAJHSJ010000014.1, read as the reverse complement.
CATGATTTTGCATGTTTTGCATGCTCAATCATGGATTTCAACCTTCCATTTGCAAATTTGGAGAAGGTAGGAAAAATACAAAATCTCCCATTTCACTCATTTAACTTGCAATTAGAGAGAGGGAAAAAAATGCATTAGAGTGTTTGGAGGCTGATCTGATTAACAGAAGTTTTTGGAATTTTTGAAAAAATATTTTAAAATTTTTTCAGAGACAATTTTTTAATTAAAAATATTAAAAATAAAAATAAAAAATAAATTGATCAGCAGTTATTTAGCCTTAAAATTCATGTGTTTATGAGAGTTGGATGCTAAAAAAATATCAATTACATTCCAATTCTCAAATTTGGGGAAATTGAGGAAATTGGGGGGAAATCTGAAATTCTCACCATTTCACCAATTTAACCTGCAATAAGAGTGGAAAAATCACATAAGAGTGGTTAAAAGCTGATCTATAGATTGATGGAAGTTTTTGGAATTTTTGAATGTATTGCTTATGTTTTCATAGATCTTAGATTTATTAATGATATGAAGTGATTTTGAATAGAGTTGTATCACTTCTGCCAGATAGCACATAGTTAGGACCTGATGCGGACACAAGCGCATTCAAGGTGTACCAACGAAGAAAGCGTCAACCACAAGTGCCGTCCTTGTGGATAGACGACTATTGAGGAGCTGAAGGCCTTTCACATGTGATTCGACATATAGAAGACCCCACTCAGGGAAGACACATGTGAAGGAAGATTGGAGAAAGAAGACCGAGCGCCCGAACTTTCCCGCACTTATGTTATTTGCGCGTTTTGCTTAGTTAGGGGTCTTTTAGTAATTTTATGTCTTTATTAGGGATCTTTTAGTAATGTTATGTCTTTACTTGCTTATTCTAGGGGTATTTAGTACTTTTATGTCTTTATTTGCTTATTTAAGTGGGTTAAAGCCCTAGATACGAATTTCAACTATTGATTAATGAAAAAAGCAAACCCTTTGGTTGCCTCCTTCCTCTCTTCTCTCTAATGGTGCTTCTTCTCTTCCCTTGATCTTCCTCTTTTAAATTCTTCTTGTGCCCCTCCAACTTCTTCAAGGTAATTATTTCCTTCTTTCTATTTTTCAGTTTGGCTATTCCTTCTTCGATCAAAATCTTGAGAACCGATCTAAACCCTAAACCCCCAAATTCTCAAATCCCTAATCCGAGAAACTTCTTGGTTCTTCGACTAGTGATCTTCATTGATCGATTGGGTGTGACCATGCAAGATCGGGAGGTCTCATCCCTCGCCGGATCCAACCTAAGTAATAATTGAATGCCATACTCCATGGTTGTGATGATGGCCCGCTCCATTGCATGTTTCCTTTATGATTTTCTCAATTATGATGATTACTACTAGAATTTTAGATCATTTATTCCTTTTATTTCTGCTGTTTAATTATGTTCATGAGCATGCATCATAATTAGGGTTGTCCTGTGTCAGGACCCTATTCAACGGTAACTTATTCTATGAACTTGTTTTTTTTATGATCTTTTGATTTCCAAGTATGTAATGATGTCCTTTTTAACATCCTGAAGTTCCATTGGAAAATTTGACCAATTTCCCAATGTTTCCCAAAAAACAGCGATACATTACGTGATACATTCGATATTTCTCATGCAATACCTAATATGTTTTCGTACCACAAGGGTATGATACATCCATCGATACCAATACTGAAAACATTGGTCATGTATGGGTGGATGCAGGTGTCCAATTGAGGGAACATCCAACCTGCCCCTACTTCCAAGGAAATAAAAAATCAATATTCATACTAGGGGGATCCTAGTGTTCCAAGATATAACCCATGTGATGCTCCATACTTTCATTTGTCATTCACCTTAAATTAATAATCAAATCCAAAATAATAGGACTGGAATTAATCAAGGACTTGACACCTAAATGGAAAAATAAATGAAATCTTAAATTGTAGTGCTACGGATCCTTCAACCAAGGATCCCTACATATACGGATTAACAGTAAGAAAGAAATGCAAAATTGGACCAACGCATAGAATATCCTATGCTTTTTATGAGAGTTATGCAGAAACAATGGAGAGATATCGTTGATGAATACCAAGTTCAGTAAAGCCAGGCTCTATTCTTGCCTGAACCAAAAGAGTGTCCACAACTTCTTTCTGGTTCATGTATAGTTGAAGGCATCGTTCTATAAGATTTTGAACCTGTGAACATAGAAAAAGAGACATGAAGAACTTGACAGAGTATTATTTAAAAATGTAATTCTTCTATGATATTAAGAAAAGGGACATCTCAATTACTCCAGGAAATAAGAGATCCCCTGGAGTAAACTATCTTTCTATACACACACACACACAACACACACACACACACACACACACACACGACCTTAACAAAGCATGTAGATGAACAACGATCAAGATGATATGTACATAATATAGACATTTTTCATTAGGAAGACCAATGTAGAATATGCTAGAAGTTTTCGTTAGAAAGGCTAATGTAGAAATATGCCAGAAGAATTGAAGTCAATAATCCCACAGCCCATACTTACCTAACAAAGAAAAATAAAAAATCACAGCAATGTATGTTAATTAATAAAATAAATAAATAAATAAATAAAAAGGAAAATACAAAGTAGAACATCTCAGCCGTCAACAACAAAACACCTGAGCAATAATACAAGAAACAATTGGCAAGTTTAAGGGCACAAATGATGTTACGGAAATTACCCAAGTAATTTCATTGCTCATAGAAAGAAAGTAGCGGAAGTCCAAGTGTGACACCTGAAACTTTGTATACCCAAGGTGACTAAAACTCTAGTTTAGGGTACTCAATTACAAAATAATCATATGCTATATCAAAGTACCTTTCCTGGTGGAGATTGCCAAGCACATTGTAACATATTGTAAGCTAATTTCATGTGGCAGATGATGTATATATTAATTATTTATGTCCACATACAGAGACAGGATGTGCAAGACATTGTCACATGTAAATATATAAGCCATTAGGCCTCTCATTAGTGATTTTTTTAATCTATTTAGTCTCTCATTGATGATAGACGCTTCACTCTCCAAATTTGTTTCTCAAGTTTTCACAGGTACAAAGCTAGGTTTTCTAGCTTTATAGGATTTTTAGCATTGTTAGAGGGATTGAAATTGAATATTTAATTAGGGACGCCTTGGAAAAAACTTAGTTGAGCTTCTTGACAAAGATAGTGTTGGATCTTATGATCCATGGTCCAGATTGATTGTGATGTATGTGTGGTCCACCTCGATATCTGTACATACTCATACAACACATTTCCTTTTATCTTTTGTTCATAGTCCCTTAGTCTTATTTTGTACACCTTCTATGTACTTGCCAATTTGTAACAAGTGGGGCATATGCAGTATTTTTTGGTTTTTTATCACTTTCAGTAAAATATAAGCAAGGGGGAAGCTCCAGAGGTGCAGAGATTGTTGGCCATCAGATATGGAATTGCAGAAAACAGGTGGGACATCAATGCAGCTTTGCACAGGGATGGATCGGCAATTTGGAGGACAGTCTCGTGGGCTCAAAGATTCAGAAAAGGTTTTGCTGGTCTCAAGGTCAGCGATGGAAACAAGATTAGGTTCTGGGAGGATATATGATGCTCATGTATCCAGTTATTCGCAGAGTTAAAGGATTTGTATGTAATCGCTGCATCAAGAAAGGTTAAGGTTGAACATATGTTTCAGAAGATGGGCAAGAAAATAGTGTGGTGTCCAAGGTTTTGGAACAATCTCAAAGATTCAGAAATCACTAGCATTGCAAAGCTGCTGGAGTTGTTAAACAGGGTATATCTTCTCCTCAATGTACGAGCCAGAAGGATAGGGAGCCTGCAAGATAATGGGTTATTCTCTGTGAGGTCCCTTGCCAATATTATCAGTGATCCCCTAAGTATCCTCCCCTTTTAGGTAGGAAATCTGTGGGCCCTTAAGATTCCACTGAAGGTAAAAGCTGTTGCGTGGTTGGCTTTTCTAGGGAAAATTCTAACAATAGATCAACTTTGGAGGAACAGGATGATGCTGCCCAGTAGGTGTATCATGTATTGTGTCGCGGAAGAGATGGCAAATCATCTCCTGTTTCATTGCTGTGAAGCAAGCGCAACCTGGTTTGCAGTGTTTAACAAGAGTTGGGTGCTCCCAGATGTGGTTTCCAAGATTTATGGAAGCTGGACAAGACGCTTGGGATGGAATTGGTAAGTGACTGTAGCAGGGAGCTTTTTTCACAACTACATGGGGCCTTTGGATCTGTCGTATAAAGAAATAAATATTTCAAGGGATGCAAGAACCAGTTAATATTATTCTTAACAGGATTAGCAGGCTCCTCCTTGACTGGGCTAGGGCTTCTAGGGGGTACTCAAGGGCACTGGTTTTGCAAAATTGGGAAGTGAGTCTGCATTGCCTGCAAGGGTTCTAGTTTTGCTGGACCGTGGGCCCATTCTTCAGGCGTGTGATCTCGCCTTTCTGTAAAGGTTGTTTGCTGCAATGGTTCTGGGGATGGTTGTGGGATGCTGAAATTGCTCATGTTTTGGCCTGTGCGTTGTTGTATTATTAGTTTTCTTTTTCAATAAATGATCTTTTTAAAGGCTTTTCAATAAATGATTATTATCCATTAAAAAAAAAAAAGAATATAAGCAAGGGGGGTGCAGATGGACAACCATAACCGCCTTATTGTCCAGCTTCTCCTCCCTCTTCTTCTCTTCTTCTTTCTTCTTTCTTTCTTCAATCTCTAAGCAAATCCACGGTGCTAAGGAGAAGAATGAGTCTTGACCGCTTTGTGTGTGGGTAATCATGTACCAGTGGGGTTCCTTGCTATTCTTTGCAGCCAACTACATGAGCATGACCATCCTCTCCATGACTTTGCTTGCTTATCCACTAGGGTGTGCATGTAACAGCTGGGTTAGGGGTCAATCGTGGGTGGGCCATGTTAGCATGTGAATGGTGTGAATATGAGCTTCTTAAATGCTCAATTCCAAGAGTCCAGATAAAAGAGGAAGGTTGATGTATAGCGGGCAGCTGATCATAAAACTTCTACCAATCCAACAAATTAGAAGCCAGCCCCAAATTATTGGGAGAGAAACTAGGATGATGACGAACACATTGAATTCAATGTAGATATCAATTGAGATTGTAGAGATTATTTTTGATTGATGGAACAGTATGCATGCCACAAAATAATATGCGCACAAGATCTACAGTAATAATATCCACCATTTCATGTACAAATGACAACATCGATTTTTGCATATAACAAATTGCATATACTAAGTAGTCTGAATTTGAGCAACCCACATGATCTGACCCATAGTGTAGGGTGTATTGGAAATACTGGAGAAAGTAGCATACCGCGTACAGGTTCCAGTACCGCATACCAAAGTTATCATGATTAATGTAACCTTACGTTGAGTGCATATGGAGGACAGCGAAAGGCATGAATTGCTTCCTTTCTTAAGGAAGACATGGAGTTGGTTTGTTGGCAATTTTAGGCAACTACGGGGGGTACTTGCAATGGGAGACGTGGCACATTCTAATAGGGTCAAGATCAAGAAAGATTAGAATATTGGATCAGTTAGAAAAGGATTGGGATTTTAAAAGGTGAAGAAGTTTGTTAAAACAGGGTATTGGCTCAGGGAAATCGGATTTTGGCACGTTTTGATACAGAACTGTTAGTGCTTAAAAGAAATCGATGGGGGCAGGGCACCAGCTCTAGCAAGGCTGGGCTCCACACTGCTTATCACTTACACAGTACTTCAAGGGCTCTAAGGAGGCGCTGCCAGATGTGCTTATGGTGATGGGTTTCTCCTAATTGAGGCTAATCCTGGCAATGTCAGAACCTGGAGTCAAGACCCTGCTTAATTCAATTAAACTAAATGATTCGGACAGTTAATATTAGGTGGGGTATCTACACATGCACACCATAAATTTCTTTGAAAATGTGTTCCCGTTCCTGTTTATGAGCATATGCTGCATTTGAAATTTTAACCTTTCCATTTTACCAGTGGACTGTACAAAAGCACATAGTTGAATGAAAGCAAACTTACCTTTCTACTTGCAATGATGTAATGGTGCTGTTCTATGTTGTGCCTATTTTCATAGTGCGAATTGCGTAACTGTATATTCCTTTATGTTGCATTCAGATGTAGTATGTAATTGGATTGCAATTCTAAGCTCAGTAACATGGAATAGAGTACATTGTGATTAGAATTCTTTACTATGTATATCTAGGGACAAAATTCAAATTTCAAACGCATTACTCCTAAGATGGACTGAACTGAATGCAGCTGCAGTTTGAAGGCCACTTAATATCAATTATAGGAAACATCATTACAATTGGGTCACTTAATCTTGATTAAACTAAATTATCAATTTGATTCGGTTGTGCATCCAAGCATCTGTAATAATTGTCTTGGTGAATTCTTAGCGTCCATGATACCTGAACAATTCAGTAAAAAGAAGGCTTGAAAGTTGAAATAGTAGGAAGAAAAACAGGATTTTTAGCTTGTAGATTCAAGTAGATTTCCCTCAGATAAAATAGAAGTCTAAAGCTGAAAAGGACATCCAAATCTCAAAGACATTAGACAGACACCTCATATGCTAGTTGATCAAGTGTGTGTCCATTCTACATTATTTATGCAAAACCAGACCTACTTACAATTTCACAAGGAAAAAAAAAAAAATTTGTACACCACAAATAAGAGAAGCAAAGTAAGTGAAATGATATATCTAGACAAGGATATCATAGAGAACATAAGCATGATAATTTATGATACATCATTCAAACCAGACAGCAGAACAGAAAGGTAGAGATAAAAAATAAATATAAAAAATAAAAAAATAAAGACAACAGGATGAAACATAATTTCATTAAAAATAACAGAATACATGCAACATATCCGTACCAGTTGTATATCTTGACGTGAGACCCTTCTGACCTCTCCACTGGACATTTTGAGGTCGTACAATTGAACTAAACTTTAGATGAGAACCTATAATAAATATTAGGTAGTGCCTGGAGACATGATTCCAAGATGATTTCAACAATGACCTGATATCAAAAATAAATCGGGAGGAATATCATGAAATAAGGTGTTGAAAGCATTTGAGTAGTAGTTTGGAGCTAAGGTGGAAATTCCAATGTTAATTCATTAGAATCAAACTACAAGACTCTCTGCAACATACGAACATAATATACATTTTATGCTCCCAAACTGAAACCCAGCTATTGAACTAAAGGTGTCAGTGAAGACTACTTGTGGATGGATTTTAAACTAAGAGATTCCAGCATTAGCAAAATCTTTTAAAGTTGCATGACAACATACGAACATAATATACATTTTATGCTCCCAAACTGAAACCCAGCTACCGAAGTAAAGGTGTCAGTGAAGACTACTTGTGGATGAATTTTAAACTAAGAGATTCCAGCATTAGCAAAATCTTTTAAAGCTGCATGACAACATACGAACATAATATACATTTTATGCTCCCAAACTGAAACCCAGCTATTGAAGTAAAGGTGTCAGTGAAGACTACTTGTGTATGGATTCTAAACTAAGAGATTCCAGCATTAGCAAAATCTTTTAAAGTTGCATGATAAACAGGCAAGAAGGAAGACAAATTCAGCATGCAATAATGGAGTAGAGAAAACATCCTCAACCCCCCCCCCCCCCCCCCCCCCCCCCCCAAAAAAAAAAAAACACTGTTAAAAGGCAAAGGCGTGAGGTACAGACCACGCAGAATGTCTTCCTAATTTCCTTCACTTCTTTTTTTCTTTCTCTTTTTTATGGATATTATCAAAATTTTATTAAAACAGAAGAGAGACCAATACAGCAGCTCACTAAAACCACATCATAACAAAAGATAAAGACATCTTAGATCCTCACAAACATGAATTCCATCAACTAACATTTCAAACATGAATTCCATTAACTAACATTTCAAGGTCCCCTTATAGAAATAAGAATGTGCTCCCTTGACACCCCCAATTTTCCAAGCCCATCTTCTGAGTTTGCCTCCACTTTGAGGGATAGATATGTGATTCAGCCCATTTAATAGCATTTGCAGAAATAATATTCAACAATGAGGAGCCAAAATTGATGATCTCAGCCAATTCTAGCTCCCTGAAGAAGAGCTGCTGCATCCGCAACATTAAAACCACATTCAACCCAAGGGCCAGAGAATCTAAAAGGCGCACACAAGTGAGATCACAACAATCCCTGGATTCCAGCCAGACCCAGGTTGCCAATTGAATAACGATCACAGTTTAATTTAAACCACACCCCAAATTCAATGTTTCCTTCTCTTTATCTAGGAAAATAGAGAAAACTAAAAATCAATTATTTTCCCGTCTTCTCTGCAAGCGGGCCTTTTTAAAATTTTCATTAATCTTTTTTTAAAAATTAATGAATTATATAAAAACTTGCACTTGACATACTCAATAGTTCATATGAATTGTAATACTTAAATTAGCATAACAATTAAATGTTATGATAATTATGACATATGATTATTTAAAAGAAATGCATAACCAGAAAATGATAACCTATAAAAGAAAATTTTATGGAAGATGTCCATGCTCTATTGGAATTCTTAGAAGAAAAGGTACGACTCTCTCTCTCTCTCTCTCTCTCAAAAAAAAAAAAAAAAAAAAAAGAAAGAAAGAAGAAGAAGAAGAAGAAGAAGAAGAAGAAGAAGAAGAAGGTAAGATCCAAACAGTACACAAGTGCCCAACAACCTCTGACAAGAAACAGTGTGTTAAACCTCAACTCATTAGTGAATTATCAGAAGGCAAGTGGAGGTTCAAAGATGATGTCATTTACATTCATAGTCTGATTTGGTGTTGCCAAGCTCTCAGAGATTCAGAGTTAGATGGAGCAACTGTCCTCTCAGATATTCAGAATTAGATGGAGCAACTGTGGCAGGAGCTGGTCACAGTAAGAATGAGGTGGAATGAGCCTTTGAGAGTGTAGGGGATATTAACGACATTCAGTTTTCCTATGAGAAGAGGGGATGTAGAGCATCTTCAACCATGAGATGGTTCTTGAATTGGCTAGAAAAGCTGAGTTGTTATATCTTTCAATGGGGAGAATTAATTTTATGTGATCCAGCAATAATCTTATGTGGTCCAGCAAAGAGGGTATCCTAATACATGAAGACAGGCAGGTTCTAGGTATCAGTTAACTGAGAGGATCATTTCCTGACAGTTTACTAGCATGGGCTTCCGAGAGCCATGATGGACCATTGTCCTACAATGTTGGAATGTGATAGTGAATAGTGAATCATGGGAGCTGAGACCATTCCGGTTTGAGCTGATGTGGCTAGAAGATGAGTGCTTCAAGAAAAGGTAATGGGTTGGTGGAGGAAAGCTAGGGTGGAGGGGCAGGCAGGTCACAAGTTGACGACCAAGCTTAAAAGAGAGAAGAACAAGTGAACAGGAGACGAGCACTTTAGGTCAGTTGCAGATTGAAAGTTAAGACCATTGGAAAAAATTCATTGAATGGACAAGGGAGAAACAGCGACTCTAACAATGCAGAAATGCAAGAGTGGATTGATCTTTGACTGGAGTTTAAAAGAAAACTTAAAGAGGAGTCATTGTACAGAGTGTCTATGTATGAATGCATTTTCTCTTATATTCCTGAGTTTCTTACTCCTTTCTTTTTCCATTGATGGCAAGGAACAAACGGCGACTCTACCAATGCAGAAAAGCAAGAGTGGATTGATCTAAAACTGGAGTTTTAAAATAAATTTTAAAGAGTAAGTATAGAGATATATTGTAGAGAGAGCCTTTATGTATACACACATATTCTCCCGTATTCCTGAGGAGTATAGTACTCCTTTCTTTATGTCATTATATAAAACATGTGTTAGTCCTTGGGCTAACACAAGTATCCTACCCAAACTCCCTCACTAGCGGCCAGGCCAACTTGGAAGTAAGCTACAGAAAGCTTCTAGTGACTCGCTTCTTTTTGTGTAGCATTGCTTCTATGATCAAAGGAGCATTGGCCACCATGGCCCAAACAAAAGTCAAAACCTCCCTCACCCTTTCTCCTCCTTTCTTTTTCTGTCTTTTCTTCTTTTTTTTCTACTAGTGATAGAATTGAAGATAAGTGTGAAAATTGTAAGGAGATTGTTGACTTTTATATTCATCTCTTAACAGATGAGGGATGGATTAGGACTACACTAAATAACCTTCAATCTAGATTCCTGGGCGAATTTCGGGTGGAAGCCCATGTAATGAAAAGTCGTGGGGCCCACTGCGATGTCCATGTGGGTCATCCACTATCTATTCATTTCTCAAACTCAAGTTATGACATGAGCTCAAAAATTAGGCAGATCCAAAACCCAAGTGGGTGACACCACATGAAAAGGTGGGGATGGAAAGCCGACCATCGAAACCTTCCTGGGGGCCACAATGATGTTTATATGCCACCCAACCTGTTCATAATGTCATTCCCACAATATGAAGGGAAAACACAAATGTCTGCATGATACGAAGCTTTTGTGGGCCCCAAGAAGGTTTCAATGGTAGGTGTGGGAAGTCCCACTGTTTCCTGTGGTGTGGCCCACTTGAGTTTTGAACCTACATTATTTTGAGCTCATGTCCTAACATGAGCTGGCACAATGGATGGACAAAGTGGATATAACATAGAGATCCTGGTGGCCCCCCAAGAGTTTTTCATTACACGGGCTCCTGGTAACATAGGAAATTCACAAGCAAACAATCTGGTACTGCCAAGAATACCACGCTCACCACTCTACACATCTTTCCTCTTAAATCATATATATGTAGGAAATCCAATCTGTCCAAAAGGTTGGGCTCATCATGGATACCATTTTTTGTGGAAATAGAACGATTGAAACAAACATCTTTCCCCTTAAATCATATATATGTAGGAAATCCAATCCATCCAAAAGGTTGGGCTCATCATGGATACCATTTTTTTGTGGAAATAGAACGATTGAAACAAAAAGTTGAGAGATAGGGGGTGATTGGGCCCACTCATCAGGGTTGACTCGACTCATGATAGAGCAAGTCATCCAAGTTACCGAGTCTTTCAACCATGCTAATAGGTGGCCCATATAGATTTCTAAAATCCTTTCTCGAAACTAAGGAAAGTGTAATGTCCAAAACACAACGGGCATTTCTGTATGGGAGAAATCTTAAACAGGATTCTTATTGCTCATGAATGCGTTGACTACAGATATAATAGAGGAAGGCCAGGAATTATTTCCAACCTGGAACTGGAAAAGCCTATGACAATGTAGATCAGTAGTTTTTGGCTACTTGTTTGGAAGAATGGGATTTGGGTTGGATGGAGTTAGATCTAGCAAAATGTATTAGATTGGTCAACTTCTCTGTGTTGGTGATTGGGTCACCTGAAAGCTTTTTCGAAGAATCAAAGATATTACACCAAGGAGATCCCTTATTACCTTTCCTTTTCATTCTGACAGTTCAAACCCTTAGTAGAATGATGGAGATGGCAGGCTTGGAAGGTTGCATAAGGGGCTTTTGGGTGGAATGAATTACTTTTCAGGTCCTATGCCTCAATTTGCAGATGGAACAATATCATTTTGTGAGGCTAATTGCACTAAAGTCTGGAATATGAGGACCATTATGGGATGCTATGAAGTGACCAAAAAAATTTTATTTATTTTTTATTTTTTTAAAGTGAAACTTTGTAAGTACAAATAAGGAAGGAGTCAAGGAGTGAGTGGGGGCTTTTGGGCGTACAGTAGAAGATTGGCATCCACTTATTCAGTAATACCTCTATGTAGGGGCGGCAGTGGGTCCGGCAGCCTGAACCTGTAGATTAATGACAGACAGCCGGTGCTTGGGCTTGATTGCTCAATGCTTGGGCTGCAACTGGGCCAGGGACACTAGCCAAGGGTTCAATATACACCTCCCATATCAACCGAAAACCCTTATTGTATTTTATTTGCCTTTTTAGCATCCATTTGAAGGCACCAATCACGAGCATCGTATGGTATGATCTAAATGGATGTTTCACCGTGGGCAGTTGGATTTAGTAGGTTTGTGGTCTGATCTACTATTTACTATGCCATTTATGGTCAAAGTGGGATGCTACAATATTACTGCAGAGACGAATCTACTGTATAATTTCTGAAAAGATCACTCACATAAGTCTTTTCTTCCTTTCAACTTTGAGACATTTGGTGAGAGCAAACTATTTTTCTTCTTCTGTTAGTCATATGGCATTTGAGAGCTGTTAAGTCCACATATTAGAGTTGGGTCCCAATTTCATAATGGTCTTAGGGGCATGGTTCTTAATCCAAACCATTGATTTCATGGCCCCACCCATCCCTGTGGGGCCAACACCTTTTCAAACTGATTAGGGCCAGGTTCAAGGCTTAGAGGCATGCGGTTGAGCTAGGACCAACCCTGGCCTAGCCCACTGCCCACCCCTACCTCAGTGAGTGGGAAGCCGGTGAAACAACCATGCAATCTGATTTTTAGGAGGGTTGATAGGAAACTTCTAGCATGGATAGTAGGCATTTATCTCTTGGGGATTGGCTAACTCTAATTAAAGCAGAGCTAGCCAATTTGCTTTATGTCAATCATTCAATGTCTAACCAGCATTATCAACAGATTAGATACATTGCAAAGGGAGTTCTCATCATAGGGTAGAGAGGAAAATCGTAAATATCGTCTTGTTGATTGGGAACATGTATGTAGGCCAAAGTCCCAACGAGTAGCAACAATAAAAATAAGTTATGAACCAAGCTTTAAGAGCCCGTTTGATTTTCATTTCCCACTGTAAATAGGACAAGATGACTAATTACAGCCGTTTGATTTTCGGTGAATTATGGTCATTGATTTCCTTCCGATTGCAAGGGAAATAGTCAGTAGCTTCCTTGGGAAGTAAAGAAATCCCCTGCCTCTCAGAATCGTAAATAGCCAGATTTGGTATAAAAACGTCTGCCGCCTTAAAGACAATTGAAAATGTTACGCTGGTTCGAGGGACTAACATTTCGTATAAATGTCTCCATGAAATCTTTATAAGAGGGATTTCTCCAGTGAGATTGAAACCATCCCAGCTCCTCCATCTCCAGCCTCAACTAACAGCTAAAACCTTTCAACTTTGTTGTAGATGGCTCCCTTCCGGCTTCCCTTATCACCGGTCAGATGACGTTTTCGTTCCATAATACCCAGCAGTAAGCCAACTTTGCATTTATGATCGAGTGCAGAGTTTGAAGGACCATGAATAAGAAAGAGTCTAGTGGACCCCACGACAGTTCACAGTGGGGACAGTGATCCCTATCATTGAAACCTACTTACAGCCCACCATGATGTCTATACTATAATCCGAAACGTTGAGATAAATTCACACAGACAACGACATAGGAATACCAGCTTGATCGAAAACAGCTGTTGGCCCCCAAGAAGTATTTTATGGACAGCGTACAATCCTCACTGATTTTTTGTTCAGTGGTCCACTTGACATAAGGATATGCCTCAGATATGGGATCATGGCGTAAAACAGTCCGTTAAAATAGATGGACGGTGTGGATAAGTCACATACATTACGGTGTGCCTGCACCATCATCCGGTAGCAAGTCTCTCATAGCGGAGTCAGCAGGCAGTATGTGGCCCTTAGGGCCCGTTTGGCCGGGCGGATTGGAAGGGATTGGATGGTATTGGAAGAGATTGGAAGTTAAATCCCGGGATTGGCCGAGCGTGCCAAACAAACTGGGTGATCTGATCCCGGGATATAGCAATCCCATGGATTTTAAGACAATCAACTGACAACACCATCATTACCTTTAAATCCCATCCAATCCACCCTAATCCGTTCAAATTTGCCTGGGACGTGTTTGGTTCAAGGGATTGGAAGGGATGGGAAGGTTTAATCCCGAGATTGGCTGGGTGTGCCAAACAAACTCGATATAGCAATCCCGGGATATAGCAATCCCATGGATCTTAAGACAATCCACTGACAACACCATCATTGCCTTGAAATCCATGCCATCCACCCTAATACCATTCAATCCCTTCCAATCCACCCGTCCAAACGGGCCCTTAATCGATGTGCTGAACCACCGAAAAGAGTAGATGTTCGTTTCATTGAAAATAAACAAACAGCGGTAAAATATCATCATTACATATTTTATGAATTTTCAAAAGTTTTCAAACACAGAAATAGAAATGATGACATCTGACATTGCATGCTATTTACAGGATGTAAATAATAAATGCTATTTACATTACATTTACACCAAAATTTAGAAATCAAACAAGCCCTAATTGTAAAGTAGCTGTGGAGGTTTGGGGAATAGGAAGGGAAATAAGTCATTTCTCATAAATATGTATGTGGGAAGGAAGGCGTTCACCGGAGCAATGTTGCATTATAGACTTCAAGTATTTGGAGGGTGGTTTTCAATGGAAAATGATTTCTTGAATGGAGTCATTCTCCAAGTAGGGGATGGGTACTGCGTCAGATTTTGGGGGGACGAATTGTGTGGAGAAAGACCCTTACACAAAGAATTTACCAAGTTGTATAACCTTGCAACTTTGATGGGGGCAATAATTGCGCAATGCTACAACATGTCAGGAGGTGTGGTTGTCCAGAATCAGGCATTCCAAAGAAGATTTAGAGATGAGAGGAATTTATGCTCCTTCAGAAATGTCTTCTCAAATCAAGTTTGTGGATGTTGAGAAAGTTGACCCTTAATTCTTGAAATTTGAGTCTAACGGTAAGTTTACAATGAAATCATTTTATAATTTTGTAAGGGTAGTGTTGTGCGGATGTCTTGGATTTTGCTCAGTCTAGAAGGTGCAACAAGGCTCTGTCAATTTGACCGACAGAGTGTCGGTCCGACCTACAGAGTGTAGGTTTTCTCAGGAGTAGAGTAGGACCCTGTCGATCTAACTGACAGTAAGTGTCAGTCCGACCGAAGGTGTGTTCGGTCCGACCGACGGACTTCAATTCAGTTACGCGGTTTTGCGTAAGTCAGGGTATTTAAGTCCTAATTCGATTAGGGCTTGAAAGGACGAGTGTTCTCTCATATGGCAAGGGTTTTGCAGGGTGAAAGGATTTTCTACACTTGTAAGGGCTTGGGCAATGTTTTAAATATCGATGATATCGGGCGATATACCCACGATATATCCTGTATCTCACCTGTGCGATACGAAATGCACAAGTAGTGCCGATATATCCCACATGTTCAATTCAGTGAGCATTTTCAATTTTCTATCCCTTTTTTTGTTGAAATTATGTTAAATCAGTATCAATTGGTTATAAATTCATTGGTTCTTCATGTTTTCATGTAAAATCATGGAGTTAAAGCTTTGATTTCGATATCCATTGGTTCTTCATGTTCTCTATGTTTTTTTTTTTCCAAAATTTTCCTTCAATCCGCTATAAATTGAGACTAAATTTGAAAGTATTTAGGAGTATATAATGAGATGATCAAGGTGGTCCGGTTTGGAAAAATTAGGGAAATTTTGAAATTTCCCAAATTACATGCAATGTTGCACTCCAAACATGAAATCAAACATGCATGAGAGTTGATCTACTGATTTGTTAAGTCTTGTTAATTTTCAAAAAATAAAAAATATTTTTTAATATAATTTAAAAAAAAAAAAAATCCTTCAACCAGCTATCAATTGAGACCAATTTCAAAGTATTTATGAGTGTTTGATGAAATGATCATCCCATACACTCTAAATGTTATGCATTCAATTTGAATATAATTGCATTAATTCGGTCATACAGCGCATAGCTTAGGACACTGAACAAAGGAAACTTATTACGTGCACTTCTTTTTTGAGATGTTATGATTTAAAAGTGTGTATTGAGGTATTTTTTGACAATCTCTAAAGTTTCATTGAAAAATTCAACTATTTTCCCAATGTTTTTTTATGTTTCTCAAAAAGTGCGATAAATTACCCGATACAAACGATATATCCTATACAATAACCAATGCATATTTATATCTCAAGGATGTGATACGTAACACAATACTGTTATTTCGAATATTGGGCTTGGGAAGGGATTTTTCTCAAGGGCTAGAGGTTTTCCTAGGGTGTGCATTGCAAGGAGAGATCGGGTTGCTTCTGTAATCGGAGAAGCTGAGTAGTGTAACTCTAAGGTTTCGATTATAGTGGAAATATTTGTCGCTTTGTGTCGTGGTTTTTTACCGCAAGGGTTTACCACATAAAACCGTGTTTGTGATTGTTTGATTGGTTGTTTCTATTTTTATTGTCCTATCTTCGTTGAACGTGCTTCCGCAAAGTATAGGATTGACAGTAATATTAGATCCGAATTTCTAATATCTAGGGTTGATCCGGATTTATTGTGGGCTTGGAATTACAACAGGTAGGCTAGGGCTTGGAATTACAACAGGTAGGCTGGGAGACAGGTTAGAAACTCCAACAACGAGACAAAAGTCCTCATTTCGGCCACCTTGGAATATAGAAACAAGAATATGATAATTGTTGGAGATCCATAAATCAACTACAATGAAACTTTGAGAAGGTTGACGGAATTATTTGAGGGAACAAGATGAAACTTTGAGAAATTGACTTACAGACGAATGGTATAGGAACCCCAAAAGTTTTTAGCCCAAAAAAAAACTATGACGATGATGACAAACTCATTCACTACAATACAGAAGATGAATAGTTTCAATTACCAACTATTGTGCCACATACCGATGTACTGTGTGCTACTGATCATGATCTCCCACAAAAATTGTACAGTTGTTCCAAAAACAAACAAATCAAAATGCCCACTAGTTTTCTGCCATCTATTTCGATCACAAAGATTGAATAGTTTAAAGATCATCAAATCCTTGGATCACCCTTTAATCGATGATCCCGCCAGATGAACGGCACAGATCGCCAGACTGATTCAACCTGCGTATCTAGTTTTGGTGTGGACTGACAGTATTACTCCAACCAACATCGGAGAATTACAAATTAAATTCATGCTCTAACGTGGTGCAATTCACCTCCTAAACAATGGTTGCATGAGAATATCTTCTGAAAAAAATAAAGAAAGAAAAGATTTCTTTCATCAAACTCATCCAATTCCAAATATAGAAAGATGCAATAAGAAAAAATAAAATTCATAAACCGAAATCACATAAGAAACCCAAAATCCAAAGGGAATTGCATCGTAAAGAGATACCTGATCAAAGGCGAGAGAGAGAGAGAGAGAGAGAGAGAGAGAGAGAGAGAGACGTGTAGGAGTATCAGCTTTCGTTCTCACTAGTGTTGCTGCTGCAGAGCGACACCTGAAAGCTCTGCTCCCATGACTTCATTTTGTTTTGCTTCTCGGTTTCCGTCATTTCGCATAGAGGGAAAATTGATACTCTGGTAGTGTGTGACGGATGATACGCAGGCAGTTAGAAATTACTGAGAAGTTGCTGGACTGGCATACGTTAATTCAAAATGAACCGTCCAAAATAGGGGTAAATTTAGATGTTAAGTGCCTGCGTATCAAGCGTCGTACGAGAGCGGAGTACCTAATAACTCTCCCTTCCTGTTGAAGTTCCTGTAACGAGAGCGGATTACATGCGGCGCGGCCCCACCCTCAACCAACACGGTGCGTCCGTCTGTGGTCCCACCTTGATGTATGTATTGTATATCCACGCCGTCCAACCGTTTTTCCATATCATTTTAGCGCATTATCTCTTAAATGAAGGGGATCGAAATCTCAGGTGGACCCCACCACAGGAAACATTAATGATTTATAATTAAAAACCTTTTGTGGGCCACAAAAATTTTGAATCAAGATGATATCGTTTTTTCCCTTCATCCAGGTCGGTGTGACGTTATCCATAGGTTGGATGGTCAATAGACATTACGGAGGTTATTACAGTGGCCCTAGGAAAATTTTAATGGTGAGCATTCAATTACCACTGTTTCCTATGGTACAGTCTACCTGAGATTGGGATGCTTAATTTTTGGCCTTATGCTTTAAAATTATATGGAAAAACGGATGGACAGTGTGGATATAAATAAATACAACAAGGTGGGCCCCAGAGTCAGGGCCGCACCATGTTCCGCCTCACCTAATCGGACGCCGATTTCCTGCGAAAAGGCTTGAGAAATTTACCACCGTTGACGTCACCTTTTACCCAGCGATTCTTACGAAGGACACAATCCTTACCTTACCTTACCGCCTGAATCTGAAATTGAAATAAAAAAAAATAAATAAATAAATAAATAAAAAAACTTGTTTGCTAATTACGGCTGAAGTTAAAAATGAAGTACTTGAATTGAATCTGTAACAAACTGTTTGTTAACAAACATCTTATATGTCCGAAATATGTTAATTCGACACATTTGTCCCTATCTCGTATTTGGAAATGTTTTACTTTATAAAGAAATTAATTTTTATTAAATGAAAATAAAATCATTATATTCAAATAAATTAAAATACTTAATAAAAAACTAAAATATCATCATAAGACCCTCAATTTCTCTTCGTGGGAAGATTGTCGCTATGTGTTGTATAGGATTGAACAACTGTAGCAACAAAACCCTCGAATAAGGCCCACCTTATATTTATATGCTATCCAAACTCGTTATAAGGTCATTCCCAATTGGATGAAGTGAAAACATATTGATCCAAAACTTTCGTGGCCTATTTAAGTTTATTTTCCATCTAATATGTTCATATAGTCACAAATACCT
Source organism: Magnolia officinalis (assembly GCA_021015155.1). NCBI lineage: Eukaryota > Viridiplantae > Streptophyta > Magnoliopsida > Magnoliales > Magnoliaceae > Magnolia > Magnolia officinalis. Next base: position 45,299,315 of record JAJHSJ010000014.1, on the reverse strand, counting down.
GTATGAAAAGGAAAAAAAAATAATCATACTGATCCAAAACTTTTGTGACCCCAAAAAGGGTTTCAGTGGTAGACGTTTAATACCTCGATGTTTTTTGCAGCTTATTTTCCATCTCAAGCTTTAATATTAGCTCGCCAAATTGATGGATAGTTTGGATATAACACATACCTCATGATGGGACTTACAGAACTTGCTAACGTCAATACAGCAGTTATATAACTGGTGTGAGGTACACCAACCAATCTGCATCCTACTTGGACGCAGATTAGCTGCTGACAGGTTGAATAGCGAGATTCGCTACTGAAATGATGTCATCAAGTTCCATGGGCCCACTATGATGTATGTGCTTTATCTATACCGTTCATCTATTTGGAGATTTAATTTTAGAGCATTAGTTAAAGAATGAGGCAGATCCAAATATGTAGTTGACCCACCACAAAAAACAATGGCGAGATTGACGCCTACCATTGAAACCTTCCTAAGGCTCACCATGATTTTTATTGGAAATCCAACCTGTTCATAAGTTAACACAGACACGAAAGAAGGGAAAAAACAAATATCAGCTTGACCAAAAACTTTTGTGGCCTATTTAAGTTTTTAATGGTGGGCATCACTCTCTACACTGTTTTTTGTGGTGAGGTCCACTGGAGCTTTGGATTTCACTCATTCTTTGGATCTTTACCTAAAATTATATTTCCAAATGGATGGACAGTGTGGATACAAAAAGTACATCATGATAAGGCCCACATAACTTGGTGACGTAACTTCAGTAGTGAGTCTCGCTACTCAACCTGTCAGTATCCCATCCGCGTCCACGGAAACAGATTGGCTACTCCCTTGCCACAAGCCAATAGCTGATGGTCGGTGTTATGTGGGCTCCACCATGATGTATGTGTTTCATCCATGCTGACCATCTATGTTTCTAGATCATTTTATGGTATGAGACCAAAAATGAGGTATATTCCAATCTCAAGTGGACCACATTACAGGAAAATAATGTTGATGAACATCGACCATTAAAAACATTTTGGGGGCCATAAAAGTTTTGAATTAAGTTGATCTTTGTTTTTTTTCCATTCATCTAGGTCTATATGTGTAACGCCCCAGATTTTTGCCAACCTGCAGTTAAATATCCTTAGGCAATGAGTCGATCATAACACCTTATTAACTTCTCAGAACTCAATCTCAAAGTCTCAAATCCCCTTTTCGACCCATTTCCTCAAGAATCTCACCTTTCACCACCTTATCCTTCAAATTTTTCTAAGTACTTTCACATTAGACACTAATCATAAAGTTTAAATGATGAAGAACAAGACTTAAACTAAAACTTACTGTAAATAGTAAATACATAAATAAAATAGGTTTTTGACCATTAACCTTTTAGAATCTCATGAAATAAATAGGTTATTTAGATAGAGCAGCTTCTCCTACCCCCAAAATCATATGTTGCACATCGCGTAACTCATTCCAAATTGAAAAATACACCCGTTTCAAAATATTGGGTGGCGAAACCACATCAAACGGACTCGGAGGGGCAAACGACACAAATCGAGAGGACCCGAGGTGGGTCCCATACATTTCCGGCACCCCGAGGGGGGGGGGGATGCCATCGCCCCAGGGTCCAGCGAGTGGCGATGGCATCACCTGATCGGCGAGCGAGCCACAGCAGGCCGGGCGGCCCGTTTTTTGCCCCATTTTCTGCAATATTCATCTTACTCAAAAAGTCATATCTCCCTCGTTATAACTCCGATTTAGGTGATTAAAAAGTCAGATTAAAACTTGATAAGTCTAGTTTCATATAAAAATAAGTGAAAATATAATAAAAATTTTAATATAGTTAAATATAGGTCATTGTGACAACTGTCCGAGAATCATCAGTTTGGACAGCTGCTGCTTATTGAATTTTTAGAATTTTTTTACAACACGAAATCTAATGAAATTTGGTAGAGGTGAAGTAGACTTGATGACGAACTACTAAAAAAATAATTAAAATAATATACAAATTAAAAGTTCCATAAAGTGACGTAAAACTGCCCTAAGACCTTATTCCGTCGTAATTATGGCATGATTTAGTTAAGTACTAAACTAAATAATCTACAAAATTACCTTAAATTACTTTCAATATGAACTGCAAGATCCAAAACTTGTAGAATCATTAATGCTACATTACCCTGAAACCTAAGATCAATCTCAAAGCCCAGTTGCTCTCGGAAGCACATTGAAACTCCGTATCAAACCTGGACCTTGCGTCGAAATTTCGATGACCGCGAAGCTATACGGTTATGACTGCCTTACTGGGCTTAATAACCATATCGAAAATCAAATCTAGATAGTGTCTAGAAACGCATGACTTGGGCTTGGAGCGAAGTGTGTGAGAAACGCGAATACCTTTAGAAATTGAACTCAAATTTAAGTAAACTGGGTCGTTTGCTTGCGGGCCAAATTTTAAGGTTCCAGATCGTCAGAATCTGACCCAAATACACCTTGAATCAGAAAAATTTCATACACATGTCAGTGTACTTGTGGCCCTGATCGAGTGGTGGTGACCATTGAACTGAAATTGGTCCGCCACGGTCGATCCACAAATCTGATCAGACCGAAACCTTAACTCGACCTAGATCCAATGTTAGGGAGCTTAAGTCCGACCACACGCAGAAAAGGGGCCACCAGAAGTGCTCCGTTGGACCAAAACTGTCGCTCTTTGGCTATAACCTAAGTATACCTTGGCCCTGGGGCCATTCCCATCAGTTTTGGGCCTATATAAGGGCCTTAAACCCTCTCTCTCCCTTCCCATACGAATTTGCAAACTCCTAGAGAGAGAGAGAGAAGAAAGAGAAGGAAAGAGAGAGAAAGTAGAGAGAGTGTGGGAGATTGTTCCCGGGATTCTTTCCTGCCACTCCACAGGCTGAATCACCTCATCTGTCGAATTCGACTCCATACTTGGATAAGAAATCCTAACCCTAGCCTGTTTTAAAGATTTAAATAGAACAGATGGTGGAATAACTAACCTATTCCCTGTTATAGGTTGTTGTGGTGTCGTAGACAAAGACTTATGTTTAAATTGAGTTCGTTACGAGTCTACAGGCGAAAGGTGCGGACTATAAACGTTTAGGTTATGGTTTTCAAGGATTTCAATGTCGGCTAATGATTTATAACTGATTTGGGTGTCATTTCACATGCTAAATGCGAAGATTCCTTCGCTTTACAGATATAAATGAACTATGTGGAGTATCATGCACTCCATGTGTTAGTTGAAATGATTGAATGCGTATAAAATTTGGATTCATGTTTGACATGATTATCCGTCGTGGATATAGGGTTGTTGTATGTGCGACAACATCTTGGCGAAAGGGTTTGCCTTAATACATGTTATGGCCAACATACGTCATGTATGTTATAATGTGTAGTCTAAGTGTTTGTTGAAATGTTTGTATGAGTATAAAATTATGATTTGTGCTTGTTATGATTCATGTTTGAGGATATATGATGGTTGTAGTGTAACAACTCCTATGTGGAAGGATTTGCTATGATATGCGTTTTAACTAATTTATTACATGTATGTAATATGCGTAGTCTAAGTGTTTGATAAAATGCCTGCATGTGAAACTGTTTAAATGCATGTGATGAGGGTATTGAGATAGGATTCTCAATTCCCTTACTATGGTTATAATATCCTCTATATAACCTATCTTACTATTATGGGCTGTATGAATGAAATGTCTGTGTATGATAATATGTTTAGTATGTGCTTGTCAAATTGCTCAAGTAAGATTTATATATGATTTCAGTTGTCACATGCTAATTTGGATTACTATATGTGAATGCTGTTGTTTGGAATGTGTTTGGGGCTACATTGTGGTCCAGGCAATCGGTAATGATTTACGACCGGTGGTTGAACTGTTTTAGCCACGACAGATACGTTTGACGAATCTGAGTCGTATGTCGCTTGACGACAATGGTTAGGCCACACGGAATGCTTATGCACTCCATGTCGATTAAGTCTACGTGCGCTCGTACTAGTCGAGCTTGTCAAGTAACCCGATTGGCCTAATGTATGTTCACCATGTATGGACGCTACTGCTTGAATTTAAGGTACCAAACTCACCAGTGAAGCCCGTTTAACCTTGGTACCTCGATCCGCTAAGAGTCATGAGCCGGACATGGTGGTGTGGGATACCGTGGTCGAGCTGTCGGCCTACGCTGGGGCGACGAGCCTCCCCGTAGTGACCAGTGAGCAACACCGTCTCGTGAGCCGAATACGATGGTATGAGACACTGTATTTGAGCTGTTGGCTACGATTTGGTGACGAGCCTCTCGCAGTGACCTCGAGTATACTCTAGGACTATGCTAAGCGACGAGCCTTTCCGTAGTTACTTCGAGTATAAAATAGGCCTACCGCAGCGTAGCCTGGCTGTGGTCCCCAGTCAGGTTGGTGACGAGCCTTCGAAAATAGACTGCCAGTTGGTAGGGCGTTGGTGGTAGTGACCTCGAGTATGAATTAAGTCTACGCTGAGGTGACGAGCCCCCCGTAGCAACCTATGGTATAAACTCGCGAATTTGCCTATCGTATGTGATTAACTAGGACCGACGACCCTAGATGGATCATTGTTTGGGTAAATGATATAAGGGGAGGTACCTTAACTTCTCAAACCTGCTGTATGAATAAGTCTAATTAAGAACTTGGCTAATCACGTACATGCACCGCATTTGCATGTGCCTTTAGCGTTAAAGTTGAGCACAGAGGAAGGGTGCATGTCGCGATCGTGAGATGATGTTGTAGAGGGAGTGCAGGCGAGGGCATGCATCATTAATATATATCATCCTTGTATTAACCAGAGTACTTAGGAATGCTTGTTGTATTGCTTTATCATTACTGCTTGACTGAATTGATAACATGTTAACCTTTGCGATATAGTTCCACTGAATTAGCTACTCATTCTCACCTGGGACGGTGTTTTAAAACACCACCCAGATTCTGTTGTAGATGCAAGTAATGACGGAGTCTATGTAGCTGAAATGGACTTCATGGATTAAGAGAAAGAATTCTCCTATGTTAAGCTCTCAGGCGGGTCTATGTAGACCTCGTGTTGATTCGACGGGATTACAGGACTATATAATTTAGTCGAACACTTTATATTTTTGGTATTTGACACAATTTATAAACAACACATGTATATGTTCAGCCTAATGACAAACTCATACTCTGGAAATTATGAAATACTTATGTACTTTATATATCTATCGCAGTCTTCCGCTTGCCAAATTACGTTAACTTTGGAGTATGATATGCCGTTTAGCTTAATCTCACTCATGTTTCAATGCACTCATCATAATCATCATTATCTATGTTGCATAAGTGATGCGTTGGAACTCGGGAGCTGAGCTTTACTCGACCCCCAATTTTCAGGGCGTTACAATATGACCTAATCAACAGATTGAATGTCAAATAAACAGTACATTGGGCATTAGGAGAATTTTAATGGTGGATATCCAATCAATATTGTTTTCCTGTGGTATGGTCCACCTGAGATTTATTTCCTCTCATTTTTAGTATCAAGCCCTAAAATGATCTTTAAAAATGGATGAATGGAATGGATGAAACACATACATCATGGTGGGGCGTAAAGAAGTTTCACAGGTTAAAAGTTGATTTTGTATTGCGCAAATTATTTAAAGAGAAAAAATTGCCGTAGTAATTTGAAAAGGGGTAATTTTGGAAGTAAAAATTTTTGTTTAATGAAAAATTCACTGATCGCATTCCGCATTCACCATTAAGTCAGACTCCTATCACGGAAAAAATTCAATGAAAAACCACTTAGTGCTTTCCTTCTTTCGCGTTAACGACACATTAACAAACACCACTAAACACGGAACATTTTCCATTTCCGCGTTAAGTGCAAAACTTCAGCGTTAACAAACAGGCCCTTAGACTTTGCAAGTATGGTCGGAGCAGTTGAGGATGAAAATACCCCTGGTCTATAAAGTAGAGATATGGCTACGAATTATAACCGTAGCCATAGATAATATAATCCGCAGCCATAGCCAAAAATAAAACCTGAATCGGGGCGGGCTCACCGAACCGGCAGCCCCCCCTCCGATTGCTGGCCTATCCGGCGGGGCCACGCCGATCTGGCAGGCCCCCTATGGCTACGGATTATAACTGTAGCCATAGGTACCATACACCATTTTCTTTACTATCCAAATAAAACAAATAGTCACATCAAAGGAAATCTATTTTCTTTTTCTGCTGTTTGGGACTGAATCCATGGTTTCCAAACATGGCCTAATAGAAAGAAGGTAAAAATAATAATAAATAAAATAAAACGATGTAGTTCTTTAAGATGAGATAGTGTTGTTAGCTTTACAGAACAGCCGAATGACCTTCATTTTCATGGCTTGCCAGATATTAAGGCACCAACTTTCATCTGAAGATAGCTTTTATTGCCTGATTTTCCACAGAAAAGAATTCAACTCGTGAGAACCTCTTGTATTTGAGAAAATGGCTGATGTGTTACCATTTGGATTAGTGTCAAAACAAGAATGTGTGGTTATCTGGCTAATATTCTGAATCTTTTTTCTGCTAGCTCAACTGTGTCTGTCAGAAAGATTTGGCTATATGATGAAAGCTTGTCTTAGTGAATAGTGATTATTACTTCAAGTTTGGAATGCCTTTTGGAATTGACCGAGGCAACTTAGGACTTGAGCGAGACAACGTAGAAATTGAGCGAGGGAAACTAGGAATTGAGCGAGGCAAAATACAAATTGAGCGAGGCAACCTAGGAATTGAGCGAGGCAAACTACAAATTGAGCGAGGCAATGTAGAAATTCAGCGGGGCAAACTAGGAATTGAGCGAGGCAACCTAGGAATTGAGTGAGGCAAACTAGAAATTCAGCGAGGGAACTTAGAAATTTGGCGAGGCAACCTAGGAATTGAGCGAAGCAACTTAGGTATTGAGTGAGGCAATGTAGAAATTCAGTGAGGCAAACTACAAATTGAGCGAGGCAACCTAGGAATTGAGCGGGGCAAACTACAAATTGAGTGAGGCAATCTAGAAATTCAGCGAGGCAACCTAGAAATTCAGCGAGGCAACCTAGGAATTGAGCGAGGTAATCTAGGAATTGAGCTAGGCAAACTACAAATTTAGCGAGGCAAACTACAAATTCAGCGAGGCAACCTAGGAATTCAGCGAGGCAAACTACAAATTGAGTGAGGCAACCTAGGAATTGAGTGAGTCAAACTACAAATTGAGCGAGGAACCTAGAAATTCAGCGAGGGAACCTAGAAATTGAGCGAGGCAACCTATAAATTCAGTGAGGCAACCTAGAAATTGAGTGGGGCAAACATGAATTTCAGGGGGGCAAATATGAAATTCAACAGGACAAACATGAAATTGAGAGGGGCAAACTTGAAATACAGCAGGGCAAACATGAAATTCAGCGGGGCAAACATGAAATTCAGCTGGGGAAAGTTGAAATTCAGGGGGCAAACATGAAATTGAGCGGGGCAAACTTGAAATACAGCAGGGCAAACATGAAATTCAGTGGGGCAAACATGAAATTCAGCTGGGGAAAGTTGAAATTCAGGGGGCAAACATGAAATTGAGCGGGGCAAACATGAAATTCAGCGGGGCAAAATGAAATTCAGCGGGGGAAACTTAAAATTCACTGGGGCAAACATGAAATTGAGCGGGGTAAACATGAAATTGAGCGGGGAAAACATGAAATTTAACGGGGTAAACATGAAATTGAGCAGGGCAAACTTACAATTCAGCGGGGCAAACATGAAATTCAGCGGAGTAAACATGAAATTCACGGGGCAAACATGAAATTGAGTTGGACAAACTTGAAATTCAGCGGGGCAAACATGAAATTTAGCAGGGCAAACATGAAATTGAGCGGGGCAAATATGAAATTCAGCGGGGCAAACTTGAAATCCAGCGGGGCAAACATAAAATTCAGCAGGGCAAATATGAAATTCAGCGGGGCAAACTTGAAATTCAGCAGGACAAATATGAAATTCAGCGGGGCAAACATGAAATTCAGCGAGGCAAACATGAAAATAAGCTAGGCAAACATGAAATTGATTGAGGCAAACACGAAATTCAGATGAAATAAGACATAAACACAAACTAAACAATCAAGCACTTGATAAATTTGAGCGAGCTTCAAATAAAATGAAATAAACCTCAACTAAAATTGAGTGAGGCAAACATGAAATTGATTGAGGCAAACATCCAATTCAACGAGGCAAACTTGCATTTCAACGAGGCAAGTTTCTTTACTTAACATAGTTTGCACTATACAGAACCTGTACATTCTTGTAGAATAAAATATGACTGCATCAGTTGCAAAAGTAATAATGTATGATAAATATGAAGTGATATGCATTCCTCTGGCCTTTGGTTTTAAAGCTTGGTGTTCAACCGAAAACATGCATTTGTCTGTCAAATTATGGATGATGTGTTCATTACGGTTCGTAGAGTGACAAACATATTGGATTTAGTATTATATCCTGTTTTTATGTTTATCGATTTGTTGGACATGTAATTGGATGGAACTTGCTTAGTGACTCTGACAGTGTTTTTCCTATGCAGTCTCATATCCGAGTACTTGAATCCACTCCAGAGAATAGATCTGCACTTCTAATGGGTCTTGAATATCTAATTGACATTTCTTATGTTGATGACTCAGAGGTTTTTAAGGTAGTCATGTTAACTGCATGCCTTCTTTTCTTTGTAATTGAGTTTGCATAGAGTCTTACCTTGTCTGCATCAAATGCATGGACAGGTATGCTTAGATTACTGGAACTTTTAGTCCTTGAGCTGTTTGAAGCACATCATAACCTTGACAACCGTGTTGTTGCTGCTGCAAGCATGATGGGGCTTCAGGTACTTTAGATATGATGCTTCTTACTGCTCTTGTGCGTAGAGTTTTATAGTTTCAATACATGGCATGGTTATTATTAGTGTTATTTTTTAAGGTAAGTGTTGGAAGGATCATGTAAGCTAAGATCCACAAGCTAATGTCGAATAATATCGACCATCATATTATCGAGAGAAATTGAGCCGGGGAAACTAGAAAATCAGCGGCGTAAACATGAAATTCAGCAGGGCAAACTGGAAATTGAGCCGGGGAAACTAGAAAATCAGCGGGGTAAACAAGAAATTCAGCTGGGTAAACTGAAAATTGAGTGGGGCAAACTAGAAATTCAGCGGGGCAAGCATGAAATTCAGTGGGGCAAACTAGAAATTCAGTGGGGCAAACATGAAATTCAGTGGCGCAAACTAAAAATTTAGCGGGGGAAACTGAAAATTCAGTTGGGCAAATTGAAAATTGAGCAAGGCAAACTAGATATTCAACAGGGCAAACATGAAATTCAGTAGGGCGAACTAGAAATTGAGCAGGGCAAACTTGAATTTCAGCGGGGCAAACTGGAAATTGAGCAGGACAAACTAGAAATTTAGCTAGGGAAGAGCGAAAATTGAGCAAGGTAAACTAGAAATTGAGCAAGGCAAACTAGAAATTGAGCGAGGCAAACTGAAAATTGAGCGACAAAAGTTGAAATTGAGCATGACAAACTGAAAATTGAGTGTGGCAAGCAAGAAATTGAGCAACGCAAACATGAAATTGAGTGAGACAAAAATGAAATTCATCGAGGCAGACATGAAATTTATCGATGCAAACATTAAATTGAGAAAGCCTAGCATGAAATTGAGCTAGGCAACCATTAAATTGAGCGAGCCTAACACGAAATTGAGCTGAACAAACATTAAATTGAGCGAGCCTAGCATCAATTTCTAGTTCAGCGGGGCAAACTAGAAATTCAGTGGGGCAAACTACAAATTGAGCGGGGTAAATATGAAATTTAGCGGGCAAACAGGAAATTCAGTGGGGCAAACATGAAATTTAGCGGGACAAACTACAAATTGAGCGGTGCAAACTGGAAATCCGACCTTACTTGACCAGAATTTTCTCAACCCAAATGAAACTCGATTTCAAATTGGGTTGGATTTTTCTAACCTAACCCAACCCAAGGACCATGATCACCCGACTTACTCAGCCACCTTCGGCATTACGACTGTTTGGATGTTAGGGCCTGTTTCAGACAAAGAAAATGAGAACATAATTTCGATAAATTCATAAACTGGCCAATTCATGAATCCCCATTGAATTTTAATGTGGAAAATTATAAAGTACAGTTATAGAACTAAGAACTGATATATTTATGGAAGATTTATCTACAAGAGTAGAACATCTCGTATCATCATATAAAGAAAGAGACAGCATGAAGAACTCTAAAACATAACCACATTTTTTTATATCCATTTTCCTCCCTACATCTACATAACAAAATCTCACATTAGAAGGAAAAGATATATTGCATATCCAAGACAAACAGGGTGCACTGCTAGAAGCTAAATGGAATTGACATCTGGCACTTGTTATAGAACTCCAAATATATCGACCAGTTAAGTAATTTTCTATGCTAGCTGCTGGACGATTTCGCTATCATCTTCGATATTATCGATAAGTGATCAATATTTTTGATTTATTGATTTTGATAATATCGAGTGGTCGTCGATATACGTCGATACGAGCTTCTATAGCTACATCACTGGACAGAAATAATTAGTTATCGATAATATCGATCATTGCTCGATGTTATGGATGACTTATGCTTAATATTATCGGCAATAGATCGATAATACTGAGCCAAATTTCGCGTATAGAAGAATGTCCTTACTCGATATTATCGACAATTAGTCGATATATCGAGGTTTGGATATCGATATTATCAACCATGGGTCGATAGTATCGAAAATTCATCAATTTTTTGAGTTTTGTTGCTGGACAATTTTCCCATTCATCTTCGATATTATCGAACCATGGTCGATAATATCGGAAATTCAGCCATTCTCTTATCTTGAAAACTACAAGATCAATAAGAGCTTGTGCAGCATTGTGCCTCTCTTTTACTGGCATAATAATTTGAGGACCAGCAAGATAACCCAATATAGTTTTAATCAGCCATTTTCCTCAGTTGTAGGTCATCTGGTATAAAGAGCTTATCTTTCTCTACTAACCGAATTGCAGCCATGGAAAGGTAAATCAGCCCAGCCCCGAAGTAAATCGAAACTCGTTTACATGCTTGTTTAGGTCTACCTTGCAACTAGAAGGAATTGATGATCTGTTATGGTATCGAATAAATGAATCTCATAATTATATCATGCTTACCTTAGAATCTGAGTTTCCACCATCTGATTCCAAGTCAAAATTGTACTCTCACAAGATTCAATTTTCTTATTTTTTGGGTTGGGGTTAGACTTAAGATCCTTTTTTCTTCTTATAATTATCCTTTAACGAATACCGGTGGGGGCACCAATAAAACAAGAGGGTCGACGAAGGGGTAACACTAAATGATCAAGGCGTGAGTGCGTGTGGGTGAGTGTGTGTGCAAAAAAAAAAAAAAAAAACAATTGAGGGGGCCCCGCCAAATCGGCGCGCCCTCGTCGGACAGTATAAGGAGTGGCGGGGGTTGGGCCGATTTAGTGAGCCCACGCCCAGGATATGAAACAGGTGGGAGGGGCCCTGCCAGTTGGGCACGCCCCCGCCCGACACCACAGAGAGTGGCGAGGGCTGCGCCAAGTTGGTGAGCCCATGCCTGGCCAAATAAGGTTTTAGCCGGGGGGGGGGGGGGTGCATCAGTCCGACGGGACCGCGCCGGTTAGATCAGTGAGTGGCGGGGGCTGGGCACCAGTTTGGCGAGCCCATGCCCGGGCCAAATTGGAATTACAGACCTTTTCAAGTCCAATATGCATAGATTCAATATCAGAGAATTGTCATGGTGAATAAGAATAGTGCCACCCTTCACTTTGATCATCTCGTCTATAAGAATTGAATGATTTTCAATTCTTTCAGTTGAGCATCCAAATGCGCACCTATTTATCTGAATCCACATGGGTTTGTGATTTTCAAGAAAAAATGTACAATAACTATGAAGGACATGTTCTCCTACTATTCCTTTATTGAATTGTTTGGTAGAATTCTAGCATTTTGTGAGTATTATAGTATACTAGATTATTTACATCAGTATCTCTACCACATACATTCTAGTTGGATTTGCCTAGGATATGATATATTAGGACTGCATCTGATTTCATGTCTATGTCATGTTTTCTTTTGCTAAATGTCTCTTATGTGGATGTGTGGTGCATAGTTTAGCTAGAACTTGAACAACGAGAGGCCCATTCGCTGCACAGGCCTCCACTTCTTTGTAGTTCTCCTTTTGATTTCAATGACCTATCATGTTTTCAATATATCATCATCATTATCATCATCATCATCATCATTCAAGCTGTATCCCAACTAATGGGGTTGGCTACACAAATCTTGTTCTGCCATTCCACTCTATCAAGGACCCTATCATCTGTTAAACCATAGGTCATCGGATATCTTCAAAACACATCATCATGCTTTTGGATCTTCCCCTTTCCCTTGCACATGGCTAAGCCATCTAAGTCTACTTTCTTTCTTATTACACATTTGGCTACTCCTAAGTTCCCTCAATTGTATGCATTTATAATTCTATCCTCGTCTTTCCTTTCATCCCTCTCAACATTATGATTTCAGCTATGCTCATTCAGGCTTGGCTCAACCCAATGGCCTAAAGTTCAGGCCCAAGACTGGCCTGTGGCAGGTTGACGGGTTAGCCCGGCACTGCCAGCCCAAATCTTTCTTTCATTTCCTTTCATTGTCTTGCGCTATGCCAAGCTTAATGGTAGGACTTCTCTCATCTTCACATGACAGTATGTCAGTAGTAGCGGAAGGGTGAAATGACACAACTTTATGGACCATATGGACCATAGTATGTCAGTAGTAGCTTCAAAGAACAACATTTTGTAATATCACTTACGATAACAACCCTCTTCCATGAGGCTGAATACCCTCCAAATGCCTATTTTATAGCATTTCTACTTTTTGCTTGATGACAGGGGGGCCAATAAGTCTTAAACAGAAGAGGGAGACCCAACATTCAGCCATTTTCCTGTCTTGAAAACTACAAGATCAATAAGAGCTTGTGCAGCCTTGTGCCTCTCTTTTACTGGCATAATGATTTGAGGACCAGTAAGATAACCCAATATAGTTTTAATCAACCCTTTTGCAATCAACCCATCCCTCGAATCAACCCTCCCAAGGCTATCGTTATTAGAGAAAGAACTCAGACTGAAATGCACAGACTTAAAAATTTGCTGCACTCCAAGATTACTATAAATCTCGTACAATTTACTTGAATCAATGGTCTGTAAGCTAGACCGTGGGTACCAAACAAATAGAATACCATTTTCGGTAGCTTTCAGAAACATTTTCCTCAGTTGTAGGTCATCTAGTATAAAGAGCTTATCTTTCTCTACTAACCGAATTCCATCGCCAGAGGCAGTCTAGGAGGGCAACCTGGTTATTTTCTCTTTGAGAATCTCTTTAAGTTTTGGGGTTCCAATTTTTAAGTACATAAGTCCAAAAGGAGCAACACTTTGCCAAACTCACTTCGTGTTGATCATTTAATTCCTAGTCGTTCCATAAGTTGACATAGTTATTGGTCGAGGGAACCATTGAAATTGAGCGAGGCAAAAAGACCATCCCTGTCATGAATCACACAACCCTTTGAACTCACCCACTCCATGTCGGGCAAATATGGAATTCAGCAAGGAAAACTGAAAATTGAGCGGGGAAAACATGAAATTGAGCGGGGCAAACATGAAAATCAATGGGGCAAACATGAAATTGAGCGGGGCAAACTGGAAATTAAGTGGGGTAAACATGAAATTCAACGGGGGAAACATGAAATTCAGTGGGGAAAACTATAAATTGAGCGGGGCAAACATGAAATTGAGCGGGGTAAACATGAAATTCAGCAGGGCAAACTAGGATTTGAGCAGGGCAAACTGAAAATTGAGTGGGGCAAACTGGAAATTGAGTGGGGCAAACATGAAATTGAGTGGGGCAAATATGAAATTGAGTGGGGCAAACATGAAACATAAAAAGGGCGACAACTTTCTTGACTATAGTTGGGCTAACATTGGAAACTTTGATGATCTTGATAGAATCTTTAGGTAGTGCCCATTTTTTTCTCCTCTTTTGCAGCTTGGTAATTTGATTTATCATGTAAGATAGTCCCACTTCTTTTACGTCATAATTCAATGGTATTTATCTGACAGGTTATCCTCACAACTGATGATTTTGCAGAAATGACTCCATGCTTGGGCATGAAATGATTGGCAACACAGATGAACTGTGGTCATCTTCGACCAATGCGATCACGAGTCTAGCTCAATCTTTTCCCTTTACTGCAAGCTCTCCAAGTTCATATAGGTTAAGGGCTACGACAGAGAAGTATGAAGTCAAATTAAAACTTCAGCCCTACCAAAACCAGCCTCTTGGCCAAGAATGCAACATAAAGAATGATGCCAATGTACTACAAATTAAAGATGAGGCTGTTGGACTGACAAGTAAACCTAAATGGAAGAGAAGGTATGTGAGTATATGCATGTAGATGACCTTTAATAGTTGATCTTGATAAAGAATGCATTATGCATTAGCATTGCTTTTGTAGACAGAAGATAACACTAAGACAACTGCAGAAACAACAACATCTCAATCCCAAGTTGTGAGTGAAAGTAGTGGGATCTGCAACCACTTTGAGACACTAGACCTTGCAGGCAGTTTGTTCACTAGTATTTAAGTGGGGCAAAGTAGAAATTGAGCGTGGTAAACTAGAAAATTAGCAGGGCAAACATGAAAATCAGCGGGGCAAACATGAAATTTAGCGGGGCAAACTGGAAATTGAGCAAGACAAACATGAAATTCAGTGGGGGAAACATGAAATTGAGCAGGGTAAACTAGAAATTAAGTGGGGCAAACATGAAATTGAGCGGGAAAACGTGAAATTGAGCGAGGCAAACATGAAATTGAGAGGGGCAAACTAGGATTTGAGCAGGGGAAACATGAAATTGAGCGGGGTAAACTAGAAATTGAGTGGGGCAAACATGAAATTGAGCGGGGCAAATGAGAATTTGAGCAGGGCAAATTGAAAATTGAGCGGGGCAAACATGAAATTCAACGGGGCAAACTAGAATTTGAGTGGGGCAAACTGAAAATTTAGCGAGGCAAACATGGAATTTAGCAGAGCAAACTGGAAATTGAACGGGGCAAACATGAAATTCAGTGGGGGAAACATGAAATTTAGCGGGGTAAACTAGAAATTAAGCGGGGTAAACATGAAATTGAGTGGGGCAAAAATGAAATTGAGCGGGGCAAACATGAAATTGAGCAGGGCAATTAAGAAATTCAGCGGGGGAAACTGGAAATTCAGCGAGGGTAACATGAATTTCAATGAACTTGAAATGTAATTGAACTAGCCTAGCACATAATTGAAATACAATTGAACTAGCCTAACATGAATTTCAATGAACTTGAAATGCGATTGAAGTAGCCAAACATCAAATTCTAAGGTCATTACTCGGGGAATTCAACTAATCTTGAACCGGGAATGCCGGCGACAACTCGAGCATTTTGCCAAGAAGTAGGTCAAATAGACCAAGAACTCTTGAAATTTGAAATTA
This sequence comes from Magnolia officinalis, assembly GCA_021015155.1. Classification (NCBI taxonomy): domain Eukaryota; kingdom Viridiplantae; phylum Streptophyta; class Magnoliopsida; order Magnoliales; family Magnoliaceae; genus Magnolia; species Magnolia officinalis. The sequence goes on along the minus strand of JAJHSJ010000014.1, from coordinate 45,283,695 downwards.
TTTTGATCAGTATGCTTTTATCATGCTGAGTTAACTGATTTGGGCCCAAGATTCAACTTGAATGTATGTGGACTATCCACAACATTCATCCGTTTTTCTATCTATATTAAGGGTTTAAGCCCAAAATATGATTTTGCTTGCTACGCCCCACAATGATGTTTTATTTGTAATTCATCATGTTCATCGGATGATGTATACATAGATGAACCAACGGCCTAGATGCAAGCTTCATCCAACAAGTAATATATGAAAATATACCTGTGGTACGTGCTTTCTTCAGTGGACCGGCCATTTTCAGAAGATGAGGAAAGGCTGATGTATGGAGAGGATGCAATCCAATGGGAGAATGGTGTGACCAGTAGAGGGATTTTTGTGCTGGAGAAAATGGGTATTTTATCTTTCTTAGTGTAAAGGGAAAGTGAAAGCAACGACAGTGAAAAGGAGGGGTATTTTCGTCCTCAAATTCATTGTCTGTACGTGAAGGTCTAAGTTGGTAAGTTAAGTTTCGTTTGCTTCATAAAAACCATTGGATAAAAGGTGGCGTCTACAGTTGTAAATTTCTCTAAAAGCTTTCACAGGAAGTTCCTTCCTGGAGACTTAAGTGGGGCCCACCGTGATGTTTGTGAGAAATCCACCTGTCCATCCAGTTTTTGAGCTCATTTTAGGACATAAATCCAAAAAGAGCCGGATCAAAGACTCAAGTGGGCCAAAGACGTGAGGATTGAATGTCCATAGTTGAAATATTCACGGGGCCACATAAGTTTTGAATCAGTTTAATATTTGTGTTTTCATTTCTAATAACGTTATGAACGGTATGGATGGAATGTAAACATCACTGTCAACTAGGGAGTTTTCAGCGGTAGGAATTTTGCTAACCACCTTTTCCTTTAGTACGACCCACTTGAGTACTGGATCCTACTCAATTTTGGTCAAAAGTCTTAAAATAAGCTCACAAAATGGATGGACGGGGTAGATTTCTCATAAACATCATGGTGTGCCCCACCTAGGTTTCAGCGCAGGAACTTCATACCAAAGGATTTTGCGGGAAATATATGTCCCACCTAATCGGCTCCTCCAGTAACATGGAGTCACTTGATGATACTGCGGGGGAAATCGGATTGCATACTATCGTACTGAGTAAACTCAGTTGGGCCCACCATGAATGTATTTGTCTTATCCACTCTTACCATCCGTTTTTTCAAATCATTTTAGTGGTTGAGACCAAAATCGAGGTATATCTACAGCTCAAGTGGACTATACCACAGGAAATCGTGGGAATAATGATTTCCACTGTTGAAACCTTTCTATGGCCCACAGTGATGTTTATTTTGCATCCAACCTGTTCATAATATCACAAAGACATGGATGAAGTGAAAACACAAATATCGGATTGATCTAAAACTTCTGTTGCCCCCACAAAAATTTCAATGGTAGATGTTCAATTCACACTATTTCTGGTGGTGTGGTCCATTTGAGCTTTGGATATGCTTCATTTTTGGGCTAAGAACCTAAACTTATCTGCTAAAATGTATGGACGGAGTGAATAAAATGTATGAATGACTATGGGACCCATAGAGTTTACTCAGTACGCTAATGGCGTGTTTGGTAATTTGAATTGAATGGTATTGAACTTTATCAGATGGGATTAACATCATTATTACACAATGATTGCATGTTTGGGATAAAAATTTTGCAACGGATGACACTGGATTAAGCAAAATCATGTTTGTTGGACCATGAAATTGTAATCAACGGACCAAATTCACAATGGATGTCATTCACTTGTACACATATATAACCAAAATGTCACATATAAATGGTGTATATGGATGGAAGGCATGGATAAATGCATGCATCAATGTGGGGCCCACATGCGTAGTGGATTTCAAAATCCACGGAATTCCCGCATGGGAACAAATGCAATTCCATGGGACTAACTGCAATTCCATTCCACTTAATCCCAACCTTTCCCATCCTTTTCAAATGTTTGATGGAATTGCACGGACTGGATGCAGTTCTATCCCACCTAATCCCATCTAATACTTTGCGCCATACACGCCCAGTAAGCGTACTGAGTTACTCAGTACGCAAACCGCTTCCACTGCAGGGTTTGATGATTAATATCAGACAGAATTTAAAGACGTGGCATACATATGGGAAATAAACATTCCAAATTGGATATATTTCAGTACGTCAATTGTTTAACTAATTTATGGACACTTTTTCGCTAATTTGGACGTTAGCATCTCTTTCACATCCAATGTCCAACACATGCCCATTAGGGAAGTGGATTGCCTACTTTTTGTGGGGCCCACCATGATTTATGTATTCTATCCATGTCGTCCGTCCGTTTTACAATATCATTTTAGGGTATGATCTCAAAATTGATGCATATCCAAAACTCAAGTGGACCACACCACAGGAAACAATATAAATTGATGCCTACTATTAGAAAACCTTTTTGGGATCACAGAAGTTTTGGGTCACGCTGATATTTGCTTTTCTCCCATCGTCCACTTCTGTGTCACCTCATGAACAGATTGAATGACAAATAAACATCAATATGGCCCTAAGAAGGTTTCAATGGTGGACATTATTATTCTCACTGTTTCTTGTGGCATGGTCCACTTGAGCTTTGGACATCCTACAATTTTGGGCTCATATCATGGTGTGCCATAAAGGCCGTTACGTAAAGGTAACGATGGCAATTGTTACACGTTACGGGTCATAATAGCCATAATAGCCATAACAGCTGTTATTAAAAAAATTTGCCCATAATTGCCGTTAACGGCACATTACGTCCCTTATAAAGGCCATAATAGCCCCGTAATGGTCTATTACGAGACAGACACAGGTTTTTCATACTTTTTAATCAACACTATGGGGTAGATACAGGTTTTTCTGAGATTTTTTAATAAATAAAAAAAGAGAGACTGTAACTGCCATTATAGGGCATAACAGCCATTATGCCTCGTATCATAAAGGTAACAGTGGTAGCTGTTACGGAGCACCTTGGCTCATATCCTCAAATGATCTGAAAAATGGATGAATGGAGTGGAGAAGACAAACATCCATGGTGTGGCCCATAGAGTATACTCACAATCCACTTCCTCTATTAATTGGATTTTAATTGGCATTGGTATTATATGTTTGGACGATTTAATTTGAGTTTCTCTCTGATGACATGTCTTGAAAGTATGTGCAGAAGAGTGAGCCCTCAAGATCTGACGGTCTACATGATATGGAACCTCCACAAGGCCGAAGATGAACGGTCCAGATCTAACAGTCCACCTAACCACTACTAGAGTAGATGTCACGCCCCAAACTCGGAAATCGGTCTCACAAAATTCCCGGTCGCCGAATCCAGCGCCGACAGCCTCTATAGAACCCCATTCTCGGCTCCCGGCGTCCATTCACCAAGTTTCAATACTGGGATGATACGAGGAGGATTTCCAATATCAGTTTAATTCGTAATAAGTATAACCAAAGGCATAACCCACAAACAACAACCAAAAACTTCATCACATTTCCACTATGATAAAAAACTTTACAAGTACAATGAGCATAAAGGGAAATACAATGATGATAGACAAAAGCTCCAAGTTGATCTAATATGCGCTCCTGCCTCAGCGTTGCTGCGATCCAACGTCACTTGCATACAACAGTCGTGCATAAGCTTATGGAAAGCTTAGAGGGTGGTGAAAGTGTGTGCGCAAGGTAGTAATACAATTATGAAGTATCAGAGTAATGCGGAACATGCTGATGAGTCCATGAATACCGTTAGCCGTACCAAGGCTATGCGATGCAAAACATGAATGATGTCGGCCATACCAAACCCACGCAATGCAAGATGCAACTCAAGCATGCGAATCCTCATCTAAGTCCACATATCAATACAACTCAAATCTGAAATATCACCAGGGTCTAGTACACTCTAAACCAGATTGCCGTCCCATCGCGCGCAATAAGGCGAGTGGAAAAGACCTCACTATCCGCCTGCCAATATCGGGTTCGGATCGTCGATAGCGGACTCATTCCTCGAGCTGGTCAAACTCAGCTTAGCTTTGCCCCCTCCTCTCGGGTGGGTAAGGTCGCACCTCCTTCCAACCGACCTCGATACAGTGAAAAGTGCGGCCGTTTGGTAATCGGTACTCTGCACTCATGCACCCACTCGGTTTAGATGTTGGAGCAACCTCTTGGTACATAAGGGTTTAGGGACTTTCACCCAGGGATATCTATAGCACCCCATGTAGAACAAGATTTTCGATATCCAATCCTTCCAACCACGATATACCTGTGGCGGTTATGGCCCTAATATCGTTAGGGCATACAGTATACATGTCACACAATGCGAGATGCATGAATCACGCAATCCAGTCATACATCAATCATACGTGTACCGTGCGCTCATGTGGCATCTCCCTTTTTCATGGAGCCCATAACAATATGCCCAATGGCGTGTACTATGATCAATCACTCGTCTCATGACAAGCATGCAGATGATGCGTATGAGCATGTATCATGATGTTATGTTGTCACATACACATAACCGATATCGATAACCGGCATCGGCGTCGGCCTCGGCAATCGGCACCGATAATCAGGGTCGGTAATGGGCACAGATAATCAGGGTCAATGATCGGTGTCGGCCGTGTTTATGAAGTCATTCGTCTACAGCGAATGAGACCCACTTATTTGGGGTTAACCCATAAAGAGAATGGGCCTAACAAGGCCTATGGGAAGGTCACAATGAGGACATCTAACCATCATTGCCCATCAATGTGGACGTCAAACCAACATTGCTCCCAAGGAGTGGCCCACATAAGGAATTCATAAATAATGTAATGGCCACATACATACATTCATTGGGCCTCATTCATGGACCTCACGTACATCGCATCAGGCCGATCGAATGGGCCGATCAATGGGCCGAATCAAATGGGCTGATCAAATGGGCCGAATCGAATGAGTCGAATCAAATGGGTTAAATCAGTTGGGCCGAATCAAATGAGTCGAATCAAATGGGTCGAATCAGTTGGGCCGGATCAGATGGGCTGAATTTATGTCGAATTGGGCCCACCCTTGTGTAATTTGAGACCTGAACTATTCATAAGTTAACATAGGGATAGATGAAGTGAAAAACAAATATTAACTTGAGTGGGAACCACCGTGCTCCTAAGAAGTTTTAAACGGTGGATGTCACTGTACCCCACTATTTATTGCACTGGTGGGGTCTACTTGAATTTTGGATTTCACTCATTTACCCCATGTCCTAAAATGATCTCACCAATGGTTGGACGGTTTGGATACAACACATGCACCATGGTGGGTCCCATAAATAGACGATGTGGGTGAAACAGATGGGACCCACAGAACTAACTGCTGACGTGGAGAGAGAGAGATAGAGAGAGAGGGAGATAGAGATAGAGAGAGAGATAGAGAGAGCAGCATGTGCTGCCTTTTTGAGCAGCAAAGCTGCTTCTTTGCTTCTTCTTTTCCTTTTTCTTTTTCTTTTTCTTCTCTAACACAAACAGAGGTGAGTCCCACGTAGGGCCCACCACAACATCCAATATGATATGTAATATATATATATATTATATATATAATATATCATATATATAATATAATATAATATATAATATATATAATATAATATAGTATATATATTGTATACTTAACGTCCAGGCCGTCCAGGGCTTGGACGGTCACACAAATCATGGAGGGCCCCACACGTGGGGGGTGGGTCCCACCGTCCAAGGACGGTGGACACCATGCGTGATAGTGTGGCCCACCAAAATGGATGGACGGCGTGGATGGGGTGGGTCCCACGGACCCACTGCCCAATCACACATCAGTGTTAGCCACCCAACTAGGGAATTGAGGCCAAGACCTCAGTGCTGAAATGAGGTATCTTTCACTCAGTTTTCCAGTTGAGCCATGGATATGGGTGTGGGTGGCGTACCAAGGAGGGTCCCACACGGACGTGGGCCCCACCGTCCAGAAACGGTGGACGATTTGGATACAACAAATATACCATGATGTGGCCCCACAAAAGGGATGGACGAGGTGAGTGGGTCCCATGGACCCTACCGTCAGCTAACACTTCACTGTTGCCACCACCCCACGTCAGCCCACACTTTACTGCTGGCCACACCTACTGCCAGTACTCACCTCACTGTCAGTTTACATTTCACAGATGGCCACACCCACCTCCAGTACACACGCCTCACCGTTAGCCACCCCACTATCGGTTGCGTCCAACACCCTTGGACGGATGGTGTGGATGTACACCTCATTAAGGTGGGTCCCACATGGCCCGCCTGTTTTGGATCAGGCTAATATGTGTGTTTCCCTTTCATCCGGATGACCCACTATTTGGATGGCCCACACCAAAAGAAAAAGGGTCAAGGTGGCCCACTATTTGGATGACATGGGTAAAATACACTCATCATAGGTGGGCCATTCATCATAGAGAAAGAGAGAAAGAGAGAAAAAGAGACATCGGCGAGGATGGAGGGGCCCCGCCACTATGGTCCCCTCTTTGATACAAAGCCTACATCAAGGTGGGTCCCAATAGATATGGACCCTTAAATCAAACAATTGAATGAAAGATAACCGCCTTCTTCTTGCTCCCTTGGCTTCCTTTACTCCTTCGCTTCGATCCGAACGGAGGAGATGAAGTTTGGATGGTTGGGATGGAAGATGAGAGGGTGGGAAAGTGGGCCACACTTGTTGCTTGGGAGGGCTTGGAGAGGCTTGGATGTGTGGTGTTCTCTCTTGCTTAAGAGAGTGGTTTGAGAATGAGAGAGAGAGAGGGTTGAAAAGAGAGGGAGAGAGATGGGTGATGGATGTGTAAGAGCCTTTTTGACTTTTGTGGTAAATGGTGTAAGAAAAGTATGGGCTTGTAAGAAACTTTTTGATTTTGGGGGTTGCTTGGGGAAGGGTGAGAGGTAATGTGTACTTGACATGATGGGATTGATTGATTGATTGATTGAGGTGACATCTCGTAGAGATTATCTCAGAATTCGCACGCGTGACGTTTTTCTCGCACCGAACGCTGGCCCACATCTCCTGACCAGGGTATCGGATCGGCGCGCGAGACGCGACATCGGAACTGCGGCGACGGCGTGGTCGTAAGGGTACGAGTCTCAGTTTGAGTCGATTCAGGTTGACGACATGTGATGCAGGGTCACGCGCAAATGCCGGTTAAGGGTTAAAGGTTGCCGGAATTCGACCGGGAAGATCGCGGAAGTCTACGGAACGGTATGGTTTAGGATACGGGTCTTACAGTAGATGGGTCTAATCACCCCTCTGATTCTACGGTATAGATGACCTCAGATTATGATCTATGGCTTAGATTGTCCCAATGACAAGCTAAAAGGACAAATTTCAATATACCACTTTTCTCTTTTTACTCTCGTTATTCCTTAATATGTTTTTACAAGAGAGCCTCATCCTATTTATAGGAAAGGGTGGGGAGTTTGGATGAGACCGAAAATCATCCGGTCTTATCCCTACCTCCTCATCTAAATCCTCATTCAAACTTGAATTTGAAATCCATCTTCTAACGGAAGAGGCCTAACCTCATGCGACCCACCCACGAGTGATTGCCCACCAGTGGGCCCCACTGGTCTGTGTCCAACATCTCCCACTCAATCACATTGTAGGATAGGTTAAAAAAATTATCCATTTAACTCGCCTAATAACAATCAAAATAATCAGATACATGGGACCAACTGGATCACCGTAATCTTCTCACAGGTGTTTAAGTACTAAGTGACCACTTAACTAGTACTCAATAACCCAAGCTTTGCAATGTCTGTCCTAGTCTGCATGACCACACCGGATGGAGTTAACTCCCGATCTGGAGTACTCGGCCAACATACACACTTATCCAACTTATTGAGTTATTCTGAAAACTCTATTTTTCACAAACTTCGACTAAAATCAATTTAAAGTAATACTTATATATATATATATATATATATATATATATATATATACTTTTAAGAAAGAATATCGTTTGCAAAAGTCTAATAAAAAACTCGATACTGTCGACGGATAAGTTTTCAAGTGCGTATTTATAATTCTAGAAACTTGGTGTAGCTGTCACGGGATCTTCCGCACGCAAATGTGTAATTTGAAATCAATCAAGCTGCTTTCCTAGCGTAACTGAGTCTAGCCAATCAAGGACCTTTCGTCATAGTACACTAAAGTAGCGACACTCAATCTCATCCTCCTATACACAGTAGGAGGGTAGCTAAGGACACAAAGAGTCACCTACGGGACTAACTACTCGCATATTACAATGATTAGATCAAATCAAAACATTCTATAAGTAAAAGGTCTCAGCACGTGACAATAATCCACGTCGTAAAGTAGACAATACTAGATGTATGTCGGGTCTACAATACGCAGGTCATTCTACATAAGGTACGACTCATCTCATAACCTCGCAACCTGGATATTAATTCAGGCCATAACATTGATCGCATGAAAAGTAATGGTGTGTTATGTTATTCGACTTGATCAGTCTCATCTTCAATCTTTTAAGATTGTAGGCGGATATGACTCACTCATATCCCCATCATTTATTATTCACAATAAAGAGAAGTTCATACCTCAATGTATGAACATTGCCCTAAATGTACCTCTCTTGTACATTCAAGGTTGGTCGACCCGTGCGAGTAGGTGACCGGCCTATCGAAAAAAAATTAGAAATCCTACATGATCTCATGGTAAATGCTAATGATCTACTTACCTAGTTAATATAAGTACTCAATACTGAATAAATGGAATGTATTTTTCATTAATGAAAGATCAAAGGTAATAGATACAAGCATATCACTTAAGCTTTCCCCAATCCCATCTGCCTGACGTGAACTTAAAATAGATTACTTGCTATAGGTTTCATCATGGGATCAACCATTATTTCCTTAGTAGAAATGTAGCTGGGGGCGACCTTCTTATCTCTCACTTGATCACGGACATAATGATACCTAATCTCAATTTGCTTAGACTTCTGGTGGTGTTTAGGGTCCTTTGCCAAGTCAATGGCAAAAGTATTATCTATCTTCTGCGATATAGGCTGACGAACGCTCGGTACAACAACCAGACCTAGTAAAAATCTGTGAACCCATACACATTCTTGAACTACAGTACAACATAGAATGTACTCGGCCTCCATAGATGAAAGAGTTGTGGATGTCCATTTCTTACTCGACCATGAGATAACTCCCCTTCCAAGTAAGAAGACATATCTTGAAGTAGACTTTCCCACATCGGCGTCATTACCCCAAGTAGCATAAGAATATCCTGTGAGCTCGAGGCTCATGCCTTCATAACACAACATTAGGTCTTTCATTCCTCTGAGATAATGAAATATACGTTTGAAGACTTACCAATAAGACTGTCCCGGGTTACTCTGATAACAACTAACTATGCCAACTGCATAGCTAATATCTGGTCTGGTGCAAAGCATAGTATACATTATACTCCCTACTGCGCTTACATAAGGTACTGAGGACATGGCCAATTTCTTGGCTTCAGTCTGGGGACACAATTTTCTGTCTAACTTGATAGCCTTGTCCATAAGGGTTTCAACAACTTTCGAATTTTTCATCCTGAACTGCTCTAAGATCTTTTATACATAGGTGGCTTGTGACAAGCCTAAAAATTTCTTTATGCGATCCCTAATGGTTTTTACCCCAAGAATAAAGTTGGCTTCACTTAGATCTTTCATCTCAAAGTTTGAGAATAGCCAATCTTTAGCCAATATCAACAATTGCATGTCATTACCAACTAAAAGGATATCGTCTACATATAGAGGTATCAGAAAAGATCTTCCAGACCATTTCATGTATACACAATAATCTTCTTCACTCATTGTAAATGCAAAAGAAGTGATGGCTGAGTGGAACCTCATGTACCACTGTCTTAAAGATTGCTTCAGCCCATAGATAGATTTTAACAACTTACAAACTTTTTTTAGATGCTTTTCGTCTACATAACTTATAGGTTGTTGCATGTATATTTCTTCATCCAAGTCACCATTTAAGAATGCGGTCTTTACATCCATCTGATATAACTCTAAGTTTAAACTTGCGACAATGGACAAGATCATGCAGATTGAGGATAACTTTGCAATAGGTAAAAAAGTCTCCTCATAATCAATACATTCTTTCTGTGTGAAACCTTTAACAACTAATCGTGCTTTGTACTTATCCACTGTACCATTTGCCTTTGTTTTGATCTGGAGTACCATTCATTACCTATCGCTTGGCGATTGGAAGGCAGATCTATAAGTTCCCAGACTCTATTCTTCTCCATGAAAGTGATCTCTTCGTCCATAACATTCACCCAATCGGCCGAGTTAGAAGATAATAATGTATCCTGATAAGAATCAGGTTCATCATCGTCAACCACAATATAAGAGAATGACTGTCCCTTAATATTGAAGTATCTTCGGGGAATCAATCCTCTTTCGGTTCGATGTAACTCAGGAACCTGCTGAGATGTTCTCCCATTATCTTGACGAACTATAGGAGCATTATCATTTTGAGAATCAGAACTCCCACTCTCCTAAGATACATCGGGTATTTCAAAAAGTTCTATTGAAACCATTTGCTTCATCCGGCTGGGGTATCTATCTTTGACAAAGGTTACGTCTCAAGATTCTATTTCGATCCATCGTTCACGGTCCTCATAAACTAAAATGTATCTCTTTGAATGCATGGGGTACCTTATGAACACACATTCAATGGTTTTACTATCAAGTTTATCTCTATGCGGAGCAAGCAACAAAACATATCCCAAAAATCCCCAAGGGAGTAGGTTGGTTAGAGAAGGAATCCTCCCAAACTACATCTCATATGGGGTCTTAAGAATGGATTTGGATGAGACTCTATTAAGGATGTAGACGGCTGTTAGCAGTGCGTCTCCCCAGAATGTGGTAGAGAGATTAGCTTGTGCCATCATCGATCTAACCATGTCCAATAGTGTCATATTGCTTCTCTTTGCAACACCATTTTGTTGTGGAGTGTAAGACATTATGTATTGCCGAAAAATGCTAACGTTTTCACAATATTATTTAAATATTTCAGATGTATATTCGTCACCTTTATCAGATCAAAGGATTTTAATATTTTTCTCAAGCTGATTTTCCACCTCAACTTTATATTTAAGAAAACAATCAAAAGCTTCAGATTTGTGTGAAATAATATACACATATCCATAGCGCGAGTAATTGTCAATGAAAGTGACAAAGTATTGACATCCATTTCTAGCATATATATTGAAGGGTCCACAGATATCTGAATGATTATCTCTAGTGGGCCCTTGGACCTAGCCGCTTTAGGAAATGGTTTTTTTTGAAGTCTTCCCGAACACACAATGTTTATAAAATGACAAATCAACTTTGGATAAGAAATCTAATAGACTAGAACATACTAGTCTTGTTATACAATCCTTTCTAATGTGACCTAATCTCGTGTGCCATTTTAGAGATTCAGATACTACAGTTTCATTTGACATAACAGATAAAGCAAGAGGTGTATTATCATTATCTATGTCCAGAATAAATAAATTTGAAATTAAATTTTTGCATGCAAAGATGAGGTTATTTAGTCTTAAAGAAACTTGTGTTCTGGAAAAACGAATATTAAAACCATCAAATAATAATCTATAAATAGAAATTAAATTCTGACGCATGCCCAGTGCATAAAGAGTATCATGGGGGATTATTATTCACCCTATACGCATGCGGAGATGGTAGACGTCAATCCCTAGTACGTCTTCAACAACATTGTTTCCCATATACACCTTGTAACTCCCTTTGGCTATAGGTCGGATTCCTCAAGTCCTCGACAACTTCGTGTCACGTGCTTTGTTGTGCCTGATTCCAAAATCCACTCATTAGATGTAGTATCAACAGAAAGAATTTTTGAACAAACACCTACATATAAAGTATCTAGTGACTTAGGAATTACCGTCTTTTTATGGGCACACTGCCAAGTATAATGGCTAGAGTTTCCACAAACGAATACAGATTATGTTAGCTTTTTTCTGCTTCTTCTTTCCATTCCTCTTCTTAAGATTTGGAGGAGGTGTTGTGTTAGTGCTATTATATGATACCTCTTTGGTTGTCAAATTTTGTGTGTCAAAACCTTGGTGTGTTCTATGTCTTGGTGTGTTCTATGTTTAAGACAACCATGGACTCTTCAAGCGGCTTCAAGGTACATTTCGAAGATATAAAGAAGACACAATATTCTTTATTCACGCAAAGGTTATTCAAGTTCAAGATACAAGCAGTGTTTGAAGGTGTGAAGGTGTGAAGCTCAAAAGCAAACTCAAGATAAATATTGGTGTCAAGTTTTTGGACGACTCGTACTTTAGGCTTCAAGTACTAAAAGATTTATCATTCGTTGAATGAAGTAGAGTTCAATGTCCATACTTCATTATTCAGGTTTGATAGACCATAGTCATTGACCTTAGGGTAGGTCATTTTGGATACATTATTCAAATGTATTTAAACATGCTTTTGATCTGCTCTTAGACCAGTCCTGGGTCTGGTTCGACCAGTCCTATCACTGGCTCGACCTGTCTAAGAATTTCCTAGGCCAGTCTTGGACTTGTTCAATTTTATCGGATTTTCTGGTTCGCTCACAACCAGTCTTGGAGTCTACTCGACCGGTCGTGGGATGTCCTCGACTCAAACCTCGACCAGTCGTGGAGTCTCGATTCAAACTCCAGCGACAAAATTCACAGTCGCTCGACCAGTCGAGAAGTGGTCTCGACCGGTCGTGGACGACCTTCGACCAGTCGTGGACTGCCTACGACCGGTCGAACATCGGTTTTCCTGATTCCGCGCAGAAATTCAAAAATCTGTTTCTTCTAAGACCAGTCGTGGGAACTCCTAGACCAGTCGAAGACGAATTTCTGTAGCTATAAATAACACACGAATTTCAGAGTTTAATCATCGAAAAATTTATCAAAGCAAGGCTCCACTCTGAGATAAGTCGTGTTTATTTTTAAGCTAATTTGCGCTTCATTCTAATTCCTTTTGTTAGCTTTTTGCATTTGATTTTATTTTAAATTCCAATCATATTTGAAAAGGGGAAATCGTGTATTCCTTCTTCTTGGAATTAAAATTAAATAGAGCTAGCCCTTTGTGATTTCATTTAAAATCAATTAGAACTTAGAACCTCAATAATTTGAGTATTGGACATTGAACTATCATCTCTACTCTGATCGGTTCTTCCGGGCTACTGCAAAAGGATAAGATCCAGGTATTCTACAATTCCTGTAATTTCTATTTTGGTTTTGTATGAGATTTGCCAGAAAAATCTCTATGTGTATGGTTATCTGAGGAGAGCCAGAAAACTCAGATTGTGGGGTTTTTTGAATTGTGTAAGCCCAAGTGATAAAGACACAATTGTGAAGGTTTTTGGTGAACCTGTGAAACCAGTTTTATTAGAGAACGCTAATATCCCCTGTGTGAGGATATTAGGAGTGGAGTAGCATTCTGTGTGGCTGTTTGAGGACAGTTGGTGAACACACAGGCGAACCACTATAACTTCTTGTCTTGTGGATTGAATGGTTATTTAATTCCTTATCTTTTATCATTCAGTTCTATTTTCCTTGTGGATATGAATGTTGTAACAGTTTGAAATTTCAAGCAAGTGTGGGAATGTTGTATAACAATTTAGTGATTTATTTCCAGCAATTCCTTTTATTGATTCAAGCTTTAAATTCCAAAATTGTTCCAGCAAGGTTGCCCTACCATTTTTATGGTGTATGGCTGTCCCTAGAACAAGACATTTGTAAATTCATTCAGTGCAGTTTGTATTTATTTCTTTATTCCTCTTTGATTTGAGAAATTGATACAAAGACATTTCTAGATAAAAGGTTGTCCTACCATAAACATTTGGTTTTTGGTGAAAGGTTGTCCTTAGAACAACATTTGTATCAACCTCTCTAATTCAGTAGTTTGAGGTTGCATTTCATTTCTGCATTGCAATTTATTTAATTCATTGGATATCATACTTTGTTTAATTCCGCTATTATAAGTTTTTATTTGGCATTGTCCTATTCACCCCCCCCTCTAGGACATATAGCTTGGCCATTTCAAGTGGTATCAGAGACTAATAGCTCGCTTTTATTTCTTTATATTTGGATTTATTTCCTGAGCTAACGATCTAAGCTATATATAATAATGTCAAATTTTGATAGCCTCTCAGTCACTAGGCCTCCACCATTTGATGGCTCCAACTATGCTTATTGGAAAGCCAGAATGAGGATCTTCCTCAAATCAATGGATGAGAGTGTGTGGCAAGCCACAGTGACTGAATGGAATCCTCCTGTCATGGAAGTAACTGGAGTTGATGGTTCTAAATCTATGAGAATTACACCATACTTTCAATGGACCACACTTCAGAAAAGTGAGAGTAGTGCTAATGCTAAAGCACTAAATGCAATTACTTGCGCACTATCACCGGATGAGTTCAAAAGAATCATATCCTGTGATACTGCAAAGCAAGCTTGGGATATTTTAGAAATGACACATGAGGGTACATCGATTGTCAAAAAATCTAAAGTCCAACTCCTCACAACTAAATTTGAAGAAATTCATATGGAGGAGAATGAAATGTTTATGGACTTCTATACTAGATTAAATGACATTGTAAACTCAATGTGGGGTCTTGGTGATAAAATCCCAGAAAGTAAAGTGTGTGCAAAAATACTACGCTCTCTTCCTGAACGGTTCAATTCTAAAGTAACCGCAATCCAGGAACTTCGTGACACGGACAAAATGAAGGTGGAAGAACTCGTTGGGTCTCTACAAACTTATGAATTAAATTTTAAAGCTCCTAAAGGAAAATCAATTGCTTTGAAATCTTCCAAAAATACGGTAGAAGATAAATCCGATTCTGAAGATGACTTAGCTCTTATTGCAAAAAGATTTTACAAAATTTTTAAAAGTAAGAAAAGAGTTGATTTTCAAAAATCAAATGATAAAAAGAAGTTTAGATCTAAAACTCGAAAATCTTTGAAAGACAGTCAGTGTTACAACTGTCATGAGTATGGGCATCTAGCAAACAAATGTCCTAATAAGGACAAACCCAAAAAGAAGGGTATGTTGGCTACATGGGATGAATCATCTGACTCTGAAGTTTCTTCTGAATCAGAAGATTCTAAAACCGAGTCGGGCAATGAGGTAAAAGCCCTTATGACTCTAGCCAAGTTTACCTTCTCTGATCACGATGATTCTACTAGTGAAGAAAATTTGAATAATGATCATGAGAATGAAGAAGATCTTCAAGATGCTTACAATGCCTTATACAAAGAGAGTTGTAAAATTGCTGTGAAGCTTAAACTTCAGAGAGAAAAATTTTCTAAACTTAGAGATTGTTTTGACTTGCTTGTTTTAGAAAAATCTCAAATATCAGATTATTTTGAAAAATCAAAAAGTGATTTAGAATTCAAAAACTCTCTGATTGTTGATTTAAAATCTGAAATTGAGAGATTAAAGAATGAAGTGTCTTCTCTTCTGAATTCAAAGGAAACTTGGAGGTATGCCCAAGGTGATTCTAAATTAGAAAAACTCCTATCCGGTTCAAAAAAATGTGGCGATAGATCCGGGTTGGGGTATGATAAAACAATACCTCATAAACAGAAGAATTCTCCATCTAAATTTGTGAAAGGAGAATCCTCTAATTCAAAAGAGAAAAACACTTCACAAGGTTTTGTCAAAACAACAAAAAATTTTCAAAAACCTAAAAGCAGCTATGTCAACTTTAAAAATCAGATGAAAAATCCTTTAGCTGAAAAAATAATTGATTTACTCAAGGAACTTTTAAAATCTAACTCTGTAAGTCACTCTTACAAATATAAACAAAAGAAGACCAACTATGTTCCTAAACCTAAAACTGTTATGAAATGGGTTCCTAAAGTTGACTGCTTGGTTGCTCACACTGCTTTCAAAGCAACTAGCCTTTCAAAGTGGTACCTAGACAGTGGTTGCTCCAGGCATATGACTGGTGACAAAGCTCTTTTCACCGATCTACAAGATATGACTGACGGGTCAGTCACATTTGGTGATGGTAGCAATTGCAAAATTATTGGCCAAGGTACGGTTCAACTCTATAATCTACCCTTATTTAAGAATGTTTTATATGTTGAGGGTTTAAAACACAACTTGTTAAGCATATCTCAAATATGCGATAACAATCATAGTATGAAGTTTTCCACTCAAGGTTGTGAGATTATAGACAAGAAGGGGTCTGTGATATTAACTGGTCTCAGAACTTCTGAAAACTGCTATATAGTGAGAAATGACAGCTCAACTAATCAAATGTGTTACATGGTCCATACCAATGAAACAGAATTATGGCATAAACGCCTTGGACATGTACACTACCGGAATTATATAGATTGAGCAAAGAAGAACTAATAAGAGGTCTACCAAAGATTCAAAAAGTAGATAAAATATGTGGTGAATGCCAGTATGGTAAACAAACTAGGAGATCTCACAAAAAGGTGAACTCCAATACCACATCAAGACCACTCGAACTTCTCCACATGGATCTAATAGGACCAACTAGAACGGAAAGTCGAGGTGGTAAAAAATACATTCTGGTTATTGTAGACGATTATACCAGATTCACTTGGGTTTCATTTTTAAAGGACAAATCAGAAACCCTTGATGAAGTGAAAAAGATAATCAAACGGATCCAAACTGAAAAATGTTCTCAAGTGAATAAGATCCGAAGTGATCATGGATCCGAATTTGAAAATAGCGGTTTTGAGAAATTCTGTAATGATCATGGAATATCACATGAATTCTCTGCACCGAAAACTCCACAGCAAAATGGCATTGTGGAAAGAAAAAATAGAGTTCTTCAAGAAATGGGAACTGTTATGCTAAATAGCATGAAGGTTTCTAAGAATTTATGGGCTGAGGCGATTAATACTGCTTGCTATATTATTAATCGTGTTTATACTTGCAAATCAAATAATAAAACGCCCTATGAAATGTGGTTTGACAAAAAACCTACAGTCAAATATTTTCGCGTTTTTGGCAGTAAGTGTTATATTTTACGTGACCGGAAAAACTTGGGAAAATTTGATACTAAAAGTGATGAAGGATTATTCTTAGGATATTCATTAAACAGTCGTGCATATCGTGTACTGAACAAAAGGACCGGAGTTATTCAAGAGTCAATTAATGTGGTCATAGATGATCACTTAAATACTTCGGCCCCTAGTTCAGATAATGATGAATTTCTCATAATTGAAAAACCAGAAACTTCATCAAGTGAATCTAATCATGATGTGAGGACTGTCAAAGATCATTCAACTACACAAATCCTTGAAATCCTCTCACTGGTGTACGCACTCGTAGACAATTAGAAGATTTTTGTAATTACGTGTGTTTCACATCTCAGATAGAACCGGTTAATGTAAAAGAAGCTCTTTCTGATGAAAACTGGATATTTGCGATGCAGGAAGAACTTAATCAATTTGTTCGTAACGATGTCTGGTATCTTGTTCCAAGACCGAAAGATAAACATATTATTGGAACAAAATGGATTTTCAAAAATAAGTCTGATGAATTGGGAAATATTATTCGAAACAAGGCAAGACTGGTTGTGCAAGGGTACACTCAAATTGAAGGTATCGATTTTGAGGAAACTTTCGCTCCAGTTGCACGCCTTGAATCAATCAGATTATTTATATCCATTGCATGTTTTAGAAAGTTTAAGATTTATCAAATGGATGTAAAGAGTGCTTTTCTTAATGGTGATTTACATGAAGAGGTTTATGTTGAACAACCTACAGGGTTTGAAGATCCTAAGTTTTCTAATCATGTTTATCGCCTTAAGAAAGCTCTCTATGGGTTGAAACAAGCTCCCAGGGCATGGTATGAAAAATTGACTAAGTTTTTACTGGGTCACAATTTTCAAATGGGTAGTGTTGATAAAACACTCTTTGTTAAAAAGCAGAACAATGATATTTTAATGGTTCAAATCTATGTTGATGATATAATTTATGGATCAACTTGTACTGACATGACTGTTGAGTTTGCAGATCTAATGAAATCTGAATTTGAGATGAGTATGGTCGGAGAATTAAACTATTTTCTAGGATTGCAAGTTAAACAGCAATCTGATGGAATTTTTATTTCTCAAACTAAATATGCTCTAAATTTAGTTAAGAAGTTCGGATTTGAAAATGGTAAGAATTTTGATACTCCTATGAGTACTTCTCTAAAACTCTCAAAAGACTCTACAGGTAAAGATATAGATCCTAAACTATATCGAAGCATGATTGGTAGTTTACTGTATTTAACAGCAAGTAGACCTGATATTGCTTTTAGTGTTGGAATTTGTGCTAGATATCAGTCTAATCCTAAAGAATCTCATTTGACTGCTGTTAAACGCATTATTCGTTATGTTGCAAGTTCAGTTAATCTGGGTCTTTGGTATCCCTATGATACTAGTGTTCAATTGGCTGGGTTCTCGGATGCTGATTGGGCTGGTAATATGGATGACAGAAAGTCAACCAGTGGTGGTTGCTTTTACATTGGAAATTGCATAGTTTCTTGGTTCAGCAAGAAACAGAGTTCCATTTCACTCTCAACTGCTGAGGCTGAATACATTGCTGCAGGAAATGCATGTACTCAGTTAGTCTGGATGAAACGCATGTTAAGTGATTATGGTATTGCACAAGACTCGATAGTTTTATATTGTGATAATTCAAGTGCAATTAATATTTCCAAAAATCCAATCCAGCATTCACGAACTAAGCATATTGACATTAGATTTCACTATATTCGTGAACTTGTTGAAGAAAAAGTAATTTGTTTAGAATATATTCCAACCGAGAAACAACTTGCTGACATTTTCACCAAACCACTCGATAAATGCAGGTTCAATAAATTGAAATTTGATCTCGGTATGTGTAATATAAGATGATTGATTATGCATTTTGTATATTATATTGTAAATATCTTCATAGTTTTTTTATGAAATTTTTTTTTTTTAAAAAATAAAAAAAAATGCATGTTTTGGTCTTACACGACCAGTCGAGGATAGTCTCGACCAGTTGTGGTTCGACCGGTCGAGGACTAATCACGACCGGTCGTGTATCGCGCTGGTTCCTTTAATTGAGGGAAAAATCACTTTTTCCTCATTTCCCTCTTCTTCTCCAACGGGCTTAGCTTCGACCGGTCGTACCCATCTATGGGATTTCTCCAGGTTTGAGTATTTCTCTTGATTTTGTTGAAGAATCTTGAACATTGCTTCTTGACTTCCTTATTTATGTTGATTATTTCATATTTCCTTCAAGGGTTTGGGGTTTTCTTCCTCATTTTCTGATTTGGTTGAAACCCATCTTGTTTTTCTTGAAATTTCTTCAATCTTTTCAAGAATATGGATGTTAGAGGTAAAAAGCGAACTAGTAGAGGTGCTTCTTCATCTAGGTCTAATGTTATTTCTCGCCGTCATCTTAGAGATCCTAATGATGACCCTCCACAAGTTCGTGATTTTCGTACTAAGAAGGTTATTGTCAAGAAAGCAGTTAGTATTAATCATATTGCTCAATTTAATCTTGTTCCTCTTCTTCAATCTGTTGGTTGGGTTAACATTTTGAACTGGGGAGGGCCGGCATTTCAGTCAATTGCTCAGGCCATGGTTGCATGTATTACAGACTTTTCTCTTGAGGAATTAACTTTTATTGTTACTACAAGAGAAGGGCCTTTTACTGTGGATCGTCATTTGATTTCTGGATTAATGGATATTCCAGTAATTGATGATGGAATCCACCCTTCCACATTGGGTGATAAAGTTACTGAATCTGAAAAACGTCTATTTACTAGAGCCCTTTGTAATATGGATGCACCTTGGTCTGTCAATGGTACCGTTCTCAAGTCCAGGTGGCTGTTGCCCAGATACAGAGTTCTTCATCGTATTTTTACTTCTAATGTGTATCCTCGGGCTGTTAAAAAAACTGAGTTGATTCTTTTGATGGTTCGTATACTGTACTCAGTCATTAGTGGTGCCAATGTTTGCTTGCCTTCGTTGATCTGTTCTTCTATTATTCAGTTTCGGTCTCAGCCAGGTCATGGTGACATTCCATTTGGATATTTGTTAAATGTCTTAGATACTCATATGTTGGTCACTATGCCTGTTGGTGAAGCTCCTATCCAACACCTTATTTTCAACAACTCCAACCTAAACAAAATGAAGTTGAGATTGGCCGCTGGTCAAGTTGATAATGTCGAAGGTGGTGGAGCTGCTGGAGTTGGAGATGCGAATGAAGGAGATGATCTTCCTGATGAGGATATCAACATGGATGATCTTTTTGATGATATTGAGTCTGCATCTGAGGATGATCCAGATTTTATTCCTTCTGATTTCGATGCACGTCTAAGTGCATTAGAAGAAAAGGTAGAAAATATGCATGTTGGCCATAATGCACAATTTAAGAAAATGCATAAGTATTTGAGGCGCTTACAAAAAGGCCTTCATCATATTGATGCTACCATTCCTGCTCCTTCTTCAGGGTCTGATTAAATTTTTTTTAAATGTAATTTGAACTGATTTCACTTTGGATTTTTCTTGGTACTGTTAAACTTATAACTGTGACTTTGGGTTGTAGTATCTTCTCCTAACACTTTTATGCACATTCTCTATTTTACTTCTTGAGCTTATGGATCTTCCTTTGTCATATTTTTGACAAAAGGGGGAGAGAAGAATGGTATATATTTATGTTATTTGAAGAATGGTATATATGTTATTTGTGTTGTTGACGTTGTGTGCATCATTCCTTAATGGGGAGTCTTATTGAGGGGGAGTGATTCATCTCTCATATTGTGTATGGTTGTCATGTGTTGACATGAGTTGACAACTGATTCATGATTCTCTATTGTGATTTTATATATATGTTTTGTCACAAATTTGACAAAGGGGGAGATTGTTAGTGCTATTATATGATACCTCTTTGGTTGTCAAATTTTGTGTGTCAAAACCTTGGTGTGTTCTATGTCTTGGTGTGTTCTATGTTTAAGACAACCATGGACTCTTCAAGCGGCTTCAAGGTACATTTCGAAGATATAAAGAAGAAGATATAAAGAAGACAGTATTCTTTATTCACGCAAAGGTTATTCAAGTTCAAGATACAAGCAGTGTTTGAAGGTGTGAAGGTGTGAAGCTCAAAAGCAAACTCAAGATAAATGTTGGTGTCAAGTTTTTGGACGACTCGTACTTTAGGCTTCAAGTACTAAAAGATTTATCATTCGTTGAATGAAGTAGAGTTCAATGTCCATACTTCATTATTCAGGTTTGATAGACCATAGTCATTGACCTTAGGGTAGGTCATTTTGGATACATTATTCAAATGTATTTAAACATGTTTTTGATCTGCTCTTAGACCAGTCCTGGGTCTGGTTCGACCAGTCCTAGCACTGGCTCGACCTGTCTAAGAATTTCCTAGGCCAGTCTTGGACTTGTTCAATTTTATCGAATTTTCTGGTTCGCTCACGACCAGTCTTGGAGTCTGCTCGACCGGTCGTGGGATGTCCTCGACTCAACCTCGACCAGTCGTGGAGCCTCGATTCAAACTCCAGCGACTAAATTCACAGTCGCTCGACCAGTCGAGAAGGGGTCTCGACCGGTCGTGGACGACCTTCGACCAGTCGTGGACTGCCTACGACCGGTCGAACATCGGTTTTCCTGATTCCGCGCAGAAATTCAAAAATCCGTTTCTTTTAAGACCAGTCGTGGGAACTCCTAGACCAGTCGAAGACAAATTTCTGTAGCTATAAATAGCACACGAATTTCAGAGTTTAATCATCGAAAAATTTATCAAAGCAAGGCTCCACTCTGAGATAAGTCGTGTTTATTTTTAAGCTAATTTGCGCTTCATTCTAATTCCTTTTGTTAGCTTTTTGCATTTGATTTTATTCTAAATTCCAATCATATTGGAAAAGGGGAAATCGTGTATTCCTTCTTCTTAGAATTAAAATCAAATAGAGCTAGCCCTTTGTGATTTCATTTAAAATCAATTAGAACTTAGAACCTCAATAATTTGAGTATTGGACATTGAACTATCATCTCTACTCTGATCGGTTCTTCCGGGCTACTGCAAAAGGATAAGATCCAGGTATTCTACAATTCCTGTAATTTCTATTTTGGTTTTGTATGAGATTTGCCAGAAAAATCTCTATGTGTATGGTTATCTGAGGAGAGCCAGAAAACTCAGATTGTGGGGTTTTTTGAATTGTGTAAGCCCAAGTGATAAAGACACAATTGTGAAGGTTTTTGGTGAACCTTGTGAAAACCAGTTTTATTAGAGAACGATAATATCCCCTGTGTGAGGATATTAGGAGTGGAGTAGCATTCTGTGTGGCTGTTTGAGGACAGTTGGTGAACACACAGGCGAACCACTATAACTTCTTGTCTTGTGGATTGAATGGTTATTTAATTCCTTATCTTTTATCATTCAGTTCTATTTTCTTGTGGATATGAATGTTGTAACAGTTTGAAATTTCAAGCAAGTGTGGGAATGTTGTAACAATTTAGTGATTTATTTCCAGCAATTCCTTTTATTGATTCAAGCTTTAAATTCCAAAATTGTTCCAGCAAGGTTGCCCTGCCATTTTTATGGTGTATGGCTGTCCCTAGAACAAGACATTTGTAAATTCATTCAGTGCAGTTTGTATTTATTTCTTTATTCCTCTTTGATTTGAGAAATTGATACAAAGACATTTCTAGATAAAAGGTTGTCCTACCATAAACATTTGGTTTTTGGTGAAAGGTTGTCCTTAGAACAACGTTTGTATCAACCTCTCTAATTCAGTAGTTTGAGGTTGCATTTCATTTCTGCATTGCAATTTATTTAATTCATTGGATATCATACTTTGTTTAATTCCGCTATTATAAGTTTTTATTTGGCATTGTCCTATTCACCCCCCCTCTAGGACATATAGCTTGGCCATTTCATGTTGGGACTTCTGTTCTTGGTTATTCTTTTCTTGCGAGCTTTATACGGTTTCTTGTTAGCTTTCCATTTTTGGGTCTTTGCTGCAAAGGCCCTGGCCAAAACTGGATGAATTGCATTCATTTCTACATCTCATACCAAATGGACACAAAAGTCTCTGAACATAGTGATAGAATCAGTATGGTTCAAAATTCTTTTGAATGGGGCCCAAGGTTTGGGCAAGGAACGGTGCATTGCTATTATCTTTTGATTTTTAATCAATTTGCACCCAACATTCCTAAGGGCACCTATCATCTGCTCCATCTTATGGATATGATCTTTGATGGGGCAGTCGACTAACATCTTGTATTCCTAGAATTCTAATTCCATTGTCTAAATTTTTGCATATGACTTCTGAGCATAGGCATTTGTCAGTGCTTCCCATATTCCTTTAGCGGTGTCATGCACTTCATATGTTGGTATGAGTTTTTTGTGCATTGTGCTAAGTAGGATATTACGGGCAAAACAATTCTGTTTACGCTACTTATTATAGTGGTTCATTGCAGCTCTATGTTCTCCTAAATTTACATTCTCAGCCAATATAGGTTCCTCTTGAACCTCATCGAGTGTATGCGATATGTCATCCTCGTCTAGAAGGCTTCGCACAGCGTGGGACCAATCATTGTTGTGATCGATGCAATTATGTATGATTCAAAAAAATCATGGAAAATGTTTTGGTTGCTTTGTTTATATTGTTTTTCTGCGAGATGCCAGAAATTGCTTGTATCCCATTCATAGCAATAGTATGTATATTGCGAAGAAGACTACTTGATCCCCCCTTCTTTTTTTCAATCAAAATGGGAGTGTTGTGACTATGTTAGGCCTCCCATTGGCAGATCTTCGTAGTTATTATCGTCGAATTGTTGTCCTTTGAGCTGTTTAGTGATTAACGCTTTGGTGGTCATCTCCACATTGCATCAAGTACTCTACTTAGCTATGATTTAAGGTATTAGTACTAATCATCAACATTTCTATGTGTTATTCAAAATTTTAAGGTATAAAAGTATTCAACACATCTTAACGAGATTTGAAAGTCCAGATACCTGTATGGGTGGTGTAGATCAATCAAGTTCTCTTTTTTATATGAATTTGATGCTTTTATAAGAATATATTTGTATAAAGTGCAACCTTCCGTTACAGGTTGCATGCATATTTGGTGGAGGAGAACTAACTCCCACTCAGGTTATGCACAACCTTTATATATAGGGAGCATTCTAGCACTAAGTTTTCTATTTTTCAATGAAAAATGGGCTTAGATCTAATCACATCAAGCCTAGTTATATCACACATATAAATATTATCATCAGATTTAAAAAATTAAGTGCTTATATATAAAGAGAGTTCTATAATCACCAGTGATCGTGTCCATTAGCGATGGATTCGATCATTACCATTAATGATCATTATTGATGATGGATCCTTTTATTAACACTGATCATCATGATTGATGATCGTTTCAATCACCGATGGTCTCTTGATCAATAGTGAATAGAATGATATAAAGGAAACTACATTCACATGCATGTATACGTACATGTAATAATCAAGAAACACGTGATATATACATTTTGCTTGTCTACCTCTAAAAATGTGTAGCTCACCTTACATGATTACATTTATGATACTAATATATCATAATAATAATAATAATTATTTATTTATATATAATTTATTTTAATACATACATTGATATTTACCATTTTAAGAGATCTTAACCGTTAATCATTAAAACGGACCGCACTATAGGTTAGATCTTGCTTAAAAAAATTCCAAGTCACTTCTTATTACTTGGTTTAAATCAACCCACAAATGGCTGATTAAAATCCTTAATAAGATATACTTAATCTTTAAAGAAAGTGAATTGGCCTTTTGATATTGCCCATTTGAATTTGTATATTAATATGGGGTCCATATGAACTTTCCAACCTATAAGTGCTATGGTCTCATGCTCCTTTGATTGTCAAATTTTGTGGTGCCAAAACCTCTATCTGTGTGTCTTGTGCTTGTATGTTGATATATATATGATTCAAGATGACATCACAATGGTTCAAGACATGTACGATGATCTGCTTCAAGAAATGCAAGGTTATGTACTTTGTCCTCTTCCGTATGCATCAATGTTTAGATCTACATCGATAAGAAGAGTGTTTGTTCAAGACTCAAGTGCAACTCAAGTTGAAGTTTAAATTCAAGTTGTAGAAGATCTCAAGATCAAGCTACATCAAGTAGAGATCTCAAGCTTCAAAGGTTAACCATCATCTGAAAGAATGAAGTTCAATGTTCATACTTCATATTCAAGGTATGATAGACCTTAGTTTGACCTTAGGGTAGGTCATTTTGTATACATAATTCAAGATGAATCTTTTTACATGAATTTGTTCTGTTCTAAGACTAGTCCTGGACCTTGTTCGACTAGTCCTAGACCTAGTTCGACTAGTCCAAGAAATTCCACGACCAGTCCTAAGTTGTTGAAGAGTTTTGAAATTTTTTTGTTATTCTACGACCAGTCCTAGAGACTGTTTAACCGGTCGTAGGGGTGTCACGACTCGTCCTTCGACCAGTCCTAGATCTACGACTCAAACTCCAGTAACCAATTCTGGTTACCTACGACCAGTCCTGGGTCAGCTATGACCAGTCGTAGAACGGATTTTTCAGATCGCGCTTAAAATTTCAAAATGCCGTTAGTGCTACGACCAGTCGAAGGGTTCCTAAGACCAGTCGTAGTCGCGATCTTTGCATCTATAAATTGAACATGAATTTCAAAGTATTTCATCAATTAATTTGAGAAAATTTAAGCCTCCACTCTGAGATAAGTTAATGTTCATTTTAAGCTACTCTGTTCATATTTAATATTCTTTTTGTTAGCTTTTCTTATTTGATTTTATTCCTATATTCCAATCTTATTTGAAAAAAGGAATTGCTGTATTCCTTCTTCTTGGAATCAAATAGAGCTACGCCCAATTTGGTTTAATTTAAAATCAAGTAGAACCTAGAACCATTTCTTAAGTGTGTATTAGACATTAAACGTTGATTCGAACTTCTACTCTGATGGTTCTACCGGGCTGCTACAAAAGAAGAAATCCAGGTATTTTACATTTATTGTAAATTCATTATTTTGGTTTTGTTTGAGATTCGCCAGAAAAATCTCATTGTGTTGGTTATCTGAGGAGAACCAGAAAACTCATAAAGTGTGGGTTTTTGGATTGTGTAAGCCCAAGTTAAAAAGACACAATTGTGAAGGTTTTAGGTGAACCTGTGAAACCTATTTTAATAGTGAATGCTAATATCCCATGTGTGAGGATATTAGAGTGGAGTAGCAAGCTGTGTGGCTGTTGTTTAACAGTTGGTGAACACACAGGCGAACCACTATATATCGGTGTGTTTTGTGATTTGAATGTTCTTTTAATTTTTATACCTTTAATCATTCAGATTTGTGGAATGTATATGTGGATGTGAATGTTGTAATATTTACATCTCAAGCAAAGTGGGAATGTTGTAATAGTTTAGAATTTATTTCTTGCTATTTCCTTTATTTCCTTTCTGTTTGAGTTTTGGTATTCAATTTGTTCTAGTAAGGTTGTCCTGCCATAAACCCTTGGTTTTTATGGTGCAAAGGTTGTCCTTAGAACAACGTTAGTATCAAGCTCTTTTAAGATTGCTTTACATTTCAGTTATTTAATTTATTTAAAGTATTGTTCTTTATTTATTTGTTTATAAGGCTATCGTACTTCAATTTTGCATTTAAAGTTTAATTTGGCACTGTCCTATTCACCCCCCCTCTAGGACATATAGCTTGGCCTTTTCACAACCACTCATGGATTGCTTATTATGGTTCATTTATTTTTTTATACAAAAGGCATATTCAGATAGTTTCATAAAAATGCTACTACATGAATAAATGGTCCAAGTCCAAATATGAACCCACCTATTTAAGGAGGCTTTAGACAACAATGATTTGGATAAAATTGTTATCTATAGATTTCACTTAATGGGATTTCAGTCCTTCAATAGTTATGAAATAATTAGTGGTAATTTATCTACAGTAGTAAATGCATACCCCAATCCTTATTATTTAAAACATGGGGCCTCAAAATGTCACCAAAAAATGAATCTTAATTACTGATTATTTATGTTTTGGTTGTCCATATCATATCCATCAATTTGATAAGCTAATTTTCTGGGTCATTAAAAAAAAAAGAGATCTCACAATCACAACAGTACAGATTTATGCATATTCCAGTTACATATTTATTAGAGGAACACGATAAACCTACACTGTCATTATTCCCTTAAATAGGTGGTGCCTATTAAAAAAGGCTTCTTTTTGTTCGATCTTCAATATGTCCCTTATTATTGATTTCTATCTCAATATATGGTACACCATTATATTTGAGGTTTATCAAATCTACAATGTCTAATATAGGTGACTTTTAAAAGAGGCTTCCTATTAAAGAGACTTCCTTTTAAATAGGCTTCCCATTAAAGAGGCTACTCGTTAAAGAGACTACCCATTAAAGAAGGCTACCCATTAAATAGGCTACCCATTAAAAATGCTACCCATTAAATAGGCTACCTATTAAATATGAGCTTTATCAAATCTCCAATGTCTGATTTTACTAATCCTTAGGATTAACCATTTTCTATAGAAAGTAAATCTAGATATCGTATATTTGATATTACGATTATTATTATTATCATTATTTAATTCCCATACCTTATGAAGAAAATAAATAATAATAATAATAAACAAAAATGATCGATGTATAATTAAAATAAAATATATAATTTAATAAAAGGGCCACTAAGCTTTCGTGATGAAAATAATAAATCGGAGGTCCGCCGTTTAGTTTGCTCTAATACCACTGAAAGTCTGTGCGGAAGAGTGAGCCCTCAAGATCTGACGGTCTACACGATATGATACCTCCACAATGCTGAAGATGAATGGTTCAGATCTAGCAGTCCACCTAACCACTACTGGAGTAGATGGGTCTAATCACCCCTCTGATTCTACGGTATAGATGGCCTTGGATTACGATCTATGGCTTAGATCGTCCCAAGGACAAGCTAAAAGGACAAATTTTAATATACCACTTTCTTCTTTTTACTTTCATTATTCCTCAATATGTTTTCACAAGAGAGCCTCATCTTATTCGTAGGAAAGGATGGGGAGTTTGGATGAGACCAGAAATCATCCGGTCTTATCCCAATCTCCTCATTTAAATCCTCATTTAAACTTGAATTTGAAATCTATCTTCTAACGGAAGAGGCCTAACCTCATGGGACCCACCCACTAGTGATTGCCCACCAGTAGGTCCCACTGGTCTATGTTTAACATGCCTACAGCCTAAGGCCTCTCTAATTCAAGTTATCCACCCAAACCCAACCTTAAAGTTTTTATATTTGACCCGACCTAACCCCACCCATATACATGTAATTATTCCCAACTCGAAATTCAACCCAATTTTGTTCAGTCCTTGTGTTGGTGTTTTCGACCTGAACACAACCAGCGGGCCTTCACAACGTGACCTAATGCAACCCAAACTCAAGTTAGGTCAATCAGGTTCGGAACCCAAGTTACAACCCTACAATGAGAGCCATTGTTTAAAAAAAGTTATATGATACACTTGCTTGATATGCGTGCACTTAAAACTTGTACACGCGACATGCATTAACTCAAACAAAATCGAATACATTATGCAGCCCACTGTCACCGAGTCAAAATACCAATATTAGATTCTTAAAGCAATCCTAAGGTTTTGATTGATGGACACTTATATGTGGGAATTGGAATATTGGATTTTTTTATTATTATATCTAATCGTCCAATAAATGTCCACATATTTGATATCCAAATGATCAAATAAACTTAATTTGTGGGTCATGACACTTAGGTAATATAGCTTGGACTATTTAATTTTACTAATTGTATGCCACTTGTGCAATTATTTAAGTAATTACTAAATGGTTCCCCATTATTGGTTAGGCTTTGCCAAAGTATTAAACTTTTTTTTTTTCTTATTTTAAATCCAGAGTTTTTCCTACTATATGCCTCACTTTTAACTCATCGTCCTTTCTGTGTGTACCAAACTTTACTTTCCCAAACTATTACCCTGCTGTACGAATGCATTTTTAATAGACGAAAATGCCCCTTGCTTATAATTTATATTCCTTTCACTTGCTTACACCCAAAAAAATGTTAGAACTCATGTATGAAAATATCCCTTCTTTTCACCCATTTTCTTCCTTAAATCTCCATTAAATCTCCATATACTATCATTGTACATTCGCCATCTTCCATCTTACTTAGGGTTACGTTCATTCCCTCAAACTGAATGCATCGATAAACGTGGAATCTAGAAGTCTTTTCTCCGTAAATCATGTTTCACTTCAACTCACTCTTCTTCTTCTTCTTCAACACGAATTTCATTGATAGGTGGCTGTGGGAGGTAAGGATGTTTAAAATCTGAAGAATTTACCGAGATCTCAGGCAATTCCACTTAGAATTCCACCTAGAAATTCATGAAGCTGACCGAGAAGTCAGCGAAATACTTGCTCAAATTCACCGGAACTCGAGCAACCTCATGAATTTCTCAGTCAAATTGCCCGAGTTCTATATCAATTTAATGAATTTCTCATTCAATTTCATTGAATTATCGGTCAATTTCACCAGCTTCTCGGTCAATTTCACTAAGTTATCGATCATTTTCATGAAGTTCTCGGTCAATTTCACTCAGTTCGCGGTCAATTTCGTGAATTCCTCGCTAAATTTCAATGAGTTGTCGCTCAATTTCGATAAGTTCCTGGTCAATTTCATGAAGTTCTTGGTCATATTCGTGAAGTTCTCGGTCAAATTCATAAAGTTCTCGGTCAATTTTATCTAGTTCTAGGTCGATTTCGTGAAGTTATCAGTCAATTTTATCCAGTTCTCAGTCAATTTCATGCACTTCTCAGTCAATTTCACATAGTTATCAGTCAATTTCAAGAAGTTCACGGCCAATTTCACGAAGTTTAGCAGTCAATTTCACTTAGTCCTCAGTCAATTTAATGAATTTCTCAGTCAAATTTATGAAGTTCTCGGTCAATATTACTCAGTTCTTGGTCATTTTCATGAAGTTCTTGGTCAATTTCCATTAGTACTCGGTCAATTTAGTGAATTTCCTGGTCAATTTCATCGACTTCTCAGTCAAATTCAACGGCTTAGAACTCAATTTTACTCAGTTCTCGGTCATTTTCATTATATTGTTGGTCAATTTCATTACGTTCTTGGTCAATTTCATTAAGTTCTCGGTCAATTTGGTGGTCACTGAAATGCCCTGATAAGTCGGCCATATTGTTCAAGAACTTCATGAACTCCC
This sequence comes from Magnolia officinalis, assembly GCA_021015155.1. Classification (NCBI taxonomy): domain Eukaryota; kingdom Viridiplantae; phylum Streptophyta; class Magnoliopsida; order Magnoliales; family Magnoliaceae; genus Magnolia; species Magnolia officinalis. The sequence goes on along the minus strand of JAJHSJ010000014.1, from coordinate 45,253,303 downwards.
CGCAATTGATTGATTGAGAACTTAGAAAATTTGACCGATAAGTCAGTCATATTTCAGTTAGTACATTGGTGAATTTTCTACTACTCGATCAATTTCACCTTATACATGTGATATTAAACGAGTTCTATCTTATGATTTGCTCCTATTCTGCAATGATTGTTGCAAATGTGTCATTGTGTTGTTTTCAGAAAATGGCTTTGAGAATCATCGTATGCTCTTATGGTGGGGAGTTACTAAGTGAAAACAATCGATACACTTACAATGGTGGAAAGTCAAAAAGTATTGTTGTGGCCGTCGAGACTACATATGAGGATCTTCTATCTAAAATGTATAGGATTGTGAAGAGTACGCTAAATGATTGTGATATTAGGTTGAAAGTATTGTACCCTTGCTCAAACTAATCAATCCCTCCCACTAAAATTGAAGACAACAAAGATGTGAGAGTGTTCTTAGCAGCACAGTCGGAGCATACGGATAAATACATCCCTTTAATCATCGAGACAGTGCAGCGCGTTAATGAGATAATACATGAAGACCCTGTGGCCTATAGTGGTGTTGAACATGATGCCCCAGCAATTGGAAGTTTGAGTGAGGAACATTGCATGAAATATGAATATGTGGCATCATCTTTACAAGTTCCTCTAAGTAAGCTGGACAGGTGACCTTAACCTCGAGCCGCTTCAAACATCAAACTTCATGACTAGTTAAGTGAGCTGGGCAGGTAACCTTAACCTTAGAAGTGAATATAAGATATCACCTTTATCTACAAGAGTAGATTTTCCTTCATCATCCAATGTCAAATATGTACGGGGAACCGACATTCTACTGTCCGAGTAGGCTTGAACATCAGTGTAACATCCCGAATTTTTGTCAACCTGGAATTAGACGTCCTTAGGCAATGGGTCGCTCCTAACTCCTTATTAACTTGTCAGAACTCAATCCCACAGTCTACAAATCCCTTTTCAAACCATTTTCTTCAACATCTCACCTTTCACTACCTTATCCTTCAAAAGTAACTAAGTGCTAAACTAGATTAATTACGAAATCCGCTTGATCTACTTTAAATACGATATGCAAGACTCAAAACTTGTAGAATCATTGACGCTAGGTTACCCTAAAATCTAGGATCAACTCATTACCCGACTGCTCTCGGGAGCATCATGAAACTCCGTATCAGATCTGGACCGTACATCGAAAGTCCGATTAATATGAAGTTATAGAATTAGGACCACCTTGCTGGGCTTGACAACCATCTCGGAAATCAAATCCAGATAGTGTCCCAGTGCTATTTGCTTGAGCCCGAAGCGAGGAGTGTGAGAAAACCTGGTTTTCTTTAGAAATTACATTCAATTTAAGTAATCTGAGACTTGATGTTTATGGGCCAAATACAAGCAATCAGACCGTCGGAATCTGACCCAAATACACCCTCGGATCAGGAAATATTTCCCATACATGTCTGTGTATTTGTAATCCTGGTCGAGTCTCAGTGACCATTGAACTGAAACTAGTCTGCCACGTGCGATTTGGAAACCCGATTGGAATGAAAACTTAACTCGACCTAGATCCATAGTCAGTGAGCTTAAGATCGACCTTTGGCTCAAGGGGGGGCTCCAGAAGTGCTCCGTTGGATCGGAATGGACCCACTTTGGATATAACCTAAGTATACCACCCAGGGTCTATTTTGGTTATGTTTTAGCCTATATAAGGACCTTAAACCCTCACTCTCTCATCCCATACGAATTTGAGAAAAACCTAGGAGAGAGAAGAGAGAAAAGAGAGAGAAAGTGTGAGAGAGGTGGGAGATTCTTCCTACCGTTCTACCCTGTTGATTTACAGGCTTAACCATCGCTTTCTAATAGCTTTTTCGGCAATTACGACTTCATTTCTAGGTAAGAAGACCCTAACTCTAACCTGTTTTAGGGTTTGAATTGATTCAAGTAGCGAAATAGCTAACATATCCCGTGCTATAGGTTGATATACTGCCGTAGACGAAGACTTAGAGATTCTATCGACTCCGTTATGCTTCTACGGCGTAAGGTACAGACTTTAAACATATAGGTTATGGTTTTCAACGCTTTCAATGTCAGATAATGATAGATTCATGATCTGGATGCTATTGTACATGTACAAAGTGTTGTCTGTTTTGTTTTTCAGATATACGTTAACTATGTTGAATATACTGTATTCCTAGTATTTGTAGAAAATACCGTACACGTATGAAATACGGATTTGTGCTTGCCATGATTAATTGTTGTCTATGTATGCTAGATACATGTGTATCAACTTCTGGGTGAACGGATTAGCCTAATACATGTTTGATCAACATACGTTGAGTATGTTATATTGTGTAGCCTAAGTGTTTGTTGAAATGCCTGAATGAATATGGATTCATGATTTGTGCCTACCATGTGTATTGAATACAAGATTATGATTGAAGTGTACTAGACAACCCCTTAGCAAAAGGATTTGCCCTAAATCACGCCACGGCCAATGCACGTTATGTATGTTAAAGTGTGTAGTCTAAGTGTTTGTGAAAATGACCGAACGAATATGGAACTTGGATTCATGCTTGCTATGACTATCCGTCGTGGGGGCACGCGTGTTATAAATGGGGCAACTCCCTAGTGAAAGGATTTGGCCTAATACCTATGTGATCAACATATGTCATGTATGTTGATGTCTGTGGTCTAAAGTGTTTGTTGAAATGTCTGAATGAGTAGTAGTTAGTAAATTGTAATGTATAAGGGTGTTGAGATATGATTCATTACTGCTTTAACTATGTGATTGAATGTGATTGGGGCTATTGAACAGTCCAGGCAATCGGTAACAGGATTGAATTCGTGGCTGATATTCATTCGCCATGTGAGATGTGTTCGACGAACCCGAGTCGTACTTCGGTTGGCGATAGTGGTTGGCCACACGAAGGGCTTATGCACTTCATGTCGCCCAACTTGTCGTGCGCTCGAGCTAGCCGAGCTCGTCAAGCAACCCGGTCTTTCTAATGTATGTTTACCATGTTTGGATGCCCTGCTTGAACCTAAGGTACCAAACTTACCAGTGCAACCCCGTTAACCTTGGTACCTCGATCCGATAAGACTCATGAGCCGGGCATGGTGGTATGGGATACCGTGTTCGAGCTGTCGGCCTACGCTGGGGCGATGTGCCTCCCCGTAGTGACCAGTGAGCAACCCAGACTTGTGAGCCGAATACGGTGGTATGGGACACTGTATTCGAGCTGTCGGCCTGCACTGCTTTGATGGGTGATGGGGGAGTGGTGTAACGATTCCGTGTAACAGCCTTGATAACCCTAACCGTACCGGGTGTAGTAACCTCGAGCATACTCTGAATCTGCGGAGAGGCGACGAGCCTTCCCGTAGTAAACAGAGTATAAACTAGGCCTGTATTGATAAGGTGATGAGGGAGCAGTGCAATGAGTGCGTGTAACAGCCCTGACAGCCCTTTACAGTGACCTAGAACCGCATCATCGTATGTGTAACACACTGAAAATCGGGGGTCGAGCATAAACTCGACTCTCGAGTTCCAGAACATCACTTATGCAACAAAATGAATGATGATTGAATGTTGACTGTATTCGTGCATTGAACATGAGTGAGATTAAGCCAAAACAACATATCATACTCCAGAGACAATTAAATTTGCAAGCGGAAGACTGTGATAGATAGATAAAATATATAACTTATGATGAGTCTCCAGAGTGTGATAACATTACCAGGTTAAATAAATACAAGTGCAGTTCTAAAATGTACCAAATGTGAGGAAGTGTAATGCCTCCTATCCCATGTACCATAGCCCCGTCAATACAATATCAGGTCTTCATTGACCTGCCAGAGAGATACAGATAGGAGAATTCCTCCTATCATCATAGAAGTAGTCCGGCTCTGCTTCACAAGCATCGCCACCACCTGAAACTCAACAAATTAGGTTGGTGTTGCAAACACCGTCCCATAACGTGGGAGTGAGTGATCAACTCAGTGGAACAGTAAAGCATAGGTTAACATGTTATCAATTCAATCAAGCAGTAATGATAAAGCAGTACAAATCAAACATTTCTAACTACTCTTGTTAAGTGCGAAAATGAAATGACATGATGCTGTATGCCCTTGCCAAACCACCCTCAAGCGACATCATCTTACGTTCGCGAATGCTTACTCCCTCAGTGCGCCACATCTACAAAGCACATGCGGTGCGATGATGCTCATGATTACCAAGTTTTTATTAGTCCATTTCAAACAGCAGTATTGGGAAACTAAGGTACCTCCCTTGTATCATTCCCAAACATGATCCATTCTAGGGTCGTCAATCCTAGTTAATCTCATATGACATTATGGTTTGAGAGGCTTAGCGAAGGCATCACAAAGGGCTCGTCAACCGTCAGCACGGATACAGATCTCACCGTATGCGGCTAAATTGCTGACCGTCAGCTCGAGTACAGGTCTCACCGTACTCGGCTCAATCACTAGCCGTCAGCTCGAGTACAGGTCTCACCATACTCGGCTCCACTCATACTCTAGTTGCTGTGAAAGACTCGTCGCCAATCACAGACCCTTGGAGTATACTCGAAGATACTACGGAGGACTCGTCGCCCGTCAGCACGAGCACAGGTCTCACCGTACTCGGCTCTCGCCGTAAGTATCGACAGCTCGAATACAGTGTCCCATACCACCGTATTCGGCTCACGAGTTTGGTTGCACAATGGTCACTACGGGGAGGCACATGGCCCCAGCGTAGGCCGACAGCTCGACCACGGTGTCCCATACCACCATGCCCGGCTCATGCGTCTTAGCGGATCGAGGTACCATGGTTAAAAGGGGGTTTCACTGGTAAGTTTGGTACCCTAGGTTCAAGCAGTAGCGTCCAAACATGGTGAACATGCATAAGGCAGATCGGGTTACTTGACGAGCTCGACTAGCACGATCGCCCATTGAGCTGCACGACATGAAGTGCATAAACAACTTCGTGTGGCCTAGCCACTGCCGACAGGCAACGCACGACTCGAGTTCGTCGAACACATCCCACGTGGCAAATGAATCTCAGCCACGAGTTCAATCCCGTTACCGATTGCCTGGACTATAATCATAGCCCCAAACACAATCAATTACAGATAGATAAAGCAGTAATGGATCAGGATTCAAATCATACAATCAGTCTGGTATTATCCGTTTAGGGCTGCCAGGGCTGTTGCACGCACTCGTTGCTCCGCTCCCCCATCACCCATGACGGATCATACAACGTAAATATAAATTTAAACATATGCATTACATAGTTAAAATCATAATGCAGTTGAGCATGTTATGAATCACAACACAAGCATGAGTTTGTACATGTTCAATTCCTAATCACACAACTATCAAAGGAGATCATACACATAGTTAAAAGAGGTTGAGAATCATATCCCAACACCCTTATACTTTACAATTTGCTAACTACTACTCATTCAGACATTTCAAGAAACACTTAAACAAACATACATCAACATACACGACATATGTCGATCACATAGGCATTAGGCCAAATCCTGTCACTAGGGAGTTGCCCCAATCATAACACGCGTACACCCACGACAGATAGTCATGGCAAGCAGGAATCCAAGTTCCATATTCATTCAGTCATTTCCACAAACACTTGGGCCACACATTTTTGCATATATAGTGTATATTGGCCGTGGCGTGACTTAGGGCAAATCCTTTCGTCAAAGGGGGTATCGCCAATACATCAATCATGAATCCATGACAATTAGTCATGGCGAGCACGAATGAGAATTCTATACTCATTCAGCCATTTCCACAAACACTTAGAATACACTATTACAACATACATGGTGTATGTTAGTAAAACATGTATTAGGGTTATCCTTTAGCCAAACGAGTATTTTATCCATGTATACCATAATCATACTACAAATAATCATGACAATTACATTTCCAAAACTTACACATATACGGTATTTCTAGAATACACAATTTCAACATACGTAGCATTTACAAGTGAACATGTATTACGGCGATTCCTTTCGCCAAACTAGTATTTTATCCATATATAGTATAATCATACATTAAATAAACATGTCAAACATTTCTCCAAAAAAAATACGTATACGGTATTTCTACGTATACCTAGAGTATGTGAAATTCCATATTCTACAACGTTAATCGAAACAGGAAACGGAAAGCACTTTGTACATGTGCAATTGCATGCAGATCATGAATCTATCATTATCTGACATTGAAAGCGTTGAAAATCCTAACCTATACACCTAAAGTCCGCACCTTTTGTCGTAGAATCGTAACGGAGTTGATAGGTTTGCTAAGCTTCCGTATTCGGCAGTTTGGCAACCTAGAGAACGAAATAAGTTAGCTATTTCACAACCTACAACAGTCTAAATCTCAAAATAGATTAGGGTTAGGGTTTCTTACCTAGAAACGACACTGGAAACGCCGGAAAAGCGTCAAGAAAGGGATGGTGCAGCCCGTGTGGTGGCAGGGAACGACGGCAGGGAGATTCTCCCACTTCTCCCTCACTTCCTCTCGCTTTTCCCTCTCTCAAAACCCAAATTCGTATGGCTGCCATGAGAGAGGGTTCAAGGTCCTTATATAGTCTCAAAACTCACCGAAATAGACTCCTGTTCAAGGGTTACTGCTAATATAGGTATTTCGTCACTTTTCCAGCTCAAAAGAGAGGTTCTGGTGGCCCTCCTTGAGCCAAACGTCAAACTTAAGCTCACCACACATGGATCTATGTGGGATTACATTTTTGACTCGATCGGATTCCCAGATCACACGTGGCGGACCAGTTTCAGTTCAACGGTCAGTGGGCCACGATCCGAAATTCCAAGCACATGTAAATGTTCCTGAAATTTTTCCTGATCCGAGGGTAAAATTTGGTCTGATTCTGACGGTCAGGTTGCTTAATACTGATGCGCAAGCGAATGGTGCCAGATCACTATTCCAGATATTTTATTTTCAAAAGGAATAGTGTTTTTCACACACCCTCGCTCCGGATCGAAACGAATGGCCGTGGGACATCGGCTGGATCTGATTTTTGAGATGATTGTCAAGCCCAGTGAGGCGGTCCTAGTTCCTTAGCTTCGTATTATTCGGACTCCCGATGTGCGATCTAGACCTAATACGAAGTTTCGTTTCATTCCCGAGAGCAGACGGGAAATGAGTTTGGTTCTAAACTTTAGGGTAACCTAGAGTCACTAATTTTGCAAGTTTTGGGTCTTGCAGATCGTATTTAAAGCGATCCCAACGGATTTCATGGCTAATCGAGTTTTGCACTTAGTTAACTTTGTTAAATTTCTAAAGGATTTAATCCTAATTGTTTTCTGGTTGAGATGGTACTTAGGCCTTTGTAGTTTGTATATAAAGTGATCCAAGTTTTACTACTTCGCTAGTTTAAGTTAGTGTCTAGGGCGAAAGTGCTTTGAAAAATTGAAAGCATAAGGTAGTGAAGGGTGGGATTTGTGAAGAAAATGGTTTAAAGAGCAATTTTAGACCGTGGAATTGAGTTTTGACAAGTTGATAAGGTCTTAGGATCAACCCATTGCCCTAGGACGTCTAATCCCAGGTTGGCAAAAATCCGGGATGTTACAGTATGAGAGTATCTAGGACTGACGACCCTAGAATGGATCATTGTTTGAGAATGATATAAGGGAGGTACCTTAGTTTTCCAATATTGCTGTATGAAAAGGACTAATAACAACTTGGTAATCATGCTCATCATCGCACTGCATGTGCCTGGAAGATGTGGAGCACTGAGGGATGAACGTATGCCGCGGACGTAAGATGGTGTCGCATGAGGGAGTATATTGGTGAGGGCATGCATTATGACTGCATTTTCATACTTGCATTAACAAGAGTACTTAGAATGGTTGATTGTACTACTTTATCATTACTGCTTGACTGTTTTAATAACATGTTAACCTATGCATTACTGTTCCACCGAGTTGATCACTCACTCCCACGTTACGGGACGGTGTTCCGGACACACCAACCAGACCTTGTTGTAGCTGTAGGTGATGGCGATGTTTATGAGGCGGAGCCGGACTTTTGTGATGACGAGGATGCTTTCTCGTATATGCTGTTTTCTGGCGGCTTCATGTAAGCCGTGTCTTGATCGACGGGGTTACAGGGATGTCGACTAGATGACCTTACACAATTTGGTATATTTTGATATTATACTTGTAATTCATTAACCTGGTAATGTTATCACACTCTAGAGACTCACCACAGTTTATATATTTTATATTTCATATATCTATCACAGTCTTCCGCTTGCAATTTAACTGTCTCTGGAGTATGATATGCTGTTTTGGTATAATCCCATTCATGTTTCAATGCTCTCATCATGATCATCATCATCTATGTTGCATAAGTGATGCGTTGGAACTCGGGCGCTGAGCTTTGCTCGACCCCCAATTTTCAGGGCGTTGCAATCAGACTTCATCACCAGTCAAGTTAATTTACTTTTTGAGGATGCTGCATTCACCAATGCAGACCTGTCACAATATTCATATTCATTGGATGAGTCAATTAATATAATCATTGGCCAGACGTTTAAGGACAAGAGTCGGTGTTAGTATGTTTTAAGCCAATTTGCATTCGCAACAACTTCCAATAAAGGTCTTGTACTCATCACCCAAGAAATTCACCGTGGTGTGTTTTGAAAATAAATGTGAATGGAGGGTTCATACATCTAGGTTGAATGATATGGGGATATTCAAGATAAGGACTTACATGTCCATACATACATGTGGCATGTCATGGATGAAGAGTGATCATCGACAAGCAAGCAGTAAGTTAACCAGTGAATTGGTTGTTAGTTGCATTGAGCAACGCCCAGGATTAAGGCCGAGGGACATTATCTTAGCTATGCAAGAGTCATATAATATTCTTATTAGTTATAAGAAGGCATGGTGCGCTAAGAAGATCACAATCAATCGCGTAATGGGGTCTTATGAAGACTCTTACAATGATCCTAATGTACTTGCATGAGTTGAGGAGGGCGAACCCGGGGACGGTGACTGTCGTGCTTATTAATCCACATACGAGTAGGTTTGAGAGATGTTCTGTTGCGCTCGGACAGTGCGCTATAAGTTTTCAAATATCTCTGCGAAGGGTCCTGACTATTGACGGCACACATCTAAAAGGTAAGTACAAGGGTGTTCTGTTCGTTGCTACAACCTTGGATGGCGACAATCATATTTTTCCAGTCACTTATGGTATCGGAGAATCAGAGAACAACAACAGTTGGAATTGGTTCCTTACTCGCCTCAGCTGTACGTTAGGGGATCTTCTTGTTCTTGTAATCATATCAAACTGACATAAAGGTCTAATGAAAGAAGTTTCTAAGTCTTCAAAAATGCAATCCATGGCTACTACACCTATCATATATTCTGAAACTTGGTGGACACGTTTAAAGACATGTTGTTAGAAATCTATTATTGACGAGCTGCAAAGACTTGCAGGAAGGTTGAGTTCGAAAAGTTAATGCACGATATCGAACTTGTCAATCCTTAGTACATGCATGGTTGAGAGAAATAGGGTATGAAAGGTGGGCATCTTCACACTTTCTAGGAAAAAGATTCAACTTGGTCACTACAAACATATTTGAGTGCGTTAATTCTCTATTCAAAGAAGCACAAGAATACCCCGTGACTATATTGATAGAGACGGTCAGATTTAAAATTCAAGAAATGTTCTATAAGAGAAGAGAATTTGCATCATCATTTGTAGGATCGTTGACATCGTGGGCTAAGAAACAATTAAGGGATCTCATACCGAAGGCGTAAGATGTTCGCTGTCATGCAATTTCTCGCGATGAATACTATGTTGTGGGAGATTACAATGATACAGTTAAGCTTAGTGAGCTTTCCTGTACATGTCGCGAGTTTGACGTAAAAGGGTTCCCTTGTTTTCATGTTCTTTTAGCATGTATGAACTATAATCTTCCTCATTATTTATATTGCTCCCTGTTGTACACGATGAGAAATTACCAGATCACGTATGATGATTCTGTGTACCTAGCACGTGACAAGAGCTAATGGAAAATATCACCCGAATTTCAGGAGTATTGTCTGAGAATTAAGCCCCCATGGCAGAGGAGGTTAGCTGGAAGACCGAAAAAGACAAGAATTATTTCCCGTGGAGAGGAACGAAAAATAATAAAGAGCGGAAGATGCAAACAAATGGGGCATAATCGTTGGAGGTGCAAGTTTCCAATACATGTGGAATAATGTAATTTGTAATGTGACAGTGAATGATATAAATCGAAGACATTTGTTACATTTTTGAAATTGCGGATTTACTACTACGATTTAGACTTTGAAAGAATAGTAATAATCATGAAAAGGGATACTAACCCTGAATATGATCGAAATGAATATGGTCAGTTCACTCAGTTATCGGTCAGCTCACATACAATATATACGCCTCTTCCATATCCATCACAACTCCCATTTGGCTTATTATATGATTGGCATAAGTTCACAATTAATCAGCATGAGTTATCGATAAAGTGCAAACATCCATTTCGAGCAGTATCAATTTAATTACCAAAATAGTAAAGTGATTAGTTAACATCAACAAAAGAGTCTATTACACCGTTATCGGTCAATTTCACTCAGTTATCGGTGAATTTCAATGTGGCATCGGTCAAATTTTCCAACTTCTCGATCAATTTTCATAACTTCTCGATCTATTTCAGTCACTTCGCAGTCAATTTCAGTCACTTCACAGCCAATTTCACTCACTTTGTAGTTAATTTCACTCACTTCGTGACCAATTTCACTCACTTCGTGGTCAATTTCCCTCACTTCGTGACCAATTTCACTCACTTCACGGCCAATTTCACTCACTTCGTGGCCAATTTCAGTCACTTCGCGGTCATTTTCCCTCACTTCGAGACCAATTTCACTCACTTCGCGGTCAATTTCACTCACTTCGTGGCTAATTTCATTCACTTTGCGATCAATTTCACTCACTTCACGGTCAATTTCACTCACTTCACAGGCAATTTCACTCACTTTACGGCCAATTTTACTCACTTCGCGATCAATTTCACTCAGGTATTGATCAATTTCACTCACTTCGAGGCCAATGTCACTCACTTCGTGGTCAAGAGAGCATCCATGACCAATCATCATAAAACACAAGGCACTCATGCAATTTAGGCAATCTAAAAATATTTTCATTATAGCCAAAAAGACCTTCAATACACGGGTCGCCACATCACTTGCAAACAGTTAAGGAAATTGCTAGTTGATTACACAAGAGAAGACTACAGCCTAACTAATACATGCCTTAACTATTACATGTCAGAAAAATGGAAATAAGTCTAACTACTTCAAGCAAACATACGAGTAACTAATATTAATACTAAACTATTGGTCCCCAGAATCAGGCGAAGGAGGGGGTGCTCCTTCCTTTTGAATGTAACACATCATCGCCTTTATAGTGCAGTATAGCTTTTTGTTCAACTTCTCCTGATTCTTCCAATTCTCTTCCAGTCTGTCCATTTTAGCGTTGAGTGTGTCCAGGCTCTCATGTACACTTTGAGCGGCAAGTGGCCCCTCGCAGGCCCCTTCGGCCTCTTCTTCACCACCATCCCCATCATTTTCATTTTCATTTTCTTCCTCCCATTTGCTCTCCTCTTCTTCTTCTTCATCCTCTTGATCCCCAAATTCTCTTATTCAGGCCTGTTGTTGCTTGGGGCCCACCCCTGTTGAGGGTCAAATATTGCATATTAGACCCCAGTTATTACTTGGTTTTATGCACATGATAATGCTTAATGTTCTATTTTAATTATGTTTGTGTTGCAAGGTGAATTCAAGAGCTTGGATTGAAAAGGATGCTAAAAGCATGGATTTAACGCTCAAAAATCACCAAAGTCAGTGGACAAATCGACCATTAATAGTTAGGGGCCACTTGATCTCCGGATATGCTTCAATTTTGGACTCAACCCCTTAAGATCAGGTGGGAAACCGAATGAACGGAGTGGATTTCCATGAATCATTAAGGTGGGCCACACTTCACATGGCCAGGGTACATAGCGGGAGTACATTCGCTGTGTACCGAGCCAACAAGATCGGTCAAACGCCGTTTGACCCGCAATTTCAAAGGAAATTCAAATCTCAGTGATCCCGCTGCGAAAAAGAAACAGGGAACTGCGACGATTTACGAAGGGCCAACAAGATCGATTCGGATGGTGATCAGAACCGTCCATTTGAAGCAGAGTGGACCACCGACCAAAACCCGACAGAGTCTCGTCGGAAACAGACCAGACGTGGTCCCCCACCGTCCGCTGCAACAAAACTATCGCGGAGGATCTGATTTGATGGGCCACCACGAACTCGAAACGATAACCTCTTCCTTTGGGTCATAAATTCATGAGGAATCTAATGGAAGGCTCGGATTTAGCAAAAACTCCAGATTGTAGGCCCCACTGGTGTTGCCGCAACCTGCATTACGCAGGGAGTGTGTATCCGAGAAACCGGATGATCCGATGATCAAACCCGGGATCAAGAAACTGATCCGGGTCGTCCAAATGCGGGAGAAAGAGATTTCGACCACATCCACATGGTCGGATTGCTTGAATGGAACGGTCTTTCACCCCGAACTCGGATCAATTGCAAGATGTCTCCACAGTTTTGCAGCGCAAGAACAAGAACTTGCGTAAACCGATCTGGTGAATGAGTTCGCTGGAAGACTTTGGAGAGATACGCAGCACCCTATAAATAGGGTGCTGTCCAACGACAGTAAGAGGAGGAAAAGGAGGGAACAAAAGCAAGAGGAGGAAAAGGAGGAGAACGGAAGCAGAGAGCAAGCGTGGAAAGGCCATCTTCAAGAGTTTTTCTTTTCCCTTTCCTTAATTGTTTTTTTTAATGATATTCTTAAAGAGATTTTAGTTCAATCATGTCTATGGTTGGCTAAACCTCTTAGCTAGGGCTAAGTGGTGAAGCTTGTAGCGTGATGGGATGTTTTCTATTTCTTTTGTTCATGTTTATATTGAGCTCTCTTTGATTCTAGTTTGATTATAAGGAATACTTTCAGTTTTTAATGGTTTGTTGTGACTTAAATTACAATGGATCTGTAATAGTTTTGAGTATGTTCTTTTCATTATTGAGATTGTGGTTTTACGAAATCCTGCTGTTCACCATCGTCCCCTGGGCATGGTTGGATGATGGAATCCTCCCTAACCCCCACAATTCTATCAGATTGGTTGTGGATTGGTAAATTCTGTTGTTTGCTTTGTCTCACGGGCATGGTTTTGTGATGGAATCAATTCTAGTTCTCAAACCTCTCATCCATTGAGAACTAGGTCAAAGGAAGTTCTGATTTGATTTTACCAAGATATCTTCCAATTGGATAGGATGAGACTCCGATTCCAATCATGTGACTTGAATCAAGCATAGATCTCCCTGATCTTTACAAGTGGATCCTTAGAAACCCTAGTTTCCCCACCTTTGAAGTTTTTAAGTTTTTCATTAAATCTCTCACAATTACTCTCTATACATCCAGATTTAGGTTTTCATCTTCTTCTAGTTCTAGTTCTAGTTACTTTCAGAAGACACACAAGTTCAGTCCCTGTGGATTCGATCTCGGTCTTACCGAGATTATTACTACATCGCGACCTTACACTTGGGGTTGCGAACAACCCCCATGCGATTCAAGGTATAATCGCTCCACAGCCTAACCGGCTTGGGATTTCCATCCGATCCCCCGAACCCGTTCCGGCGGGCTAGCTCACAAATCAAACTGCCAAAAGGGAGGCCTAAGTGTAAGTGTTATGATCTCATGCTCTTTTGGTTGTCAAATTTTGTGTGCCAAAACATCTATCTGTGTTCTGTACTTGTATGATCATTTATTGGAATTCAAGACACCTCAAGAAGCTACATGTTGAAGCCTCAAGAAGCTACATGTTGACACCTCAAGAAGCTACATGTTGAAGCCTCAAGAAGCTACATGTTGAAGCCTCAAGAAGCTACATGTTGAAGCCTCAAGAAGCTACAATGTTGAAGTTCAAATCTAAAGAAACAACGCATGAAGTAGTTCTATGTTGATGAAGATCTCAAGCATGATATGGTTCAAGATCTCAAGCATGATATGGTTCAAGATCTCAAGCCTGATATGATTCAAATTATCTACATTCGTTGAATGGTTGAAGTTCAATGTCCATACGACATGGTTCAGGTTTGAATGACCTTAGGTTGACCCTTTAAGTAGGTCACTTTGGGTACATTAATCAAATATTTAAATTACATAAGGTTGGTCTATTCTACGACCAGTCCTAGCTCTTGTTCGACCAGTCCTAGCATTGGTTCGACTAGTCCAAGAAATTCCTCGACCAGTCCTAAGTAGTTGAAGATTTTTCGGATTTTTTGGTATGCCCACGACCTGTCGTGGAGGTCCTTCGACCGGTCGTAGGAGTGGCTTCGACTCGTCCTCGACCAGTCGTGGAGCTACGACTTAAAGTCCAGCAACGAAATCTCTGGTCTTACGACCAGTCGTAGGAATCTACGACCAGTCGTAGGTGACCCACGACCAGTCGTAGGGTACTCACGACCAGTCGTAGAACGGCTTTTAAAGATCGCGCTTATTTTTTCAAAAATCTGTTAGAGCTACGACCAGTCGTAGGTTTCTAAGACCAGTCGTAGGAGCGATTTCTGCTTCTATAAATTGAACACGAAATTCAGAGTTTTCATAACTTCAACTTCATACGATTCAAGAATTTTCAAGTGATCACTCTGAGATAAGTTTGTGTTTATTTTAAGCTAGATTGTGCTTATTTAATATTCCTTTTTGCTAGCTTATTCAATTTGATTTTGTTTCTATATTCCAATCTTATTTGAAAAGAGGAATTATCTTATTCCTTCTTCTTGGAATCAAAATCAAATTTAGCTACGCCCAACGAGTTAAATCTAAAATCAATTAGAACTTAGAACCTTATGAATGTGAGTATTGGAAATTGAACTTTGACATTCAAATCATCTACTCCGATTGGTTCTACCGGGCTGCTACGAAAAAGGAGAAATCCAGGTATTTTACAATTCTGTAAAATTCATTTACTTTTGGTTTTGTTTGAGGTTAAGCCAGAAAAATCTCATTGTACTGGTTTTGTTTGAGGTTGAACCAGAAAAATCTCATTGTATTGGTTGTCTGAGGAAAACCAGAAAACTCAGAAAAGAGGGGTTTTTGAATTGTGTAAGCCCAAGTGAAAAAGACACAATTGTAAAGGTTTTTGGTGAACCTGTGAAAACCTATTTGTTAGTGAATGCTAATATCCCCTGTGTGAGGATATTAGGAGTGGAGTAGCTTTTTATGTGGCTGTTGGAAAACAGTTGGTGTACACACAAGCGAACCACTATAACTCTTTGACTTGTGGTTTGAATACTTGCTTAATTGTCATATCTTTTATCATTCGATTGTGTGGAATGTACAAGTGGATGTGAATGTTGTAACTATTTACATTTCAAGCAAGTGTGGGGATTGTTGTAATAATTTAGATCTTACTTCTGCATTTAAATTCAATTCCTTGATATTTCATTTACTTATATTAATATTGAGTCCTTGATCCAAAAGAGGTTCTAGAAATAAGGTTGTCCTACCATAAGCCCTTGTTGATTATGGTGTAAGGTTGTCCTTAGAACTGAATTTGCATCAATCTCTCGATATCTATTTATCAAGGTGATTTAAATTTAGCTTTGTGAATTGATTCATGTTGTAAGGCTATTGGTTTATTTTATTTCCGCTGATTTTATTTTAATTTGGCATAGTCCTATTCACCCCCCCTCTAGGACATATAGCTTGGCCTTTTCACTAAGGTTTCATGGGTTACTCTTGCGACCTTCACAATCTGTAAAAGTATCACGTTGGGGATGCACACATCTTCTCCACAGCCCACTTGGTAGAGGAATTCTACCATATAGCGGGTGCATTCTATGCGATTTTTCGTTCTCGGGTATATGTTGTAGGTGCAGATGCGGTGGAGTAATGATACTCTGGGATCATGGACGATGCATAAATGCTATTGTCCCGCCTCCATTGGATCGTGTGGCCGCACAAGAGGAGAGCACGCTCCTCTCGACCTTGCCGTGTTTTCAAATTTCTTTCATCGATTAGTACCTTCGCTAGCTCCATTTCAAGTGTCCATGAAATGGCCTCCACTCCAACGTGGATGACATGGCTGCCATAACTGATGTCGAACCCCAAGGGTTTGTATTTGGGGTTCCTGATTCGGGCGTAGAATGCCCTTGCTTGCCTTGCATCAGCCCGAAGGCTTCCTTAAAAAATGGGGTTCCATCCGTTATTCATAAGTCAATTGAGTAGATCGTACTCACCGAACAAGTGGTCATCCACAGTGACCTCGAAGATGACCTCGTGCTTTCTGAAGCTTCCTAATTCTACTCTTGGCCGAGTGGCTTGTGGCATATGCCCTCCATGCGTGTCATTCCTTCTCTTGGATCGGCATTCGCGGCTCGGTACCATTGTGGGTCGGCATTCCTCGTGGATCGACATTCGTGGCTTAGCATTCCTCATGCTTCGTCTCACTTGGCTTGGCCCCGACTCATTGGGAGCCGGCCTTTTCTTCCTCATGAGGGAGAGAATCATGGGAATGGAGAAGATTGAGGAAATGATTGCAAGGAATGCCATCCTCCTTGCCCAAGTTGGGTTTCTTAGTGGTTTGGGTAAGGAAAAATAGATTGGCAAGGAAAAGGAACAGAGATTGCGTGATTTGAAGAGGGAGGAATGGAATTTCGTGAGAGGGGATGGAGTGAGTTTGGGTAGAGAAGGAGTGGAGAGAAATGGTGTGGATTTGAGAAGGGCTTTGGGGCTTGAAGGAGATGGGTTTTAGAGATTTGAGGGGAATGGAGGGTTTAGGGATTTGGGGGAGAGGGAGTGTAGATTGAAGGAGTGAAATGGGGGGTGTAGGGTTTAAGAGGCAAGGAGTGAGTCTCGGGTGGGCACAACCCCTGGGCGGTGGCAACCCTGCTTGTTGTCCGTTCTAGCATGGCCACGCCCCTTGGGCGACGACAACCCTGCTTGCTCTTTGTTCCGGCTTGGCCACACCCCTAGGGGACAACAACCCCACTATACATCTGCTCCAGCGTGGGCACGCCCCCTGGGCGGCTGTAATGCACTCTATTGGCTCATTAACCCCCTCATTTATGCATTTTCGGCCTATTTTGGCCGTCCCATGCCCAAGATGGACCGTGAATAACCGATTAGATACGGCGGTAACCCATTTGGGCGTCGAGGTAAAGTTAGGTTTTTCCTATTCCATTCTTCCCCCTCTTTCCAATTCAGACTCCCTTTTGTCCGTTCCATGGTTGAGGTGGACCAGACAAAGACCCGATCAGAAGCGAAGATGATCCGGATCATCAGAACTTTACACGGACGTATCTCATAAACCAAAACGTGTTGTTGAACGTACCACATATGATTCTAGGGTAGTACGAGCTACTTTAGTGACCCAACATGCTACGCCAGGTTGTGCACACTGAATTCGTGAGCTGACTGAAATTAGCTGCTTTTTTAGTGAAATTGACCGTGAACTTAGTGAGATTGGTCGCTAATTGAGTGACTGATCGGAGACGGCGGTGGCCCATTTAGGCATCGAGGTACCAGATTGTGGCGAAGTTAGGTTTTTCTTATTCCATTCTTCCCACTCTTTCCAATTCGGACTCCCTTTTGTTAGTTCCATGGTTGAGGTGGACCGAAAAAAGGCCCAATTGTAAGCGGAGATGATCCGGACAGTTAGAACTTTAAACGAACATATCTTGCAAACCAAAATGAGTTGTGGGACGTACCAGATATGGTTTTAGGACAGGACGAGGTACTTTAGTGACCCAACATGCAATTCCAGGTTGTACACATCGAATTCGTGAGCTAACTGAAATCGGTTGCTTCCTGAGTGAAATTGGCCGCGAAGTGAGTGAAATTGGCCTCTTAGTGAGTGAAATTGACCGCAAAGTAAGTGAAATTCACCGCAAAGTGAGTGAAATTAAACAGTACTTGATTGAAATTAGCCACGAAGTGAGTGAAATTGATCGCGAATGAGTGATATTGAACACGAAGTGAGTGATATTGACCACGAAGTGGTGAAATTGACTGATATCTAAGTGAAATTGGCCGTGAAGTGAATGAAATTGTCTGTGAAGTGAGTGAAATTGACCGCAAAGTGAGTGAAATTGACCGTGAAATGAGTAAAATTGGCCGCGAAGTGATTGAAATTGACCGCGAAGTGAGTGAAATTCACTGCGAAGTGAGTGAAATTCATCGCGGACTGAGTGAAATTGATTGCAGAGTGAGTGAAATTGACTGCGAAGTGAGTGAAATTAAATGATACTTGAGGGAAATTAGCCTTGAAGTGAGTGAAATTATCTACGGAGTGAAATTGACCGCGAAGGGAGTGAAATTGACCGCGAAGGGAGTGAAATTGAACGAGAAGTGAGTGAAATTAAATGATACCTGGGTGAAATTGGCCACGAAGTGAGTGAAATTGGACGCGAAGTGAGTAAAATTGTCCGCGAAGTGAGTGAAATTGTCCGCGAAGTGAGTGAAAATGACCGTGAAGTGAGTGAAATTGACTGTGAAGTGAGTGAAATTGATCGCGAAGTGACTAAAATTATCCGTGAAGTGAGTAAAATTGATCGCGAAGTGAGTGAAATTGACCAATACCTGAGTGAAATTGGCCAGGAAGTGAGTGAAATTGACCGGGAAGTGAATGAGAACATAGTGAAATTGACTGAGGAAGTCGGATAAATCAAACCAATTCACCAAAAAATCACCATTCACAATGAAATCACTATTCACAATTAAATTAATTAACAATTCACAAACAAGTCTTCATTCACCCTAAATTTTATACAAGACATCATTCACAATAAGATACAACATTTCACAAAATTTCCCCATTCCTCTCATGCCTAAGACAAATATCATATATCGTGGACACTCAAACAATCATAGGCTATTGAATTCTTAAAAATAGGAGTAAAGTTTTGCAAGTATGTTCCGAACAAAATTCGACCGTTGCACAAAATGTCAATATATTTCATTATAAATATGCCGCAATCATATCCATTTGTCTGCTTCAGTAGGGAAATCTCTTCTCTAACGGTCCAATCTTTCCCATCCAGCGCAGATGTATCTCCTTTGGCATGGAATATAATAGGCAATCCTTCCTTCATCAGCTTGATCTCTTCCTTGTATCGATTGAGTGCCTTTGAATATAAACTATCGAGAAGAACAATCTCTCGTTTTTAAGGGTGGATGACCATAAAGAACCGATGACTGTTGTTGTGGTTCACGGGTAGGAATGCTGGTTCATTATTGACAAAATAAGATATCATTAAAGAAATGATAGAAATGGGTACACTCAGTGTTGATAAGTTGCAACAACAGCATTACCCATTCATATTGCCACATGGCCTTGGCCTCTTCTCGATGTTTAACAATTCCAGTCACACCGACCTTATCGACTTGTAATGCTTTCCGTTCTAAGTCGTTGCCTAGGTCCCGATTCATTCTTAATGTCGGCATATTCATCTGGAGACATGGCTATTACAAACAAAATAAAAAATTCGAACAAATCTCATATAAACATAAAACAGAGTAACCATAATCCAATGTAAACATTTACCAAAAAATATGTGGGGCAGAACTTACAATCCTAAGTAGATAATGTTGAAAGTGAATCATGCCTTCTCTTCAGGAATTCAATGTATATGTCAATATCCTAATCAATAAAATTTAATGATTAAGCTCACAACCAATATAAGAGCTAAATACACATCCATATATGCATGTGAATTACTTACCTCGCTATCAGCCCATGCATCTTTTGCCTATATGGATTTGAACCAAATACATGTCGTCGTCTCTTTGTTTGAGTTTTATTGGGTTTCTCAGAATTGGTGACGATGCTTGGAGTTGTTTGAATGACAAAGATGGATAAGAATGGAGAAACCTTATAGAAAGACGGCTTTAAGACCCTCTTAGTTCTCCTCTGATAAACAAGAGTAGACATCAATGATTTCTCACATACATTACTGTCTGTCGCATTATAGGGTTAAATCTCCACCTCTCTGTTCCCCTGTTCATTTTCTTCCAAATCCTCTGATTCCCTATTTGTCTTCAACTCCTCATCCTTCTTTAACTCTTTCTTCTCCTCCCAAAATTGCCCCTTCTCTATTAGAAACTCATCCATCTGCTTCTTCAACTCCACCTTTCCCTCATCTAACTCTTCCTTTGCATGTGTAACTTCTTCCTTCTCCTTCTTCAATTCCTCATTCTTCTTTTTCAATTCTTCCTTCTCATTCAAAAACATTTCCCTTTACATCTTGAAAAGTGCTCTCTCAATAAACTCTTCCCTCTCTAACCTCAAGGCTTCCTTTTCTTTTAGCATGAGTTCCCTCTCCTTGAGTGCTAGTTCTCTTCTTCTCCATCAATTCTTCCCTCTCTTTCAGTGCGAGTACCCTCTCATTGATATGCTTTTCCTTCTGACTCAACTCTTCCCTATCTTTCTCCAACAATTCCCTCTCCTTCTTCACTCTTCCCTATCCTCCCTCAGCCCTTTTGCCAAATCATATCCCTCTCCCTCTCCTTCATCACCCTGTTTGTCATCATTCTCTTTCATAGCTTCATCCTCCTCATCGTTAATGCCCTACAAAATGAAGCAATGTATATATCAAAGATGTAATATATCAAACTAAATGTAAAATTTCAATATAAAAAAAGACTTTTATGACATCTTACATGAAATCTATCATGGACCAAACGAATGGCCTCCGTCTCTAGTTCTTCACTGGTGGGTTCCAAGGTAAGGATTAATTTAGTCTACAAAAAATATCTTTCATGTTCATGTACAGTACAAAACATATATATTACAATAAGTGACCATCTAGCTTAATATAAATTGGCTTACATCTTCACTCTCAAATATTTAATGAATTTTCTTGTACCTCCAACCCTTCTAGTCTCGATATTGTATGAAGCATGAAATTTGGGAGGGAACATATGAAATGACACATTCTCTAAGGGTCGGTACTCTCTCTACGACCCATATCTGTTACAGTGAAATAACAAGATGGGCTTAAAAAACTATAGTTTAGTATAAACTCTAAATTCAAATAAAAGAGAAGGAATTTTACTTGTAGAGGAAAGATGCAGCCGTTGACATTGTAGCGAAACCCATGTGATGCTATCGTGGCACTTTTGACCCATTTAACCATTGTCTGAAAGGCCAAATTACCCCAAGGATAGCTATTGAAGTCTTCCAACAAGTCCACTAGGTCAATATACTCCGTGTTGCACATAATTTTCGTGTCAGTTCCCTTAACAAACCACTCTACGCATAATATTAGGGTTACCTTCACGACATCTTCATGCTTATTACTCTCAACTAATTTATTAAACACCTCTTGTACATGTTTCTTTAAGATAAAATATTCTTTGAAGTACCTCTCTTATTGACTTCTTAGTATGATGAAATTTTGGGTATATAGAGGTCTCTAGTCTTCAGCTCTGTTATAAGGGTGAAGTCCATCTCCGTAAATTTCAAACATGTTCCCCGTATCTCGAATACAAGATCACCTTTGTATCTCACAAAAAGTAGGTGAAAAAAAGCTCTTATAAACCTAAATGATGGAATGTGTAGTAAAAAAGAGAATGGGGATTGCTTAAAAATATTTAATTTACTCTTGTTCTTCTGTAAACCACTCTTCACAGTATCAAACCGCCACGTTAGTGAACATCTGTAGGACAAGTTTGAGACTCTAACATCAAATCCCTTACGCGAAGGCTTGTCAACTAGAAGGATGAATTGGAAAATATATCAACAATAAAGTTGAATATTTAATGAAGCATAGTGTGAAAGTTGACTTGTTGTGGTGAAAAATCATAAAGTATAGTGTCAGTTTCCCGAGTCGGCGGTCAATTTTAGCGAATTCCAAGTCAAAATGCTTGACTTACAAGTGAATTTCAACAAGTTTGTGGCCTGTTTCACTCAGTTCTCAGTCAATTTCCTGAGTTATATGTTGCATATTTGCTCGAGAACATCATGAAATTGACCGTGGACTGAGTGAAATTGGCCGCGAACTGAGTGAAACTGATCGAGAAGTAAGTGAAATTAACCGATAACTAAGTGAAATTGACTAAGAACATGCTTAATTTGATTGAGAAGTTGTGAAAATTAATCGAGAAATGAGTGAAATTAACCGATAACTTGCAGAAATTGACTGAGAACTTGCGAAAATTGACTGGTCAATTTCACTCAATTCTCTGATGAGGTTAAAATATTGCATATTGGGGTTAATTATTGCATATTTGACCCCATCTTTTACTTAGTTTTATGAACATGATAATTCTTAATGTTCTATTTTAATCATGTTTATGTTACAAGGTGAATTCAAGAGCTTGGATTGAAAAAGATGTTAAAAGCACGAATTTAACACTCAAGAATCATCAAAGCTAAGATTGGATCTAATGAAATCAAGAATGAAGAATGCACACATTGAAGATCCAAGAAAATCAAGTCAAGAATGAAGAAAATCGGAGTTTTGAAGTAAAATCACATAATCCTCAACCAGTCCTGGCCTCTGCTCAACCAGTCCAGGCTATGCACAACCAGTCCTGGACACCTCTTGATCAGTCGAAGCTCGACCGGTCGAGGTTCCTCGACTCGAACTTTAGCAAGTAAAACAACCAAAATTTCGTCCTGCTCGACCAGTCGAGCGTTACGCAATTTTTAAGTGGACTGCGTAAATTTGAGACGATTTTCAGAAATTTCCACTTAGTGCGAAAGTGTAAGACCTAAAACTATAAATAGGGGTCCCTAGGGCACTCCTAGGCATCATCTAGGGTTTGAGGAGTGGAGAAAAAGTGTGGAGAAGCCGTCACCAAGAGTTTTTCTTTCTTTTTCTTAGTAGTTTTTATGCTTTTATTAAGATATTCTAATTCAATCATGTCTATGGTTGGCTAGCTAAGAGGTGAAGCTTGTAGCATGATGAGATGTTTCTATTGCTTTGATTCATGTTTATATTGAACTCTCTTTAATTCTAGTTTGATTATAAGGACTACTTTTAGTTTTTTAATGGTTTGTTGTGACTCAAATTACAATGGATCTGTGATAGCTTTGAACATGTTCTTTTCATGTATTGCGATTGTGAATTTAGGAAATCCTATTGTTCACCATCGTCCCTTGGGCATGGTTGGATGATAGAATCCTCCCTAACTTTCACAAATATCTCAGATTGGTTTTGGGATTCGTAAATCCTGTTGTTTGCCTTGTCTCCTGGGCATGGTTTTGTGACGGAATCACTTCCAGTTCTCACACCTCTCATCCATTGAGAACTAGGTCAAAGGAAGTTCAGATTTGATTTTACTAAGATATCTTCCAATTGGATAAGATGAGACTCGGATTCCAGTTGTGTCCTTGAATCAAGCATAGATCTCCCTGATCTCTACAAGTGGATCCTTGGAAACCCTAGTTTCCTACCTTTGAAATTACATGTTTTAGTTAAATAATTCACAATTACTCTCTCAACCAATTTAGATTTAGATAAGCATCTTGTTCTAGTTCTAGTTCTAGTTATTTTCAGAAGACGTACAAGTTCAGTCCCTATGGATTCGACCTCGGTCTCACCGAGATTATTACTACATCACAACTCTACACTTGGGGTTGTGAACATTCTCAGCCACTTTCACTCATTTCTCAGTCAATTTCATGAAGTTGTTGGTTAATTTCCATAAGTTCTCGGTCAACACGATATCAATTTCAAGCAATTATCGGTCAATTTGACTTTCCAACTATAAGGATGAATTGAAAAATATATCAACAATAAAGTTCAATATCTAATGAAGCATAGTGTGAAAGTTGACTTGTTGTGGTGAAAAATCATAAAGTGTAATGTAGGTTTCTCGAGTCAGCGGTCAATTTTGAAAAATTCATAGCCAAAATGCCCAACTTATAGGTGAATTTCAATAAGTTTGTGGCCTGTTTCACTCAGTTCTCGGTCAATTTCCCGAGTTATATGTTGCATATTTGCCCAGAACATCATGAAATTGATCGCGAACTGAGTGAAATTGACCGTGAATTGAGTGAGATTGACCATGAACCGACTGAAATTGACTGCAAACTGAGTGAAATTAAAAGCGAACTTGGTGAAATTGACCGCGAGCATCATGAAATTGACCGACGACTAAGTTTAATTGACCGAGGACTAAGTGAAATTGATCAAAGACTAAGTGAAATTGACCGATAACTGCTTGAAATTGACATCTTGAACTGAGTTAAATTGTAACACCTCGGTTCTCGAAACCCGAGTACACTACTAGTTTTCCAAAAACCCGATTGTTAACCTTTAACTGTGACTCAAATTTCACGTACATTTTTTCTTTATCAGAGTTAGTAAACTAGCGGGATATAAACAATCAAGTATAAGAGAGAGTCCAAATATACACAACCAAGATTTCAAGTGGTTACCCGAAAACTTATACAACACAGTGTCTCAAGTCTTAATATACATGAAAGTATAAACTAAACATGAAGGAAATCTGAAATGGAGAGCTGCAAGATCATCTAGGTTCTCATACTCTTCGTAAGCACCCGCATACGCATCATCTGCATTTCCTGCACACTGGATACGGTTTGATAGTGTCAATGGCTATCCTAGTGAGGTATAATCTCCAATATTTATCGTATCATCAAGATAATTAAGCATAGTTATCAGAGACAATGTATAACAAATATTACACAATAATTATCATGGAAATTAGATAAGGTTCATCAGATATGCATTCATTAAATAAATTACACAAGATAATCTTATTTAAATGCATGGATGCATGCACATGCTCACAAACTTGGGGATGCACATCCAGCTGGTAAAAAGTCGCCCAAAGAGAATTAGCTACCTGGAAAAGTATTCAAAGGTACGCCTAAGGAGATCTAGTCACCTAGAAAAGACTATGCAATGAGAACACCCAAGGTGAACTAGTCTCCCAGAAAAGTACACATAGGTACGCCCTAAGGAGGATTAAACACCCAAAAAAGTCCATGCAAAAGGACAACTCATAATGGTAAGAATGCACATGATATTAACATAGTGGTACAGCCCATAGTGACCAAAGAAACTCCGTGTCTTACATCGACCACCCGGTAAAGTTTGTATGCCATGAAAATGCATGATTAGCCAAACCATTATTATTCCAATTTCAAACAACGATTTTATGGAAGCTCAAAGGTCACTATGGGGGGTTTATCACCTAGCATAGGCTGACTGCTCAGGCATAGTGTCCCATTCCACCATCCTTGGATCATGAGACTAACAAATAGGATGTTTAAAAGTAACCTACTCAACTAGTGGCCAATTATAATTCTACAAGTTGAACTCACCATCACAAGGTTATATGAAGGTAGTTTATTAAAGCCACATGGGCAAATATTCCATCAAGCCGCATAGGGCAAACGGTCATCCTAAGGATGTGATAAAAAGGAAATATCTCAAAAGCCACTTAGGCAACAAATGATCGAAAAGATGGCAAGTCCACCAGATAATTTCATTTAATCCATTACGCGAATGGCCACTAATTCGAGGACCTTTAAATACACCATAAAGTAATCAAAAGTGGTAAAACAAGTCACGTGCGATATCAAAAGTACTTGCACATATAAAGTGTTCAATTTAAACCAGAATAGGAATATTATATATCATACTTGAATTCTAAATCTAGCCATCAATCATTTATGAAGAATTATACAAATGGAACTAACAATTATCATCATCTTCAATTAATATTAAATTAAGCAATTAGTGAAATAAATGAACAAAGATAGCCATCATGATGTAGAAAAAGCTTGAAGGTGATCCTCACCTTTCAAGTTGAATTTATTTGTTTATATTATATCCTAAGAGTGGTGACTAGGAAAAATATATCTCCTACATGTAAATTTAAAAGTTAGACATTGATCAATCTTAATTGAGCTCTAATTAAATCCTACTTGAGCTATTAATATAGGATTTGAGAGTGACGCACCTCACTTAAGTTGGTTTCCAACACAACTCGATTTCTATTTCAAAATCTAAGTAGGCATTTGGGAATCAACATTTCGTACATTTCAATAAGGGTTTAGATCAACTTTTCCTCAACCCAAAACAAGATCAAATTCTAAAAATTTATGAAATCGAAACTTACCAAACTTGATGATCGGCTACTTGACTCAGGCGGTTCACATGATCTTCACTCCCTCTCCTCTTTCCTTTCTTCTTCCTTTCATTCCTTTTTCTTTCTTTTTCTCTCCCTTCTGACCAGATAACATCTGGATATGACCAGATTCACATACAACTTAGGTCGATCTCAGCCTAGCGAGTCAAACCGAAATGACTCGAGTCAGCGAGTCACTGACTCGCTCATCTTCCCACACTCTCTCTGACTTCCTTCCTTCCCTTCTACCCACTCTCTCCATTTCCATCTTTCTCTTTCTTCTTTTCTTTTCCTTTTCTCCCACTTCCAGTAATAGATCTGGGTATATCAGTAACTCAACTTGGCTGAACTAAGCTGACTCAGTGCGGCACTGCCGAGTCGAGTCCTCTCTCTCTCTCACTTTGTATCTTCTTCCTCCTCATCATCTCGGCCAGCAACGTTTGTGCTCAGATCGAACAACTTGCTGAGGTGAGTAGGCATTGATGTAGACTGATTAGTGCAAACAACGGCCACCTCTTTCTCTCCTGTTGTTTCTCCTCGTCCTCCTCCTTTCATGTTCTTCTGCTTCTCTCTCTCTCTCTCTCTCTCTCTCTCTCTCTCTCTCTCTCTGTGACCAGAGAGAACCTAGACTTGGCCCACGACTCGCAGTGACTCGAAAAGAGTCAGCACTTGGTGTGGCAACAGACGGGCGGCGCCAACGCTCTCCTTTCTCACTCTTTTTTCTCGCTTTCCTCTTTTAGAAACTGTTGCCTTAAAAGGGCAGTCTCTTATGGGCTACATTATCCTGTTTCTAAACGTTTCCTTAACTAATCGTTGGATTAGTTACAAGTTAATGTTTTAACTCACAAGCGTTTTAAGAAGATAATCGTGGCCATTGATCATACAGTGAACATTTGACGTTACAGATGGGTTTTAGGCACTATAGGTCACTGAATGAACGTCTCAGATCAGGAGGTGGGGTCTATGTAAGGTGATGGGTTGCTTAAGCTAAGTGAAGAAGATAATCTAGCCGTTAATGGAAAATTTTCAATGGATGGCTAATCTTAAGAACTAATACACAAGGACCGTGTAGATAGGTCCACTGAACCCTGTGGGGTCTGTGTTTTGGACAGATGATCATTATCTCTCAATGGGTCGTGATATTTTCGCTTACGGATGATACTTCACGAACTTATGAGATCTCGTGCGAGATCTGCAAACTAACACTAAGGGGTTTTGAATGCCCTAAAATAAATGATTGAAACTCTCTATTAGAGTTTCTAGAAGTAAAAGAACGGTCGAGATTGCACCAGCAAACTGAATAGAAAGACTCCTTGCGGCTCCTCTCTTTGGGTAAGGAACCCTAATTCGCGGGATTTGAATGGAGGGCTAAGATTTGAGGAATTAGAGAGCAAGGATTGAACAATGAAATCACGTGCAGACTGCTAGCTCATCGGCACAAATGGATTTCCATTTTTGGAAAATCCTTCGACATGCACAGTTTTTTTGTGTTTGAATTTGTGCCTACATGCATGCACAACTTCGTGTGAAACGACCCAGGTTTTGGTTGAGACCACATACTAAACGTGATGGTCGGTTTGGATCATCCAAGATGATCATGATGGTGGGTCACAATGGCCACACACGGACGTTGTCCATTTAAACTGTGCATTGGAGGAAAAAAAAGAGGAAGAATTTCTTCCCATTTCCAGCTTTTGTCGGGTCAAACAGAGTTTGACCTGATTCTCAGTTTGGTGTGTTGCAAGTGCACCACTTCTGGTGCACACACTCAATGGGTGTGGGGCCCATAGTGTTTAGAGAAATCTAACCCGTCTATCTATTTTAACAGATTATTTTAAGGCATTAGACAAAAATGAGGCAAATTCAAAGCTTAGGTGGGCCATAATAATAGATTTACAACCTTTAAGTGGTGATTACATCGATCCATCGGTTAAATTCATTCCAATCTGGACATTGACGGTCAAAAGGGTCCAAAGGACCACTTAACTCAAGTTCAATGTCTAGATATAGATCAGATGGCCTAATACGTATGTGTAATATTAAATATCATTTTTACGATGTTTCTAATATCATTGTTATTATTAAATTTGTTATTATATTTTTAATCATTAGTTATTTATATTTAATCTGGTGGTTCTCTCTTTTGGCCATGTTTTATAGGTTTATCAAAATAAATTACTTATTTACATTTAGATATATATAATAATTATCATTATTATTATTAATATCTAGATTATTTACATGGGTCACACTCCGATCAACGCCAATTATTCATTGGGCTTTAATTTAAAGGATTAAATCATTTTAAATATGTAAGTGGGCCATAATGCATGGGTCTTAACGTTCAGTCATCGATTTATTTAAATTAACGGTTGCATATGAAATTTTTGTTATTCTAATTATTAGAATTAAGTGGTGGGGTTGAGATTTATCAAATGATGGTGAATAACGTAGGTTATTTGTATCTTCACACAAACATACTAATCTAGTTTATAATAGTAACACCCAAGCACGTAAAAGTACGGGGTGTTACATAAATTGACTGAGAATATCGTGAACTTGACCAAGGACTCACTTAAATTGACTATGAACATCGTGAAATTGACTGCGAACTTAGTGAAGTTGACTGATAACTGAGTGAAATTGATCGATAACTGAGTGAAATTTACCGAGAACTCACTAAAGTTAGTGAAATTGACCGATAATTGAGTGAAATTTACCGCGAACGTAGTGAAATTGACTGATAATTGACTGAAATTAACCGTGAATTGAGTGAAATTGACCGATAAGTGAGTGAAATTGACCGAGAACTCGCTTAAATAGTTGTCAGTCAATTTCCGCAAGTTCTCGGTTAACATGATGTTAATTTCAAGTAGTTATCGGTCAATTTGACTCAGTTCGCAGTCAATTTCACATAGTTCTCGGTCAAGATGTCAATTTCAAGCAGTCATCGGTCAATTGCACTTAGTCCCTGGTCAATTTCACTTTTTTTTTTGGGGTTAGCTTGTTAGTACACACCCATGTCAGTAGACACACTCCATGTTAGCCACCCCCACTAGGGATCGATCCCAAGACCTCAAGTGTTGAAACGAGGTATCTTCACTTAGTCCTTGGTCAATTTCACTAAGTTCTTGATCAATTTCACGATGTTCGTGGTTAATTTAACTTAGTTCGCGGTCAATTTAACTCAATTTGCCGTCAATTTTAGTCAGTCCTCAGTCTATTTCACTCGGTCTTCGTTTAATTTCACTTCGGTCTTTGTTCTTTGATAAAAAAAGCCTCAATGTGGGCCATTTCAGCATTGAATTTGCGTCATTTATCAGCTCATGCCTAAAATGTTTAAATAAGATAGCTGGACTATAGACAGTGAGGATATATCAGATAAAATTTGGTGGGATCCACATAATGAAGTCAAAACTTTGAAATATACCTGTCATTCGTAGCTTCTTTGATGCAGGCACCATTTTTGTCCTATCTTGAGTTGGGAAAACTTAAAAATGACGTATGTGGCAAGTGTATTCTCGACCAAAAGAAGAAAGAAAGAAATTATAAGATTTCAGGAAATAGGTTTTTCGTGGTAGAGTATTCTCGTACCAAGATGAGAAAAGAAAATAAGAATTTGTTGTTAGGGTGGACAATCACAAAGAGGAGAGAAGAAATCAGAAAATGGGGTTTTTACTACTAGGGTTAAATTGTGTGAAGGGGACAAAAGCTTTTAGAAATTGCATTTTTGTTGTTGTAAGGGCATTTTCATCTGTTAAAAATGCATCCGTACAACATGGTAATAGTTTGGGAAAGTAAGGTTTGAGATGCATAGAAAGGACGAAGAGTTAAAAGTGAGGCATACAGTTAGAAAAAACTCTTAAATCCATCTTGTTTGTTTGCAGGTAAGGCCATATT
This sequence comes from Magnolia officinalis, assembly GCA_021015155.1. Lineage (NCBI taxonomy): Eukaryota > Viridiplantae > Streptophyta > Magnoliopsida > Magnoliales > Magnoliaceae > Magnolia > Magnolia officinalis. Next base: position 45,223,178 of record JAJHSJ010000014.1, on the reverse strand, counting down.
CCATCCTTTTGGCAATAGAATAGTATAAGCCTAATAATATAAGTTCTTTTACAAGTGACAGGGCTTAATATAGGATTTTACCCGATTTAAAATTTTACCAGATGACTTATGAGTAGGTCGGATATAGATATTCTCCTTCTCTCAATTGGCTAAGAGATTATTGTAATTTTTAACTAATAATATTTTCAATTAAAATATTAATTAGTAATATATGATATATTGAATAATCATGCATTTGTAAATAACAACTTGCCAATTTAAGGGTCCTTACTCATGCTTTAGTGGTAGAATCTCAAGAGTTTCAACATTGGTCATGGGTTCGAGTACCCATTGTGGTGAAAACCCAACGTGGTGTGAGTGCGTGGGTGTGTGTGGAGTGTGAGTGTGTGTAAAAAAAAAAACACCAATTTAAACTCATTCCTTCTCAAATGGACTCATTCCTTCTCAAATAGTGTAAAAAAGAAGTATTCTACAAATGTTTTGCATATGGGGCCACCACAATACCTCTATGGCATCCGACTAGCCTGTTTATTAGGGTTACCCCACAATGAAAGAGGGATTCTCAAAATGCCAAGTTGATCCTATTGTTAGGAATCAGACGAACATCCGATGTTTTAGCATCTTACCCATGTCTAACCAGTTTTACAACCTTACCTTTATTGGTTTAATATACGTAGAGGAGAATGGTTATCTTCATTTCTTGTTAATCTCCATTAGAAGTGTTGTTCACATATGTTTCAAGGTAGTGTAGACACCTCACACCAACTGACAAGCTTATTAGAATTAGACCAACTCAACCCGAGTTGATAGCAAACCTAAACCCTAACCTTATTTCTAAACCCTAAACTCGACCTAACTCAACCAAATCAACCTAGTCAATCTAGTCTTAAACTCTAAGACCCCAAACCCTAGAGCCTTGAGTCAACTTGATGAGTCGACTGACTGAGTTGACTCAACCAGTCTAATAACCCAGTCGACTCACATTGTCAAGCCTAACCTAAAACCAAGCCTAAATTGAAGTAGCCCAAAACCAAGTACAAAACGGAATTGGAGGTAAAGTAACAACTGGGCAAACTAGGAGGCAAATTATCATGCCCCAAACCCGAAAATTGGATTCATAGGAATCCCGATCGCCGAATCCGGTGTCGACAGCCTCCGTAGTACCCCATTCTCGGTTCCCAGCGCCCATGCTAGGTTCCGATCTTGGGATCCTACAAGGAGGATTTTCAACATGAATTTGTCTCATAAGAAGCATAACCACAAGTATACCCAAATCATAAGAACAACATCATCACCACATATCCACTAATATAATCATTTGAGTACAATACTGAAAAGGAAATACATGCATATAATAAAATATCCAGAAGATCTGTCGCACGCTCTTGCCTCAGCTTGACTGTGTCCTATCGTCACCTGCACGCATCTATCATGCATAAGCTTATAGAAAGTTTAGAGGGTGGTGTAAGTGTGTGCACAAGATAAGTGCCAAGTATTCAACACAATGCCTTAATCATACAATATCGAAATTAATGTCATGAATCATACGATATCAGAGTAAGTAGAAATACTGCAAATCCATAAAAATATCATCAACCTCATCCAGGATATGCAATGAAAAGACATAGCAAGACAATGTCATATACTGAGAAAGTAATGTAAATCGGCTATGTAATGCGGAAACATAATGAACCAGATATCAGATATCGAGGATGCAATATAATATGCAATTCGGAAGAGTTACTAATACCAACAGCCTTATCTAGGTCATAAAAATGCAGAAATATAGTGACTTAAAATGTTAAATGCTGCGGATGTAATGCAATATACGGTGTGAATGAAATGACCAAGCTGGAGTGAAGTCGGGATGATAGTACGTAGTATCGCAGGCTACGGGGTCCATCGCAAAGGACTTTTATCCAAACCAGTCCCATACCTAAATTTGGATAGATAGACTCAATGTGGTAAACTCCTGGTCTTAGGTTAGTCGCGCGCCCAATCGAAATCCTAGCCATGCGAAGGTACACAACAATTAGTTGCGCACCACCAGTCCGAGTGGATAGTGAATGAAATGAATGCATGAGTATGCAACTCCTACTCAATAAGTTCACATATTAGTACGGTTCCTCTTTGGATCATCACCGGGGTCTAGTACACTCTACATGCAAATTGCCGCCCACTGATGAGGGACCATGCAAGTGGAAGAGACCTCACTATCCGCCTGACCAGTAGTCATCCAATATCTACCTAGTACGTCGATAACGGACACATTCATGAGCTGGTCAAACTCGGCCTAGCTATGCCCCCTACCCTCGAGCGGGTAAGGCCACACCCCCTCCCAACCGACCACGACACAATGGGAGACGCGACCTCCTGGTATTCGGCACTCGAGCACTCATGTATCCACTCAATCTCGACGTTGGGGCGTCTCCTGGCCATAGAGGTTTAGGGATTTTCACCTAGGGACATCTATGACGCCCGTATACTAGAACCAAACATTTTCGGTGTCCCATCTGGCCATCCACGATATGCCTGTGGAGGCTATGGCCCTGATATTGCTAGGGCGTACAGTAGTCACAACACATAATGTAAGATGCATGAGTCATACAATCAGTCATGCATCATTCCTGCGCATACAGTGTGCTCATGTGAGATAACCTCCACCTATTAGGGAGTCTCATAACAACCTGCTCAATGACATATGTAATGGTCAACCACATCTCATAATAAACATACAGATGATGCGTATGAGCATGTATCATGATGCTATACTATCACATACTCATAATCGGTATCAATAACCGACATCTACAATCGACCTCGGCAATGTGGACATTTAACCAACATTGCCCCAAGGAATGACCCACATAGAGCCTAACATATAGTGGACCCATGGCCTCACACGGGCCAAATATACAACGCCATGGGCCTCACTCAAGAGCTTAATACACGTCATGAGGGTCCTTTCACATGGGCCTATCATACATCACAATGGGCTCCATCGCCTGGCCCTCAAATGCATCACAATAGGCCTCATCACATAGGCCTCATACATATCACATTGGGCCTTAAACACAGGCTGAATACACCTCACAACGGGCCTCAAATATGGGCTGCATGTACATCACATTGGGCCTCGACAATCAGAATCGGCAATTGGCCACGGCAATCGAAACCGGTAATTAGCCACGATAATCAAATCGGCAATCGGTCATGATAATCGGCCTCGATTGCTAATTGGCAATTGCCCATGATAATTGGAATCGATCGATAATCGACCTCGATCGATAATCAGCCTCGATAATCGGAATCGACAAATCAGCCACGTCAATCGGAATCAGCAATAGGTCACGATAATCGGCCTCGATCGCTAATCGGTCACGACAATCAGAATCGACAATCGGTCACGACAATCAGAATCGATCGATAATCGGCCTCAAGGCGGGGTTCATAGATGGATGGCCGATGATGGTCCATGAAATTCCATGGGGCCCATTCGTTTGGGGTAACCCACTAGAGGACGACGAAAATGGGTCTAACCAGGCATAAAGGAAGGTCACAATGTGGACATTTAACCATCACTGCCCATCAATGTGGACATTTAACCAACATTGCTCCCAAGGAGTGGCCCACATAAAGCCAAACGTATAGTGGGCCCGCGACCTCACACAAGGGCCTAATATACATCGCAATGGGTCTCATACAAGGGCCACATATACACCACATCGGGCCTTGCCAAATGGGCCACAAATACTTTACAACGGGCCACATACCTGGGCTTATATACATCACAATAGGCCACATCTTGTGGGCCAGAAATACATCTCATTGGGCCTTACCAAATGAGTCTCAGATACATCATACCAGGCCTCATAATATAGGTCACAATTACATCACAATAGGCCTCACATCTGGGCCTCAAATATACATCACAATGGGCTACGACCCATGGGCCTCAATATACATCAATTGGGTCGCATCAATGGCTGCACCAATGGGCCTAACATATACCACAATGATCTGCTCAATGGGCCGCACCAATGCACAATAGGTGGGCCCTTGCACGTGCAACAAATGGGCCCCACCAGATGGTCGACGTGGATATAGAATGCATACATCAAGTGGGTCACATGTCCCACGGACAGTGTGGATAAGGCATACATCATGGTGGTCCCCCGTCCCTAGACGGCGTGGATGATATCATATATCAAGGCAGACCACACGTCCATCAAATGGACAGGCAGTGTGAATACAACACATCATGGGCCTAATACATATCACAATGGGCCTTGCCCATAGACCTAAGATTCAAGCAGGTGGGCCCATCATATGGACCTTAAATACGAGGCAGGTGGGCCTTATCACATGGGCCAAAATACAAATAGGTGGGCCCCGCTCATGGGCCAAAAGTACACATGATGGGCCTCATGGATGGGCTGCACCAATGGGCCTCAAATGGGCTTGGACCATGTAAAAAATCATTTCAATAGTTGTAGGTGTAACATGTGTATCACTGTACACTATCATTCTATGGGGCACATGACCACTAATGATGGTTAGCACTGCCAAACATTGCCCATGTAAATCAGTACCATCCAAACATTTCCTATGTAAATCAGCACTGTCCAAACATCATCCAGCTCATCAGCACCGTCCAAATATTGTCCAGCACTGACCAAACATTTGGACAGTGTGGATGAAACAAATACATCACAGTGTGGCCACATGGCAAAATAGGTGGACGGCATGGGGATAACATACAACAAATGGGACCCATGGAACTTGTTGATGTGGTACAACAGCTACATAGCTGGAGTGAGGTACACTAATCAATCTACCCACAGTAGGTGGGTCCCATGTCCCTGGACAGATGGACGGAGTGGATATAGAATAAATACATAAGGTGGGCCACGTTAGATGGCCTGGATGAAACTATATATATATATATATATATATATATATATATATATATATATATATATATATATATATATATATATATATCAGATGGTTTCACACGTGTAGGATCCACAAGAAATGAATGGGCGGTGGGATATAACATATTCCTCATGATTAAACCCACTGTACTTGGGATGTCAACACAACAAGTATATTAGCTGGTGTTACGTACACCAACCAATCCTTTTTCACAAGTGGGTCCCACGTGGGGCCCACCATAACATTTATTTCCACCCAATCTGTTGCTAAGGTCACGTCGACCCGGCTGAAAGAGGAAAACAAATTTCATAAGGATTCGAAACTTCTGTGAAAGATTTCAATAGCGGATGTTTAATCCTCACTGTTCCTTGTATTGTGGACCACCAGAGTGCCATAGATGGCTGATTTTTGGGGTGGCCCACTGCCCTAAGGGGGCCTACCAAATGCACGGTGTTGATGTCAACACACATCACGGTGGGGCCTACGGCTGGGACCGTGGGTCCCTACCTGTCCGTCCGTCAATAGCGCAGCAGGCGCTGCCTGCGCGCCCTTGGCAGCAGCAATGCCCTGCTACATATTATTTTTTTTATTTTAGTTTTTCTGAGGTTTTTCCTCGGTGGGCCCCGTATTACGTGGATCCACTCCACCAATTGGATTCTATGGCTCAAGACCGTCCAAATGAGCCCAATATGCAGCATGTTTTGGTGAGTAGAAACATCAAGGTGGGCCCTAATAGCCTTTAATAGTTAATGTCACTGTTTCCTATGGTATGGCCCGCTTGATTCCCAGATTAGCTTCATTTTTTTAGCTCAATGCCTAAAATGGGCTGGGGAATGGAATGGACAGCGTGGATTGAGTTCATACATCAAGGTGGGGCTTGCATGAGCGGTCCACCCAAGGTTTAGAATCAAACTGATACTTTTGTTTTCTGCTTACTGGACGGTACACCACACCATCAGTCCACGCTTCACAATGTAGCCACGTCTAGCGTCCCTGGACGCTGGATGGTTTGGGTGACTCATATTTAAGGTGGGCCCACCCACAGACGTGCTACCACGGTGGGCCACCAAATGGCTGGATGGTTGGATAAGACATATATCAAGGTGGGGTCCATCCGGGTGGGCCACATGGCCACATCATCACGCACAATACAATGAAAGAGAGAGGGAGAGAGAAAAGAGGAGACACGTGCGATGGAGGGACCCCGATACTATGGGCCCTCCCTTCCATGCATTCAAAGTGAAATCCATACCATCAATCGGTAGGTCTCACTTGGCCCATCATCAAAACATGAAAATCTAAGCCTATAAAGCATCCACATTTGATCTCTTCTTCCTTCTTCCGCCAATGTGATCTAGAGCTCCAAGGGGTGCGATTCAACGGTTGAGATGGGCTTTGGATGGTGGGGATGGGAGATAGGAAGGTGGGCCACACCAAGCTCTCTCTCATGGAGGTTAAGACGTGAGTCGCTTGGGAGAAATGAGAGAGATAAGAGAGATGAGAGAGATGAGAGATGTGATGTAAAGAGAGAGAGGGATGGGTGATGGGGAGAGTTGACTTTAAGGGAGGGGTGGTTAACTTGGGGATGAGTGAGTGATGGGGTGTGATGTGTACTTAATTGATATGATTGATGGGATTGATGTGATAGATTCTCTTGGGATTAGCAATGCGCGGCGTTTTCCTTGAACTGAACGAGGGCCCACATCTCCTGGCTCGAGTATCAAATTAGCACGCGAGACGTGGCATTGGAACCGCGGCGACGATGCAGTCATAAGGGTACAAGTCTTGGGTCGAGCTGACTCTGATATACAAAACATGACTCAAGATTGCGTGTAAATACCGATAACAGATCCGGGTCACCAGACTTCAACCGTGAGGACCGCGGAGGCCTACAGAACGGTACAGGCTTAGATATGGGTCTTACACAAACCCCCCACACGCTTGCGGGAGGCCTCCAGCCAAGATCGGAGGTCCCAAGAGTGGGTGGTGGCACCCAAGTTGCTGTCAGCCATGTGGCACCATCTCATGGCAACAGTTCTCAACGCATGTAGACTCCCCTTTTACAACCCCCGAGTGTGTGAAAATAGGTATTAACTTAGTACCCATCTCCCAACCCACAGTTACCCTTTTACCACCCAATCCAAGCCATGAGATGTTACCATGTGGTAGTCTCAAATCCTAGCCCTCCAATCACCTTTTTCACCCTGAACTTGACTAGAATTACCAGAAAGTCAGGCATGAGAGATATAAATAGCCCGCTCCCCTTCCTATTTCGATCATCCGATCATCCCTTAATCATCTGGTAGCCATTAGAGCATCCATCAACCAATCTCTTCCATCCCTCTACCAAGGAGAGTGAGAGTGAAAGAGAGTCCAATCCTGGTATTGTCTAGCCTAGCTAGAGTCTAAGTCTCCTGAGCTACCTAAGCATAATCCAAGCCACTCGATCATGCCTTTGCGATACTACCGTCCATCCAACCATCCAACTTTAGATCAGCTTCGTCCGTGCACTAGCATTGTGCAACATCCATTCCCTTCTCAATCCCCTGCTCATCTCATCCATCCACATCGCATAACATTATGCATTATAACAACCTGGGCATATGCTCTGTGGCTTACCGATTAAATCAGAACTTGCCCATTAAAAACTCTAGTCAGTACGCATCACATACACATCACCTGAGCACTTTATCAGTACGAATGTATGCTTTGTGGCTTGCTGATTTAATCCAAGCCTGCCCACTAGAAATTCGTACTGACTACACTGGGCATAACATCACATGCATAACATGTCATCATCGTGTAAGAACTAGAACTAATCCTTAAAAGTTAATCCCGTAAAGTAGAGAATGTACGCCTGTACGGGCAGAGCGGGTTCGTAACACCTTCCTTCTCTATAACCGCGGTCCTTACCCTAAATCTTTAGACAGAGATCATGGATAAGGCTGAGGATCTTCGAATTCTCCATCCTAAGTGTTTCCGCAGAATCTAGCCAACTGTGGAATCGACGTAATTGGCTAGTAATGATTCTAATCATATATAATACCCTCCAAACACATACTAACATTAAAACCCTTGACAAAGGCACCCGTGAAAGCCACATGTCAGTCCCATTCCCGAAACCCAACGTCCACAAAATGGTGACTCCACTATAGACTAATTAGTCGCACTAGTTAGACCCAACTTGAAACATGTGATTTCACTAATTTCGAGGATTAACAATTCTTGTGCATATTAGCATCATCATTTAGTATTAATCTACCCCTTAAGCCTAAAAAAGCCAAAAAAACTGAAAAACCAAAAAGAAAAAAATCAAAACCATTGCGCCTCTACAAACCCATTGTTCGCAAACCGAACATCTCTTCCCCAATATTATCCGTACTAGATCTCAGATAATCATGGTTAAACAAGAGGAGGAAGTCCACTTCCCAACTCTTGATATGCAAGACGCTCAATCATTACAAACACAACCTACAAAAGTTGGTAGCCTGAGTCCAAGAACTAGTGCAAGGATTGAAGGTTATGCATGAAATGTTTCTCTAGTTTTTGCAATCTCAAACTGCCATAGCCAGTAATCAACCTAGCCTCATCTTCAACAACATCGAAAATTAGTTCTTCTTTTAGCCTCCAATTCAATTCAACTGCAATTGTCAGGATCCGTGCAGGACTTCAGGACTTCTGATTCCCTCCCAATGAAGGCCTTCAGTCAAAACAACCTTTGACCTCATAGTATTTCTTTCAGTATCCTCCTGCAAACGGGAGTAATTTCCAGTCACATCCCACAATCAGGATTCCCGATCAACATCCTCTCCCTAATGGGATTTCAATCAATTTTAACATCCTCCTGTAGCCAGAATTTCCTTCCAATCACAATCTCCCTTCTCAGTTCTAGTCCAACAAACTCCCCATAATGGTAGTAATCACTAAATCCAACCTCCTCCAAGTAGAAGTCATAAGGGCATCAATGATTCCAATTATTATGAGAGGGGGGCAGTCCAGACTAGGTAAGGGATAAAACCCCTCCCATCCGATTCCTCCAAAATTGAGCAACTGCGAGAGATGGAGAGGAAACTGCAAAAGCAGCGTGGGGTGGATCTCCCATCTACCCAAACTTGATAGGTTCTTTGTAACGCCCTGAAAATCGGGGGTCGAGCATAAACTCAACTCCCGAGTTTCAATGCATCACTTATGCAACATAATGAATGATGATTGAATGTTATCTGTATTAGTGCATTGAACATGAGTGAGATTAAGCCAAAACAACATATCATACTCCAGAGACAAGTGAGATTGCAAGCGGAAGACAGTGATAGATATATAAAATATATAAACTGTGGTGAGTCTCCAGAGTGTGATAATGTTACCAGGTTAATGAATTACAAGTATAATTTCAAAATATACCAAGTTGTGTAAGGTCATCTAGTCGACATCCCTGTAACCCCGTCGATCAAGACACGACTCACGTGAAGCCGCTAGAAAACAACATATACGAGAAAGCATCCTCGTCGTCACAAAAGTCCGGCTCTGCCTGAGGAGTAGCGTCGCCATCTGCAATCAGACAAAGTCTGGTGGGTGTCCGGAACACTGTCCCATAACGTGGGAGTGAGTGATCAACTCAGTGAAACAATAAAGCATAGGTTAACATGTTATCAATTCAATAGCAGTAATGATAAAGCAGTACAATCAAACACTCCTAAATACTCTTATTAATGCATTTCAATAAAACAGTCAGATAACTATGCAAACAGTCTAAATGCATCACCTTCATTACACAGTCCGCATCATGCACAATCTTACGTATGTGCAGCATGATGCATGCCCTCACCAACATAGTTCCTCATGCGACACCATTTTACCTCCGCGGCATGCATTCATCCCTCAGTGCTCCACATCTTCCAGGCACATGCAGTGCAATGATGAGCATGATTACCGAGTTGTTACTAGTCCTTTTCATACAGTAGTATTGGGAAACAAAGGTACCTTCCTTATATCATTCCCAAACAATGATCCATTCTAGGGTCGTCAATCCTAGATAATCTCATACGATAGTGTGGTTCTAGGTCGTTGCAAGGGCTGTCAGGGCTGTTACATGGAATCGTTCACCACTTTCCCATCACCTTATCAATACAGGCCTAGTTTATACTCTGTTTACTACGGGAAGGCTCGTCGCCTCACCGTAGATTCAGAGTATGCTCGAGGTCACTACACCGGGTACGGTCAGGACTGCCAAGGCTGTTACACGGAATCGTTACACCACTCCCCCATCACCCATCAAAGCAGTGTAGGCCGACAGCTCGAATACAGTGTCCCATACCACCGTATTCGGCTCACGAGTCTGGTTGCTCAATGGTCACTACGGGGAGGCTCGTGGCCCCAGCGTAGGCCGACAGCTCAACCACGGTGTTCCATACTACCATGCCTGGCTCATGAGTCTTAGCGGATCGAGGTACCAAGGTTAACGGGGGTTGCCACTGGTAAGTTCGGTACCTTAGGTTCAAGCAGTAGCGTCCAAACATTGGTGAACAAACATTAGACAGATCGGGTTACTTGACGAGCTCGGATAGCTCGAGCACACGATAAGTTGAACGACATGAAGTGCATAAGCACTTCGCGTGGCCAACCACTATTGCCAACTGAAGTACGACTCGGGTTCGTCAAACACATCTCACGTGGCGAATGAATCTCAGCCACGAATTCAATCCCGTAACCGATTGCCTGGACTATACAATAGCCCCAATCACATTCAATTACAGAACAGTTAAAGCAGTAATGGATCAAGATTTCAAATCACACAATCAAATATCTAATATTGTCCGCTTAGGGCTACCAGGGCTGCTGCACGGAATCGTTACACCACTCCCCCATCACCCTTTATGGCTTTTATGGAATACAACTTAAACATGAATTTAAATATATGCATTGCATAGATAAACATACATCATAATCTATGGTTCATGGAGGAAAGCATACATGTAGATAAAGTAGTTGAGAATCAAACCTCAACACCCTTATACATTACAATGGACTAACTACTTACTCATTCAGACATTTCATCAAACACTTTAGACTACATACATCAACATACATGACGTATGTTGATTACATAGGTATTAGGCCAAATCCTTTCACTAGGGAGTTGCCCCATTTATAACACGCGTGCCCCCACGACGGATAGTCATAGCAAAAATGAATCCAAGTTCCATATTCATTCGGTCATTTTCACAAACACTTGGACTACACACTTTAACATACATAACGTGCATTGGCCGTGGCGTAATTTAGGGCAAATCCTTTCGCTAAGGGGGTTGTCTAGTACACTTCAATCATGATCTTGCATTCAATACACATGGCAGGCACAAATCATGAATCCATATTCATTCAGCATTTCAACAAACACTTAGGTTACACAATATAACATACTCAACGTATGTTGATAAAACATGTATTAGGCTAATCCGTTCACCCAGAAGTTGATACACATGTATCTAGCATACATAGACAACAATTAATCATGGCAAGCACAAATCAGTATTTCATACGTATACGGTATTTTCTACAAATACGAGGAATACAGTATATTCAACATAGTTAACGTATATCTGAAAAATGAAACGGACAACACTTTGTACATGTGCAATTGCATGCAGATCATGAATCTATCATTATCTGAAATTGAAAGCGTTGAAAACCATAGCTTATACATCTAAAGTCCGCACCTTACGCCGTAGAAGCGTAATAAACTCGATAGATTCGCTAAGCTTTCGTATACGGTAGTTTGGCAACCTATAAAATGAAATAGATTAGCGATTTCATCATTTGCAATGTTCATAACCCTAGATCAGATTAGGGTTAGGGTTTCTTACCTAGAAATGAAGTTGAAAACGCAGGGAAAGTGATAAGAACGATCTGGTTAGGCACGGATAACAGCAAGGTAGAGTGGCAGGGAGATGCTCCCACAACTCTCAACCTTTCTCTCTTCTCTCTCCTAAGTTTTCTCAAATTCGTATGGGCTGGATATGAGAGAGTTTAAGGTCCTTATATAGGCTAAAAACTTACCAAATTAGACTTCAGGTCAAGGTATACTTAGGTTATAACCAAAGTGAGTCTGTTCATCTCAACGGAGCACTTCTGGCGGCCCCTTTTCTGTATGCGGTCAGATTTAAGCTCACTAACGCTGGATCTAGGTGTACTTAGGTTTTTGTTCCAGTCGGGTTTCCAGATCACAAATGGCGGACCAGTTTCAGTTCAACGGTCAGCGGATCTCGACCAGAGATTTCAAGTACATGTATATGTTTGGGCAAATATCCCTGATCCGAGGGTGTAATCTGGCCTGATTCTGACGGTCAGAATCCTTATAACTGATCCGCAAGCGACACGTTCCAGATACTTAAATTATATTTTATTTTTAATTAATTTCACATTTCTCACACTCCTCACTCTGGGCTCAAGCGAATAGCACTGGGACACTATCTGGATTTGATTTTCGAGATGGTTGTTAATCCCAGTAAGGCAGTCCTAATTCTATAACTTCGCGTTAATCAGACTTTCAATGGGTGGTCCAGATCTGATACAGAGTTTCGTGATGCTATCGAGAGCAGTCGGGTAATGTGATTGATCCTAGATTTTAGGGTAATGTAGCGTCGATGATTCTACAAGTTTTGGGTTCTTGCAGATCATATTTAAAGTGATTCAAACGGATTTCGTGGCTAATCGAGTTTAGCACTAGCTAATTCTCGTCTAATTTCTAAAAGATTTTGGTTTTAAGTGATTTCTGCCTGAGGTGATACTCGGGTCTTTGTACGGATTTCTAAAGTATTGTTCTTCATCACCTAAACTTTAGGATTCCTGCCTAATATGAATGTACTTAAAAGCATTTAAAGAACAAGGTGATGAAAGGTGAAATGGGAGATTTTGAAGAAAACGGTTTGGAAAGGGATTTGAGACTTTTGAATTGAGTGTTTGAGAAGTTAATCAGGTGTTAGGATCGACCCATCGCCTAAGGACGTCTAATTCCAGGTTGGCAAAAATCCGGCATGTTACAATCTACCCCCGTTAAAAATAATTTTATCCCCGAAATTGGCTAAAGGTAATAAGTAAGAATTTTATTGTTTCATTTGCCTAAGACTTATTGATTTCAAGTTCATATGCGCGGTAGGGTGTATATTGTGCATGCTAGTCTAGTACATTTTAGGCACTACCGCCCTTAAAAATTTATTTCTTTATCCCTTACTTATATCCTAATGGTTTTCTACATGGATTTCTTTATCTATTTGAAGTCTTGATGGCGATTCCCATCTGTTGAGAGTAAGATAGCTGTTTTCAATATTTGACCAACACGGAGAGACGGTTATAGTGGGCTTGATCCCGATACATCGATCATCTACCTAGCTAGGGTAGAAAGCTCATCGTATCCCTTCCTAGTCTTGGTGGCTCCTGGTCTTCTGCTCGTTAAGCAGTGAGTCCATTGGTAGTCTCCCAGGATTGTGAATTGGGTTAAGCCGCGAATGCTTCGCAGTTTATATTTCAGTAACTCCGTAGACCGATCACTCTAAAAACTTAGGGAATGCCCATCACTGAAAGGTTCAAATGTCCTATTTCTCAAGTTGCCCTTTAGGTCTTGGTCTAAGAGAGTCCTCGTTATTATCTATGTCCAAGAAAATGGTGAATCAAATCTTACTAGATCATCCTAAAACGGTTTCTCATGGTAGAACAGGTTTCTATTATGTCCGTATTCAACGAGCACAGTTGTAGATATGTTGACCTTGGCTATTGTAATTCGGTTCGTACCTATTGTTAGGCCTATTCTGTAATATGAAATTGTTTAACACTTGAACCCTAATTGCTTTACATTCTAAGGAAGATTCGAATCCTATTTAGTGACCTATCTTTACGTACAGTCTGGATCAATTCCATTCGATCCTGGGCCAGTGGGGTAAGGGTCCACCACGTTTCCGCCCACGCCACTCTGATCAAAAGGATGTATAAACTGACTTAACTAGATTAGGCTCATAATGTTCTACCCCCCTTAAAAATTATTTTCACCCTCAAGGCTCAAGATCTATGTCCTGATCCGTATGTCGGAGCAATGTGTAATTTAGGACCTATCCTTGACATGAAATGGGAAATACATTCGTCTGCCTTTCATCGACGATGTGTACTGTGACATTGATACCTATGATTATAGAAAGGAGCTAAAGATGATGGGTATTGTGGTTGATTTCAGGGGCAGGTGTGAGTTTGAGGCAAGATGCCTAATTCTACCAAGGAGTTTTGTCAAGGTCCAGACTTATCCTATTTAATCATGTCTAGCTTAACAGGCAAACTATCTTTCTATACTCATATGCACAATATGTATGCCGACATGGCATGTGATTTGGGACCTAATTCCTAACTATCTGTTGCCCATTTGGGCAATTCCTTAGGCCTAAAAGACAAAGTCTCTATCGGCTATGTACTCCTAATACTTCTCAAAGAGGAAGTTATAAACTTTTAGTTGTAAGTGGTCGGGCCAACATGGAAGGAAAGTTGTGTAGTGGGTCTGAGCCGGATACACAGACCTTCTGCCTCGTGAAGACAGAAAATGGTCGTATCAGTTCTTAATCCTAGCTGATCCCGACCTTCTGCTTGATCAGAGCATAGAGTTCATTGGTAACTACCAGGATTGAGAATTCAATTCAAACCGCGAATACCTCGCTTCTATATAGTTCTCTGCCCCGTGTTCCCGATTGTAATAAGTCTTTGGAAAGGCAATTCTAAGGGTTGTATGATTTGACCGAACATTAAATTTAAGGGATATATAAGTTTTCTCTAAGCGTGAATAGTTTCTACGTCAAACAAGCTTCTTAAGAGTACTAAAGAAGCCTATAAGTATTAAGGGGAGATTCAACGAAGGAATGGGTTCTCGCTCCAATCTACTTAAGCCAACTAACTAAGTCTATCTTTCAACTGGCTTAGCATAATTAATTAGTCCTTTACTTTCCTTAGCCTAACCAGTAGTCTAGTCTTAATTTAGGAGTAGCGGTAATCCACTGGTTATAATCCAAAGTCTATGCTTATACACTAGATGATTTTATACCCTTTCTAATATAAGAAATTATTTTATCGCTTAGGGTCAAAGTTGTCTGATTGAAATTGAGTTGCCCGAACTTGAATGTAACTACGCTCGAGCACTACACACATGACCACACCAACTAAGGAGGTCCTAGGGTTCACATTATTAATTTGTTGGATTTCCTATACGGTCAGGTCTAGCGAAATCTAGGAGCACCGCTCTAGGTCCAAAACTCTAAGGGCCTATTTGTCAAACAACCGTTTACTCTAAAAGCTTAAGCTGTCAAAATGTGGTGTATCAATGTATATCAAGGGACTTTATAACTTCAACACTATTTGGTCAGTGGTCTTAAGTTATATTAAATGGGACAGTATTACTAATCCCACCTCAGGATTTGGAGTGACATATTTGGTAGGAGGGTGGGAGGGGATTAAAAATTAATTTTATAGGCTTTGAAAATGAGCCTTGTGTTGGAAGGTGTGAGATAGGATTTCCAAATCCCATGATGATGAATTTCCAAGGGTAATTTGAAAGGAAAATCCTAAGGTTTACTTTTAATTGAGTATCTTCCAAACATGGTATTGGAAACCATGGGGTAACCCAATCTAGGGACAATACCCTACACATGCATTTATCGATACTTTTACAATTCTATCCACCATAATCCCACTGAATGCAGTTGGCCGAACGGGCCCTAAACGTCCCAACATTTGGAGGTTGTGAAAGTTATGGGACACAAAAATGTGGATCGTTGTGCCCATATGGGTGTGAAATGGTGAGGCCAAGAGGAGTAATGGTGGAGGGGTGGAAGGAGTTCGCAATTGTCAAGTACAACTCCAACTTGTCAAGCATTCTATACATGACAGAAGATGCATGACCAAGGCTTCAAACATCTAACATTCTACCAACTACTATACCCATCAACATGAAAACATAAACATCCAAAGGCGGTAACCCACGCAAACTTCAAGATAACAGTATGGATGACTAGACATCCGAGAAAATGGTTGTACTAAGCGAATAGTGCCATGGAAAAGTGAAGATAAGAGGGAGTAGGGGCTGAAACTTTTGATTCTCCACGAGTTTGAACCTCAACAGGGATTGTAAAGGCCCCAAAAGACAGGGTTTGAAGAAATATGATGGGTTGAGAGCTTACACGGTTTTGAGCTTCAAATGAGGGGTGTGGGAGCTCAAATGAGGAAAAACAGAAAGGGTAGAGGGTAGGTGTTGCTGTGAACAATGGAGGGATGTGGGTTTTAACAGAAATTAGCGGAATGGGCGATTGGAGGGGAGGTTTGAGAGGGAAAACCAGATTTTAAAAGGAAAGGGAGAGCTTGGAGGGTCACTTTGTGAAGGAGGTATGCATTTGGGGTGGTTTTAAACCACGACCCATGTACCAGGGGGTTCCTTTAGGCCCCAAACATGATCGGCCCGACCGGCCTGCTGACCGGCGAGGGCCTCGCCACTCCCTAGACAGGTGGGCGAGGTCCTCGTGCCCCCTAGGCCCCAAAAAGGTATGAATCCCACCCTGGGTCCCCCTGCAAGTACATCGTTTGGCCCTCGACTCCATTTGAGGCATTTTCGGGGCCAATTTGTAAAATGGAATGAGTTTATGTGACGTGTAGCATATGATTTTGGGGTAGGAGGTGCTAATCTATCCAACTAACCCATTTATTTGGTTAGATTCCAAAAGTTAAGGGTCAAAACCCATTTTATCTATTTATTTTCTATTTATGGTAAGTTTTAGTTTTGATATTGTTCTTCATCATTTATACCCTAGGATTGGTGTGTATTATGAATGTGCTTAAAAGAAATGAAGAATACAGTGGTGGAGGGTGAGATTTTAAAGGAATTAGATAAAAAAGGTTTTAGGCTTTGAGATTAAGGGTAAGGTGTTGTGGTTGACCCACAACCTAAGGACATTCATTTCTATGGAACGACTCAAACCCGTCAACTGACGGTCTAGAAGTGATTCGGGATCGTTTCGCGTGATCATGGGTGTGTACGGGCCTAATCTCAGCGGTCGATTTCGGTCGGTTTCGCCGTTTGGCGAATTTAGAAAATCCTAAGTCGGTTCCAACGTTTCGTCGCTCTTTCCTAAGTCAGAGTGCATCAGAACGCGTTGTGTGACTATAATCCAGGTCCGGTTTAATCCAAATCATGCTTTGATACCATCTTGTAACGCCCTGAAAATTGGGGGTCGAGCATAAACTCAACTCCAGAGTTCCAACGCATCACTTATGCAACATAATGAATGATGATTGAATGTTGTCTGTATTAGTGCATTGAACATGAGTGAGATTAAGCCAAAACAACATATCATACTCCAAAGACAAGTGAGATTGTAAGCAGAAGACTGTGACAGATATATAAAATATATAAACTGTGGTGAGTCTCCAGGGTGTGATAATGTTACCAGGTTAATGAATTACAAGTATAATTTCAAAATATACCAAGTTGTGTAAGGTCATCTAGTCGACATCCCTGTAACCCCGTCGATCAAGACACGGCTCACATGAAGCTGCCAGAAAACAACATATACGAGAAAGCATCCTCGTCGTCACAAAAGTCCGGCTCCGCCTCAGGAGTAGCGTCACCATCTGCAATCAGACAAAGTCTGGTGGGTGTCCGGAATACCGTCCCATAACGTGGGAGTGAGTGATCAACTTAGTGGAACAATAAAGCATAGGTTAACATGTTATCAATTCAGTCAAGCAGTAATGATAAAGTAGTACAATCAAACACTCCTAAATACTCTTATTAATGCAGGTATGAATGCAGTCATGATGCATGCTCTCACCAACATACTCCCTCATGCGACACCATCTTACGTCCGCGGCATGCGTTCATCCCTCAGTGCTCCACATCTTCCAGGCACATGCAGTGCAATGATGAGCATGATTACCGAGTTGTTATTAGTCCTCTTCATACAGCAGTATTGGGAAACTAAGGTACCTTCCTTATATCATTCCCAAACAATGATCCATTCTAGGGTCGTTAATCCTAAATAATCTCATACGATAGTGTGGTTCTAGGTCGCTGCAAGGGCTGTCAGGGCTGTTACACGGAATCGTTGCATCACTCCCCCATCACCTTATCAATACGGGCCTAGTTTATATTCTGTTTAATACGGGAAGGCTCGTCGCCTCACCGCAGATTCAGAGTATGCTCGAGGTCACTACACCGGGTATGGTCAGGGCTGTCAGGGCTGTTACACGGAATCGTTACACCACTCCCCCATCACCCATCAAAGCAGTGTAGGCCGACAGTTCGAATACAGTGTCCCATACCATCGTATTCGGCTCACGAGTTTGATTGCTTAATGGTCACTACGGGGAGGCTTGTGGCCCCAGCGTAGGCCGACAACTCGACCACGGTGTCCCATACCACATGCCCGGCTCATGAGTCTTAGCGGATTGAGGTACTAAGGTTAACGGGGTTGCATTGGTAAGTTCGGTACCTTAGGTTTAAGCAGTAGTGTCCAAACATGGTGAACATACATTAGACAGATCGGGTTACTTGACGAGCTCGACTAGATTGAGCGCACGACAAGTTGAACGTCATGAAGTACATAAACACTTCGCGTGGCTAACCACTGTCGCCAACCGAAGTACGACTCGGGTTCGTCGAACACATCTCACGTGGCGAATGAATCTCAGCCACGAATTCAATCCCATTACCGATTGCCTGGACTATACAATAGCCCCAATCACATTCAATTACGGAACAATTTAAGCAGTAATGGATCAAGATTTCAAATCACACAATCAAATATCCAATATTGTTCGCTTAGGGATGCCAGGGTTGTTGCATGGAATCGTTACACCACTCCCCCATCACCCTTCACGGCTTTTATGGAATACAACTTAAACATGAATTTAAATATATGCATTACATAGATAAACATACATCATAATGTACGGTTCATGGAGGAAAGCATACAATAGATAAAGGAGTTGAGAATCATACCTCAACATCCTTATACATTACAATGGACTAACTACTTACTCATTCAGACATTTCATCAAACACTTTAGACTACATATATCAATATACATGACGTATGTTGATTACATAGGTATTAGGCCAAATCCTTTCACTAGGGAGTTGCCCCATTTATAACACGCGTGCCCCCACGACGGATAGTCATAGAAAACATGAATCCAAGTTCCATATTCATTCGGTCATTTTCACAAACACTTGGACTACACACTTTAACATACATAACGTGCATTGGTCGTGGTGTGATTTAGGGAAAATCCTTTCGTTAAGGGAGTTGTCTAGTACACTTCAATCATGATCTTGCATTCAATACACATGGCAGGCACAAATCATGAATCCATATTCATTCAGGCATTTCAACAAACACTTAAGCTACACAATATAACATACTCAACGTATGTTGATAGAACATGTATTAGGCTAATCCGTTCACCCAGAAGTTGATACACATGTATCTAGCATACATAGACAACAATTAATCATGGCAAGCACAAATTCGTATTTCATACGTATACGGTATTTTCTACAAATACGAGGAATACAGTATATTCAACATAGTTAACGTATATCTGAAAAACGAAATGGACAACACTTTGTACATGTGTAATTGCATGCAGATCATGAATATATCATTATTTGAAATTGAAAGCGTTGAAAACCATAACCTATACGTCTAAAGTCCGCACCTTACGCCGTAGAAGCGTAATAAACTCGATAGATTCGCTAAGCTTTCGTATACGGCAGTTTGACAACCTATAGAATGAAACAGATTAGCTATTTCATCATTTGCAATGTTCATAACCCTAGATCAGATTAGGGTTAGGGTTTCTTACATAGAAACGAAGTTGAAAATGCCAGGAAAGCGATAAGAATGGCGTGGTTAGGCACGGATAGCAGCAGGGTAGAGTGGCAGGGAGATGCTCCCACAACTCTCAACCTTTCTCTCTTCTCTCTCCTAAGTTTTCTCAAATTCGTATGGGCTGGATATGAGAGAGTTTAAGGTCCTTATATAGGCTAAAAACTCACCAAATTAGACTTCAGGTCAAGGTATACTTAGGTTATAACCAAAGCGAGTCTGTTCCGTCTCAACGGAGCACTTCTGGCGGCCCCTTTTCTGTGTACGGTCGGACTTAAGCTCACTAACGCTGGATCTAGGTATAGTTAAGTTTTCATTCTAGTCGGGTTTCCAGATCACAAATGGCGGACCAGTTTCAGTTCAACGGTCAGCGGATCTCGATCAGAAATTTCAAGTACATGGATATGTTTGGGCAAATATCCCTGATCCGAGGGTGTAATCTGGCCTGATTCTGACGGTCGGAATCCTTATAACTGATCCGCAAGCGACACGTTCCAGATTACTTAACTTTATATTTTATTTTTAATTAATTTCACATTTCTCACACTCCTCACTCCAAGCTCAAGCGAATAGCACTGGGATACTATCTGAATTTGATTTTCGAGATGGTTGTCAAGCCCAGCAAGGCGATCCTAACTCTATAACTTCGCGTTAATCGGACTTTCGATGGGCAGTCCAGATTTAATACGGAGTTTCGTGATGCTCCCGAGAGCAGCTAGGTAATGGGATTGATCCTAGATTTTAGGGTAATGTAGTGTCGATGATTCTACAAGTTTTGGGTCTTGCAGATCATATTTAAAGTGATTCAAACGGATTTCGTGGCTAATGGAGTTTAACACTAGCTAATTCTTGTCTAATTTCTAAAGGATTTTGGTCCTGTGTGATTTCTGCCTGAGGTGATACTCGGATCTTTGTACGAATTTCTAAAGTATTGTTCTTCATCACCTAAACTTTAGGATTCCTGCCTAATATGAAAGTACTTAAAAGCATTTAAAGAACAAGGTGATGAAAGGTGAAATGGGAGATTTTGAAGAAAACGGTTTGAAAAGGGGTTTGAGACTTTTGAATTGAGTATTTGAGAAGTTAATCAGGTGTTAGGATCGACCCATCGCCTAAGGACGTCTAATTCCAGGTTGGCAAAAATCTGGGATGTTACATTCTTGTGCAGGACCTAGGCTATTGTGTATGACCGAATTCACTGACACAGGTGTGTACGTGGTCCACTAGGCATGGGTGCGTATGTACGTGTTAGTCTTCGTGGGAGTGTACGTAAATCCCTGGATTAGGACCACTAGTGGTTGTTGGTTATCCAATAGAAAACCAAGTAGAGTCTCTTATAGGAGCCATGGACACAAGTGAAAACATGTGCCTCCGACGTAGGAGTATATGTGTAAATTAGTATTTAGCCCAGGAGAAACCATATAAAATCTAGAGGTGAACTTGATTTAAAACCTCTGATAGTGAATACTAGTACACTCAAAGAGAGTGCGTCCGCAGGGAGTTGAGTAGGGAAACTACACCACTATATATGCTTGTGTTTATGATTGTGAATTACATACATTTCTATCTATATTTATGTGATTGATTAGTTGAATTATTTAATTGCATGAGTTAGATTGTAAGCTAGGCACTTGTTAAGCATACACAAGTTCACTATCTATTTAGACTAGTTGCTTAATTGACATATCTCTTATAGTCAATGTGATTGGACCCACTTTGTCTTGAAAGTTTAGTGTTATTTTTTCTTATTAGTTTAATTGGTAAATTAGTTTATTAGGTAATAATTTTAATTTGGTCCTAATAACCCCCTATAGGACTTAGTTATAATTTCATAGCTCCACGAAACTTCCGTATGCATCGTGGTAGATTATCCCACCACACATTTTCATTATGTGGCCAAAAATAACCCGCGTATGACCATAGATTTAAGTGTTAAATTAGCTTGATTATGGCCATTAGCTTGCTTGTTATAGTTTCTTAATTATGACCACAAATCAATGCATCAAATTTATCTAATTAGGACCGTCAATCCATGTCGTAAATATGTCCAAATAGGACTATCGATTTGAGAGTTGAAATTGTCCAATTACGACATTAATTTTCCATTAAACTCCTCTAACTTGATACATTGGTTTATGTACTAAATCAACCCACTTTCAAACTAAGGAATTGTGACAAAATCTATCTAAGTATGACCATTAGATTGTATCTTAAATCAGCTTGTGCATGACCATTGATTTCTTAACAAATTTGGCCAATTTGGGCTGTCAAAGTTTGTGTTAAATCTATTCACCCTAGACTGTTAAGTTGTGTATCCAATTCACCTAATTTGGACCATTAATCCACACATAAAATTTGTCTAATATGAACTGTCAATCAACACCTTAAATCTTCATACTTGTGATCATCCATTTATTTCTCAAACTTATTTGTTTGTGACTATTGAAATGCAATTAAACCTGTTCCATAGATGATCGTTGATTTGTACCCCTAAACTTGATTCATCTTGACCATTGATTGTATGACCAACACTGTTTATATTCATTAAGTAATTCCCATGTATAAATCTTCAAAATTAGTTGTTGATCATGCGAGCTTAACCCTTGATTTATATACGTTAAAACTCAAACTGTCTAACCTTCAATCCATCTTTACAACTATCCATCAGGGTTAACCCATCTATAAATCCAAATTATCCATTAAGTCCAACGAGAGGCCAGGTAGGGTAGTAGTTTGACCAGTAAACATACAAATAGGTCCTACATATGAGACCAGGTGGCGCATCTTGTTAAGATTGCAAAAGACTACTACGAGGTCAGGTGTTATATTTGGACTGTTGGTTGACTAGTGTGAAATAACCTTGGTTTTCAAAAGTTAAATCATACTGATCATTGTGAATTACTTTATGCACTAGAATTGCATTCTTGATGCGTGCTACATGTTTTTGTGTTAAAAATGTTGTTATAAAATATTCACATTTTTAGTTTTTGTATAAGAGTTTTCCTAGCTCGCATTCATGATCTATTATATACGAAATTGCAATGAAAACTTTGTTTATTCAGTTTTTTATTTTCAAACTTTACATATTCTTTTGTGTTTTTGTATTATTCGGATCGGATTTACTTCTATTTCAAAAAATTGTGTGAGATTTACTCATTGCATTGTCAAGCTCATCTTTAGTGGATATTGAATTTTGGTAGCATGGTCTAATTAGAGGGCATGAGCAGTGAGGTTCTAGCCATTTAGTTATGTTTATCTAGTTTTAGTTTTATTTTTAAAATTTGAATTTATTGTAAGAGAACTTATAGTAGAAGAGTGATGATTAAGACTTGGATTATGGTGATGATGATTTGGATATTTTACTTTTAATGGTTGTTAAGAAATCGTCTACTTGGAAGCGATTCCTTAGATCTAACGGTAGTGGAAGATGGAGGCTTGAATGTTGGATCTTCCCGGATGCATCCCACGTCACAGGAAGAAGGTCACACTAGTTTCACTGACGTAAGAAGGGGACTAAAGGAACATTCTTCTTTGTGCAAGATCCACACAGTAAATCATGTGGCAATGATGGAACCCAACTTCTACTCTTTCGCAGTTGATCTCTCTACAACCCAAATTAGTGCTCAGAAACTATCAGTTTCTCTATCACATTTTTATCATGAGTCCTTGGTGCATTCTATATATAAAAGCAGTCGGGGTAGTTATCAAACCGTAGGAGAAAATTGCTCATGCAGTTTCGAAACTGCCAGTGTAATGGGTAATAGTTACCCTGTAACCACCACTTCCCATCTCTCACCTAGTGGGTGGGGTCTAGTTGGATGACCCACCTTACAGTTACATCTCTCATGCGGACAAGTCGGGCAACAACCAACTAATGACAGAACTAGACAGAGAGAATAAACATCCTAAGAAGCTCATACCAGAAGGAAAGAGGGAGAATAGCAAAATATCATACGAAGTCAACATCACATAATGCAATCATGTGAAGCCCTAAATCTATCCCTCATCTGATCAAATCATCAATAAAATGGACTCAACTTAAACTCATGGCACTTTTCGAAGTATCGAATGTCTGCAGTAACATAAACGTGTTAAGCATGAATGTTTGAACATACACCAATAAGTCACTGCTCGTCTCAAAATCACATAAGGATAACACACCAATGGATACCATAGTCACTAGCATTGTCCTTCACTAATGTTCTCACTCCAGAATAAACTCTTTGATACAGATATTATCATAGACACGAAATTGTGACCAGTGAATGTAACCTATGCAGAGAATAAATATATCAAGTTTCCATCAACTGGCATAATATATCTCATCTTCCTCAACACTAACATGACCTAAACTTCTCAATTTCATCAAAAAGGATACTCACTAACCTCTCATGGGTACTTACAACCCAAGTAGTTGTCCTTTTACTTGTTCGCAGCCATGAGTTTGAATGTGCTGAGGGACACGTTGGCCAACCATGAACTCATCTTGCTCGTGCACATAAACACATAAGGGATAAAACCAGATAGTCTTCCTACAATGCTCATACATATCCATCTTGGCCTAACCGCTTTCTCAAACATGCTCCGTTATACCCTTTTATTTACGGTATTTGAAAATGTGCTAGAGTAGAAATATTAAACATCCATTTTAAGGCACAAACTATAATCATAAGGGTCACCTGCACCAATTTCTCACATGGAGGAGAGTCATATCCATTCCTCGTCCACTATATGTGTTTTCAGTCATCTCTAGCACATGCTATATGAAAAAACATGTTATAGTGGAGCTCTTATGAAGGAGTATGTCAACCTATACACCGTATAAATCTTAACCCAGTTGTCATTCAGGCGTTTAGTTTGAACCACTCAACTCAGTCGCTCTTACAAGCGCCTAGATGAAGTCTCACATCTGTCTTATTCATGCTGCATGACCCTAGTGGAAACGGTCATGCTCAGTCCTCGAATGACCTCATCATGAACCCAGTTGAAGGCAATGTGCAGGTAATAAAATAATCGTAGCAATTCCGCAATCACACATCACATCTTGCTCACAATAAATGCGCCAAGGCGGTTGTCGTGTGAGATGCACAACTTCTGCCTAGTAATGTATCTCAATCCATGCCTTACAAAGGATGTGATGAATGTGTGTGCTACAAACATTTCCAAATAAGAATAAACAATATAAAAAGATCCGAATATAAACTAACTCTCAAAGAAAAAATGTCAAAATGTCCATATCACAAAATCACATCTTACGAAAACCCCAACTCCTAATCAGAAACCATCTCACGAGTAGATATATGTGCCATGACAATCTTTTTCTTCACCACCATATATTGAGCATAGAGATAGCAGATCTGGATGTATTTTGACTTACCATGATATTTGGGATCCTTCATATAAGCAATTGTCGCCATGCTATCACAATGTAATGTGACAGCGTCATCAACATGCGGTACACATCTCAAATGCTGAAGAAATCTCCTCAACCATACAACTTCCTAAATGGCAAAGCAACCTACAATATATTATGACTCCATGGTAGAAAGTGCAATACAAGGTTGTTTCTTATGCTCCAAGAGAAAGCCCTGCCATCGAGCAAGAACGCGTATCTACAAGTAGATTTGTGCTCGTCCAACTCGCTACTCCAATCTGCATGGCAGTATCCTCATAGACCAAGATTTGACCCCTAGTAGCATAACATGTAATATTTAGTTTTGTGCAGGTATCAGAATATTCTCTTAATGGCCCTCCAATGAGCCAATCCTGTGTTACCCTGATAATAACTCACTAAGCCCATTATGAAACTACTATCTGGTCAAGTACATACCATGGCATACATCAGACTGCCAACTGCATTAGTATATATGGAAACCACACCATTTCAGATTTTTCTGCATCCGTCTTAAAGTAGATATTTAGACTAAGTCCATGACCCTTCTCGACGGGAGTGTCTATGGGCTTGCAACTGTGCATCTAGAAGCGCTTGAGCACCTTCTTGATATAAGTCTCTTGAGCGACCAAGAAATCTTCTAGAACAATCCCTATGGATTTTAATTTTGAGTACAAAAGATGCCTCACCCGCATCCTTTATCTCAAAATTAAAGGACAACCATTTCTAAGTTGCGACTAATATTTCCTTGTCATTTCTGGCTAAAAGAATGTCGTTGACATACAGAGACAGGATTAAAAAACTTTGCCTGGACCATCTGACGTACACATAGTGGTCTTCCTTGATCATCATAAACCCGTATGATTAGATGGCTCGATGGAATCTCAGATACTACTGCCTAGATGATTGTTTCAAGCCATATATAGACTTTTTAAGGTGGCGAACTTTGCACTCTTGTCCCTTGACCTTGAAACTCGTAGGTTGATCCATGTAGATCTTCTCATCTAGTTCCCTATTGAGAAATGTCATCTTGACATCCATCTAATAGAGTTATAAATCCAAATGTGCGACAATAGATAGAATAAGGTGGATTGATGTGAGTTTCACCACCAAAAAAATGTCTCCTCTTAGTCCACACCCTTAATCTGCGTGTAGCCCTTTGCTACTAATCGGGCTTTGAACTTATCTATCACTCCATTTTCCTTTTGCTTGACTTTCAAGACCCATTTGGCTTCGATAGTCTTTCATCTAGGTGGAAGATCAATAAGTTCCTAGACTTAGTTCTTTTCGATACAATGGATCTCATCCTTCATAGCTTCTATCCACTCTTTCGCAGCAGGGGATGACTATGCCTCCTACTATGAGGCAGGTTCATCGTTATCTAAGGAAGCAATCATGAATGACTCCCCTTCAATCTTAAATTGATAACAGGGTTTCAGTCCACATGTGTTTCTCTTCAATATGAGTTTATGATCTGAGTCGCCAAAGATCCCTCCCACTGTCCACGGTGATCGGTGGATTAGCCGGACCAACGGGTGAGTGATCAATATCCCCGCCTTTATCGAGTGACAACTAAATGATTGGGATTGAGTCAGGGTTTGAATTTTTCATCTCGAAGAACTCATGAATGTCCTGAGATTTATTCCTGCTTGGGAAATCGTCCTTGACAAAATCGATATCTGTGACTCTATTTCAATTGTTCCACCATTTTCTTATTCATGTATCATAACATAACCCTTAAAGTGCTAAGGGGTATCAGATGAAAATGCACTTAAAGGATCTTTAATCTAATTTCTCAGTTTTTTAAGATGGGAGATGAATGGAACTGACCGATCGCCAGGGGCACAGATGAGTCAAATCTAGTTTTCTACCACTCCACAACTCATAGGGGGTCGTTGGAACTACTTAGAATGTACTCAATTGAGGATGTAGGCAGCAGTTAGCAATGCATCACCCCAAAATTTGAGGGAAAGATTGGTTTGTGCCATCATCGATCTCACCATGTCGAGTAATGTTATATTTCTTCTCTCTACAACACCATTTTGTTGCGGAGTATAGGGAATAGTCAGGTGCCTATGGATACCATTTTCTTTACAGGGCCTCAAAAAGTGCTCAGACAAATATCCACATCATCGGTCTGTCTACAAGGTATTAGTCTTTTATTGGTCTAGTTCTCGACTTCAAGCATGTACTTTTTGAAGCATTCTAATACCTCATATCTATGCAATATCAAGTACACATGATCGTACCACGTGTGATCATCTATAAATGTGATAAAATAGGACTATTCATAGTGGTTCCTAACATTAAGAGGTCTGCAAATGTTAGAGTGGATCAGCTCTAAGGTAGGTGAAGCACGTATTACATTTCCAAATAGTTTCCCAATTGACTTCCCAGTCAGATGTTCACAACCCCAAGTGTAGGGTTGCGATATAGTAATAATATCGGTGAGACCGAGGTTGAATCCACAGGGACTAATGTCACGCCCCAAACTCGAAAATCGGGCTCATAAAATTTTTGATCGCTGAATCCGGTGCTGACAGCCTCCATAGTACCCCATTCTCCACTCCCAACGCCCATACGCCAGATTCTGATCCTGGGATTCTATAAGGAGGATTTTCCAACGTACATTTATATCGTAAGAAGCATAACCACAAGTTTACCCAAATCACAAGGGCAACATCATTATCACATATCCACTAATATAAATAGTTAAATACACTGCTGAAAGGGAAATATACATATATCAAAAATCAAAGCTCCAAAAAACCGTTGCACACTCCAAGCTCAACGCTGTTGTGACCTAACGCCACTTACATGCATATATCATGCATAAGCTTATAGAAAGCTTAGATGGTGGTGTAAGTGTGTGCTCAAGGTAAGTGCCAAGTATGTAATATCAGAGTAATGCAGAAACATGCTGGTAAGTCCATAAATGCCATCAGCTTTATCCAGGCTATGCGATGTAGAAACATAATAAGCCAATATCATATACTGAGGAAGCAATGTAGATCAGCTATGCAATGCGAAAACATAGTAAGCCAAGTATCATATACTGAGGATACAATGCAATACGCAAATCCTGACGAGACCACAAATACTGTCAATCTCATCTAGGCCATATAAAATACAGAAGCATAGTAAACCAAATGCTATGTGCTGAGGATGCAATGCAATATGTGGTGCGAATGAAATGACCAAACTGGAGTATGAAGTCGGGATGATATTACGTAGTATCATAGGCTATGGGGTCCATCACAAGGGACTTCTATCCAAACCAGTCCCATACTAAAATTTGGATAGCCAAACTCAATGTGGTAGACTCCTGATCTCAGGTTGGTCGCGCGCCCCAACTGAAATCCTGGTTATTGTGAAGGTACACATAAAATTAGTTGCGTACCACCAACCTGAGTGGATAGTGAATGAATGAATAAATGAGTAAAATGCTGAGTATGCAACTCCTGCTTAATAAGTCCACATATCAGTACCGTATATCTCTTGGATCATCACCAGGGTCTAGTACACTCTACACCATCTTGCTGCCCCTATTGAGTGCACAACTGGGTAAGTGGAAGAGACCTCACTATCTGCCTGCTAATATTGGGTCCAACTCATCGATAGCGGACCCATTCCTCAAGCTGGTCAAACTCAACCTACATATTGCCCCCTCAGTCAGGCAGGTAAGGTCACACCCCCTCCAACCGACCACGACACAGTGGGAGACGCGACCTACTGGTATACGGCCCTCATGCGCTCATATATATCCACTCGATCTATATCCCATGGGTCTTATGTACATTGCAATGGGTCATATCCCATGGGTCCGAAAAATGATGGATGACAAGGATAAAACATATATATCATGGTGGGTCTCGATGGGTCCACATGTGTGGCCTGCCACATGCTTTGAAGCAAGCAGATATTTGTGTTTTCTCTTCTGTCCAGGCATGCTGGACGCGTTACCGACGGACGGCCTGGATGTATACATCATCAAGGTGGCCCCATGTTCTGGATGGTCTGGATGAACACATCATCAAGGTGGCCCCATGATTTGGCAAAAAGGACAGATGGTGTAGATAAAACAAATACATCACTGCATCAAGGTGGGCCGCTGCAGCTGCTGGACATCTGTCCAATAGCGTTCCACCCATTGGAACAGTGTGGATCAACACATACATCATGGGCAGGCCTCACATGGATTGGACGGTCTAGATGAGACCCTTCAGTGGATCCACGTCCAGATGGACGGTAAAGATATAACACATTCCCATGATTAGACCCTCAAAACTTGCTGACGTCAGTCAATAGCTGCATAGCTGGAGTGAGGTATCCTAGCCAATCCGATCCCAAGGTGGGTCCACATGAGTGGGGTGGGTCCCACCGTCCACGTGGACGGTGTGGATACATCCATCCAGGTGGGTCCCATGTCCAGTTCGGCTGGACGATGTGGATGGGCCCAGACATCAAGTAGGTCCCACCGTCCAGCCTATCTAGACAGTGTGAACACAACAAATACATCGGTGGGTCCACACGTGTGTGGCCCACCAGAATATCAAGCTGATATTTATTATTTACCTTCATCTGGGGGTCTGTCCAAGAAGGATGGCCAGGATAAAACACTGACATCAACAGGTCCCACTGTCCAGGGACTGGACGGTGCGGACAACACGTACATCACGGTGGGCCCAGGGTATCGTGGATGAAACATATACATCATGTGGGCTCCACAGCCGTGGATGGAACGCATACATCAGGTGGGGTCCATGTTAGTGTGGCCCACCAGAATTTTAAATCTAGCTGATGTTTATATTTCCCTTCAGTTCACGCCAGTTCGAATGGACAGGTAGAATGGGCCCCAGCCATGGCAATGAGGTGGGCCTTGCTTGGACAGCTGTGTGACCCACAAAATAGACTGCGTAGGTCTTACATCAAGGTGGGCCATCATACACAAAAGGAGAGAGAGAGAGAGAGAGAGAGAGAGAGAGAGAGAGAGAGAAAATCGTGTGATGGAGGGCTCCGCCACTATGAGCCCTCCTAGGATTACAATACATACATCAAGATGGGTCCCAAATGGGATCCATACCATCAGTCGGTAGGCCCCACTTGGCCCATCATCAAACACAAATTTAAGCCTACAAAACACCCACTGATTACTAATCTTCTTGGCTCCTTGGGCTCCTAAACTCCTTGGCTTTCCCTTTGATGGAAGTTGATGAAGGTTGGATGGCTAGGATAGGAGATCTTGGGGTAGGAAGTGGGCCACACTTGGCTCTTCTTTCCATAGTCTTTTTTCTCTCTTAGTTGCTAGGAAAAATGGTAGAGAATGAGCGAAAGATGGGAGATGTAAGGAGAGAGGGATGGGTGTGTAAGAGGGATGGGATGAGAGGTATGGTGGTGTAAGGAGAGATGACATGAGGGTTGACTTTTGGGTAAGGCTTGTGTAAGAGAGGGATGGGTTGTGTACTTAACTTGATTGATGTGAAAGATGGTAGAGATTCTCTTGGAATTCGTAACACGTGGCGTTTTCCTTGAGATGAACGCGGGCCCACAACTCCTGGCCTAGGTATTGCATCGACGCGCGAGACGCGTCTTTGGAACCGCAGCGACGGTGCGGTCGCTAGGATACAAGTCTCGGGTTGAGCCGACTCAGAGATACAGGATGTGACTTAGGGTCACGCGCAAATGCCGATTACAGGTCGCGGGTTGCTAGAATTCGACAGGGAGGATCCCGGAAGTCTAAGGAACGGTACGGACTAGGATACGGCCTTACAACTAATCTCGTGAGTATTCTGAAGGCTATTAAAAGTAGAACTAGAAAAAGATGTGAATCTAATTTTGAAATTAAAGGAAGTAACTGTGAGAGATTTAATTAGAAACTTAAGAAATCAAAGGTGGGAACTTGGGTGCCAAGGATCCACTTGTAGTGATCAGGGAGCCCTTTGTTGATTCAACTAACACAATTAGAATTGGAGTCCTATCCTATCCAATTGGAAAATATATCAATAAAACTAAATCTGAACTTCCATTGACCTAATTCTCAGTGAAGGAGAACTATGATAATTGGTAGGGATTCCATCACCAAACCATACCTAAGAGACAATGGCAAACAACATGATTTACTAATCCCATAATCTTAAAGTAGGAGAATTGTGAATATTAGGAAGGATTCCATCACCCTACCATACCCAAGGGACGATGGTGAACAACAAGACTTACTAATTTCACAATCTCAAATCAAGAAAAGAAGATACTCAAAGCTATTGCAGATCTACTGTAATTTGAGTCACAATAAACCATTAAAAACTGAAAGTATTCCTTAAATATCAAATTAAAATCCATGGAGTTCAACATAAGCATGAATCAAAGCAATAGAAACATCACATCATGCTACAAGCTTCACCTCTTCGCCCTAGATAAGAGGTTTAGCCAACCACAGACATGATTGGATCTAAAATCCTAGAAGAAAGCATGAAAACAATTAAGGAAGAAGAAGAAAAACTCTTAGCAACTACTTCTTCACATTTTTGCTCCACTCCTTAAACCCTAGAAGATGCCTAGGAACATCCTAAGGAGTCCTATTTACAGTTGTGGAACTCCAACTTTCGCACCTAGTTGCAAAACTCTAGAAATCGCTACAAATTTACGTAGTTTGATAAAATAGACTTCACTCTGCGTAATTTCAAAAAAAACTTCACTCTGCATAATTTATCAGGACGATTTCAGGATTTTTTTCTTCACTTCAAATCCTTGATTCTCTTCATTCCTCACTTGGTTTTCTTGGATCTTTGACATGTGAATTCTTCAATCTTGGTCTCCTAAGATTTATCCCTTGCCTTGGAGATTCTTGAGCATCAGATCCATGCATTTAGCACCCTTTTCAATCCAAACTCTTAAATTCACCTTGCAACAAACATGAGTAAAATAGAACATTAAGCATTATCATGTTCATAAAACCAAGATATAAATGGGGTATAATATGCAATATTTAACCCTCAACATCAGACAATGCTCACGGGTAGGAAGAACTACATTTGTGAGTGGACCTAAGAGGCATTCTCTAACAAATCTACACATTTTATCCTGATTTATATGACCTAATCTAGCATGCCAAATGTGCGGGTTAATATCTGCTAAAGTAAAAAAGGTATGTATAACATAATCATCAGAATTAATCACAAATAAACTATCATAAACATAATTGCATCCATAATAAGAAGAGTCTAAGAAGATGCCGACCACATTTGAACGGAAAGTTAAAAAAAAAACCAAGTCTAGCTAATAAAGTACAAAAAGAAAATTGCGCCTAACACTGGGTGCATAGAGTATGTCATGGAGGAGTAGAGTGCGTCATGTCCGAAAGTGAAGTTGGAATGACCTAACACAATACATCCTCAAAGAAACTATTTTCCATGTAGATTCTTTGGTTACCAGCTGGGCACTTCTGGTACTCCATGAACTGTGTTTGATCCCGAGCTATGTGCTGGGTTGCTCCTGAATCTACAACCCATATATGATCAGATGTATGAGTAACCAAAACCTCAGTCCATACAAAAGCACGAGTGAAAGGATCAACGTCGGTTCGTACCTTCTTCGGCTTAGAGCATTCTCAAGCAAAGTGACCAAGATTCCCATAGTTGTAGCACTTTTCCTTCGATTTGTTGTAACATCCCGGATTTTTGCCAACCTGGAATTAGACGTCCTTAGGCAATGGGTCGCTCCTAACACCTTATTAACTTGTCAGAACTCAATCCCAAAGTCTAAAATCGCTGTTGAACCCATTTCCTTCACAAATCTCACCTTTCACCACCTTGTTCTTTCAATTTTTCTAAGTACTTTCACATTAGACACTATCTTATAGTTTAGGTGATGAAGAACAATACTTAAACCAAACATTACTGTAAATAGTAAATACAGAAATAAAATGGGCTTTTAACCATTACCCTTATGGAATCTCACAAAACGAATAAGTTATTTGGAACATCAGCCTCTCCTGCCCTAGGACCTTCTTCTGTTGTAATTAGGGCATGTTTTAGTTAAGTATTAATAACTTGGATCACTTTATATACAAACTACAAAGGCCCAAGTACCACCTCAGACAGAAATCTTACAGGACTAAGTACCATCTCAGACAGAAATCATACAGGACTAAATCCTTTAGAAATTAGGTGAGAATTAGCTAGTGTAAACTAGAGGGCCTGTGAAATTAGCATTAATCACTTTAAATACAATCTGCAAGACCCAAAACTTGTAGAATCATTGACGCTAGGTTACCCTAAAATCTAGGATTAATCTCATTACCCGATTGCTCTCGGGAGCATCACGAAACTCCGTATCAGATCTGGACCACACGTCGGAAGTCCGATTAATGCGAAGTTAAACGGTTAGGACCGCCTTGCTCGGCTTGACAACCATCTCGGAAATCAAATCCAGATAGTGTCCCAGTGCCATTCGCTTGAGCCCGGAGCGAGGAGTGTGAGAAAACCTGATTTTCTTTAGAAATTAAATTCAATTTAAGTAATCTGAGACTTGATGTTTGCGGGCCAAATACAAGCAATCAGACCGTCGGAATCTGACCCAAATACACCCTCAGATCAAGAAACATTTCCCATACATGTCTGTGTATTTGTAATCCTGATCGAGTCTCAATGACCGTTGAACTGAAACTGGTCCGCCACGGGCGATCTGTAAATCCGATCAAATTGAAAACGTAACTCGATCTAGATCCAATGTTTGTGAGCTTAAGTCTGACCTTTGGCTCAAGGGTTCCAGAAGTGCTCCGTTGAGACGGAACAGTCTCCCTTTGGACATAACCTAAGTATACCTTGGCCCTGAGTCTAATTTGGTGAGTTCTGGACCTATATAAGGACCTTAAACCCTCACTCTCACATTCCATACGAATTTGAGAAAACCTAGGAGATAGAGGAGAGAAAAGAGAGAGAAAGTATGGGAGAAGTGGGTGAAGGATCTTGGTGCTCTATCCTACCATCATACGTGCTTAACTATCAAGATCTAATAGCCTTTCCGGCGATTCTGACTTCATTTCTCGGTAAGAAAACCGAACCCTAAGTTGTTTTAGGGTTTCCAAGAGTGTAAGTGATGTAATAGCTGACCTGTCTCATGATTCAAGTTGCCTAATCACCGTAGACGAAGGCATAGAGATTCTAGTGTATTCGTTATGATTCTACGACAAAAGGTGCGAACTTTAGACGTATAGGTTATGGTTTTCAACGCTTTCAATGTCAGATAATGATAGATTCATGATCTGGATGCTATTGCACATGTATAAAGTGTTGTCCGTTTCGTTTTTCGGTTATACGTTAACTATGTTGAATATACTGTATTCCTCGTATTTGTAGAAAATACCGTATACGTATGAAATACAAATTTGTGCTTGCCATGATTAATTGTTGTTTAGGTATGCTAGATACATGTGTATCAACTTCTGGGTGAACGGATTAGCCTAACACCTGTTATATTAACATACATCGTGTATGTACTAGTTGTAGCCTAAGTGTTTGCATAAATGTTTGAATGAATATGGAACTATGATTTATGCTTGCCATGACTATTGGTCATGAATGCATGATCGTGGTTCATGTGGTAATCCTTTGTGAAAGGATTCGCTACGATTTATGTTTTAACTAGTATATTATAGGTATGTTGGAATGTGTAGTCTAAGTGTTTGTGAAAATGCTTGTATAGATATGTACTTAATCTAGTAGTGCCTTGAGTAGGTGTTGAGATAGGATTCTCAACTACCTTAGTGATGTGTATGATTTCCTTCATGTAAGTTGTTTAGTTTAATCACTTACTGGTTTATGAAACGTATGTGTTTGAATTTCCTGTTTGCATTGTGTTTTATAACATGCTTGTTAATATGTTTGAATTACTTGTTTATTTAGTTCTGCTCTGACTACTTCACATGTTTAAGTTGTATTCCATAAAATCTATGAAGGGTGATGGGGGAGTGGTGTAATGATTCCGTGCAACAGTCCTGACAGCCCTAAGCGGGCAATATTGGATATATGACTGTATGAGTGAAATCTTGATCCATTACTGCTTTGACTCTCTGTACTTGAATGTGATTGAGACTATTGTATAGTCCAGGCAATCGGTAACGGGATTGAATTCGTGGCTGAGATTCATTCGCCACGTGAGATGTGTTCGACGAACTCGAGTTGTACTTCGGTTGGCGATAGTGGTTGGCCACGCGAAGTGCTTATGCACTTCATGTCGTTCAAACTTGTCGTGCGCTCGAGCTAGCCGAGCTCATCAAGTAACCTAATATGTCTAATGTATATTCACCATGTTTGGACGCCACTGCTTGAACCTAAGGTACCAAACTTACCGATGCAACCCCGTTAACCTTGGTACCTCGATCCGCTAAGACTCATGAGCCGGGCATGGTGGTATGGGACACCGTGGTCTAGCTGTCGGCCTATGCTGGGGCGATGTGCCTCCCCGTAGTGACCAGTGAGCAACCCAGACTCGTGAGTCAAATACGGTGGTATAGGACATTGTATTCGAGCTGTCGACCTACACTGCTTTGATGGGTGATGGGGGAGTGGTGTAACGATTCCGTGTAACAGCCCTGACAGCCCTGACAGTACCCGGTGTGGTGACCTCGAGCATACTCTAAATCTGCGGAGAGGCGACGAGCCTTCCCATAGTAAACAAAGTATAAACTAGGCCTGTATTGATAAGGTGATGGGGGAGTGATGCAATGATTCCGCGTAACAGCCCTCGCAGCCCTTGCAGCGACCTAGAACTTCATCATCGTATGAGATTATCTAGGATTGACGACCCTAGAATGGATCATTGTTTGGGAATGATATAAGGGAGGTACCTTAGTTTTCCAATACTGTTGTATGAAAAGGACTAATAACAACTCGGTAATCATGCTCTTCATCGCACTGCATGTGCCTGGAAGATGTGGAGCACTGAGGGATAAACGCATGCCGCGGACGTAAGATGGTGTCGCATGAGGGAGTATGTTGGTGAGGGCATCCATCATGACTACATTTCATACTTGCATTAATAAGAGTATTTAGGAGTGTTTTGATTGTATGCTTTATCATTACTGCTTGACTGAATTGATAACATGTTAACCTATGCTTTATTGTTCCATTGAGTTGATCACTCACTCCCACATTACAGGATGGTGTTCCGGACACCCACCAGACTTTGTCTGATTGTAGATGGCAACGCTACTCCTGAGGCGGAGCCAGACTTTTGTGACGACGAGAATGCTTTCTCGTATATGATGTTTTCTGGCGGCTTCATGTGAGCCGTGCCTTGATCGACGGGGTTACAGGGACTAGATGACATTACACCTTTGGTATATTTTGAAATTGTACTTGTAAATCATTAACCTGGTAACATTATCACACTCTGGAGACTTACCATAGTTTATATATTCTATACATCAAACACAGTCTTCCGCTTGCAATTTAACTGTCTCTGGAGTATGATATGCTATTTTGGTATAATCCCATTCATGTTTCCATGCTCTCATCATAATCATCATTATCTGTGTTGCATAAGTGATGCGTTGGAACTCGGGAGCTGAGCTTTGCTCGACCCCCGATTTTCAGGGCGTTACATTTGTCTTTCTTACTGTCCTTTTTCCTCACTTACGTTTGTCACCATGTGCATGCGCATCTCTTTCTTAGTTACCCTTGTGTTTGCATTGGGGTCGTTTAACCCTGGGCTTGTTAGGTTCTACCAAGTATGCGATGTCATGTTTATGCATAGATTGGGGTTCAGCTTCCAAATGCAAATGATAAGACAATTGGACGAAGGTTTTTGTTATAGGGAAAATGGACCAGCTAATAAGAAAAGGTAAGGTTAGGACCTCGTGCATCTCGTCAGATTGAACAACAATGGATACGACTAAAAATCCAACCTCTGACCCCGTACCGAGCAAGAAATGTGGTCGAGCTCGATATCTCGTCAGCAAGTTGGGAGATATGCTGGTCTACTCGATTCTAAAAGAAGCTCAACTACTTGCTAGAAAAGATAGGATGCCATAATTCCAGATCGTCACAACCCAGGTCGGAACAATCCACTTTCTGTCAATTCCGACCTGATCCCAACCACGTCTATCCAAAACCATAACCGAAGATCTAGGAACTCGACTGCAATACGGATCTACCTAAGAATTTAGGAAGATCCTCACGGCTTGTGTAGGATCCGAATCCTACTACAATACATCCTTGCTAAATAGGGATGTCCCTCCTATGTTGCCGCCTCTCTTCACCTATAAATAGG
The DNA here is from genome assembly GCA_021015155.1 of Magnolia officinalis. Lineage (NCBI taxonomy): Eukaryota > Viridiplantae > Streptophyta > Magnoliopsida > Magnoliales > Magnoliaceae > Magnolia > Magnolia officinalis. Next base: position 45,185,669 of record JAJHSJ010000014.1, on the reverse strand, counting down.
AGCACCTCTAATGGTGAAAGGTACGCACAATCTTATACCTAAGTACCTTACATTCTACTAGACCTAGCTTGCTTGTCCAACTTTGGCATCGGAGGGTCCCCTACAGCATCTAAGGCCATCGTCTTTGTCTTATCTTGCAGGTCCCAAGTGGTCTAAGGAGAACGACCAGATTTCTGCATCAACAGTTTAGCGCCATTTGGTAACGATATCAAAATCGTTCTCTTTGTCTACAACAACTCAATGAAAGTGCCCTTATTTGTCAATATACGTGAGTGTTGAGTCTGTCAGTCAAGTGAGCCCTAAGATGAAGACATCAAGACCAAGACTCTTCATATATGAAGGCTCATGATAATGCTTAACAAGTAATCTATAGCCTCATCAACCCACAACAAACTCGAACAGGTATATGCCCCCATATAAACCCAACTTACCTTCAGTCAAGTGAGTATTTTTGGAAGAAAGAAACAAAACAGAAAAAATCGTGTCTTTGTCGACTGCATCGAATTGCAATCGAGGACATCTTCGATGCCATCGAACACCGTTCGATTTCATCGAAAACACATCCATACTATCTAACAATAAAATGAAAGAAATGTTAGAATTATCGATTGCTCGAATGCTGTTCGATGGCATCGAAACCTATGTTTCGATGACATCGAATGGTATTCGATTGCATCGACCTTGGACTTACATTTTTCAAAATCCAAAATACTCTAAGTGCACCTTGATGCAATCAAACTCTTTTCGATGGCATCGAGAGAAAGTTATCGATGACATCAAAACTAACTCAATTTGTCCAGCAAACTTTTCAAGAAAAATCCTATTTTTCATCGAGTCTATCGAAGACCATTCGATGTCATCGAAATTCAAAATTTGATGGGTTGAAAGTCCGATCGATGGAATCGAACAAGGGACAAAACTATCCAACAACCTTTGTGTATTTTTAAAAGAAATCTCGATGGCATCGAGTGGTCCCTCGAGGGCATCGAAGTTCACGTCGATGACATCGAAGGATGCTTGATGAGAACGATCAGACTCTGACCTACACCCATTTGGAAACCAAGTGTAGGGAGTCGATGTAATCAAAGATGGTTTGTAACACCCTGAACTTTTCAATACCCAGTATTGAAAGTCCTCGAGTGTTACCGTGAATTTAACCTATTATGTACACGTGTATGGTACCAATCTAGCTAACCTAATACTACATCCATTCTCCAACATGAATCTGACCATTGGGAGTAATCTTCAACCCTAGATCAAACCATCCGACCGTTCACTTTGATTTTGGACCACCCAATCATAGTAAACTAGCTACTTGACCACTATATCCATCTATACACTTATCAGATTGAGATTTTGATCTATTTATCTTGTTCACCCCATATGAATATGCTTAACCCACCATTAAAATTACAACCTGAGAAACTTACACATGTGAACAAGTCACTCGAATCTAACAGTATACATGTTCTACCCATAATCACTCTAGAAACCCACCTTGTGTTATTCCGTTTACAAAACTGATCACATATATACCTATATACACTATTAGAGTACCAACTGTCAAATCTTCACATTGTTAGCATGTCATCTAACCGTCCATCCTGTTTGGATCCCCCAAACGGGCCATCAAAATATAAAGATAATCCAGTCATTATGAAGATATTAGGTTATATGTCTAAACCACCAGGTAATGTTTCAACTAGATGTGTGCAACCTCGGTCCTGAAGCATGAAGTGTGTTAGTCATTTAAAAGAGCATATTGGACATCCTTGGGAGATGGGACCCAAACTGGACCGATGGAAAGAGCACAAAAAATGATGAATGCTTGCCAAATTTCAAGACATTCGGACAACGCATTTCGACGTAATGGACGTCGACGTAATGGACGTCAGAAGCTGGTTGAGGAATGGATGGTAAGATTATAAATACTCAATGCCATTACATCCCACCGTTGATGCTCGATCAGACAGTATGGTCCACCCGATCAACAGATCTGCTCCAATTTTGGACCCTTTCCTAACAGGGCATGTTAAACACAATGAACCGAGCAGATTGTACAACTACAAATAGTACAATAGACTTTACACAAAAGAGTCCAATTCATGTGAAATTCAAATTTGTCAAAGCAGACTCATGTCTCTCATGCATTAGGTTTAATGGTGAGTGTTAATTGCTACTTGGACACACTATACGGTCTACTCAACTAACCAAATTGCCTCATATTTGACCCCGTGTCCTAACATAGCGATACAAAGGTGGTGAAGGGAGTGGATCCTTCGGAAGTCAATCACAAATGGACCCTACCTATTTTCAAAACAACCATCCCATATGGTATCCGTCCGCATGTTGTTACAGTGGGCAATGAAACTGGTTTAAATGTGGAATTTCACTCACACTTTCCTACAATCTGTGGCCCATCTAGGACTTGGATTTGTCCTATATTTGGGCCCATAGCCAAATATGATCTTTTAAACATGATGGACGGAGTGGATTGCACACAAAATATCATGATGGACCCCACCTTTTCCCTAGTCACTCACGGAACCACACAAATTTCTCTCACACTAGGGAATGATATCCCATGAGAATCGGAACCAGTTATTTCCCTCGCCCAATAATAGCTTAAGGAGCACGCCGCCTCTTACCACTAGGCCCCACCCTTGTGTGATCAAAACCGTCTAAATTGAAGGACTTTTAAAGAAAATCATGGGCCATAAAAACCATGGGATCCGGCTGTGGATCAATGTCCAAAACCAAAACAGAAATAACCCTCTTGCATCCAAATTACGACCAAACCAAAAACTACTTCCCATTCCTTTGTCCTAAAACAAGCTCAACCCTGGTGGAGTCAATCCCATCCAACCTTAACCTCAGAGGAGAAAATCTCCACCATCTAATTGCTCCACCGTTCCCTGATAAACCGCGTGCATAAAAGAACTAATGATGGCCATCGTCGTTTTATCCTGTCACCTTTTTGTTTTGAAATAAAAGCCATTCATGCGAAAATTGTTGGGGGCCTTACACAAAACCTTAGGATCTAGCCTCCCTAATCAAACCAGAATTAGGGATAATAAAGCAATGAAATAAATCAAAGCATAAACCATACCACACAAGAGATTTTTACGTGGAAAACCCTCAAAGAGGTAAAAACCACGGGACCTCTTCCAGAACAACAATCCACTAAGAAGTAGAACGTTACAACCTTCTACACTCACGCAGGAGTGGATAAACAATAAGAGAATAAGAGAAAAATGGAGAGATCTCACCGATCACAGGGACGTAGAAGCGCTGAGATATCAAGTGCACAATAGATCACCACTATGAGCATAACCTCCCTTCCACAAGCTTCTTCTAAGCTTTAGGAAACCCTCTTGCATTGCCTATAAAAGCCTTAGGCACCCCTATTTATAGTTTAGGCAACTTCCTTCCACATTATGGCGAAAATCGCCTCAAATTTTTGCAGTTCGCACAAGATTCGGACTCAAATCTGCGTAACCTCGACTGGTCATGTAAAGTCCTCGACTGGTCGAGGGTGGTCGAGCACCTCGAAAATCCAAAACCACAACTCGCTGGAAAACGAGTCGAGCCAGTCCACGACTGGTCATGCACCAGCCCTCGATCGGTCGAGTGAAGCTCACGACCGGTCGAGCCTGAGGAATAAACCCCATCAAATCTCTCCCTTTTTGACACAGGAAAAATCCACCATTTTCAAGCAAGCCCGGTTTATACAAACCTCAAACTTGCCCTTGAGTAATGCCTTGGTCATCATGTCTGACCCATTATCGTCCGTGTAGACCTTCTCAAGCTGTAACACATTCTGTTCCAAAGTATCCCTGATCTAGTGATACCGAATCTCTATGTACTTCGACTTGGAATGCTGACTTGGATTCTTGTTCAAGTGTATAGCACTCTGACTATCGCAATAGACTACGTGCTGCTCCTGCTTCAGGCTAAGTTCCTATAGGAACCTCTTCATCCAAAACATCTCTTTACATGCTTCTGTGACCGCAATGTACTCGGCTTCTATCGTCGACAACGCTACGACCTTCTGTAGCTTGCTCTACAAAGAGACAGCTCCCCTTGCAAACGTGAACATGAACCCCGATGTAGACTTTTTAGAGTCTATGTCACCTGCCATATCTACATCTCACTACAAGAAAAATGGGCAAAGGCTACGGACTAGATCCGTAATAAAAGCCCTTTTGCTACGGATCTGGTCCGTGTCACGTCCGTCGCAATTGATGGGGTAGCTAAAGGTCTAGCTACGGACAATATCCGTAGCAATAGATACAATTAGCTATGGATCTTTTCCGTAGCAATAAATACAATTAGCTACGGATCTTTTCCGTAGCAATAGATACAATTAGCTACGGATATTGTCCGTAGCCATATACAGAAATAGCTACGGATTCTATTCGTAGCAATATACCAATAGCTACAGATATAATCCGTAGCAATAGATACCAATATCTACGGTATTTGCAGCACTACATATGAAAAGCTACGGATATAGTCCGTAGCTATAGATACTAATAGCTACGGATATAATCCGTAGCTAAAGATAGTAATAGCTACGGCGAAAAGCTGTAGCTTTGCTACGGATTATATTTCGTAGCTATTTTCCCTATTTCCATTGCAAGAACTGCTATGATTGATAATCTCACTAATGCTTATGCAATCAGAGAAAAAAAATGATGCATTTATTACAATAGCAATCAAATCTACAATGCATCCTACATTCACATTTCTAAATAAACAATACTTCACTTTGCTCAACATATCATAAGAATTACAACTAAGGCGTGCCCTCATGCATTAAATATGCTGCTCGCGTTTTTACAAAATTTTCTTTCTTCAGACGGTCAAGTTCAGCAAACACAGAAGATACAGCTTCTTCTTTCCTTAAACTGCATAAGTAACTTCTGTAGACTTCGACACAATATCACTTTCAAGTTTCAAAACTCTTCCCTTGAGAAAATGAATTTGAATTTCATCATCCACTAACTTTCTTTAGCTTGTCGCCTGTTATAACACAACAATTGTAGCCACAAATCAAACAAGCATGCCTTTGTACACATCTCAAAAGGAAAGAAAGACCAAAAAAAAAAAAAAAGAGCTGGAAAAAACAATTATATATAAAGAAATAAAAAATGTACCTACAAATCTTCTAAACTATAGCAAAATCCATAGGTTAGTTTATCGGTTATAAGTTTAGGTTTAAGTTATAGGTTAGGTTTAGTTTTATAGGTTTAGGAAATTGGGTTCGGTTCAGGATCGGGTTTAGGTTTGGGTTTTCAAGTTTAGGTTTAGGTTTAGGTTAGGGAGTTGAGATTAGGATTAGGTGTAGGTTTAGGTTTAGGATTTGAGAATACATTTAGGTTAAGGTTTAGGAATTGAGAATAGGTAAGGTATAGGTTTAGGAAATCGGGTTCGTGTTCAAGATCGGGATTAGGTTTGGGTTTTTCAAGTTTAGGTTTAGGTTTAGGTTAGAGAGTTGAGATTTAGGATTAGGTGTAGTTTAGGTTTAGGGATTTGAGAATACATTTAGGTTAAGGTTTAGGGAATTGAGAATAGGTTAAGGTTTAGGTTTAGGAAATCAGATTCGGGTTCGGGATCGGGTTTAGGTTTGGGTTTTCAAGTTTAGGTTTAGGTTTAGGTTAGGGAGTTGAGATTAGGATTAGGTGTAGGTTTAGGTTTAGGGATTTGAGAATACATTTAGGTTAAGGTTTAGGTTAAAGGTTTTGGTTTAAGTTAAGGTTATAGGTTTTGGTTTAGGTTTAGGTTTAAGTTTTAGGTTTAGGTTATAGATTTAGGGAATTGAGAATAGTTTAAGGTTTAGGTTTAGGAAATCGGGTTCGGGTTCGGGTTCGGGATCGGCTTTAGGTTTGGGTTTTCAAGTTTAGGATCCGGTTTAGGTTAGGGAGTTGAGATTAGGATTAGGTGTAGGTTTAGGTTTAGGGATTTGAGAATACATTTAGGTTAAGGTTTAGGGAATTGAGAATAGGTTAAGGTTTAGGTTTTGGAAATCGGATTCGGGTTCGGGATCGGGTTTAGGTTTGGGTTTTCAAGTTTAGGTTAAGGTTTAGGTTAGGGAGTTGAGATTAGGATTAGGTGTAGGTTTAGGTTTAAGAATTTGAGAATACATTTAGGTTAAGGTTTAGGTTATAGGTTTGGTTTAGGTTAAGGTTATAGGTTTTGATTTAGGTTTAGGTTCCGTTTTAGGTTTAGGTTATAGATTTAGGGAATTAAGAATAGTTTAAGGTTTAGGTTTAGGAAATCGGGTTCGGGTTCGGGATCGGCTTTAGGTTTGGGTTTTCAAGTTTAGGATCCGGTTTAGGTTAGGGAGTTGAGATTATGATTAGGTGTAGGTTTAGGTTTAGGGATTTGAGAATACATTTAGGTTAAGGTTTAGGTTATAGGTTTTGGTTTAGGTTAAGGTTATAAGTTTTGGTTTAGGTTTAGGTTTAGGTTATAGATTTAGGGAATTGAGAATAGTTTAAGGTTTAGGTTTAGGAAATCGGGTTCGGGTTCGGGTTCGGGATCGGCTTTAGGTTTGGGTTTTCAAGTTTAGGATCCGGTTTAGGTTAGGGAGTTGAGATTAGGATTAGGTGTAGGTTTAGGTTTAGGGATTTGAGAATACATTTAGGTTAAGGTTTAGGGAATTGAGAATAGGTTAAGGTTTAGGTTTTGGAAATCGGATTCGGGTTCGGGATCGGGTTTAGGTTTGGGTTTTCAAGTTTAGGTTAAGGTTTAGGTTAGGGAGTTGAGATTAGGATTAGGTGTAGGTTTAGGTTTAGGAATTTGAGAATACATTTAGGTTAAGGTTTAGGTTATAGGTTTTGGTTTAGGTTATAGGTTTTTTTGATTTAGGTTTCGGTTTAAGTTTTAGGTTTAGGTTATAGATTTAGGGAATTAAGAATAGTTTTTTTAGTTTAGGAAATCGGGTTCGGGTTCGGGATCGGCTTTAGGTTTGGGTTTTCAAGTTTAGGATCCGGTTTAGGTTAGGGAGTTGAGATTATGATTAGGTGTAGGTTTAGGTTTAGGGATTTGAGAATACATTTAGGTTAAGGTTTAGGTTATAGGTTTTGGTTTAGGTTAAGGTTATAAGTTTTGGTTTAGGTTTAGGTTTAGGTTATAGATTTAGGGAATTGAGAATAGTTTAAGGTTTAGGTTTAGGAAATCGGGTTCGGGTTCGGGTTCGGGATCGGCTTTAGGTTTGGGTTTTCAAGTTTAGGATCCGGTTTAGGTTAGGGAGTTGAGATTAGGATTAGGTGTAGGTTTAGGTTTAGGGATTTGAGAATACATTTAGGTTAAGGTTTAGGTTATAGGTTTTGGTTTAAGTTAAGGTTATAGGTTTTGGTTTAGGTTTAGGTTTAAGTTTTAGGTTTAGGTTATAGATTTAGGGAATTGAGAATAGTTTAAGGTTTAGGTTTAGAAAATTGGGTTAGGGGTCGGGATCGGCTTTAGGTTTGGGTTTTCAAGTTTAGGATCCGGTTTAGGTTAGGGAGTTGAGATTAGGATTAGGTGTAGGTTTAGGTTTAGGGATTTGAGAATACATTTAGGTTAAGGTTTAGGTTATAGGTTTTGGTTTAGGTTTAGGTTTAAGTTTTAGGTTTAGGATATAGATTTAGGGAATTGAGAATAGTTTAAGGTTTAGGTTTAGGAAATCGGGTTTGGGTTCGGGATCGGCTTTAGGTTTGGGTTTTCAAGTTTAGGATCCGGTTTAGGTTAGGGAGTTGAGATTAAAGATTTGATTCGTCATTTCCTTGGACATAGATAATAACAAGGATTTTCTTAGACCAAGACCTGAAGGGCATCCTTATAAATATGACATTTGAACCTTTCAATGATGGACATTCCCTACGTTTTTAGAGTGATCGGACTACGGAGTTACTAACATATACAACTGCGAAGTATTCGCGGATTGACCCAATTCTCAATCCTGGACGACTACCAATGGACTCACTGCTTGACAGAGTAGAAGACCAGGAGCCACCAGGACTAGGAAGGGATACGATGAGCCTTCTACCCTGGTCAGGTAGATGATCGATGGATCAGGATCAAGCCTACTACAACTGTCTCTTCATGTTGATCAAACATTAAAAATAGCTATCTTACTCTAACTAGTTGGGAATCGAAGTCAAGACTCCAAATAGGGAAAGAAATCCATTGTAGCAAACCATAAGAATATAAGCAAGAGATAAAGAAATAAATTTTTAAGGGGGGTAGCCCAAAATGTACTAGACTAGCATGCACAAGATACACCCTACCAAGCATATAAACTTGAATTAATAAGTCTTAGGCAAATGAACTAATAGAATTCTTACTTATTACCTTTAGCCAATTTCGGGGATGAAATTTTGTTTTAAGGGGGGTAGATTGTAACATCCCGGATTTTTGCCAACCTGGAATTAGACGTCTTTAGGCGATGGGACAATCCTAACTCCTGTTTAACTTCTCAAACACTCAATTCAAGGGTCTTAAGTCCCTTCTTCAAACCATTCTCTTGAAAACCTCACATTTTCTTCACAAATCTCACATTTCACTACCACGTCCTTCAAAATTTTCAAAGTGCTTTCATATTAGACACAAATCTTAAAGTTTAGGTGATATTGATCAATATTTAATCTAAAAATTACTATGAATAGTAAATAAATAAATAAATTAGATTTTTAACATTAACCTTTTGGAATCTCACGAAATAAGTAGGCTACATGGATAGATCAGCTTCTCCTACCCCAAAAACATATATTGCACGTCGAATAACTCATCCCGGTTTGTAAAATATATCCATTTTACATATCGGACGGAAAAATCACCCCAAACAGGTCAGTGACCGGCGAGGGCATCACCCGGTTGGCGAGGCCTCGCCAAAAGGCTGGCCTGGCAGGGCCGCAGCGGGTCAGTGGCCCGTTTTCGCACACTTTTCCTACGATTTTGGTCCGACTTTGAAAAGTCATATCTCCTTCGTTATAACTCTGATTTAGGTGATTCAAAAATCAGATTGAAGCTTAATAAGCCTAGTTTTATATAAAAATAAGTAAAAAATATAATAAAATAATTAATATAGTTAAATATAGGTCGTGGTGACAACTGTCTGAAAGTCATTAGTTTGGACAGCTGCCGCTTCTGAAATTTTTAGAATTTTTCTACAACGCTAAACCTAATAAAATTTGGTGGAGATGAAGTAGACTTGATGATGAACTACTAAAAAAATAATTAAAATAATAGACCACCTAAAACTTCTAGAAAGAGGCGTAGAACTTCCCTAAGACCGTATTCTGTCATAATAGGGCGGAATTTGGTTAAGTACTGAACTAAACAATCAGTAGAATTCGCACCAATCACTTTAAATACGATCTGTAAGACCCAAAACTTATAGATTCATTGACGCTACATTACCCCAAATCTAGGATCAATCTCGTTACCCGTCTGCTCTCGGGAGCATCTCGAAACTCCGTATCAGATCTGGACCGCACGTCAGAGGTCCGATTAACACGAAGTTAAGGAATTATGACCGCCTTGCTGCGCTTGACAACCATCTCGGAAATCAAATCCAGATAGTGTCCCAGCACTATTCGCTTGAGTCCGGAGCGAGGAGTGTGAAAACACTTGAATTTCTTTACAAAATAAATATCTTGAATAGTAATTTGGCACGTGTCGCTTGCGGATCAGTTTTAAGCAACCAGACCATCAGAATCAGACCAAATTACACCCTCGAATTAGGAGAAATTTCATACACATATCCATGTACTCGGAATCTCCGATCAAGATCCGCTGACCGTTGAACTGAAACTGGTCTTCCATTTGCGATCTGGAATCCCGACCGAAATGAAAACTTAACTAAATGTAGATCCGGTGTCGGTGAGCTTAAGTCCGACCTTTGGCTCAAGGAGGCATGCTAGAAGTCATCCGTTGAGCTGGAAAAGGTCCACTTTGGTTATAACCTAAGTAAACCTTGTCCAGAAGTCTAATTTGGTGAGTTTTTAGGCTATATAAGGACCTTAGAAACCTCTTTCTCACAGCCATACAAATTTAAGAGAAACCCTAGAGAGAGAAGAGAGAAAAGAGAGAGAAAGAGTGAGAGAAGTGGGAGAATCTCCCAACTGCTATTCCCTGCCACTACACAAGCTGCACCGCACCATTCTCATTGCTTTCCCAGCGATTCCGACTTCGTTTCTAGGTAAGAAACCCTAACCGTAATCTGTTTTGGGGTTGTATAGGTTGTAGGTTATGAAATAGCTAACCTATTTCGATCTATAGGTTACCGAACAGCCGTATACAGAAGCTTAGCAATTCTATCGACTCTGTTACGATTCTATGACAAAAGGTGCGGACTTTAGGTGTATAGGTTATAGTTTTCAATGCTTTCAATGTCAGATAATGATAGATTCATGATCTGCATGCAATTGTACATGTACAAAGTGCTGTCTGTTTTCTGTTTCGATTAAAGATGAAGAATATGGAATTTTACATACTCTAGGTATTTGTAGAAAGTACCGTATACGTATAAATTTTAGAAATGTGTTTGCCATGATTATTTGCTGTATTAATTTATTATATATGGATAAAATACTTGTTTGGCGAAAGGACTCACCCTAATACATGTTTTTGCTAATATACACTATGTATGTTAAAATAGTGTATTCTAAGTGTTTGTGAAAATGACCGAATGAGTATAGAATTCTCATTCGTGCTCGCCATGACTAATTGTCATGGATTTATGATTGTTGTATTGGAAATACCCCTTTGACGAAAGGATTTGCCCAAAATCACTCCACGACCTATATACACTACTTATATTAAGATGTGTGGCCCAAGTGTTTGTGGAAATGACTGAATGAATATGGAACGTGGAATCCTGCTTGCCATGACTATCCGTCGTGGGTGTATGCGTGTTATGATTGGGGCAACTCCCCAGTGAAAGGATTTGGCCTAATGCCTATGTGATCAACATATGTCATGTATGTTGATGTATGTATTTTAAAGTGTTTGTTGAAATGTCTGAATGAGTAGTAGTTAGTAAATTGTAATGTTTAAGGGTGTTGAGATATGATTCTCAACTCCTTTAACTATGTGTATGATTTTCTTGGATAGCTGTGTGATTAGGAATTTAATATGTACAAACTCATGCTTGTGTTGTGCTTCATAACATGCTCAAATGATTGTATAATTTTATCTATGTGATGCATATGTTTAAATTCATGTTTATGTTGTATGATCCGTCATGGGTGATGGGGGAGTGGAGCAACGAGTGTGTGCAACAGCCCTGGCAGCCCTAAACGGATGATATCAGACTTTGATTGTACGATTTGAATCTTGATCCATTACTGTTTTAACTATCTGCAATTGAATGTGATTGGGGCTATAATTATAGTCTAGGCAATCGGTAACGGGATTGAATTCGTGGCTGAGATTCATTTGCCACGTGAGATGTGTTCGACGAACCCGAGTCGTACTTCGGTTGGCGATAGTGGTTGGTGAAAAGGCCTAGCTATATGTCCTAGAGGGGGAGGGGGGTGAATAGGACTATGCCAAATAAATGTTATAACAGCGGAATTAAAAAACAATATGATAGCCAAAATAAATCACAGTGCAGGAAAGTAAAACAACCTCAAAAATCTGATCTTGAGGGATTGATACAAATGTTATTCTAAGGACAACCTTTCACCAAAAACCAGAGTTTATGGTAGGACAACCTTATTTCTAGAAAGATCTTTGTATCAAATCTCAAACCAAAGAGGAATACAGAATTAAGCACAAATTGAAATAAAGTGTAATCACAAATGTATTGTTCTAGAGACAGCCATACACCATAAAAATGGCAGGGCAACCTTGCTGGAACAACTTTAAAGGAAATTTAAATTCAAGTAGATAAAGGAATAGCAGAAAGTAAATTCTAAATTATTACAAAATTCCCACAATGCTTGAATTAAACGATTACAACATTTACCACCACACATACATCCCACAAATGAATATTAAAGATTAGAAATGTAAATCATTCAACCACAACACAAGGGATTATAGTGGTTCGCCTGTGTGTTCACTAACTGTTAAACAACAGCCACACAGAATGCTACTCCACTCCTAATATCCTCACACAGGGGATATTAGCGTTCACTCACAAAATAGGTTTTCACAGGTTCACCCAAACCTTTACAATTGTGTCTTTGTCTGTGGGCTTACACAAAAAAAAAACCCCACTTCTGAGTTTTCCTGGCTCTCCTCAGATAACCAATACAACAAGATTTTTCTGGCAAATCTTGAAAGAAACCAAAACAAAAAGAATTTTACAATTAAACGTAAAATACCTGATTAACTCCTTCGTTGTAGCAGCCCGGTAGAACCAAATCAGAGTAAATGATTGAATGTTCAAGTTCAATGTCCAGTACTCAATTACAATGGTTCTAGTTCTAATAGATTTTAAATTAGACCAAATAGGGCTTGTCTTAATTGATTTTGATTCCAAAGAAAGGGAATAACAATTCCTCTTATCAAATTAGATTGGAATAGCAGAAACAGATCAATTAAATAAAGCTAAAGAAAGAGAGTATAAAATAAGCACACTTAGCTTAGATGGAGCACAAAATTACTTCTCAGAAGTTTGACAAAGATTGGCTTGAATGGATTAATTGATTGCCTTTTTTCTTCTAAGTTTCGTGCTCTATTTATAGGTGAGCAGATCGCATCTTCGACTGGTCTAAGGAGCTCTTCGACTAGTCGAAGAAATAACAGATTTGAAAAAAATCGGGCACGATAAGCTTTGACCGTTCTACAACTGGTCGAAGACCTCCTTCGATTGGTCGAAGGTCTCCTTCGACTGGTCGAAGACCTTGTAAATTATCGCTGGACTTTGAATCGAAGATTTACGACTGGTCGTAGAAGCAGTCGACACTGTTCCTTCGACTGGTCGAAGCCTAATAGAATTTATCCGAATTTTGTAACAAACTTACGACTGATCATGGAATTTCTTGGACTGGTTGAAGCAAAGCTAGGACTAGTCAAAGAAAGCCTAGGACAAGTCCCCGAACTGCCCAAACACAAGTGTCATATACATATGACTTATGTATCCAAATGGCCTACTTCTAAGGTCACCTATGGTCATTCAAACCCCAATCAAGAAGTAAGGACATTGAAAACATTAGGAACAAGTGACCTAAAAGTTTAAGTCTTGAAGTCTTGATGTAGCTCAACCTCGAAAGTGACTTGAGTTCTATACGAACTACTTTGTACTCTTCTTGAAGTCTGTATTCTTGAGTCTTGTCTTGAGAACAATACTTGAAGTCAAGGTTGATCTTTGTACTTGTAATCTTTGCTTGTTGTGAGCTTTACTTGTTTATGAATGTTGATCTTTAGAAAGAGCTTCACTAATGCAAGTTATATAACAGTGTTTTTGTCACCACTAATTTGACAACATACAGGGATATAAACTATAGCACTTACAGTTGGCCACACGAAGTGCTTATGCGCTTCATATCGTCAACTTGTCGTGCGCTCGAGCTAGCCGAGCTCATCAAGTAACCCGATCTGTCTTATGTATGTTCACCATGTTTGGATGCTACTGTTTGAACCTAGGTTACCAAACTTACCAGTGAAATCCGTTAACCATGGTACCCGATCCGCTAAGACTCATGAGCCGGACATGGTGGTATGGGACACCGTGGTCGAGCTGTCGGCCTACGCTGGGGCCACGTGCCTCCCCGTAGTGACCAGTGAGCAACCAGACTCGTGAGCCGATTATGGTGGTATGGGATACTATATTCGAGCTGTCGACACCTACGGCGAGAGCCGAATATGGTGAGACCTGTATTCGTGCTGACGGGCGATGAGCCCTTCGTAGTGTCTTCGAGTATACTCTAAGGTCTCTGATTGGCGATGAGCCCTTCGCAACAACTAGAACATGAGTTGAACCGAGTACGGTGAGACTTGTATTCGAGCTGACGACCAACGATTGAGCCGAGTACGGTGAGACCTGTATTCGAGCTGACGGCCAGCAATTGAGCCGCATACGGTGAGATCTGTATCCGTGCTGACGGGTGACGAGCCCTTTGTGATGCCTTCGCTATGCCTCTCAAACCATAATATCGTATGAGACTAACTAGGAGTGACGACCCTAGAATGGATCATGTTTGGGAATGATACAAGGGAGGTACCTTAGTTTCCCAAAACTGCTGTTTGAAATGGACTAATAATTACTCGGTAATCATGCTCATCATCACACTGCATGTGCCTAGTAGATGTGGAGCACTGAGGGATGAACGCATTTGCGAACGTAAGATGGTGTCGCATGAGGGTGATTTGGTAAGGGCATACATCATGTCATCTCATACTTGCATTAAATAAGAGTAGTTAGAATTGTTTGATTGTACTGCTTTATCATTACTGCTTAACTGAATTGATAACATGTTAACCTATGCTTTATTGTTCCACTGAGTTGATCACTCACTCCCACGTTACGGGATGGTGTTCCGAACACCCACCAGACTTTGTCTGATTGCAGATGGCGATGCTACTCCTGAGGCGGAGCCAGACTTTTGTGACGACGAGGATGCTTTCTCGTATATGCGGTTTTCGGGCGGCTTCATGTGAGTCGTGCCTTGATCGACGGGGTTACAGGGATGTTGACTAGATGACACTACACATTTGGTATCATTTGAATTGTACTTGTAATTCTTTAACCTGGTAACCTTATCACACTCTGGAGACTTACCATAGTTTTTACATTTTATATATCTATCACAGTCTTCCGCTTGCAATTTAACTGTCTCTGGAGTATGATATGCTGTTTTGGCTTAATCTCACTCATGTTCAATGCACTAATACAGACAACATTCAATCATCATCCATTTTGTTGCATAAGTGATACGTTGGAACTCGGGAGTTGAGTTTATGCTCGACCCCCGATTTTCAGGGTGTTACAAAGCTTGTCACAGGTAAAACTAAAGCCTCACATCCCATGACCGAAAACACCAGGCAAAGAAAACCCTTAAAAATAAGTTAGAAATCATAGGGTTTTAAGGTGAGAAAACTTTTTCAAAATAGAAAAATCTCTAAGTTTTTCTTGCCTTGTCGATTTTATCGAAACACCCTTGATATGAGCGACTTGCACTGTCGATGTCCTCGATACCTTAACGATATTATCGATGTGAGGACGAAAAGTGTCCAGCAACAAAATATTCATCTGGACGGATTTATCGATGTATCGATACATCTATCAATATCATCGATATAAGCACTAAATATGTCCAGCAACTTCACAACATATCTAGACGAATTATCGATGTATCAATACACACCTATTGATATCATCGATATTCAAATCTCGAGTCTATCAAGAGTGGCTCGATAAGATCAACAGGCAGATTTTCGACGCCTCTATTTTTTAATGAAAATCTCAAATTCCTTCGATATATCGATGCTCTTCCGATATGATCTGAAATCAAATATCGATAACATCAGAAGTCCATCAATGATATCAATCGAGTGCGCGCATTTCTCACAGCAGATATTTCAGGTCATTTTTAACTATGATCGGAGGCCCTTCGATAGAATCAATATTCAAATATCGATGATATCGGTACCAGATCGATTGCATTAAACAAGGTCATAAACTGTCCAGCAAGCTTAAAGACAAATCAGCTGGATTTATCGATGCCTCGACTCTGATCTCGATGTCATCGACATTCAAATTCAGATGATCTCGATGGTTCCCCGATCATTCATGAAAACCTGAAATATTTCAAAGTCAAGTCTCTCTCAATTTTCAAGTGTCGATGGATCGAACCTGTCGTCGATGGAATCGGAGTTTGAAATCCGATGACATCGACAATAGTTTCGATTCATCGACTAATTGGCAAAGAGTTTCAAATGCGTATGACATTGAGTCCAAGTCATCGAGCAGACCATCGATGCTATCGAGAGTATACGCTCGATGATATCGAACCTACTCAATG
This sequence comes from Magnolia officinalis, assembly GCA_021015155.1. Lineage (NCBI taxonomy): Eukaryota > Viridiplantae > Streptophyta > Magnoliopsida > Magnoliales > Magnoliaceae > Magnolia > Magnolia officinalis. The sequence goes on along the minus strand of JAJHSJ010000014.1, from coordinate 45,169,710 downwards.
ATATCGAACTCTGTCATAAATGTGACCATTTTATATCCGTTGGAACTTTTTGCCTATATATAGAGGACTTGTCTTTTGTTGCTGTGAGAGAATAAAGAGAGCTTTTGTGTGTTTCAACTTATATCTTATATCCAAAGCCCTTTCTCTCAAGGGAGTTCATCCTCCAATCCACCCTCACCATTGACATTCAATAGAGTGGATTGGGGAATGAACTTCCGCATTCAAGGATCCTCCATCTACTACCTTAATGGAAAATCATTAAGCTGGGATGCCTTGAATGCATAAGATTGGAATCGCTCTATCTTCCTAATAAGAAAATATTTTGAGAGTAGGATTCCATCTTGACCTTGACCCAACCCGAAGTCAAGTATTGGTATATTATCTTGTGTTACGGATCAAGGGAGCAAAAGACTCTTCGTCAACAAGGAGGAGTAGATCTTCGACATTGTGCTAAACGGGACTCATCAGCTTATTTGTAAGTATCCAGAGTCCAAGAGGACACTTGTGATCATTCCTTTCTAGGATTGGATCTTAAGTGGTTCTCACCCTTTGAAGTCCTCAAGGAGGCCTCCGGCGGGAGTGTATGTGGTGGGTGCGTTGTGTGGACCCTTGCTCTGTGAAGAGCATAAACATCTGGTTAGGAGTGAACCAGTAAAAATCTAGGTTTTAGGTGAACCGGGTAAAACCTTAGGGTTTAAAATCAATCGTGTAGAAACCTCCAGTAGGGTCTTATGGAAGATCCTTGGCCAGTGTGTCTAAAAGTAGGTGAGTTGTGTTGACCCTTGCTCGTGAGAGCATAAACAGTCAGCCTCAGTGTAGGTTGAAAAGGTTGAAGGTGAACCTAATTTAAAACCTTAGGTTAGAGGTGAACCATTGTGAAACCTCCTTAGTGAAATCCGGTACACTCAAGGGTTGAGTGCGGTTACCGGGAGTGGAGTAGACTTATCATCTAACCACTATAAAATGACTGTGTTTGAGATTGCTATTTTGATTGAGTGATTTGCTTTAATACTTCCATATCTGAATATTTGATCACACCACACACCTACACAGTCATATCCATCATAAGCTAGCTTGCATACTGCTTACTTCTAACATAGTTTGTGATTGGATCCTCTACCAGGCTTGGAAGCTAGTAGAGTTACATTTGAGTAATCCTGATATTTGCATGATCACAGGATTAGTGAAGTAGGATTTTCAAATAAAACATAAAAACTTTAAAAAGTCCTATTCACCCCCCTCTAGCACATATTGACATATTCCTTCTTCAACTAGTGCGGTCTTCACCGCCATTTCATAGGCGGGGCTGTATGTGTGTTGAATGGTTTGGATTTCGGTTTCGAGATGCAGATTGGGAGTTTTGGGGACTTTTGGGTCAGGGTTCGGTTTAGGCTGGGATTAGGGTTTGGTTCAAGGTATGATCATGGTTCCTGGATAGTCTTAGCCTTCTTAAGATATTAGCATGAGTGGGGTTCTACAGATGCCCCTCTTTGGCCGAGGTTGCAAGCAACCGAAGGCCAAAGCGAGTGGACACCCCACCCTTCTGGTCAGAAAGGATAGTCATTCAAATCTATTGTCTGTTATTGTATCATTGTCAGTTGACTGTTTGAAAAGAAGATGACTTGCATATATCATGAGGGTTGAGGAAAATGTTGTGATTGTCCACTACGCATTTGTCGCAGCTTTACGGGTCACTAATCACAACCCTTTCACATCATATTGTTAATAGCATTACAGAGTAAGTCTGAAAAGTAAGGCCCTCTGGGCATTTGTCGCGGCTTTACGAGGATTCCCATATTGTTAGGTTTGTCGTTCCTTTGTTATGCAATCACCCTACGAGTATTTGATCCATCTGATCGTCAAAGTGGTTAGCTCCCCTGTACGTTGGTGCGGCCTTACGGAGAACTCACTACGCCGACTTGAACTCGATCAAATTTTGTGAACATCCCGGACTAGGTATGTACAGGCAATATTTTGCTATGCAGTCTGCTGATTCTGATACTTTGGTTACAATGGATTGTTGTCACTTTGAGTTTGATTATTCTTCCCAGAGATAGATCTAATCATTTTTACTAGCATTCGTACGATTGTCCAGATATAAAGATTGGGTCAATTATACATGTATCATGTACGGATTCAATCATCCTCCGGGGAAACCGAAAGGGATCGAATCTTATTTAACTGTTTGCACTGACCGCAACTGGAGAATATGAAAGATTCCTCAGTGTACTGTACGCCGTATACATTATTTTGAAAATTATTTAAAAACTATCCTCTTTAAAGCTAGACTCCTTGGGGATTTTATTTGAAAATATTTTTAGATTTTTTGAAAAATATCCTTCGATCTCGTGGGTGGGCGTCGTCGTTCGGTTTTTATTTGCACAAGTTAAGTAAACAGTCGCAATGCCTCCACTGATGAGTTGGTGAGGCTAACGGTTTTTATTTGAAGATATTTTGGATTTTTTTTTTGAAACATCTGTTCGATCTTGCGGGAGGGCATCGTCGTCTGGTTTTTATTGTACGGTCTGGATCGAGTAGCTAGATGGCCTCCACTAATGAATTAATGGGTCAATTGGGGAACATGAGCCTGATTTGGACATGTGGGCCTAGGACCATGGGCCTTAAAATCGGGTTTTTGTAGTGGGCCTTACTTTGGATATGTGGGCCTAAGAAATGGGCTTGAAAACATGGGCTTTGAACAATGGGCTTGGTGGGCTTTTGGCATGTGGGCCTTGTGGACTTTGAACTTGTGGGCCTTGTGGGTTTAGAAATGTGGGCCTCTAGGGCTTTGAACTTGTGGGCCTTGTGGGCTTTGAAATGTGTGCCTTTGGGGCTTTGAACTTGTGAACTTTGAAATATGGGCCTTTGGGGCTTTGAACTTGTGGGCCTCTGGGGCGTTGAAATGTGGGCCTTTAGGGCTTTGAATTGTGGGCCTCTGAGGCTTTGAACTGTGGGCCTTTGGGGCTTTGAACTTGTGGGCCTCTAGGGCTTTGAAATGTGGGCCTCTGGAGCGTTGAAATGCGGGCCTCTGGGTCTTTGAACTGTGGGCCTTTGGGGCTTTAAACTCTGGGCATCTGGGACCTTGAAATGTGGGCCTCTGGGGCTTTGACTTTGACTTTGTGTATCCCCGACTTTGTTGGCTGCATGTCCTTTATATGCATGTATGTTTTTATTTTTGTTCTTGTAAATGAAGGAAAACAATGTACTTGTAAAAAAATGTTTTAAAGGAATTTTTTTGTGTCAAATTTGTCAGTGTTTGCTTGCGTTTGAGCTTGTGCCTAGATGGTGGAATCATAATATTGAACTTAGCTCACGTCGAATCCGGTATTCTGACTTGTTTATTAGGAATCTCGATTTCCTAAGAGTAGCGCATAATAGGATCATGCCCCTTGGATTTGGGTACAGTTTGACAGAATTCTGATCCAGGACTTATCTTTTCCTTGTGCTTCTTCACTTTGCTTGTTGTCTTGGCTTCTCCTGTTCCTGCACTTTTTGTTTTCTTTTTTTCTTTTTCTTTTCTAGCCATTTTTACCCGTAGCGCCTTTTCAGGTTTTCACCACGACTGGCTTTCTCATCATTTTTGCCCATGGAGTCCTTTCGGATTTTCACCATGTCCCAAGTTTTTGCTCTTGCTTGTCCCTTGGCAGCTGTGCTCTTTTTACCCTTGGTGTCTTTTCAAGTTTTCACCAAGTTCTCTACATGCCCGCTATTTTTACTCGAGGTGCCCTTTCGGGTTTTCACCTCGCCCGTTTTGCTTATGCACATTACTTTTCTTTTGATTTCTCTTTTTCTTGTGCAAAGGCGGGAGGCTAGACTCCATTCATTGTCGGCCGACTAGTGAGCTTCCTAACTTTGTCTTCAATCATGATCGTGAAGCTGTTGACATTAGGTTAAACTATCCTGAGGGAAAATGGGTTGGTGACTTATGTTCTCACTTATTGGGTTCGACTCTTTTTTTTTTTTTTTTTTTTGGACTGCGCGCTTTATTCGTCCATTTTTTTAAAACTTTTTTTTAAACCCTTTATGTTTTTTTGGAACACTTATTGGAAGGAAGGAATGATGATGGATGTATCTTAGGATGCTAACCTCTTATCGTTTGACTTACCTTTACGATTATAGTTTGTTGACATAGTTAGGTAGGATTACCCATGATAGATATTCACATTGTCGGCGTTGATGGGATCTGGAAGATCTTTGCCCCTAATGATGGTGAGACGAAGGGAACCTCCTGGAAGAACCTCGCGGATGATCAGCGGACCGTCTCAGGATGGCCTGGAGTTGCCCCCTGGATCTAGTAGGCACAATGATAAGATGTGCATGATTACCATGTTGCTAACCTTTCTTTCAGACTTGCTTGTCGTTTGTCCAAGCGATCGTCGTGTGCTTTATGTTTGCGAGATGTAGTTAGTTGCATCGAGCTTACCACCAATCCTTTTCATTGACTTCTTTTTCATTCGTACAGATGATATAGGATGTTGTCGCCACCTGCTTTTGTCTGACACGAGAATATACTCATGACCATTGGATGCCTTTGGGTTCATTCTTTCGATGATGACCATACCTCATAATTAAGAGGGGTTGGGTGTTGCCAGGTTATAAAGACTCAAAGCATGCACATGAATCCTTTATGCAAACTTTGAATATTTGAAGCACTTCCTGACATGCTGCATTAACTTATCTTCATCGTTCATCAGTAGGACCCCATCGTAGACTTCAGGCATGATCTTGATAGCTTTGCTTGATGGGCTTAACTTTAGGCTTCATAGCAGATGGTGTATGACTGGTTCTTCATTCGATCTGGGTAAGGCTTCCATAGGAGAATGCGAGGTTGGATAGCCCCGGGCCTCAGGAATTTTGTCATCCTCTACTTATATTCAGGAGGCGAGGATCTCTTGATGCCTACCGTTCTAGGGAGCTCAAGGGATCCCAAGTTCACAATTTCAAAATTATCCGTGATGACATTGGCTTTTGCCTCGAACTTTCGGAGGGAATCCTCTAGCTCGAGAGTCGGATCATCATTTTCCCCTCCTGGGCTTCATTCAAACCCATGAGTTTGAAGTCTAACTCTAGATCGAAATCGTATGAGTCGACTTTAAACTCGGGTGTTGTAATAGACGCATTTGGCACATTATTGTTGTGGGTTTTGAAAGATTTTCTATTGTTTTTTTATGTTTTGAGAAATTTCTGTTGTTTTTGGATTTTGACAAGTATCTGAATTTTTTGGCATTTCGGAAATATCTAATGTTTTTGGCCTTTTGAAATTTTCTGATTAATTTTTTTTTAGAAGTATATGATTTTTTTTTTTTGGTGTTTCGGAAATATCCAATGTTTTTGGCTTTTTGAGAATTTTCTGATTTTTTTTGTTTTTTTTTTTGGAGAAAGACGGTGATGTGAATTAAGGATTGCCTGATTCGACTTAAGGAGCCAAATATTATTTTCTTTTATTATGCCGTCTTGGGGATTGCGAACCAGCTATTGCTCTGCACTCCCTCCCCTCAGGAGGCAGGGCTAGACGGATCAGTAGGTGGGCCCTCATTGTCGTGCCCAAATGTTGTAACGAGTTTAGGATTGGGCTCTGAGTTGGTGTTGAACGTCACTTTCCTCAGCTCATCCCGGATGAATTGTCGGTCTTTGGATTCTTCCTGCTTAAGTGGGACCTAGACTGTGGTCCAGTCAATCAGGGGAAATTCTTGCCCCTTACCCGAGTCCTTTTCAAATAGCCCAGTTGGGCTCATTTTGCTCATTTGATCCTCCACGGTGGATCTCTGCCTGTCAACCGGACAGATGATCCCTTCTTTGATGGATTTGATTGATGTGTGGATGGATGGATCATCTTCCTCTTGCCGATCTTGCCCTCCTTTGATACATCTGGCTTTGTATCTCACCCATAGGAGGCAGATGTTCTAGTCCTCTCATGCCTGCATTCTCTTGATATTCGAGCTGATAATAAAAATGTTGGTGCTCGACTGGAGGGAAGACATAGTTTGATCCGATGGGACATGCAAGAGGTACGCAATTCACAGTCTCGAATTCAAGACTATGGTATAGGATATCTTCATCGGAGCATTGTATGTCTGTGATCGGGATATCTAGTTCTCGACGGTTGACTGCTTCTATCGAAAAGATTTGTTCGGGATCATCCAGAACGGTCAGCGCCTTGTCTCCGAAAATGTATTTGGCCTTTTGGTGAAGAGTTGAAGAGAGAGCCTTGACTCTATGGATCCAAGACTGATCAGGGAGGAGATGAAATGAAGTTGTGATGTCAAAGACCTGAAAAGTGATGGTTGATGTTTTGGGACTAATCAAAATCTTGACTTCAATCTCTTCCTCGACTTGTTTCCTAGAGGTGGGGACCAACCGTCCTAGACTCTTCTCTTGAAGGATCGAAGACTGAGTAGAGCTAGGCAAATTCCTTTGAGTAGCAGAATGTCCTTCTTGAAAAATTACCACATGATTGAAGTTAGGCCCTGATTTTGCTAGGGCATGTGGTATGTTGATCGGAGAAGGAGCATTTTCTTGGATCACGAGGGTTGGAGTAGGGGCCGGATAGGCAGGTGGTGCCCCTTGTGAGGCAAAGGATGTATGGACTAGATTGATCGGTGGTGGCTCCTGTAGACTTAGGGGCATGGAGATTGGACAAGATGGAGATGCCCTTTGCATGTTTGAGAGCGAAGAGATTGGACTGGCATGGTGTGCCTTGTGTAGATTTGAGGGCATGGAGACTGGACCGGCTGGAGATGCCCGTTGCATATTTGAGAGCGAAGAGATTGGATTGGCAAGGTGTGCCCCTTGTAGACTTGGGGGAATCGAGACTGGACCGGCTGGAGATGCCCCTTGCATATTTGAGAGTGAATAGATTGGACTGGTAGGGTGTGCTCCTTGTAGACTTGGGAGATTGGAGACTGGACCGGCTGGAGATGCATCTTGCGTATTTGAGAGCAAAAAGATTGGACTGGTTAGGGTGTGCCCTTTGTAGACTTGGGGTACTTGTTGGGTATTGTTGTTTGGTGCTGCAATGATTGAATGGATACATTGTGACTGATTGACCCGGGGTGGCTCTCCATGACTGAAATTGTTAGTAGGGGTTCCTGATGAACCGGGGCATACTTGATACGATGGCAGGGGATTCTGAAGGGTGTAATTGGTGGTGGCAACAACAGGAGAGGTAACCATAATCGTTTGGTTGTCAATCAAATCTTGGACCACATGTTTCAGGATGAAACAATGGTCCGTTGTGTGGCCTCGAGATTGGTGGTATGTACGGTACTCATTCTCACTATAATTTGGTGGCAAAGGGTTTGGGGGGAGCCTAGGCAGTAGTGGTGTAAGTATTTTCCTTTGGACTAGCGTGGCTAGTATCTCACTATAAGTTTGGGCTATCGGTGTAAACTACCCAGGTTCTCTGGCCATCCTCATCTGCTAACCATGATCAGGGTACTGAGGAATCTCCCTTTGCTATTGTTGTTGCCATTGTCCCTCTTAAGGAGTGAATTGAGCACTTTGGGTAGAGGTGACGAGATTGTCTTCTTCTATTGGATGGAGGTCAGGAAAACTTTCGTTACCATTTTCGTATCCAGTAGGCCTTCCTTCCATTATACGTTGTACTGGAGAGGCCTGATGAGGCCACCAAGGAGAGATCGCCCCAACCCTTATTCCGAATTCAACTTGTTTCTCAGTACGGATGAGTTGGGTAAAGTTGGCATATGGATAGGAGATGAGGTATCCAGAGATACTCGGGTTTGCCGAGTGGATGATCATATAGATTTGCTCCTCGTCATCAATGAGTGTTTTCATTCTAGCGCCCATTGCCCGTCACTGTCCAACGTAAGCTGACAATGACTCATCATCCTTCTAACTTAAGGTAGCAAGATCCGCCCTTTTGGGCGCTACATTAAGATTGTACACGAAACGATCAATGAAAGCTTGAGAAAGTTGTTCCCAAGTCTTAATTCGATGGTAGTCTAATGACATGTACCAATCTAACGCATCGCCTTTCAAAGATTTTTGAAATAAAACGGATCACCGCTCCATTATTACCTGCCAGAGTATTAAGCTTCCCACAAAATGCCCTTAAATGGTCCATAGGACACCTCGTACAACATACCTTTTGAATTTTGGTGGTACCTCAAGTTTTGAGGTACCATTGCATTAGGGAAGGGATAAAGATCCTTGAACTTGGTGGATGGGAGATCCACCCCTTGCTGTTTCCGTAGCTTCCTTGCACACCTCTCGCAATTGCTCCCGGAGCTCTTCGACTTCGGAGAGACAGTCGAAGGGGGTTTTTGTCCTCTGGAATTGATTGAATCTCATATTAGGAGGAAGATGTTGGAACTGGCTGGGATTCCTGACTGTGAGAGATTGTATTTGATAGCGGTTTCTCATCAGTGAGAGGCTGTTGGAAAGGATTCTCAGTTGCGAAAAATTGGCCTTGAAGGTGACTCCCATTATGGGGAGGATGCTGAAAAGTTGAGATGACTGGGGCACTAGGTGATGACACTTGCATGGTTTGGATAGTGTAACGCCCTGAAAATCGGGGGTCGAACATAAAACCCCGAGTTTAAACATCAACTCCGAGTTCCAGAACATCAATGCAACAAAATAATGATGATTGAATGTTGACTGTATTCGTGCATTGAACATGAGTGAGATTAAGCCAAAACAACATATCATACTCCAGAGACAGTTAAATTTGCAAGCGGAAGACTGTGATAGATAGATAAAATATATAAACTATGATGAGTCTCCAAGTGTGATAACATTACTAGGTTAAATAATTACAAGTACAGTTCTAAAATATACCAAATGTGAGGAAGTGTAATGTCTCCTGTCCCAAGTACCATAGCCCGTCAATACAATATCAGGTCTTCATTGACCTGCTAGAGAGATACAGATAGGAGAACTCCTCCTATCATCCATGAAGTAGTCCGACTCTACTTCACAAGCATCGCCCAATCACCTGAAACAATAAATAAATCTGGTTTGGTTTGTACAACACCGTCCCGTAACGTGGGAGTGAGTAGCTAACTCAGTGGAACAATAAGGCATAGGTTAACATGTTATCAATTCAATTCATTAAGCAGTAATGATAAAGCAGTACAAATCAAACAATTCTAACTACTCTTATTAAGTGCGAGAATGAAATGACATGATGCTGTATGCCTTTGCCAAACCACCCTTATGCGACATCATCTTACGTTCGTGAATGCTTAACTCCCTCAGTGCGCCACATCTACTAAGCACATGCGGTGCGATGATGCTCATGATTACCAAGTTATTATTTGTCCATTTCAAACAGCAGTATTGGAAAACTAAGGTACCTCCCTTGTATCATTCCCAAACATGATCCATTCTAGGGTCGTCAATCCTAGTTAATCTCATACGATATTATGGTTTGAGAGGCATGTGAAGGCATCACAAAGGGCTCGTCACCCGTCAGCACGGATAAAGGTCTCACCGTATGTGGCTCAATTGCTGACCGTCAGCTCGAGAGTACAGGTCTCACCGTACTCGGCTCAATTACTAGCCGTCAGCTCGAGTACAGGTCTCACCGTACTCAGCTCCACTTATTACTCTAGTTTGCTGTGAAAGACTCGTCGCCAATCACAGACCCTTGAAGTATACTCGAAAATACTACGGAGGACTCATCGCCCCTCAGCACGAGCACAGGTCTCACCGTACTCGGCTCTCGCCGTAAGATCGACAGCTCGAATACAGTGTCCCATACCACCGTATTCGGCTCACGAGTTTGGTTGCGCAATGGTCACTACGGGGAGGCACATGGCCCTAGCGTATGCCGACAGCTCGACTCGGTGTCCCATACCACCATGCCCGGCTCATGCGTCTTAGCGGATCGAGGTATCATGGTTAAAAGGGGTTTCACTAGTAAGTTTGGTACCCTAGGTTCAAGCAGTAGCGTCCAAACAGGGTGAACATGCATAAGGCAGATCGGGTTACTTGACGAGCTCGACTAGCACGATCGCCCGTTGAGCTGCACGACATGAAGTGCATAAACAACTTCGTGTGGCCTAGCCACTGCCGACAGGCAACGCACGACTCGAGTTCGTCGAACACATCCCACGTGGCAGATGAATCTCAGCCACGAATTCAATCCCGTTACCGATTGCCTGGGCCATAAGCATAGCCCCAAACACAATCAATTGCAGATAGATAAAGCAGTAATGGATCAAGATTCAACTCATACAATCAGATCTGGTATTATCCGTTTAGGGCTGCCAGGTGTTTTTGTTGCACGCACTCGTTGCTCCGCTCCCCCATCACCCATGACGGATCATACAACGTAAATATAAATTCAACATATGCATTACATAGATAAAATCATAAAAGCGTTGAGCATATTATGAATCACAACACAAGCATGAGTTTGTACATGTTCAATTCCTAATCACACAACTATCAAAGGAGATCATACACATAGTTAAAAGAGGTTGAGAATCATATCTCAACACCCTTATACATTACAATTTGCTAACTACTACTCTTTAGACATTTCAAGAGAAAACTTAAACAAACATACATCAATATACATGACATATGTCGATCACATAGGCATTAGGCCAAATCCTTTCACTAGGGAGTTGCCCCAATCATAACACGCATACACCCACGACGGATAGTCATGGCAAGCAGGAATCCAAGTTCCATATTCATTCAGCTATTTCCACAAACACTTGGGCCACACATTTTAGCATATATAGTGTAATTGGCCGTGGCGTGACTTAGGGCAAATCCTTTCGTCAAAGGGGTATCGCCAATACATCAATCATGAATCCATGACAATTAGTCAGGCGAGCACGAATGAGTAGTCTATACTCATTCAGTATTTTCACAAACACTTAGAATACACTATTATAACATAATGGTGCATGTTAGCAAAACATGTATTAGGGCTATCCTTTAGCCAAGCGAGTATTTTATCCGTGTATACCATAATCATACAGCAAATAATCATGACAATTGCATTTCCAAAATTTACACATATGCGGTATTTCTAGAATACACAATTTCAACATACGTAGTATTTACAAGCGAACATATATTTCGGCGATTCCTTTCACCAAACTAGTATTTTTATCCAATATGTTGTATAATCATACATTAAATAAACATGTCAAACATTTTTCCAAAAAAAATACGTATACGATATTTCTACGTATACCTAGAGCATGTGAATTCCATATTTACAACGTTAATCGAAACAGAAACGGAAAGCACTTTGTACATGTGCAATTGCATGCAGATCATGAATCTATCATTATCTGACATTGAAAGCGTTGAAAACCATAACCTATACACCTAAAGTCCTCACCTCTTGTCGTAGAATCGCAACGGAATCGATAGGTTTGCTAAGCTTCCGTATTCGGCAGTTTGGCAACCTATAGAACGAAATAGGTTAGCTATTTCACAACCTACAACAGTCTAAACCCCAAAACAGATTAGGGTAGGGTTTCTTACCTAGAAACGACGCCGGAAACACCGGGGAAAAGCGTCAAGAAAGGGATGGTGCAGCTCGTGTGGTGGCAGGGAACGATAGTAGGGAGATTCTCCCACTTCTCCCTCACTTTCTCTCTTTTCCCTCTCTCAAATCCCAAATTCGTATGGCTGCCATGAGAGGGTTTAAGGTCCTTATATGTCTCAAACTCACCGAAATAGACTCCTGTTCAAGGGTTACTGCTAATATAGGTTTTTCGTCACTTTTTCAGACTCAAAGAGAGGTTCTGGTGGCCCTCCTTGAGCCAAACGTCAGACTTAAGCTCACCACACATGGATCTATGTTGGATTATGTTTTCGACTCGATCGGATTTCCAGATCGCACGTGGCAGACCACTTTCAGTTCAACGGTCAGTGGGCCACGATCCGAAAATTCCAAGTACATGTAAATGTTTCTGAAACTTTTCCTATTCGAGGGTGTAATTTGGTCTGATTCTGACGGTCGCGGGTGCTTAATACTGATGCGCAAGCGAATGGTGCCAGATCACTATTCCAGATATTTATTTGTAAAGGGAATAGTGTTTTTCCACACTCCCTCGCTCCGGATCCAAACGAATGGCCGTAGGACATCGGCTGGACCTGATTTTTGAGATGATTGTCAGAGCCCGAGAGACGGCCTTCCTAGTTCCTTAACTTCGTGTTAATCGGACTTCCGACGTGCGGTCCAGATCCGATACGGAGTTTCGAGATGCTCCCGAGAGCAACCGGGTAATGAGA
>JAJHSJ010000014.1:45092667-45157385 GCA_021015155.1 Magnolia officinalis | reverse complement strand
TCAACTCGATTCAAAACTTCCGTAGCCCTTAAGAAGTTTTCAATGGTAATAGTTTAATCCCGATTGTGTGATCCACATGTGTCTCAGATTGGCCTCGGTTTTGAACCCATATCTTGAAATGATAAGGATAAATGGATGGACGGTGTGGATAAAGCCCATACATCATAGTGACCACTCAGAGCTCAGGCCCGTTTCCCGATGGAGATGAGCAGGTACGACGCAATACGCGTTCACTTCACACGCATAGGAGTCGATTGTGTGACCTCCTATTGAAATTTTTGTGAGTCCACCATGAGGCATGAGTAAGGACCCACCGTTGGGCCCACCTCCATGATATGTTGTATATCCATTGGTTTATCCGTGCCCATTTTAGGAAACGGTTCAAACATGAAGCATATACAAATATCAAGTGGACCACACCATAAGAAGTAATGATATTGAACGATCACCATTAAAAATTTCTAAAGCCAATGATAAAAAGAGGCTCAAAGCTCATCCGAGTCAGGTTAGCCTACTACCCTCAGGTCAGGTTGGCCTCGGTAAGTTAGGTCGGCTATAACCTCGGCTTGACCATCTGCCTCAACTTTCTCAGGGTTTGACCACTTGATCTTATCTTCACCAGAAATCTCTTGTAACAGTTGAGAAACTTATGCAAAGATTACACCTAAGATCAAGAACCATCTCTAGCCCACCTATACCATAAATAAGGGGCTCATCTACATGAAAAGGTACACAAAATCTCTCGTCCAAGACCCCTCGATACTACCAGACCCATATTCCTAACCTGACTTTGGCATTGGAGGGTCCCCTGTTCTAGCCATGGTCTCATTTGTCTTCTTCCTGTGCAGGTGTTTGAAGGTCCAGTAACTCAGTGAGGGTGAACAAGATTTTTGCATCAACAGTTTGGCGTTGTTTGTGGGAAGTGACATCAAAGCCGTTCTCATCTCTCCATAGAAAACCACAATGGCAAAAGGAAAAAAGAAAGCTCTTTCTGAATCATCTGCTGCAGCCATCCCAGCTCTTCCTAAATCATCTGTTGCAGTCCTCCTAGGTCTTCCTGAATCATCATCTGAGCATGGTACTCAGCCTTACCAGCAGCGAATCGACTCTACTCCCGTAACTCTTGCTCCGCGATCCCGCACCCAAGGCAGTCGATTAGTCTCCTTGGAAAATCAGGTCGAAGCCTTGAATAAAAAATATGGATTAACTCATGCAACTCTTGGAGAGAGAATCCACCCCTCAGTCGCAATGCAGAGGAGAGTGCTACCACTGCATCACCTCAAGCACCGGTCAACTCCCATAGAAACAAGCAACCTCCTGAGCTGCCAGCCCAGGCTCTTTCCCATACTTCGGGAGTAGCCACACTCGCAAACTCTGACTTGCACCCCGTGCCAGAGAGGAAGATTTATGGAAAAGCCCCCGAAGTAGTGGCCGAGAACGAAGGCCTTTGAAAGACAAAGCTCAGGAAAATTGAGGGCAAATCAACGACATCAGACAAGCCCACCGTGCCCGAGTGCCGACCTTAGTAGAGGCCATTTTAAAAGAAACCAAACCACCATTCACTGATGATATTATGGCATCTCCACTTCTGCCCAAGTTCCGGATGCTGCAAATGACCCCCTACTCTAGAACCGTCGATCCGGCCGAGCACTTCGAGTCCTTCAAAGCTTGGATGGAGCTTCATGGCACCTCAGGCCCTGTAATATGTCTAACAGTCTCCCTGACCTTATGAGGAACTGCTTGGCAGTGGTTCAGGCTGCTGAAGCCAAGGTTCATCAGTTCCTTCTCGCAGCTCAGCAAAGCCTTCCTCACACAGTTCATCGGTGGGAAAGACAGAAGAAAGCCATCAGCTCATCTTCTCACGATCAAACAGAGGGAGGACGAGTTGTTAAGAGACTACCTCATCCATTTTTAACACTGAAGTTGTTTAGGTTGATGATTATTCCGGCCAGATAACTCTGATCGCCATGATAGCCGGCCTCAAACAAGGAAGTTCTTCTCTATTAGTAAGAACCCCCCGACTACCATTGCCTACCTACTTAACCAAGCTTTAAAATATTCCAATGCCGAGGAGCTCTTTAGTTCAAGAAGAGCTGCTCAAAGAGGAAATAACTCGACTGAGAATAGGTAGCGAAGGGAAAGAGGGAAGCCCTTTGACGTTAACGCTAAAAGACAGAAAGAGGATGATCAAGATCGAAACCATCCTACCAACCGATATCCGACAAGTCGCTTCCATCGGTACACTCCCTTGAACACCTAGCTGGAGTAGGTACTAAAAGAAGCCCAGCTGAGCAAGGAAACCTGACGACTGAGCTGAACCAAAACCGAGCTCGGTAATAAGACTTGTCGGTCAACCCTGACCTACTCGCTAAGAGTGACCTCCCTTTTTAAAAGGGAAAAGGCGCTCCTGATTCTACTATTGTGTTTTCTACTGTTTGACAATTTCTACAATAAAAGAACTTCTCCTAGTTAGGAGAAGGGAAATTCTTTTAAATGTATCGATGATCCGAGCTACTAGGACTTCCCTTAATTAAAGGGAAGAAAGTCCCTCTTACTAGAACTACATGACCGACTACGAGGACTTCCCTTAGTCAAGGGAAAAATAGTCATTAACCAGTCGTCCGAACCCTTAAGAATAGGTTGGACCACTAATTGGTAATACTACTCGAATTGCACGATCTACAATGAGGATCTCTTAGTGCAAGGGAAAATAATCCTCCTAGGTAAACTGCTCGGCACCTCGTGAAGGGGTCATTGCAGTAACCCATCTGTTTGACAAAAGCAGAATTCCTCTAGTTAAAGGAAGAGCTCTAAAGCTCACCCTAATGCTCCTACTCGACTAAAATATTTGACATCACCAAAACCAACTTACCTCCCAAGCCTGCTACACGAGCTCGAAAGTAGGAGGTGTTGAGGGTCAAATATTGCATATTATCCCCCATTTATTTCTTGGTTTTATAAACATAATAAGGCTTAATGGTATATTTTACATGTGTTTGTGTTGTAAGGTGAATTTAAGGGCTTGAATTGAAAAGAATGCTAAAAGCATGGATTTAGTGCTCAAAAGTCACCAAGGCAAGGAATGAACATGTGGAGATGAAGATTGAAAATTTCAAGGTCCTAAGATCCAAGAAAACCAAGTGGAGAAGGAAGGAAGTCGAAAGAACAAGCGCAGAAATCACAAGGACTGTGCCATCAAGAACCGTTCGATGACATCGAATATCCGTTCGATGACATCGAACACTGGTTTATGTCATCGAATTTATGAGGGAAAATTGAGTTGGTTGTTGGACATATTGGGTGCTTTTCTCGATCAATCAAAGACATGTCCGATGACTCGAAGGAAGGTGCTCGATGATAACGAAGACTGCTCAATGACATCGAATTTATTGAAGAAATTGAAGCAACTCACTGGACTGTTTTGGACACATTCCCGATGACTCGAAGACCTGTTTGATGGATCAAAGCTTCACTCGATGATATCGAAGGATGGGTCGATAACATAGAGACTTACGCAGTGCGAAAGAGCGAAAAGGCGCGACTTCCGGATTCAAACCTGTAACACTGAAAAATCGGCGCCCACGCTGATTTGTATGGTAATGTTTGTGGTGGATGATTTGGCCAAGTATGAATATTGGAGTCGCCACTAGCCAATTAATCTCAGAATCCTGCAGTCGGCTAGAACCCACGGAATATGTAGGTGGGAGAAATCCGAAGACTCTCCTACCTTAGAGTGACTCCTGATCTGTGATCCGAGATTCCGAGTAAGGGACCTCGATTATAAAGAGGGAAGGTGTTAGGCACCCTCTCTACCCACACTATATATACACTATACACTATACACTATACACTATACACTATAGTGTATAAAGAGGGAAGGTGTTGCCTTGGCTTCTTCTGTACCTGCACTTTTTGTTTTCTTTTTCTTTTCTAGCCATTTTTGCTCGTAACGCTTTTTCAGGTTTTCACCACAACTGGCTTTCTCGTCATTTTTGCCCATGGCGTCCTTTCAGATTTTCACCATGTCCCGAGTTTTTGCTCTTGCCTGCCCCTTGGCAGCTATACTTTTTTTTTTTTTTGTTACCCTTGGTGCCTTTTCAGGTTTTCACCAAGTCCGCTACATGCCCGCTGTTTTTACTCGAGGCGCCCTTTTTGGTTTTCACCTCGCCCATTTTGCTTAGGCATGTTACTTTTCTTTTGATTTCTCTTTTTCTTGTAGAGAGGCGAGAGGCTAGACTCCATTCATTGTCGGCCGACTGATGAGCTACCTGACTTTGTCTTCAATCACGATCATGAAGCTGTTGACTATTGGGTTAAACAATCCTGAGGGAAAAACGGGCTGGTGACTTATGTTCTCACTCATTGGGTTTGACTCTTCTTTCTCTTTTTTTTTTTTTGGACTGTGTGCTTTATTCGTCCATTTTTTTTTTATCTTTATTTTTTTACTTTTTTTTTAACCCTTTATTTTTTTAGAACACTTATTAGAGGGAATGAATGATGATGGAATGTACCTTAGGATGCTAACCTTTTGTCGTTTGACTTTAGCTTTACGATTGTGGTTGCTGACGTAGTCAGGTAGCATTACCAATGATAGATATTCACGTTGTCGGCGTTGATGGGCTCTAGAAGATCTTTGCCCCTAATGATGGTGAGACAAGGGCACCTCCCGGAAGAACTTCCCGAACGATCAACAGATCATCCTAGGATGGCTTGGACTTGCCCCCTGGATTTAGTAAGCGCAGTGGTAAGATATGCATTATAACCATGTTGCTAACCTTTCTTTCAGACTTATTTGTCATTGGTCCTAGCGATCGTCGTACACTTTATGTCTGTAGGATGTAGTTGGTTGTATCGAGATTACCACCAATCATTTTCCTTGGCTTATTTCTTCATTTGTACGGATGATGTAGGATGTTGTCGCTGCCCGCTTTTGTCTGCCACGAGAATGTACTCATCACCATTGGATGCCTTTGGGTTAATTCTTTCAATGATGTCCACACCCCATAATGAAGAAGGGCTAGAGTGTTATCAGGTTATAAGGACTCAAAGCATGCACATGGATCTGTTATGCAAGCTTTGAATACTTGAAGCACTTCTTGACATGTCGCAATAAGTTATCTTCATCGTTCATCACAAGTTCTTCTCGGACAATGCATGTTCCTTTACGCGCAAGTTGTGGACTCCATTGTAGACTTCAGACATGATCTTGACAGCTTTGTTTGATGGACTTGACTTCAGGCTTCATAATAGATGGTGTATGATTGGTTCTTCATTTGATCTGAGTAAGGCTCCATAGGAGAACCCAAAGTAAGATAACCCCGGGCCTCACGAATTCTGTCATTGTCTACTTGTATTCAGGAGGCGAGGATCTCTTGATGCGTACTATTCTAGGGAGCTCAAGTGATCCCAAGTTCACATCTTTAAAATCATCTGTGATGACATTGGCCTTTGCCTCGAACTTTCGGAGGGAATCCTCTAGCTCGAGAGTCGGATCATCATTTTTCCCATCCTGGGCTTCGTTCAAACTCATGAGTTTAAAGTCTAACTCTAGATCGAAATCATATGAGTCAACTTTAAACTTGGGTGTTGTAACAGACGCATTTGGCACATTATTGCTTATGAGTTTTGAAAGATTTTCTATTGTTTTTGTGTTTTAATAAATTTCTGTTGTTTTTGGATTTTGGCAAATATATGATTTTTTGGCATTTTGACAAGTATCTGATTTTTTTGGTATTTCGAAAATATCTAATATTTTTTGGCTTTTGGGAATTTTCTGATTTTTTTTTTTTGTTGTTGTTTTTTTTGACAAGTATATGATTTTTTTTGGTGTTTTGGAAATATCCAGTGTTTTTGGCTTTTCGAGAATTTTTTTTTTCTGTTTTTTTTTTTTTGAGAAAGACGGCGATGTGAAACAGGGATTGCCTGATCGACTTAAGGAGCCAAACATTATTTTCTTTTATTGTGCCGTCTTAGGGATTGCGAACCAGCTATTGCCCTGCACTCCCTCCCCTCAAGAGGCAGGGTCAAACGGATCAGTAGGTGAGCCCTCATTGTCGTGCCCAAATGTTGTGATGAGTTTGGGATTGGGCTCTGAGTTGGTGTTGGATGTCACTTTTTTCAGCTCATCCCCGATGCATTGTGATCCTTCGAATTCTTCCAAGCTCGGGTGGGATCCAGACTGTGGTCCAATCAATCAGAGGCAATTCTTGCCCCTTGCCCAAGTCATTTCCGAATAGCTTGGTTAGGCTCATTTCACTCATTTGATCCCCTATGGTGGATCTTGGCCTGTTAATCGGTTGGATGATCCCTTCTCTGAGGGATCTGATTGATGTGTGGATGAAGGGATCGTCCTCCTCTTGCCGACTTTGCCCTCCTTTGATCCATTTGTGCTTCTGTATCTCACCCTTAGGAGGCTGATATCCTAGACATGTCATGCCTACATTTTCTTGATATTCGAGCTGATAATAAAAATGTTGGTGCTCGACTGAAGGGAATACATAGTTTGATCCAATGGGACACGCAAGAGGCATGTAATTCACAGTCTCGAACTCGAGACCATGGTATGGGATATCCTCATCAAAGCATCGTATGTCTATAATCGGAATATCTAGCTCTTGACGGTTGACTGCTTTTATCGGAAAGATTTGTTTGGGATCGTCCAAAACAGTCAGCGCTTTGTCTCCGAAAATGTACTTGGCCTTTTGGTGAAGAATTGAAGAGAGAGCCTTGACTCTATGGATCCAAGACCGATCAGGGAGGAGATGAAATAAAGCTATAATGTCAAAGACCTGAAAAGTGATGGTTGATGCTTTGAGGCTAATCAAGATCTCGACGTTAATCTCTTCCTCGATCTTTCTCTTAGAGGCGGGAACCACTAGTCCTAGACTCTTCTCTTGAAGGATTGAAGACTGAGGAGAGCTAGACAAATCTCTTTGAGCAGTAGAATGTCTTTCTTGGAAAGTTACCACATGATTGAAGCTGGGCCCTGATTTTGCTAAGGCAGGAGGTATGTTGATCGGGGAAGGAGATTTCTCTTGGAGCATGATAGTTGGAGTAAGGGTCGAATAGGCAGATGGTGCCCCTTGCGAGACAGAGGATGTATGGATTGAATTGATTGGGGGTGGCTCCTGTATACTTGGGGGCATGGAGATTGAACTGGATGGAGATACCCCTTGCATATTTGAGAGCAAAGAGCTTGTACTGGCAGGGTGTGCCCCTTGTAGACTTGAGGGATTCGAGACTGGACTGGCTGAAGATGCCCCTTGCGTATTTGAGAGCAAAAAGATTGGACTGGCAAGGTGTGCCCCTTGTAGACTTGAGGGTATTGTTGTTGGGCTGGCAGTGATTGAATGGATGCATTGGACTGGATTGACTGGGGGTGGCTCTCCTTGATTGATATTGTTAATAGGGGTTCCTGATGAACTGGGGCATACTTAATACGATGGCAGGGGATTCTGGAGGGTGTAATTGGTGGTGGCAACAACAGGAGAGATAACCACAATCGTTTGGTTGTTAATCAGATCTTGGACCACATGTTTCAGGGTGAAACAACGGTCCGTTGTGTGGCCTCGGGATTGGTGGTATGCACAGTACTCATTCTCATTATAATTTGGTGGCAGAGGGTTTGGGGGGAGCCTAGGCAGTAGCGGTGTAAGTATTTGCCTTTGGACTAGTGTGGCTAGTATCTCACTTTAAGTTTGGGCTATTGGTGTAAACTGCTTAGGTTCCCGGGCCATCCTCATCTGCTGACCATGATTTGGGTACTGTGGAATCTCCATTTGTTGTTGTTGTTATCATTGTCCCTCTTGAGGAGCGAATTGAGCACCTTGGGTAGAGGCGACAAGATTGTCTTCTTCTGTTAGATGGAGGTCAGGAACACTTCCGTTACCATTCTCGTATTCAGTAGGCCTTCCTTCCACTACCCGTTGTACTGGGGAGGCCTGATGAGGCCACCAGGGGGAGATTGTCCCAGCCCTTATTCCGGCTTCGACTCGTTCCCCAGCACGGATGAGTTGAGTGAAGTTGGCATATGGATACGATACGAGGTATCCAGAGATATTTGGGTTTGCCGAGTGGATGATCATGTAGATTTGCTCCTCGTCATCAATGAGTGTTTTCATTCTGGCGGCCATGGCCCGCCACCATCTAACATAAGCTGACAATGACTTATCATTCCTCTGCCTTAAGGCAGTAAGGTCCGCCCTTTTAGGCGCTACATTAAGATTGTACACAAAAGATCAATGAAAGCTTGGGAAAGTTGTTCCCAAGTTTTAATTCGATGGTAGTTTAATGACGTGTACCAATCTAATGAATCGCCTTCAAGGATTTTTGAAACAAACGGATCAACGCTCCGTCATTACCTATCATAGTATTAAGCTCTCCACAGAATGCTCTTAAATGGTCCATAGGACACCCCGTACCATCATATCTCTTAAATTTTGGTACCTCAAAATTTTGAGGTACCCTTGCATCGGGAAAGGGACATAAGTCCCTGAATTTGGTAGATGGATGATCCACTCCTTACTGCCTTTGTAGTTTCCTCTGCATCTCTCGCAATTGCTCCCCTCTCGCAATTGCTCCCGGAGCTCTTCGATTTCGGAGAGATTGGTCAAGGGGGGTTTTGCCCCCTGGAATTGATTGGATCTCCTATTAGGAGGAGGATGTTGGAACTGGCTGGGATTCCTGACTGTGGGAATTTGTATTTGATAGCGGTTCTCATCAGTGAGAGGTTGTTGGAAAGGATTCTCAGTTGCAGAAAATTGGCCTTGAAGGTGACTCCTATTATGGGGAGGATGCTGGAAAGTTGAGATGACTGAGACACTAGATGATGACACTTGCATGGTTTGGACAGTCTCTTTTTAAACACATTGGGCAAGAAGGGCCTGTAAAGCCTTAAAATTTTGGGTTATTTCATCCATGGTTGAGGTGAATGCGGTATTATCAGTCATGAATTCAGGTCATCCGGGGGTGCCCTTTAGGCATAATGGTTTCTTCTCTTTAGATTGGATAAGCATGGGGTGAGTGAAAGCCTTGAATGGGTCCAAGCCAAAGATCGATCCTCTTTTTTTTTTTAAATGAAAGGTATGAATGCAAATGTAGAATATCCCCTAAGATTATATCACCACACTATTTCGAGTCGGGTCTCAGCTAGTACGACCTAGCAAATCCCCAGTGGAGTCGTCATTCTGTAGACACTGAAAAATCGGCACCCACGCTGATTTGTATGGTAATGTTTGTGGTGGATGATTAGACCAAGTATGATATTGGAGTCGCCACTAGCCAATTAATCTCAGAATCCCGCAGTCAGCTAGAACCCACGAAATATGTAAGGTTGGAGAAATCCGAAGACTCTCCTACCTTAGAGTGACTCCTGATCTGCGATCTGAGATTCCGGGTAAGGGACCTCGGTTACAAAGAGGGAAGGTGTTAGGAACCCTCTTTGCCCGTACAAATGTACGGTCTCTACTTTGTGTGGTAAAACAATCTCAAGGGATGGATGATGTGGTCGAGATATGATTAGGCACACACGTGGATTTCTGATGCGATAAGATCCGAGATTTCGGCAAGCCACAGAGCATACGTCCAACGGTGTGTCTAGAAGACGGATGTGATGATGCTTATGCAAAGAGGTAAGAAAAATGGACTAGATCACTAGGAATTTCTGATGTGACAGGATCCGATGTACGGCAAGTCACAGATCATACGTTCACTAGAGATCTAGAGAAGCAGGGGGGTTGAGAAGGGAGTAGATGTCATGATGAATGCTTGTATGTAAAATGAATGGATCTTTGGCTCGATCTTGAGTAGGCTAAGAGATGAACTGCACCATGATCAATCCGGCCTAGGCTGGTGGGGTTAGGAAGGTCAGGATGAGGCTAAGGGGGAGCTAAAAATTTTGAACTTGGAGGCTTAGGATCACCTCATCACCCTCATTCTCTTCCTCTCTTTCTCTCTCTCTCCCTCTCCTCACTTGGATTTTAGGCTCTCTTGGTTGTGTGTTAAATGTGAAGGGGGAGAGGGCTATTTATAGCCTTCTCCAATGACATTGTTGTAATTGGTAGGTAGGTAAGGGGCAAAAGTTGATATGGCAACTTGTGATTGGTTGAGGGAAGAGGAATGCCATGTGGCATGCTCTCATTGGCTCTTGGTGGTTGGTAAGGTTGGTAAAATGGTAAATAAGATGACTTGTAGGGGTAAATCCATATGAAAGTTGACTTTTGCTTGGTAGGATTGTAAATAGGGTGAACTAGAGTGGTAATTTCATATGAAAGTTTACTTTTGCTTGGTAGGATTGTAAATAAGGTGAACTAGAGGGATAATTTCATATGAAAGTTGACTTTTGCTTAGTAGGATTGTAAATAGGGTGAACTAGAGGAGTAATTTCATATGAAGGATGGTTTAGGGTTTGGATTAGGATTTAAGTTAAGGTTAGGCTAAGTTTAGGGTTTAGGCTGGGATTAGGATTTGGGTTAGGCTATGATTATGGTTCCCGGATTGTTCTAGCCTTCTCAAGACTTTAGCCTCGGTGGGGTGTCTACAAAACCCCTTCGATGTCATCGAAGGGTGTTTGATGGCATTGAAGGCATTACGCAGAGTTAAGCAGAGTGCGTAAATTTGATCCGATTTTGCGGATCTGCAGAACTTGGCTTATAAATAGGGGTTTCCTAGGCACTTTCTAGGATATCTAAGGTTTGGAGAAGTAGAGCAAAGGGGCGGAGCCACTTCCCGAGAGTTCTTCTTCCTTTCTTCTTAGTTTTTAATGCTTTCTTTTAGAGTTTTTAATCTAATCATGTCTATGGTTGGCTAGATTCCTTAGCTAGGGCTATGGGGTGAAGCTTGTAGCATGGTTGAGATGTTTTTCGTGTTTGATTCTAGTTATTGTTGGACTCCTTTGATTCTAGTTTAATATTTAAGGAATACTTTTAGTGTTTAATGGTTTATTGTGACTGAAATTATAATGGATTTGCAATAGCTTAAAGTATTTTCTTTTTCTGTTCGAAGTTTGTGAAAATAGGAAATCCTGTTGTTCTCCATCGTGCCCTGGGCATGGCTGAGTGATGGAATTTCTTCTATTATTCACAATTCTCCCATTTTGGTTGTTGGATCGGTATATCCTATTGTCTACCATAGTCTCCTGGGCATGGTTAGGTGATGGAATTACTTCCAATCCGCACGACTTTCATCCGTTGAGAATTAGGTCAATGGAGGTTTAGATCTGATCTTATTGAATATCTTACAATTGGATAGGATAGGACTCCAATTCCAATTGAGTGCCTTGAATCGAATAAGGAAACGTCCTAATAGCTGCAAGTGGATCCCTAGAAACCCTAGTTCCCACCATTAAATTCTTAAGTTTCTAAATTCATCATCTCACAATTACTCCATTCTTTTCTGATTTATTTTAGATCTTCTCCTAGTTTTGATTCTAATTACTTTCAGAATAAACACACAAGATTAGTCCCTGTGGATTCGATCTCGGTCTCACCGAGATTATTACTACATCGCAACCCTACACTTGGGGTTATGAACAGGGGCTTACTGTTATGGGTAAAAATGGACTGAATAAAGATAACAGGTTAATTCGGACATCTTTGTCGGACATGAGGTCGGCCAACGCCGGTCATGACCAATGAGCTCCTCAATGGCCAAGGAAGAGAGGTCGGAAGGTCGGCCATCTGCCCAATGATAAGGGGAGGCTCAAAGTTCATTCGAGTTAGGTCGGTCTACTACCCCCAGGTCAGGTCGGCCTCGGCAGGTCAGGTCGGCCATAGACCTCAGTCTCAACAGGTTGACCATAGACCTCAACCTCGGCCATCTGCCTTAACTTCTCAGGGCTCGACTACTTGATCTTATCTTCACCAGAAACCTCGCGTAACGGTTGAAAAACTTATGCAAAGATTATGCCTAAGATCAAGAACCATATCTAGCCCACCTACACTACAAATAAGGGGCCCATCTACATGAAAAGGTACGCATAATCTCTCACCTAAGACCCCTCGATATACCAGACCCAGATTCCTAACTTGACTTTGGCATCGAAGGGTCCCCTGCTCTTGCCAGGGTCTCCTTTATCTTCTTCCTGTACAGGTGTTTGAAGGTCCAGAAACTCAGCGAGGGTGAACCATATTTTTACGTCAACAAGCCCCAAGCACAAAATCACATCGGAGTGGCTAACCAATGATTTTTAACTGTTGATTTATATGGATAATGTTTGGACGGCACAAATCATCGCATTAAAGTAATTATAGTGATTCAATTGATAATCTAATTGTTTCGGGATATCATCAGTGGCCCATGTGTCTAATAGATTAGTAGCCTAGTAACACACAAGTTACACATGCAACTGTTGAAATAATTTTAGATATAATCTAAGCTATCAACTTGGATTTCAAACCCTATCTTTGGGGCAATTTGAAAACCACTGGATTTCAAACCTCACTTACTTTATGTGCCAAACGTACCAAGAGATTTGAAATCGCCTCAAAATCCGTCAAATCCATGGTGCTAAACGACCCTTGAGGATGAGCTTGATTCAAAACTTTTGTGGCATATAAAAAAGCCTTTAATGATCACTCGCTACTTTTTACCGGAGTGTGGTCCACCAAAAATTTGAATTTGCTTCAGTTTTGGGTTAACGTCTAACTGCAAAAACGGACGGGCGGTGTGGCCCAAATTCACTCCCGTACTGAGGTGGATAATGAGGGTTCGCTACAGAATCTGTCACAGGACGAGCCCCCTCGATTTTTTAAAATGGCAGGTAGCTAAGATACGAGTCCTGGTCGTCGCTGCTTTTTAAGTGTGCGCGGGATTCGAGACCTGGGAGAACGATGGCAGTCGGGAGGGACGCAGATCCGGTGGTGCTGCCCACACCAACTCAGATGTGGGTGTGATGATGCGTTGGGCACCGTGAGGCCTAACTTGATTAATATTTTTTGCATCTACACCGTCCATCTGCTTTGCCTGCTCATTTTAAGTTGTGAACTTAAAAATCAAGGAAATCCGAATCTTAATGTAGGTTGCACCATACGAAACAGGGGTGATTGAACATCCACTGTTAAAAACTTAGCTTTTGTTTTCCATTCATCCACATTTGTGTTTATCAACTGGTTGAATGGTTAATAAGCATGACGGTGCGATTTAGGAAAGTTTTAATGGTGGGTCATTATCTGCACTGTTTCCTGTAGTGGGGTCCAATCGAGCTTTGAATCTGCTTCGTTGTTTGATTCCGGGTCATCAAATAAAAGCACATGAGAGGCGCCACAACACCATTAGACCTGCTTCCCAGTGCAGACTAGCAGTCACTTTGAAGGGGAAAGAATTAGGGATTTTGCGTCATGGACCGAACGTACACACGATTTTTCATTGGACGGAAAGAAATTCTAATTACCAAGGTAGACTACCGTTCATACGGACGCACCTAGGAAATAAAAATATCTTTACTTTTTTCAACTGCTTATCGTAGCAGATAAGGTATTTTCATTTTAAAAAAAAATCAACATCCGTACCTTATAAATTGCTTTTGGTCAGATCAGTTTCGAAGAAAAAAATGAAAAAAGAGCGTTGTATAGACTCATCTACCATACTATTTTTTTATGAAAACCTTAGCATCATAGTTGAGTCCATACAACGTCTGTTTTTTTTTCACCACCTGATAACTTATCTTGCGGAAGGTGGTTTTAAGTTACGGTCATTGGTTTTTTTATGAAAATATTCATATCTGTTAGGATGAAACAACTGAAAAGAGCAATAGTATTTTCACCTTTTTTTTTTGTCACCCGTACAAGCCTGTACTAAAAACCACGTACCCGTGGATGACAAAGCAAAAGGCAATGTGGGATTGAACGTCTACCGTCAAAAACCATTATAGAGTCATATAAGTTTTACATATATTTATGTCTGTTTGACCCTATGAATCGATTGAATGAAAAATAAATTATACATAGCCCTACGAATGTTTTAAAATAGCTTGTGAATATTTTAACCGTGAGAATTATTATTCTTGTGGTGTGGTCCACTTGAGCTTTGAATATGACTCATTTTTTAGTTCATAATATAAAATGATCTCTAAAAATGAATAAATGGTGTGGATATAATAAATACATAACTGTAGGCCCGTCGAACTTTGATCTCCTTTGAACGGTTAGTACAACTCAGAGCTCGATGAGCGTCAGTAGTCTTTGCACTACAGTACCCACATCAGCGAGGTGGGTGGTGTGTGGTACACCAGCCAATCTGCTTCCGCCATGTAGTCACACTCGCACACCTTTATCAATCGGGCGCGGAGTGACATCACCTAACTCTGTGAGCACCACCATGATGTATGTGTTATATCCATACCTTCTATCCATTTGGAGAGATAGTTTTATAGCATGATAAAAATAACCACATAGATATAAAGTTCAAGTGGACTCCACCATAGAAAACAGTGGGGACAGTGACATCCATGGTTCAAAATTTCTTAGGGGCAACAGAAGTTTCCAATCAAGCTTCTATTTTTGTTTTCACTTTATATATCTCTATTTTAATTTATGAATAGATTGGATCTAAAAAATATATCATGGTAGGCCTTATAAATGTTTCAATGGTGGGTATGACTAATCCCATAGTTTTCTGTGGTGGGGTCTACTAACTTTATATCTATCTCATACTTTTTCTGATGCGATAAAACGATCTTTACGAATGGTTGGACCGTATGGATACAATACATGCAAGGTTAGGTCCGCGGGGCTTGCTGACGTCACTTCAGTAGCCATTTGGCTACTGGCTACTGACCTTGTCAGCATCTAATCCGCCCCCGCAATCGTGCAGTAATGTAGAGGGATGTGATTTGTGGGGCCCTATGCTGTCGGACATGAAGGAGGCTTTCTTTTTTAAGAGTTTTGTAGGGGGGAAGCCATCTGACACCGCGAGCGTATGGAGGGGACCACCTTCCTGATGCGTTGTATATCCACGCTGTTCATCCGTCTCTCCAGCCCATTTTAGGACGTGGTCCAAAAAATAAAGCAGGTCAAGATCTCCGGTGGACCACATCACAGGAAAGAGTACCTCACCAGTAAAAATTCAAAAGGGCCCATCCTAAGAAGACGTAGATGAAGGGAAAATAGAAAGATCGGCTCGGTCATAAGCTTTTCCGACCCACAAAATGTTTTTAATGGTAAGAAGATTCAGGTGGATGGCGCTGATACGCAACAAATACGTCAGGTGGCCCCACACGATAAGGGTAACACTCGCTGAGGTGTTACCGAATGAGATTGCGAACAGAATGCCTAAATAACTATTACCGTACTGAGTAAACTTTGTTATGCCCACCGTTAATGTACGTAGTTTATTTACCGTATATTCATTTAAAGCTAATGTTAGGGTTGAGCTCAAATGTAAAATGTATCAAAAGATCAAATTTACACGCCACAGGAAACAGCGGGCATAATGATGGGAATGATAATTACCACCTATGGAAGTTTGGTAGGGCTCAGAGTGATATTTATTTGTCATAGACGCGGTATCTTATGTTTGTATGTGCTGCAAGAGCCAAACAGTGAGCATACCGATGGGAGTAATAATTACCACCTATGAAAGTTTGGTAGGGTTCAGAGTGATATTTATTTGGTATAGATGCGTATCTTATGTTTGTATGTACTGTAAGAGCCAAATAGAGAGGGACGTCATGTAATTTTAAGAGAGTTTGCTGATATATTTGAAATTTGTGAATTTTTCTATGATACAAATGATGTTTAATCGGTGCCACATCATCTACAAAGCAAGGGTGGCCAAGCATAATGTGATTGAGTTGATAAGGAAATTTGAAGCAACTATAAGACAACTGGTAAGGTAAGAAGAAAAGGCTCAAAAAGGTCAATATACTAAAATGGTTATTGTTATGAGGAAAATTGAGCTGACCGGACATATGAGACACGTGATAAGAAACTATCAGAGTAGCTTTCCCAAACTACCGAAGTGCTTAATACTAGGGAAGCTGACCCGAGCAAAGATACACAACAACTGAGCTGAATCAGTCAACCCCGCTCCGAGATAAAGATTAATTGACCGACCTCGACTATGGACATCGACCTCGACCTCGACCTCGAATATCAACCTCGAGCTCAGGATAGAAATATCCAGAGAGAATCTCGTACCGTTTACGGATAAAATTACCCATCGATATCCTAGCCAAATATCACACCAATTGAGGCATAATTAAAGAAATACTCGAGAATACATTCGAACTCCAATATGGGACCCTTTAGCATATCTCACGGATCTACTCAAACACACAAGCTACCTAACAAACCTATAAACACATCACCCTGGTAAAAGGGAAGGTATGCACAACAATCCCGACTCTAACCACACTTACTTTGAGTTCATCTACCTGACTTAGGCATCAGAGGGTCTCCGGCCATAACTGGTGCCCCTGGTGTCATCCTGTTCTCCATTGATGTGCAGGTACCCATCGGCTTATAAGAGGTGGTACGGGATTGT
This sequence comes from Magnolia officinalis, assembly GCA_021015155.1. Lineage (NCBI taxonomy): Eukaryota > Viridiplantae > Streptophyta > Magnoliopsida > Magnoliales > Magnoliaceae > Magnolia > Magnolia officinalis. The sequence goes on along the minus strand of JAJHSJ010000014.1, from coordinate 45,140,906 downwards.
ATACACCCCACCCAGGTTAATATCTTGAGAAGGCTAAGACTATTCAGGAACCATGATCATACCTTAAACCAAACCCTAATCCCAGCCTAAACCGAACCCTGACCCAAAAGTTCCCAAAAGTCCCAATCCACAACCCGAAACCGTAATCCAAACCGTTCAGCACACATACAGCCCCACCTATACCCTATATCATGGCTAGAACCCTTTAACCGAACTTAATTCCACCTATCCAAGCCATATAAACCCAAAAAGGAGGCCAGCAAAGCCCACAAGCTCGGGCCTGGCCCGAACGCGGCTCAAGAGGTAGTCTGACTACCGCGGACGGTAGTCTGACTTCCGTCTGTGGTACTCCGAGTGCCGCCACTCGCGGCCCGCGTGTGGACAGCTGTCCCGGTGTCTAAAAGTCAACTTTCCCTGGAATTTACTCCTCCCATCTCCACTATTTACAGTTTTACTGGCCTCCATAGCCAATGGAAGCATGCCACGTGGCGTCTCTCTCCTCCCCACCAATCATCACTTGCCACATCAGCTTTCACCCTTCCTAAACCCCATATTTACCAAAATACCATTAGAGAATGCTATAAATAGCCCTCTCCTCTTCTCATTTCAACACACCCAACAACCAAGAGAGCCTAAAATCCAAGTGAGGGAGAGAGAGAGAGAGAGAGAGAGAGAGAGAGAGAGAGAGAGAGAGAGAGAGAGAGAGGAAGAGAGTGAGGGTGAGGAGGTACTCCTAAGCCTCCAAGTTCAGATTTTTTAGCTCCCCCTTAGCCTCATCCCGACCTTCCTAACCCCACAAGCCTAGCCCAGAGTAATCATGGTGCAGTCTATGTCTTAGCTTACTCAAAATCAAGCCAAAGATCCATTCATTTTACATACAAGCATTCATCATGACATCTATTCCCTTCTTAACCCCCCTGCTTCTCTAGATCTTTAGTGAACGTATGCTCTGTGACTTGCCGTACACCGGATCTTGTCACATCAGAAATTCCTAGTGATCTAATCCATTTTCTTACCTTTTTACATAAGTGTCATTACATCCGCCTTCTAAACACGCCATTAGACGTATGCTCTGTGGCTTGCAGAAATATCGAATCTTGCCCATCAGAAATCCATATGTGTGCCTAGTCCTATCTCGACCACATCATCCATCTCTTGAGATTGTTTTACCACACAAAGTAAATACTGTACGTTCGTATGGGTAGAGAGGGTGCCTAACACCTTCCCTCTTTGTAACCGATGTCCCTTACCCGAAATCCCGGATCGCAGACCAGGAGTCAATCTAAGGTAGGAAAGTCATCAGATTTCTCCAACCTTACGTATTCCATGGGTTCTAGCCGACCGCGGGATTCTGAGATTAATTGGCTAGTGGCGACTCCAACATCCACAAATCAGCCTAATCACCCCCACTATCAAAACATAACATACAAATTAGCGTGGACGTCGATTTTCAGTGTCTAAAGAATGGCGACTCTGCTGGGGATTTGGTAGCTCAAACTAGCTAAGACCCGACTCGAAATAGTGTGGTAATATAATCTTAGGGGATACTCTACATTTGCATTCATACCTTGCATTTAAAAAAATGAGGATCGATCTTTGGTTTACACCCATTCAAGACTTTCACTCATCTCATGTTAATCCAATCCAAAGTTGCCATGACAGACCAAAAAGAAGAAACCATTACGCCTAAAAGGCACCCCCGGATGATCTAAATTCATGGCTGATAATACCACATTCACCTCAACCATGGACGAAATAGCCCAAAATTTTAAGGTTTTACAGGCCCTTCTTGCCAATGTGTTTAAAAAGAGACTACCCAAACCATGCAAGTGTCATCACCTAGTGCCCCAGTCATCTCAACTTTTCAGCATCCTCCCCATAATGAGAGTCACCTTCAAGGCCAATTTTTCGCAACTGAGAATCCTTTCCAACAGCCTCTCACTGATGAGAACCGCTATCAAATACAATCTCTCACAGTCAGGAATCCCAGCCAGTTCCAACATCTTCCTCCTAATATGAGATTCAATCAATTCCAGAGGACAAAACCCCCTTCGACCGGTCTCTCCGAAGTCGAAGAGCTCCGGGAGCAATTGCGAGAGGTGTAGAGGAAGCTACGGAAACAGCAAGGGGTGGATCTCTCATCCACCAAGTTCAAGGATCTTTATCCCTTCCCTAATGCAATGGTACCTCAAAACTTTGAGGTACCAAAATTCAAAAGGTATGTGGTACGGGGTGTCCTATGGACCATTTAAGGGCATTTTGTGGGAAGCTTAATACTCTGGCAGGTAATAATGGAGCGTTGATCCGTTTATTTCAAAAATCTTTGAAAGGCGATGCGTTAGATTGGTACATGTCATTAGACTACCATCGAATTAAGACTTGGGAACAACTTTCCCAAGCTTTCATTGATCGTTTCGTGTACAATCTTAATGTAGCGCCCAAAAGGGCGGATCTTGCTACCTTAAGGTAGAAGGATGATGAGTCATTGTCAGCTTACGTTGGACAGTGACGAGCAATGGCCGCTAGAATGAAAACACTCATTGATGATGAGGAGCAAATCTATATGATCATCCACTCGGCAAACCCGAGTATCTCTGGATACCTCATCTCCTATCCATATGCCAACTTTACCCAACTCATCCGTGCTGGGGAACAAGTCAAATTCGGAATAAGGGTTGGGACGATCTCTCCTTGGTGGCCTCCTTAGGCCTCTCTAGTACAACGTATAATGGAAGGAAGGCCTACTGGATACGAAAATGGTAACGAAAGTTTTCCTGACCTCCATCCAACAGAAGAAGACAATCTCGTCACCTCTACCCAAAGTTCTCAATTCACTCCTTAAGAGGGACAATGGCAACAACAACAGCAAAGGGAGATTCCTCAGTACTCCAATCATGGTTAGCAGATGAGGATGGCCAGGGAACCTAGGTATTTTACACCGATAGCCCAAACTTATAGTGAGATACTAGCCACGCTAGTCCAAACGAAAATACTTACACCATTACTGCCTAGGTCCCCCCAAACCCTTTGCCACCAAATTATAGTGAGAATGAGTACCGTACATACCACTAATCTCGAGGCGACACAACGGACCATTGTTTCATCCTGAAACATGTGGTCCAAGATTTGATTGACAACCAAACGATTGTGGTTACCTCTCCTGCTGTTGCCACCACCAATTACACCCTTCAGAATCCCCTGCCATCGTATCAAGTATGCCCCAGTTCATCAGGAACCCCTACTAACAATTTCAGTCATGGAGAGCCACCCCGGGTCAATCAGTCTAATGCATCCATTCAATCATTGCCAGCCCAACAACAATACCCCCAAGTCTACAAAGGGCACACCCTACCAGTCCAATCTTTTCGCTTTCAAATACGCAAGATGCATCTCCAGCCGGTCCAGTCTCCAATCTCCCAAGTCTACAAGGAGCACACCCTCCCAGTCCAATCTATTCACTCTCAAATATGCAAGGGGCATCTCCAGCCGGTCCAGTCTCGATTCCCCCAAGTCTACAAGGGGCACACCTTGCCAATCCAATCTTTTCGCTCTCAAATATGCAACGGGCATCTCCAGCCAGTCCAGTCTCCATGCCCTCAAGTCTACACAAGGCACATCATGCCAGTCCAATCTCTTCGCTCTCAAACATGCAAAGGGCATCTCCATCTTGTCCAATCTCCATGCCCCTAAGTCTATAGGAGCCACCACCGATCAATCTAGTCCATACATCCTTTGCCTCACAAGGGGCACCACCTGCCTATCCGGCCCCTACTCCAACCCTCGTGATCCAAGAAAATGCTCCTTCTCCGATCAACATACCGCATGCCCTAGCAAAATCAGGGCCCAACTTCAATCATGTGGTAATTTTTCAAGAAGGACATTCTGCTACTCAAAGGAATTTGCCTAGCTCTACTCAGTCTTCGATCCTTCAAGAGAAGAGTCTAGGACGGTTGGTCCCCACCTCTAGGAAACAAGTCGAGGAAGAGATTGAAGTCAAGATTTTGATTAGTCCCAAAACATCAACCATCACTTTTCAGGTCTTTGAAATCACATCATTTCATCTCCTCCCTGATCAGTCTTGGATCCATAGAGTCAAGGCTCTCTCTTCAACTCTTCACCAAAAGGCCAAATACATTTTCGGAGACAAGGCGCTGACCGTTCTGGATGATCCCGAACAAATCTTTCTGATAGAAGCAGTCAACCGTAGAGAACTAGATATCCCGATCACAGACATACAATGCTCCGATGAAGATATCCTATACCATAGTCTTGAATTTGAGACTGTGAATTGCATACCTCTTGCATGTCCCATCGGATCAAACTATGTCTTCCCTCCAGTCGAGCACCAACATTTTTATTATCAGCTCGAATATCAAGAGAATGCAGGCATGAGAGGACTGGAACATCTGCCTCCTATGGGTGAGATAGCAAAGCCAGATGTATCAAAGGAGGGCAAGATCAGCAAGAGGAAGATGATCCATTCATCCACACATCAATCAAATCCATCAAAGAAGGGATCATCTGTCCGGTTGACAGGCAGAGATCCACCGTGGAGGATTAAATGAGCAAAATGAGCCCAACTGGGCTATTTGAAAAGGACTCGGGTAAGGGGCAAGAATTTCCCTTAATTGACTGGACCACAGTCTAGGTCCCACTTGAGCAGGAAGAATCCAAAGACCCACAAATCATCGGGAATGAGCTGAGGAAAGTGACGTTCAACACCAACTCAGAGCCCAATCCTAAACTCGTTACAACATTTGGGCACGACAATGAGGGCCCACCTACTGATCCGTCTAGCCCTGCCTCCTGAGGGGAGGGAGTGCAGAGCAATAGCTGGTTCGCAATCCCCAAGACGGCACAATAAAAGAAAATAATGTTTGGCTCCTTAAGTCGAATCAGGTAATCCTTAATTCACATCACCGTCTTTCTCAAAAAAAAAAAAAAAAACAAAAAAAATCAGAAAATTCTCAAAAAGCCAAAAACATTGGATATTTTCGAAACACCAAAAAAAAAAAATCATATACTTCTCAAAAAAAATTAATCAGAAAATTTCAAAAGGCCAAAAACATTAGATATTTTCGAAATGCCAAAAACTTCAGATACTTGTCAAAATCCAAAAACAAAAGAAATTTCTCAAAACACAAAAAAACAATAGAAAATCTTTCAAAACCCACAACAATAATGTGCCAAATGCGTCTGTTACAACACCTGAGTTTAAAGTCGACTCATACGATTTCGATCTAGAGTTAGACTTCAAACTCATGGGTTTGAATGAAGCCCAGGAGGAGAAAATGATGATCCGACTCTCGAGCTAGAGGATTCCCTCCGAAAGTTCGAGGCAAAAGCCAATGTCATCACGGATAATTTTGCAATTGTGAACTTGGGATCCCTTGAGCTCCCTATAACGGTAGGCATCAAGAGATCCTCGCCTCCTGAATATAAGTAGAGGATGACAAAATTCCTGAGGCCCGGGGCTATCCAACCTCGCATTCTCCTATGGAAGCCTTACCCAGATCGAATGAAGAACCAGTCATACACCATCTACTATGAAGCCTAAAGTTAAGCCCATCAAGCAAAGCTGTCAAGATCATGCCTGAAGTCTACAATGGGGTCCTACTGATGAACGATGAAGATAAGTTAATGCAGCATGTCAGGAAGTGCTTCAAATATTCAAAGCTTGCATAAAGGATTCATGTGCATGCTTTGAGTCTTTATAACCTGGCAACACCCTAACCCCTCTTAATTATGAGGTATGGTCATCATCGAAAGAATGAACCCAAAGACATCCAATGGTCATGAGTATATTCTCGTGTCAGACAAAAGCGGGCGGCGACAACATCCTATATCATCTGTACGAATGAAAAAGAAGTCAATGAAAAGGATTGGTGGTAAGCTCGATGCAACCAACTACATCTCGCAAACATAAAGCACACGACGATCGCTTGGACAAACGACAAGGAAGTCTGAAAGAAAGGTTAGCAACATGGTAATCATGCACATCTTATCATTGTGCCTACTAGATCCAGGAGGCAACTCCAGGTCATCCTGAGACGGTCCGCTGATCATCTGCGAGGTTCTTCCGGGAGGTGCCCTTCGTCTCACCATCATTAGGGGCAAAGATCTTCCAAAGCCCATCAACGCCGACAATGTGAATATCTATCATGGGTAATCCTACCTGACTATGTCAACAACTATAAGCGTAAAGCTAAAGTCAAACGACAAGAGATTAGCATCCTGAGGTACATTCCATCATCATTCCTTCCTTCCAATAAGTGTTCTAAAAAAACATAAAGGGTTAAAAAAAAAAGTTTAAAAAAATGGACAAATAAAGCGCGCAGTCCAAAAAAAAAAAGAGAAAAGAAAAGAAAAGAAAAGAAGAGTCGAACCCAATAAGTGAGAACACAAGTCACCAACCCATTTTCCCTCAGGATAGTTTAACCTAATGTCAACAGCTTCACGATCATGATTGAAGACAAAGTCAGGAAGCTCACTAGTTGGCCGACAATGAATGGAGTCTAGCCTCCCGCCTTTGTACAAGAAAAAGAGAAATAAAAAAAAAGTAACGTGCATAAGCAAAACGGGCGAGGTGAAAACCTGAAAGGGCGCCTCGAGTAAAAACAGCGGGCATGTAGAGAACTTGGTGAAAACCTGAAAAGACACCAAGGATAAAAAGAGCACAACTGCCAAGGGACAGGTAAGAGCAAAAACTCGGGACATGGTGAAAATCCGAAAGGACGCCATGGGCAAAAATGATGAGAAAGCCAGTCGTGGTGAAAACCTGAAAAGGCGCTACGGGCAAAAATGGCTAGAAAAGAAATATAAAAAAAAAAACAAAAAGTGCAGGAACAGGAAAAGCCAAGACAACAAGTAAAGTGAAGAAGCACAAGGAAAAGATAAGTCCTGGATCAGAATTCTGTCAAACTGTACCCAAATCCAAGGGGCATGATCCTATTATGCGCTACTCTTAGGGAATCGAGATCCCTAGTAAACAAGTTAGAATACCGGATTCGACGTGAGCTATGTTCAATATTCTGATTCCACCATCCAGGCACAAGTTCAAACGCAAGCAAACACTGACAAATTTGACACAAAAAAATTCCTTTAAAACATTTTTTTTACAAGTACATTGTTTTCCTTCATTTACAAGAACAAAAATAAAAACATACATGCATATAAAGGACATGCAGCCAACAAAGTCTGGGATACACAAAGTCAAAGTCAAAGCCCCAGAGGCCCACATTTCAAGGTCCCAGATGCCCAGAGTTTAAAGCCCCAAAGGCCTACAGTTCAAAGACCCAGAGGCCCACATTTCAACGCTCTAGAGGCCCACATTTCAAAGCCCTAGAGGCCCACAAGTTCAAAGCCCCAAAGGCCCACAGTTCAAAGCCCCAGAGGCCCACAATTCAAAGCCCTAGAGGCCCACATTTCAACGCCCCAGAGGCGCACAAGTTCAAAGCCCCAAGGCCCATATTTCAAAGCTCACAAGTTCAAAGCCCCAAAGGCCCACATTTCAAAGCCCACAAGGCCCACAAGTTCAAAGCCCCAGAGGCCCACATTTCTAAACCCACAAGGCCCACAAGTTCAAAGTCCACAAGGCCCACATGTCAAAAGCCCACCAAGCCCATTGTTCAAAGGCCCATGGTTCAAAGCCCATGTTTTCAAGCCCATTTCCTAGGCCCACATATCCAAAGTAAGGCCCACTACACAAACCCGATTTCAAGGCCCATGGTCCTAGGCCCACATGTCCAAATCAGGCCCATGTTCCCCAATTGCCCCATTAATTCATTAGTGGAGGCCATCTAGCTACTCGATCCAGACCGTACAATAAAAACCGGACGACGACGCCCTCCCGCAAGATCGAACAGATGTTTCAAAAAAAAAATCCAAACTATCTTCAAATAAAAACCGTTAGCCTCACCAACTCATCAGTGGAGGCAATGCGACTGTTTACTTAACTCGTGCAAATAAAAACCGAACGACGACGCCCACCCACGAGATCGAAGGATAATTTTCAAAAAATCTAAAAATATTTTCAAATAAAATCCCCAAGGAGTCTAGCTCCAAAGAGGATAGTTTTTAAATAATTTTCAAAATAATGTATGCGGCGCACAGTACACTGAGGAATCTTTCATATTCTCCAGTTGCGGTCAGTGCAAACAGTTAAATAAGATTCGATCCCTTTCGGTTTCCCCGGAGGATGATTGAATCCGTACATGATACATGTATAATTGACCCGATCTCTATATCTGGACAATCGTACGAATGCTAGTAAAAATGATTAGATCTATCTCTGGGAAGAATAATCAAACTCAAAGTGACAACAATCCATTGTAACCAAAGTATCAGAATCAGCAGACTGCATGGCAAAATATTACCCGTACATACCTAGTCCGGGATGTTCACAAAATTTGATCGAGTTCAAGTCGGCGTAGTGAGTTCTCCGTAAGGCCGCACCAACGTACAGGGGAGCTAACCACTTTGACGATCAGATGGATCAAATACTCGTAGGGTGATTGCATAACAAAGGAACGACAAACCTAACAGTATGGGAATCCTCATAAAGCCGCGACAAATGCGCAGAGGGCCTTACTTTTCAGACTTACTCTGTAATGCTATCAACAATATGATGTGAAAGGGTTGTGATTAGTGACCCGTAAAGCCGCGACAAATGCGTAGTGGACAATCACAATATTTTCCTCAACCCTCATGATATGTGCAAGTCATCCTCTTTTCAAACAGTCAACTGACAATGATACAATGGCAGACAATAGATTTGAATGACTATCCTTTCTGACCAGAAGGGTGGGGTGTCCACTCACTTTGGCCTTCGGTTGCTTGCAACCTCGGCCAAAGAGGGGCATCTGTAGAACCCCACACATGCTAATATCTTAAGAAGGCTAAGACTATCTAGGAATCATGATCATACCTTGAACCAAACCCTAATCCCAGCCTAAACCGAACCCTAACCCAAAAGTCCCCAAAACTCCCAATCTGCAACCCGAAACCGAAATTCAAACCGTTCAACACAGATACAGCCCCGCCTATGAAATGGCGGTGAAGACCGCACTAGTTGAAGAAGGAATATGTCAATATGTGCTAGAGGGGGGTGAATAGGACTTTTTAAAGTTATTATGTTTTATTTGAAAATCCTACTTCACTAATCCTGTGATCATGCAAATATCAGGATTACTCAAATGTAACTCTACTGGCTTCTAAGCCTGGTAGAGGATCCAATCACAAACTATCTTAGAAGTAAGCAGTATGCAAGCTAGCTTATGATGGATATGACTGTGTAGGTGTGTGGTGTGATCAAATATTCAGATATGGAAGTATTAAAGCAAATCACTCAATCAAAATAGCAATCTCAAACACAGTCATTTTATAGTGGTTAGACGATAAGTCTACTCCACTCCCGGTAACTGCACTCAACCCTTGAGTGTACCGGATTTCACTAAGGAGGTTTCACAATGGTTCACCTCTAACCTAAGGTTTTAAATTAGGTTCACCTTCAACCTTTTCAACCTACACTGAGGCTGACTGTTTATGCTCTCACGAGCAAGGGTCAACACAACGCACCTACTTTTAGACACACTGGCCAAGGATCTTCCATAAGACCCTACTGGAGGTTTCTACACGGTTGACTTCAAACCCTAAGGTTTTACTCGGTTCACCTAAAACCTAGAGTTTTACTGGTTCACTCCTAACCAGATGTTTATGCTCTCCACAGAGCAAGGGTCCACACAACGCACCCACTACATACACTCCCGCCGGAGGCCTCCTTGAGGACTTCAAAGGGTGAGAACCACTTAAGATCCAATCCTAGAAAGGAATGATCACAAGTGTCCTCTTGGACTCTGGATACTTACAAATAAGCTGATGAGTCCCGTTTAGCACAATGTCGAAGATCTACTCCTCCTTGTTGACGAAGAGTCTTTTGCTCCCTTGATCCGTAACACAAGATAATATACCAATACTTGACTTCGGGTTGGGTCAAGGTCAAGATGGAATCCTACTCTCAAAATATTTTCTTATTAGGAAGATAGAGCGATTTCAATCTTATGCATTCAAGGCATCCCAGCTTAATGATTTTCCATTAAGGTAGTAGCTGGAGGATCCTTGAATGCGGAAATTCATTCCCCAATCCACTCTATTGAATGTCAATGGTGAGGGTGGATTGGAGGATGAACTCCCTTGAGAGAAAGGGCTTTGGATATAAGATATAAGTTGAAACACACAAAAGCTCTCTTTACTTTCTTTCACAGCAACAAAAGACAAGTCCTCTATATATAGGCAAAAAGTTCCAACGGATATAAAACGGTCACATTTATGACAGAGTTCAATATCATTGAGTAGGTTCGATATCATCGAGTGTATACTCTCGATAGCATCGATGGTTGCTCGATGACTTGGACTCAATGTCATACGCATTTGAAACTCTTTGCCAATTAGTCGATGAATCGAAACTATTGTCGATGTCATCGGATTTCAAACTCCGATTCCATCGACGACAGGTTCGATCCATCGACACTTGAAAAATGAGAGAGACTTGACTTTGAAATATTTCAGGTTTTCATGAATGATCGGAGAACCATCGAGATCATCGGAATTTGAATGTCGATGATATCGAGATCAGAGGCGAGGCATCGATAAATCTAGCTGATTTGTCTTTAAGCTTGCTGCACAGTTTATGACCTTGTTCAATGCAATCGATCTGGTGCCGATATCATCGATATTTGAATATTGATTCTATCGAAGGGCCCCCGATCATAGTTAAAAATGACCTGAAATATCTGTTGTGAGAAATGCGTGCACTCGATCGATATCATCGATGGACTTCTGATGTTATCGATATTTGATTTCAGATCATATCAGAAGAGCATCGATATATCGAAGGAATTTGAGATTTTCATTAAAAAACAGAGGCGTCAAAAATCTGTCTGTCGATCTTATCGAGCCACTCTTGATAGACTCGAGATTTGAATATCGATGATATCAATAGGTGTGTATTGATACATCGATAATTCGTCTAGATATGTTGTGAAGTTACTGGACATATTTAGTGCTTATATCGATGATATCGATAGATGTATCGATACATCGATAAATCCGTCCAGATGAATATTTAGTTGCTGGACACTTTTCGTCCTCACATCGATAATATCGTTAAGGTATCGAGGACATCGACAGTGCAAGTCACTCATATCAAGGGTGTTTCGATAAAATCGACAAGGCAAGAAAAACTTAGAGATTTTTCTATTTTGAAAAAGTTTTCACACCTTAAAACCCTATGATTTCTAACTTATTTTTAAGGGTTTTCTTTGCCTGGTGTTTTCGGTCATGGGATGTGAGGCTTTAGTTTTACCTATGACAAGCTTTGTAACACCCTGAAAATCGGGGGTCGAGCATAAACTCAACTCCCGAGTTCCAACGCATCACTTATGCAACAAAATGGATGATGATTGAATGTTGTCTGTATTAGTGCATTGAACATGAGTGAGATTAAGCCAAAACAACATATCATATTCCAGAGACAGTTAAATTGCAAGCGGAAGACTGTGATAGATATATAAAATATAAAAACTATGGTAAGTCTCCAGAGTGTGATAAGGTTACCAGGTTAAAGAATTACAAGTACAATTCAAATGATACAAAATGTGTAGTGTCATCTAGTCAACATCCCTGTAACCCCGTCGATCAAGGCACGACTCACATGAAGCCGCCCGAAAACCGCATATACGAGAAAGCATCCTCGTTGTCACAAAAGTCTGGCTCCGCCTCAGGAGTAGCGTCGCCATCTGCAATCAGACAAAGTCTGGTGGGTGTTCGGAACACCGTCCCGTAACGTGGGAGTGAGTGATCAACTCAGTGGAACAATAAAGCATAGGTTAACATGTTATCAATTCAGTTAAGTAGTAATGATAAAGTAGTACAATCAAACAATTCTAACTACTCTTATTTAATGCAAGTATGAGATGACATGATGTATGCCCTTGCCAAATCACCCTCATGCGACACCATCTTACGTTCGCAAATGCGTTCATCCCTCAGTGCTCCACATCTACCAGGCATATGCAGTGTGATGATGAGCATGAGTACTGAGTAATTATTAGTCCATTTCAAATAGCAGTATTGGGAAACTAAGGTACCTCCCTTGTATCATTCCCAAACATGATCCATTCTAGGGTCGTCACTCCTAGTTAGTCTCATACGATATTATGGTTTGAGAGGCATAACGAAGGCATCACAAAGGGCTCGTCACCCGTCAGCACGGATACAGATCTCACCATATGCAGCTCAATTGCTGGCCGTCAGCTCGAATACAGGTCTCACCGTACTCGACTCAATCGCTGGCCGTCAGCTCGAATACAGGTCTTACCGTACTCGGCTCAACTCATGCTCTAGTTGTTGCGAAGGGCTCATCGCCAATCACAGACCTTAGAGTATACTTGAAGACACTACGAAGAGCTCATCGCCCGTCAGCATGAATACAGGTCTCACCATATTTGGCTCTCGCCGTAGGTGTCGACAGCTCGAATATAGTGCCCCATACCACCATAATTGGCTCACGAGTCTGGTTGCTCACTGGTCACTATGAAGAGGCACGTGGTCCCAGCGTAGGCCGACAGCTTGACCACGGTGTCCCATACCACCATGTCCGGCTCATGAGTCTTAGTGGATCGAGGTACCATGGTTAACGGGATTTCACTGGTAAGTTTGGTACCCTAGGTTCAAACAGTAGCGTCCAAACATGGTGAACATACATAAGATAGATCGGGTTACTTGATGAGCTTGGCTAACTCGAGCGCACGATAAGTTGACGATATGAAGCGCATAAGCACTTCGTGTGGCCAACCACTATCGCCAACCGAAGTACGACTCGGGTTCATCGAACACATCTCACGTGGCAAATGAATCTTAGCCACGAATTCAATCTTGTTACCGATTGCCTGGACTATAATCATAGCCCCAATCACATTCAATTGCAGATAGTTAAAACAGTAATGGATCAAGATTCAAATCATACAATCAAAGTCTGATATCATCCGTTTAGGGCTGCCAGGGCTGTTGCACGCACTCGTTGCTCCACTCCCCCATCACCCATGACGGATCATACAACGTAAACATGAATTTAAACATATTCATCACATAGATGAAATCATACAATCATTTGAGCATGTTATGAAGCACAACACAAGCATGAGTTCGTACATATTAAATTCCTAATCACACAGCTATCCAAGGAAATTATACACATAGTTAAAGGAGTTGAGAATCATATCTCAACACCCTTAAACATTACAATTTACTAACTACTACTCATTCAGACATTTCAACAAACACTTTAAAATACATACATCAACATACATGACATATGTTGATGACATAGGCATTAGGCTAAATCCTTTCACTGGGGAGTTGCCCAATCATAACACGCATACACCCACGACGGATAGTCATGGCAAGCAGGATTCCAAGTTCCATATTCATTCAGTCATTTCCACAAACACTTGGGCCACACATCTTAATATAAGTAGTGTATATAGGTCGTGGCGTGATTTTGGGCAAATCCTTTCGTCAAGGGGTATTGCCAATACAACAATCATAAATCCATGACAATTAGTCATGGCGAGCACGAATGAGAATTCTATACTCATTCGGTCATTTTCACAAACACTTAGAATACACTATTTTAACATACATAGTGTATATTAGCAAAAACATGTATTAGGGTGAGTCCTTTCGCCAAACAAGTATTTTATCCATATATAATAAATTAATACAGCAAATAATCATGGCAAACACATTTCTAAAATTTATACGTATACGGTACTTTCTACAAATACCTAGAGTATGTAAAATTCCATATTCTTCATCTTTAATCGAAACAGAAAACAGACAGCACTTTGTACATGTACAATTGCATGCAGATCATGAATCTATCATTATCTGACATTGAAAGCATTGAAAACCATAACCTATACACCTAAAGTCCGCACCTTTTGTCATAAAATCATAACAGAGTCGATAGAATTGCTAAGCTTCTGTATACGGCTGTTCGGTAACCTATAGATCGAAATAGGTTAGCTATTTCATAACCTACAACCTATACAACCCCAAAACAGATTAGGGTTAGGGTTTCTTATCTAGAAACGAAGTCGGAATCACCGGGAAAGCGATGAGAATGGTGCGGTGCAGCTTGTGTAGTGGCAGGGAATAGCAGTTGGGAGATTCTCCCACTTCTCTCACTCTTTCTCTGTCTTTTCTCTCTTCTCTCTCTAGGGTTTCTCTCAAATTTCTATGGCTGTGAGAGAGAGGTTTCTAAGGTCCTTATATAGCCTAAAAACTCACCAAATTAGACTTCTGGACAAGGTTTACTTAGGTTATAACCAAAGTGGACCTTTTCCAGCTCAACGGATGACTTCTAGCATGCCTCCTTGAGCCAAAGGTCGGACTTAAGCTCACCGACACCGGATCTACATTTAGTTAAGTTTTCGTTTCGGTCGGGATTCCAGATCGCAAATGGCAGACCAGTTTCAGTTCAACGGTCAGCAGATCTCGATCGGAGATTCCGAGTACATGGATATGTGTATGAAATTTCTCCTAATCCGAGGGTGTAATTTGGTCTGATTCTGACGATCTGGTTGCTTAAAACTGATCTGCAAGCGACACGTGCCAGATTACTATTCAAGATATTTATTTTGTAAAGAAATTCAAGTGTTTTCACACTCCTCGCTCCGGACTCAAACGAATAGTGTTGGGACACTATCTGGATTTGATTTCTGAGATGGTTGTCAAACGCAGCAAGGCGGTCCTAATTCCTTAACTTCGTGTTAATCAGACCTCCAACGTGTGGTCCAGATCTGATACGGAGTTTCAAGATGCTCCCGAGAGCAGATGGGTAACGAGATTGATCCTAGATTTGGGGTAATGTAGCGTCAACGAATCTACAAGTTTTGGGTCTTACAGATCGTATTTAAAGTGATTGGTGCGAATTCTACTGATTGTTTAGTTCAGTACTTAACCAAATTCTGCCCTATTATGACAGAATACGGTCTTAGGGAAGTTCTACGCCTCTTTCTAGAATTTCTAGTTGGTTTATTATTTTAATTATTTTTTTAGTAGTTCATCATCAAGTCTAATTCATCTCCACCAAATTTCATTAGGTTTAGTGTTGTAGAAAAATTCTAAAAATTCCAGAAGCGGTAGCTGTCCAAACTAATGACTTTCAGACAATTGTCACCACGACCTATATCTAACTATATTAATTATTTTATTATATTTTTTACTTATTTTTATATAAAACTAGACTTATTAAGCTTCAATCTGATTTTTGAATCACCTAAATCGAAGTTATAACAAAGGAGATATGACTTTTCAAAGTCGGACCAAAATCGTAGGAAAAGTGGGCAAAAACGGGCCACTGACCCGCTGCGGCCCTGCCAGGCCAGCCTTTCGGCGAGGCCTTGCCAACCGGGTGATGCCCTCACTGGTCACTGACCTGTTTGGGGTGATTTTTCTATCCGATATGTAAAATGGATGTATTTTACAAACCGGGATGAGTTATTCGACGTGCAATATATGTTTTTAGGGTAGGAGAAGCTGATCTATCCATGTAGCCTACTTATTTCATGAGATTCCATAAGGTTAATTGTTAAAAATCTAATTTATTTATTTATTTACTATTCATAATAATTTTTAGATTAAGTATTGATCAATATCAGCTAAACTTTAAGATTTGTGTCTAATATGAAAGCACTTTGAAAATTTTGAAGGACGAGGTAGTGAAATGTGAGATTTATGAAGAAAATGTGAGGTTTTCAAGAGAATGGTTTGAAGAAGGGACTTAAGACCCTTGAATTGAGTGTTTGAGAAGTTAAACAGGAGTTAGGATTGTCCCATCGCCTAAAGACGTCTAATTCCAGGTTGGCAAAAATCCGGGATGTTACAATCTACCCCCCTTAAAACAAAATTTCATCCCCGAAATTGGCTAAAGGTAATAAGTAAGGATTCTATTAATTCATTTGCCTAAGACTTATTAATTCAAGTTTATATGCATGGTAGGGTGTATCTTGTGCATGTTAGTCTAGTACATTTTGGGCTACCCCCCTTAAAAATTTATTTCTTTATCTCTTACTTATATCCTTATGGTTTACTACAATGGATTTCTTTCCCTATTTGGAGTCTTGACTTTGATTCCCAACTAGTTAGAGTAAGATAGCTATTTTTAATGTTTGATCAACACGGAGAGACAGTTGTAGTAGGCTTGATCCTGATCCATCGATCATCTACCTGACCAGGGTAGAAGGCTCATCGTATCCCTTCCTAGTCCTGGTGGCTCCTGGTCTTCTACTCGGTCAAGCAGTGAGTCCATTGGTAGTCGCCCAGGATTGAGAATTGGGTCAATCCGCGAATACTTCGCAGTTGTATATATCAGTAACTCCGTAGTCCGATCACTCTAAAAACGTAGGGAATGTCCATCATTGAAAGGTTCAAATGTCATATTTATAAGGATGCCCTTCAGGTCTTGGTCTAAGAAAATCCTTGTTATTATCTATGTCCAAGGAAATGACGAATCAAATCTTACTAGATCATCCTAAAACGGTTTCTAATAGTAGAACTTGCTAGGGCTTCTCTAATGTTCGTATTCAACGAGCACAGTTTCGATCCTGGGCCAGTGGGGAAGGGTCCACCACGCTTCCGCTATGCCACCCAGATCAAAGAGGTGTATTGATTTGACCTAGCTACATCTATTGGTCTCTGGTATTCTATGATGTAACTGGTAGTCTAGTCCTAATTTAGGTGTAGTCCAAAGTCTATGCTCATACGCTAGATGATTTCATACCATTTCTAATACAAGGAAGGGTTTTATCACTTAGGGTCAAAGTTGCCTAATTGGAATTTAGTTGCCTGAAATTAAATTTAACTATGCTCGAGCACTACACACATGCTCATACCAGCTAAGAGAGTCCTAAGGTTCACATTATAAATTATTGGATTTCTCAAACATTTAGGTCTTTCGAAATCTAGGATTACCATTCTAGGTCCAAAACTCCATGGGCCTATTTGGCCAGTGGTCTTAAGTTGTATTAAATGGGACTGTATTACTAATCCCACCTCGGGATTGGGAGTGGCTTGTTTGGTAGGAGGGTGGGTGGGGATTAATTTTAATGGTATAGGCTTTGGAAAAATGAGCCTGGTGTTGGAAAAGTGTGAGATGGGATTTCCAAATCCCAGGATAATGAATTTCTAAGTGTAATAGGAAAACTCGGGATATACTTTTCATTGCATACATTCCAAACATGGCATTAGAAAACATGGGATACACCCAATCTAGGGACCATATCTTACACATACATTTATTGTTACTTATACAATGCTATCCACCTAACTCACTTAATGCAGTTGGCTGAATGAGCCCTAAACGCCCTCAAACATCTAAAACATTCTACCAACTACTACACCCATCAACATGAAAAAATAAACACCCTAAGACGGTAACCCATGCAAACTACAAGACAACAGTATGGATATTAGGCCTCTAAGAAAATGGCCGTACAAGCTCGAATAGAGCCATGGAAAATGAAAGAAAAGGGGAAAGAGGGCTGGAGTCTCTAACTCTCCACAGATTTAAGCCTTAACAGAGGTTGTACAGGCCTAAGAGACAGGGTTCGAAGAAAGAAAGTGAAGAGATGGGAGGGATTGAGAGCTCACACGATTTGAGCTTCAAACGGGGGGTGTAGGAGCTCAAATGAGAGAGAATAAAGAGGGTAGGGGGGTGTGTGTTGTTAAAAACGATGGAGGTGAACGGGTTGTGACAGAAAATGACGGAATGGGTGATTGGAGGGGCGATTTTTGCCAAAAATCAGAAGTTTAAAAGAGAAAAGAGAGCTTGGAGGGGTGGTTTGTAAAGGAAGTACTAGTTTGGGAGGGTTTTAGTCAAAGACCCATGCATCAGGGGGGTCCCACAACCCCCAAACATGCTCGACCCGGCCGGGCCCGAAACCCGGCGAGGCCTCGCCGACCGGGAGAGGGCCTCGCCGACCAATGGTCCAGATTTTGAGGGCTCGCCCCATGGGCGAGACCCTCCTGCCCCCTAGGCCCCAAAAAACCCTGGGTCCCACCCTGGGTACCCCTAGATTAATGTGGGTAGGCCCCCGACCCCGATTCGCTCAATTTCGGGTAGTTGCGGGCAATTTCGGACGTATCTTACAATCTGAAATGAGTTATCTGATGTAAAATATATGATTTTGGGGTAGAACGAGCTAACGAAGTCAACCAACCCTACTATTCCAGGTTGCGCAGCCCAAAATTATGAAAAAACCTTGGATCGATGGTCGTTTCCCTGTTTCAATTTCGTTTTACTAAAAATAGTAGTTTTAGTTTGATTACTCTTCCTCTGTTGGGCTTTAAGAGTTACGCTCATTGTGAAAAGAGCTTAGAATAATTAGGAGAACGGTTTGGTGAAGCCAAATAGGACACTTACTATTTTTGGCCGAAAACCTTGCTCACTAATAGACATCACAACCTTATAGTAAGTCGCGAATTCTAGGAGTTTTAGTTGTAGTTCGATTTTGATTTCTTTCCCATTAATTGGTATCCCTATTTAAAGGGTTGTGAACTCATTTTTAGTCATTCATTAATCAATTTCAAATTTATTAGAATTTATTTTTATTTTTTGCTTTCTTTCCTCATAGACTCGAGAAGTCTCTGTGAGGAGTCCAGAGAAGCTCCGAGGATTCGGAGTAGTTATCCTCATCACGTTTATCCCGTATTCTATCAATTTTCAGCGGTTGGGATGAGGTGGATTGTGATTTAGACCAGTCATTTAACGGTCTAGAAGTGTTCCGGGATCATTTCATGCAATCATCAAGGCCTACGGGTCCAATCTCTACGGTTGATCTCATCAAAATGTGCTATTTGGCAAAATTGGAGAACCTAAGTCTGTTTCTATATCCCGTCGCTCCCTCCTAAGTCAGAGTGCGTCAGTGTGAGTCGTGTGACCATAACTCAGGTCCGGTTTAATCCAAATCATGCTCTGATACCAACTGTAACACCCTGAAAATTGGGGGTCGAACATAAACTCAACTCCTGAGTTCCAACGCATCACTTATGCAACAAAATGGATGATGATTGAATGTTGTCTGTATTAGTGCATTGAACATGAGTGAGATTAAGCCAAAACAACATATCATACTCCAGAGACAGTTAAATTGCAAGCGGAAGACTGTGATAGATATATAAAATATAAAAACTATGGTAAGTCTCCAGAGTGTGATAAGGATACCAGGTTAAAGAATTACAAGTACAATTCAAATGATACCAAATGTGTAGTGTCATCTAGTCAACATCCCTGTAACCCCGTCGATCAAGGCACGACTCACATGAAGCCGCCCGAAAACCGCATATACGAGAAAGCATCCTCGTCGTCACAAAAGTCTGGCTCCGCCTCAGGAGTAGCGTCGCCATCTGCAATCAGACAAAGTCTGGTAGGTGTTCGGAACACCGTCCCGTAACGTGGGAGTGAGTGATCAACTCAGTGGAACAATAAAGCATAGGTTAACATGTTATCAATTCAGTTAAGTAGTAATGATAAAGCAGTACAATCAAACAATTCTAACTACTCTTATTTAATGCAAGTATGAGATGACATGATGTATGCCCTTGCCAAATCACCCTCATGCGACACCATCTTACGTTCGCAAATGCATTCATCCCTTAGTGCTCCACATCTACCAGGCACATGCAGTGTGATGATGAGTATGATTACCGAGTAATTATTAGTCCATTTCAAACAACAGTATTAGGAAACTAAGGTACCTCCCTTGTATCATTCCCAAACATGATCCATTCTAGGGTCGTCACTCCTAGCTAGTCTCATACGATATTATGGTTTGAGAGGTATAGCGAAGGCATCACAAAGGGCTCGTCACCCATCAGCATGGATACAGATCTCACCATATGCGGCTCAATTGCTAGCCGTCAGCTCGAATGCAGGTCTCACCATACTCGGCTCAATCGCTGGCCGTCAGCTCGAATACAGGTCTCACCGTACTCGGCTCAATTCATGCGCTAGTTGTTGCGAAGGGCTCATCGCCAATCACAGACCTTAGAGTATACTTGAAGACACTACGAAGGGCTCATCGCCCGTCAGCACGAATACAGGTCTCACCGTATTCGGCTCTCGCCGTAAGTGTCAACAGCTCGTATATAGTGTCTCATACCATCATAATCGGCTCACGAGTCTGATTGCTCACTGGTCATTACGGGGAGGCACGTGGTCCCAGCGTAGGCCGACAGCTCGAACACGGTGTCCCATACCACCATGTCCGGCTCATGAGTCTTAGCGGATCGAGGTACCATGGTTAACGGGATTTCACTGGTAAGTTTGGTACCCTAGGTTCAAACAGTAGCGTCCAAACATGGTGAACATACATAAGACAAATCGGGTTACTTGACGAGTTCGGCTAGCTCGAGCGCACGACAAGTTGACGATATGAAGCGCATAAGCACTTCGTGTGGCCAACTACTATCGCCAACCGAAGTACGACTCGGGTTCGTCGAACACATCTCATGTGGCAAATGAATCGCAGCCACGAATTCAATCCCGTTACCGATTGCCTGGACTATAATCATAGCCCCAATCACATTCAATTGCAGATAGTTAAAACAGTAATGGATCAAGATTCAAATCATACAATCAAAGTCTGATATCATCCGTTTAGGGCTGTCAGGGCTGTTGCACGCACTCGTTGTTCCACTCCCCCATCACCCATGACGGATCATACAACGTAAACATGAATTTAAACATATGCATCACATAGATGAAATCATACAATCATTTGAGCATGTTATGAAGCACAACACAAGCATGAGTTCGTACATATTAAATTCCTAATCACACAGCTATCCAAGGAAATCATACACATAGTTAAAGGAGTTGAGAATCATATCTCAATACCCTTAAACATTACAATTTACTAACTACTACTCATTCAGACATTTCAATAAACACTTTAAAATACATACATCAACATACATGACATATGTTGATCACATAGGCATTAGGCCAAATCCTTTCACTGGGGAGTTGCCCCAATCATAACACGCATACACCCACGACGGATAGTCATGGCAAGCAGGATTCCAAGTTCCATATTCATTCAGTCATTTCCACAAACACTTGGGCCACACATCTTAATATAAGTAGTGTATATAGAGCTGGGCATCGGACCGAGTCGAGTCGGATTTTGCCCCACCCGACCAGGTCCGGATTCCACATGTTCACATCCGAATTCGAACAGAACCGGGACCGAGTCTGAGTCAGCTGACTCGATCAGGCCCGAACATGTGCTGGTCTAAACCGATCCGTCTCCGAACCGGTCAGAAAAACGAAGTCGGATCGGATTGTATAAGATTCGGATCCGATGGCTGACCAATAAACATTCGGTGGCCCCAGAAAGCTTTTAATGGTGGCCCAGGAAACTTTTAATATAATTCTAATTGGATGATCTTCGGACATCTATGGGATGGTTAGACGGGAAATAATCGATGGTCCACCTTCAATTAAAAAATGTCCCTTTTTATTCAGATGTTGCAGTTGTCTAATAAATATTATTTTTGATATATATAATATCTACCTAATGACTTATTATTTGGGTGGTTAAAATTTCAGTAAGTATAGATACTACTGTACAATTTTTTGCGTGCATGAGCATGGAGTATCACGCTCTACCAGAGTAACACTCAACTCCTAGAGGGGCGTGGCTTTTATGATGTATTGATTGCTACGTGACAACATGAACGTTAGACTACACCCTTCAGCACAATCTAGACGTGTTTCCCTTTGTATGCGTCGCTGGGTGGGGCTAACACGGACTATGGATAGGTGATAAGAACCGTTCATCTCTTGAAAGGTAATGTTAATGGGCCATTTTCCAAAAGAAAACAAATAAATGAGTGATCTTGATCATCAAGCAATGGGCTTAAAACAGACGGCTGAATGAATAACCACTAAAAGCCCACATTCTGTGGGGGAAGAAATCATTATTTATTCAATGTTATTTTTGGATCATGGCCCATGCAGGAGCATAGAAGATGGAGAGATCAGATCATCCACCCATGCACAGTACCTGTGGTAAGATGACGGCACACTAGCATTTAGTAGTCTTTCCCAGTATAAATGTCTGAACCGGCGGTGCACGGTAAGAGACCCTCTTCTTGCCTTTTTACAGAAACACAAAATACTATACGGATTCACAAGAGGAGATTGAAGAGTTGAGTCGCGGCACACGTGCGATTCATTACACTTGGTTGAGATCCATGCCGTGCATGTGGCGAAGCAAGTATTAGCATTCCTCGTCGCCGATGATTCACAGATCAAATGAAAGCCCAGGTAGTTGACGATTTTCAGAAAATGTGGCCCACTAGTTTGAATCTTTTACCCGTACGACAAATCGGCACGTGCGAGGCGATTCACCTCCTCAATGTATCCTTGCGCGACTCTCTTAATTTCCTTCGTTCCACGTCCTGCCTGAAACGTCGCTTTCGGTTTCCTCTTGCATTTAATGCTACCCTCCATGGCGCTAGTCTCTCTCATTCATTTGAATTTCATTTGAAATTTATTTTGAGCAGGGAAAGGACAAGCAGAATATTTGCGCCTTTCACACCTCCTTTCCAATTTATTTTTATTTTTTCTTATACCTTTTATTTTTCACCTATTTTCTCTTTTCCCTGCCGGAGATTAAAAAAAGAAGAAGAAGTAAATAAAAAGCATACGAGTTGTTGACAGTGGGTCGGGCAGGCCCGGGCAATCGAGTGCTTGATAGCTGGCAGCCTCAGGCAGCCCACGACGTATACGGATATTGTCCGCGCAAAGAAACGAGATACATCCGTACCCTCTCGCGCTTGATGGACGGTTCTCTCCCATATCACGTGTCAAGATGGCACACATGTTTGAGTATCTGGTCCGTTCATATTCTATTCCGCTCTTGCAGCATTTTGACTACTCAGATCATGGGAAAGGGGATATACCAGTGGTGTGAGAAAAATACAAGGCTCTAAAAGTGATAAACGGTTTAATCTTAATTAATATGCTTGGGACCAACCATGATCAAAACGTGAAATTTTGACTTACCTTATGAGTGGCAAAGATAGATGTTTGCTGCTTGGTACGTGGGAAATCTGGGTGGTGAATCAGGAGAGCACGCCTTGCGCTAGTCTCCAGCACACCTGCATTTATTTCGCAGTTCTCTGCAGTTCTCAGTTTCCTCCTCTCTCCTCCGCTGTAGCAATAGCCGGCGCAAGTATCTCTCTCGGGCGGAAGACTTTTGGGGAAAATCTCTCTCTCTCTTGGGCGGGAGAGTTATGGGGGAAATCTCTTTTTGTATCGGGCGGGAGAGTTATGGGGGAAATCTCTTTTTGTATCGGGCGGGAGAGTTTTAGAGAAAAAACGGGTAGGGTAAAAAATGTTTTAGGTTTTGGGTAAAAAAATGGGTATTTATAGGTATACCCCTCCGGGTCGGGTCTGTTCGAGTCTGTTCGGACCCATTCGGTTCGGATATTCGGATCGGATCTGTCCGGGTACAGTGCTATCCGAACCTGATTCGAAACTAAATCGGATCTGACCGATCAGACCCGATCAGACCCGATCAGACCGTCGGTTCTGTTCAGAACGGTACCGAGTCGAGTCTGATCGGGTCGGATCCACCGGATCGGGCCCAAGTTGCCCACCTCTAAGTGTATATAGGTCGTGGCGTGATTTTGGGCAAATCCTTTCGTCAAAGGGGTATTGCCAATACAACAATCATAAATCCATGACAATTAGTCATGACGAGCAAGAATGAGAATTCTATACTCATTCGGTCATTTTCACAAACACTTAGAATACACTATTTTAACATACATAGTGCATATTAGCAAAAACATGTATTAGGGCGAGTCCTTTCGCCAAACAAGTATTTTATCCGTATATAATATATCAATACAGCAAATAATCATGGCAAACCCATTTCCAAAATTTATATGTATACGGTACTTTCTACAAATACCTAGAGTATGTAAAATTTCATATTCTTCATCTTTAATCGAAACAGAAAACAGACAACACTTTGTACATGTGCAATTGCATGCAGATCATGAATCTATCATTATCTGACATTGAAAGCGTTGAAAACCATAACCTATACACCTAAAGTCTGCACCTTTTGTCGTAGAATCGTAACGGAGTCGATAGAATTACTAAGCTTCTGTATACGGCTGTTTGGTAACCTATAGATCGAAATAGGTTAGCTATTTCATAACCTACAACCTATACAACCCCAAAACAGATTAGGGTTAGGGTTTCTTACCTAGAAACGAAGTCAGAATCGCCGGGAAAGCGATGAGAATGGTGCGGTGCAGCTTGTGTAGTGGCAGGGAATAGCAGTTGGGAGATTCTCCCACTTCTCTCACTCTTTCTCTGTCTGTTCTCTCTTCTCTCACTAGGGTTTCTCTCAAATTTGTATGGCTGTGAGAGAGAGGTTTCTAAGGTCCTTATATAGCCTTAAAACTCACAAAATTAGACTTTTGGACAAGGTTTACTTAGGTTATAACCAAAGCGAACCTTTTCCATCTCAACAGAGGACTTCTGGTGGGCCTTCTTGAGCAAAAGGTCGGACTTAAGCTCACCGACACCAGATCTATATTTAGTTAAGTTTTTGTTTCGGTCGGGATTCCAGATCGCAAATGCAGACCAGTTTCAGTTCAACGGTCAGCGGATCTCGATCGGAGATTCCGAATACATGGATATGTGTATGAAATTTCTCCTGATCCGAGGGTGTAATTTGGTCTGATTCTGATAGTTTGGTTGCTTAAAACTGATCCGCAAGTGACACGTGCCAGATTATTATTCAAGATATTTATTTTGTAAAGAAATTCAAGTGTTTTCACACTCCTCGCGCCGGACTCAAGCGAATAGCACTGGGACACTATCTGGATTTGATTTTCGAGATGGTTGTCAAGCCCAGTAAGGCTATCCTAATTCCTTAACTTCGTATTAATCAGACCTCCGACGTGCGGTCCAGATCTGATACGGAGTTTCGAGATGCTCCCGAGAGCAGATGGGTAACGAGATTGATCCTAGATTTTGGGGTAATGTAGCGTTAATGAATATACAAGTTTTGGGTCTTATAGATCGTATTTAAAGTGATTGGTGCGAATTCTACTGATTGTTTAGTTCAGTACTTAACCAAATTCCGCCCTATTATGACAGAATACGCTCCTAGGGAAGTTCTACGCCTCTTTCTGGAATTTCTAATTGGTCTATTATTTTAATTATTTTTTTAATAGTTCATCATCAAGTCTACTTCATCTCCACCAAATTTCATTAGGTTTAGTATTGTAGAAAAATTCTAAAAATTCCAGAAGCGGCAGCTGTCCAAACTAATGACTTTCGGACAG
This sequence comes from Magnolia officinalis, assembly GCA_021015155.1. NCBI lineage: Eukaryota > Viridiplantae > Streptophyta > Magnoliopsida > Magnoliales > Magnoliaceae > Magnolia > Magnolia officinalis. The sequence goes on along the minus strand of JAJHSJ010000014.1, from coordinate 45,115,469 downwards.
TTATCACTACGACCCATATTTAACTATATTAGTTATTTTATTATATTTTTTTACTTATTTTTATATAAAACTAAACTTATTAATCTTCAATCTGGTTTTTGAATCACCTAAATCGGAGTTATAATGAAGGAGATATGACTTTTCAAAGTTGGACTAAAATCGTAGGAAAAGTGGACGAAAACGGGCCCCTGACCCGCTGCGGCCCTGCCAGGCCCGCCTTTTGGCGAGGCCTCGCCAACCGGGCGATGCCCTCACCGGTCACTGACCTGTTTGGGGTGATTTTTCTGTCCGATATGTAAAATGGATGTATTTTACAAACCGAGATGAGTTATTCGACGTGCGATATATGTTTTTGGGTAGGAGAAGTTGATATATCCATGTAGCCTACTTATTTCGTGAGATTCTAAAAGGTTAATGGTTAAAAATCTAATTTATTTATTTATTTACTATTCATAGTAATTTTTAGGTTAAGTATTGATCAATATCACCTAAACTTTAAGATTTGTGTCTAATATGAAAGCACTTAGAAAATTTTGAAGGACGAGATAGTGAAATGTGAGATTTGTGAAGAAAAGGTGAGGTTTTCAAGAGAATGGTTCGAAGAAGGGACTTAAGACCCTTGAATTGAGTGTTTGAGAAGTTAAACAGGAGTTAGGATTATCCCATCGCCTAAAGACGTCAAATTCCAGGTTGGCAAAAATCCGGGATGTTACAAGCTTGCACACATCCGGTTGAGGCAGACGCTTGAATTGATCTTCCTATCAGGCTCTGTAGACACTCTGACTCAATATTCACGTAACTTGACAAACCAGGGCACTTTCAGCATATACCCTATACCATGCCCAGAACCCTCTAACCGAACTTAAATCCACCTATCCAAGCCATAGAAACCTAAAGAGGAGGCCAGCAAAGACCACACGCTCAGGCCCGGCCCGAACGCGGCCCAGGAGGTAGTCTGACTACTGCGGGCGGTAGTCTGACTACCGGCTGCGGTACTCCAAGTGTTGCCGCTCGCGGCTCACGTGTGGACAGCTGTCCCAGCATCCAAAAGTTAACTTTCCCTGGAATTTACCCCTCCCATCTCCACTATTTATAGTTTTACCGGCCTCCATAGCCAATGGGAGCATGCCACGTGGCGTCTCTCTCCTCCCCACCAATCATCACTTGCCACATCAGCTTTCACCCTTCCTAAATCCCATATTTACCAAAATACCATTGGAGAATGCTATAAATAGCCCTCTCCTCTTCTCATTTCAACACACCTAACAACAAGAGAGCCTAAAATCCAAGTTAGGGAGAGGGAGAGAGTGAGGGTGAGGAGGTGCTCCTAAGCATCCAAGTTTAGATTTTTTAACTCCCCCTTAGCCTCATCCCGACCTTCCTAACCCCACAAGCCTAGCCCAGATTAATCATGGTGCAGTTTATGTCTTACCTTACAAAAGATCGAGCTAAAGATCCATTCATTTTACATACAAACATTCATCATGACATCTATTCCCTTCTTAAACCTCCTGCTTCTCTAGATCTCTAGTGAACGTTTGCTCTATGACTTGTCGTACACCGGATCTTGTCACATCAGAAATCCTAGTGATCTAGTCCATTTTTCTTATCTCTTTACATAAGCATCATCACATCCGCCTTCTAGACACGTCATTGGACGTATGCTCTGTATCTTGTCGAAATCTCAGATCTTTCCGCATCAGAAATCCATGTGTGTGCCTAGTCCTATCTCGACCACATCATCCATCCCTTGAGATTGTTTTACCATACAAAGTAAAGACTGTACATTCGTACGGGCAGAGAGGGTGCCTAACACCTTCCATCTTTGTAACCGAGGTCCCTTAACTGGAATCCCGGATCGCAGACTAGGAGTCAATCTAAGGTAGGAGAGTCATCGGATTTCTCCAACCTTACGTATTCCATGGATTCTAGCCGACCGCGGGATTCTGAGATTAATTAGCTAGTGGCGACTCCAACATCCACAAATTAGCCTAATCACCCCCACCATCAAAACATAACATACAAATCAGCGTGGGCGCCGATTTTTAGTGTCTACAAGGATCAAAAAGATTTGAGGGATAACAGTTATAACAATCGTCAGAATGTGAGAAACATCCTTATGGAACAATGGAATTCAGTGGAAGAAAAGCTCTCATTTGAACCAAACCAAATCAAACATATATTTCAATTACTTTATGCTCCTTAGCATTTTTGTCATTTACATTCCTTAGTATAATTCGTAGTAGTAATCAAGTAGTTGTTAACCTTAACATTATCTATCATTTATATTCCTTAGTGTAATCCATAGTAGTAGTTGTTATGGGTAAGAACGGTCTTATCGCTTATGAGGTCAGCCCGAACTCATGAAGACGTGCTTCCCTGTCTGAGTATCAGAGGCAAGGTTAGGATTGATTGTAGCTAAGGGACTCAAAGATCTCTAGATTGATCTGGAGAACAGTGGGAGCCACACCCTAGAGCCAAGGTCACGACACCATGCATCTATGAGCTCCTACCCATCCCTGAGGAATGTCTAGATTTGTACGATTAGCTCAACTAGTCAAAAATTTAGGTTAGTGTGGCCTTGATAGATGGTTAGGAGGCCAATATCAAGAGGTCATCCAAAACAATAATCTTCGCTAAAAAGATGAACCTGTCTTCTAGACCCAAACGTAGACATACCAAGGAACTGGTCAGCCAACTAGTGGAGATCGGCCTGGAAGTCTACCTTGAAGCCGACCATGGATGTCAACTCGACTAACCGAAGGCCCAGCTAAGCTCGGCCTCGGTCATAAACCTCAGCCTTGGTAGGTCAACTTCAGTCATGGAGATCAGCCACAGTCATCTGCCTTGAACTTTTCAGGGTTCGACCACTTAATCTTATCTTCACCAAAGATCATGTAAAACAGTTGATATACGTCTGTCGAATGCACACTTATAATTCAAGAAACGTCTCCACCCATGTAATCAACTCTTGCCCTATAAATAAAGGGCCTATTTACAGTGAAAGGTACGTAAAATCTCTCACCCAAAACCCTTCGATACTACCAGACCCAGATTCTTAGCCTGACTTTGGCATTGAAGGGTCTCTTGCTCTAGCCGAGGTCTCCTTTGTCTTCTTCCTATGCAAGTACTCGAATGTCTAAAAGGGTGAACCAAATTTTTACATCAACAGTTCGACGCCGTCTGTGGGGAACATCATTAAAGCCATTTTCAGCCCCCCGAGAGGTTTATGTTGACAAAGGGAAGAAAGAAGGCCCTCACAACGATTGCTACAGGCGACCCAGTACCAACAAACTAACCTGAGGAACATCAGGACTCTTCTTCCTAGTTCTAGGCCAAGTCAGCTCCCGTGGGTCTGGTTTAATGATCTTGAAACCGAGGAGGCCGTCTTCTCTCCGTGGAACACCAGGTTGAAATGCTAGCCAACAATATTGGCTAGATAAATCAGATGTTGGAGAGGCAAATCCCTCCCCCTGCACAAGCCTCATTTGTGCCACGTAGTCATCCCAAGCGCTAGCGGGATCTCGGAGAGACAAGCAAACAGAATGTGCACTCTCTCACTGTGACGCCCGGTCACTGTGGTCACATGTGGATGGGCGCTGATGTGGGCGGGGCCTGGTGCGTATATTATACTGTTGGGGCTAGCCTTTACACTCACGCCTTGGGAACAACTCCATTGACCGCCTCTGACCTACGTCACGCGTTGGAGGAGAGGAGGCGTAGAAAATCCCCGGAAGTGGTCCCCTCCCCTGAAGTTGTGGCGGAAAGCATGGGGTCCTGGGAGGCTCAGCTCGAGTAGTTACGAGGTCAGATCAGCGATATGCACTAGGCCTATCGAGTGCAAGCCGCAACCCCAATAGATGCGATGCTAAAAGAAACGGAACCGCTATTCACAGACGACATCATGGAATCCCCCATTTCTTCAAGATTCCAAATGCCGCACATCCCCCTATTCTAGATTGGGAGATCCTGCTGAGCACTTGGAATCCTTTAGGGCATGGATGGAGCTTCAGTCAACCTCAAAGCCCATCATGTGCCGCACCTTCACCTTGACCTTAACAGGAGCAGTGCGGAGATGGTACCGATAGTTGAAGCCAAAATCCATCACCTCCTTTTCTGACCTCAGCAAGGTGTTTCTTACTCAATTCATAGTCAGAAAGGATCGAAGAAGGCCATCCACCCACCTGCTCTCCGTAAAACAAAAGGAAGGCAAGCCATTAAAAGATTACATTGTGTGCTTCAACGAGGAAGCAGTCCAGGTAGATGACTATTCCGACAAGATTGCCCTGACCGCTATGATATCCGACCTAAGAGAAGGGAAGTTCCTTTTCTCCGTAGGCAAAAACCACCATTAACCTTGGCTAACCTTCTGAGCCAAGCTCATAAGTACTCTAATGATGAGGAGCTCTTCAACTCTAGGAAGGCCACTCGAGACATTGAGGGCTCAAGCAAAGACAAGAAACATAGGAAAGAAGCACCTTCCCGTGCACCTGACAAGAGAAGGAAGGAAGATGACTCGACCAAAGGATTGCGTCCGAACAGATGACTCGAAAGTCGGATTAGCTCCTGCACCCCTCTCAATGTTACGCCCGAGCAAGTCCTCATGGAGGTCCAGGACAAACGACTTTTGAAATGGCCAAACAAAATGAAAACTGACGTCAACAAATGTGACAAGTGTTCACCACCCCAAGTATAGGGTCGCGATGTAGTAATAATCTCAGTAAGACCGAGGTCGAATCCAAAAGATTGAACCTTGTACGTAATCTGAAAGTAACTAGAACTAGATCTAGAAGAAGATGTAATCTAAATCAGGAGAATTTAAGAGAATCACTGTAAATTACGTAACTAAAACTTGTAAAATTCAAAGGTGGGAAACTAAGGTTTCCAAGGATCCACTTGTAGAGATCAGGGAGATATATGCTTGATTCAAGAACACAACTGGAATCAGAGTCCCATCTTCATCAAATTGGAAGATAATTCATTAAAACTCAAATCTGAACTTACTTTCATCTAGTTCTCAATGGATGAGAGGTATGAGGACTAGAATTGATTCCATCACAAAACCATGTCCATGAGACAAAGCAAACAACAGAATTTCCCAATCCACAACTAATCTGAGAGAATTATGAACGTTAGAAAGGGTTCCATCATCTAACCATGGCCAGGGGACGATGGTGAACAGCAGGGTTCCCAAGTTCACAATCCCTATAATGAAAAGAACATACTCAAAGATATCATAGATCTATTACAATTTAAGTCACAATAAACCATTAAATACTAAAAGTATTTCTTATAATTAAACTAAATTCAAAGATAATTCAACTTAACATGAATCAAAGCCATAGAAACGATCCCATCACGCTACAAAGTTCACCTCTTAGCCCTATCTAAGAGGTTTAGCCAATCGTAGACATAATTAAGATAAAAATCTCTCAAATAAAATATCAAAATAATGAAGGAAAGGAAGAAGAAATCTGGTCGTCCGATCCACGTGTCTTCCTCGCTCTCTCGTTCCTTGATTCTCCACGTCTCTAGATCATTCTCCTTCTCTCCTTTCTCTCTCCTTTTATAGATAAGAGGTAAGTCGGCTGGAGTGGAGAAGGGCGGTGGAGTGTTTACGTAGCAACAGTCTTTCGCACCTTGCGCCGCGAGAATGCAAATAGTCTTACGTTTGGATGATAGTTTGGGACGACCGATCGTCTTGACCTTGGTTCCGTCTTCATAGATGGGGTCGGCCCAACCTTCTGCAGTTTGTGGACGGTTCGGATCATGGATCCGGCTATGTTCATGATCGCACTACAACCCGTAAAAACCGAGCGATTTTCGGACGTGCGTTACGTAATGAATTACGCAGGTGTAGTCGGTGGCGTTAGTGGGGCCCATGATTGACGTTGGTGAGGAAATCCATTCCATTCATTGGATTCCTCTCGAAATTTTAGTCAGGAATGGATGCTTTTGCTCAAGTTTGGTGCTGCCTAAGGGATCAAATCTTCCTACCGTTCATCATGCGTTTGAAGTGGTATCCAAGTGTGCATGTGCATGGCAGTAGATAGACATCATGGTTGAGGTCATTTCCACCATACGGACACATTGGACGGTTCAGATCAACCATCGATGGTGGTGGGCCACAACCCATCACAGCGGGACCCCATCCGTCCCCTGCATAAGAGAGAATCTGGGAGTTGGGTCAGCACATGCTGACCGACTCCTTGGGTTTGGTGCACTGCGAGTGCACGTGTGCTGTGCACACACACACCACTCAAGGTGGGGCCCACAATGATGTTTTGTGGAATCTACTCAATTCATCCATTCTTCCATCCAATTTAAGGGGTTGAGCCCAAGCTTGAAGCATTTCCAGAGATCAGGTGGGCCCCGATCGGTGGTTTTGTGGCTGATTTTTCCGTTGGGCTACTTCCATAAAGATTCAATGGCTGAAATTTTACGTGTACGGTTACTTTCTGATCCTCAGGCCAGATATAAAGTTTTATGCCGAACGGATGGTGGGAACCCTGTGATCTTGCATTCAGGACGATTTTTAGGCCTCTTTATCTTCAATCACTTGATTTTCTCGGATCTTTGGCATGTGAATTCTTCAATCTCGGTCTCCTAAGATCTGTCCCTTGCCTTGGTGATTCTTAAGCATCAAATCTAAGCTTTTAGTACCTTTTTCAATCCAAGCTCTTAAATTCACCTTGCAACAAAAACATGATTAAAATAGAACATTTAAGCATTATCATGTACGTAAAACTAAGTAATAACTGGGGTCTAATATGAAATATTTGACCCTCAACAACAAGCAAAATTATTGCCATTTCCATCATGACCACGACCACTCCACCAGCGAATGCTTCGATCTCAAGGAATAAATTGAGGCTCTCATTCGCAATGGACACTTGCGCGAATATATTGATGGGAGGGAGGAACAGGCAGATTAGAAAGCTGAGCTGCCGAATAGAGGGATCAACAACAAACCTGTGGGCAAAATTTGCACCATCTTTGGTGAGCCCGTAGGGGATGGGGACTTGAACCGAGCTCAAAAGGCCCATGCTTGGATTACCTTCTTGAACCACTACTCCATCTCACCTGCAGACCTTCGAAGGAGCAACAAATGCGCCCTTGTGATCTGACGTTTTCCAAAGAAGACGCGCGCGAAATCCAACACCTGCACGATGACACCCTGGTCTTAGCCATGACCATAGGCAATTGTAAGGTATTTCGCAATCTTGTGGACACAGATAGCTCAGCCGACATACTCTTCACAGAGGCTTTTCACAAAATGGGAATTAACAAGTCACAACTCCGTCCAGTCAGAACTCCACTGATCAGATTCGTGAGAGAAAATCATTTTCGAGGGATCCATTCAAGTCCCTGTTACTGCTGGGGAAGGGCAGCACCAAACCACCACAATGATCGACTTCTTAGTAGTCGACTGTCCATTAGCCTATAATGTCATCCTCAGACGACCTTCCCTTAATTCCATCAGAGCCGTGGTGTCCACTTACCACCTCATTGTGAATTTCCCTACCGATCATGTTGCAAAAAAATATTGATTAAAAATTTTTAAATAAATAAAAAATATATAAAAGTATAAGTATTTTTTGAAAAAATAATTTGTATTTTGGGAATAGTCCCACATCGAAAAGCAGATAAGAAAAAATGAGTTTATATTGAGGTGTGGAGTACCATTATATTTCTTTGGTTGATCCGTGGAGTATCGAGTCTTGCATGTTCTAGTGCGAAGACTGGAACACCCGCGCACACGCTATGGCTTGGGCACAGTCTAGGTCTGGATCTCGTTCTTGGGCTCAGGCTTGGTGCAAGGGTGTGGGCATGTGAGGCAGTGTGGCTGTAGAGGCACTAGTGGTGCACTTTGCACTTCGCACGTGAGCATCATGTCGCAGATGGGTCGCTCCTTCGTGAACCAGTGCGAGACGAGTGCGAGTCACGGTGCGACAGAGAATATGACTCAGGTAGCTGGGATGAGAGCTAGTGGTCTGAATGAGACCTGTGTGGCTTTTATAGAGGTTGGAAACTAGTCGTTAGAGTGAGGTGTAACTCCTCATGCAACATAAATTTAGACCATACAGAAACTGCTGCATGTGGCTAGCCCAACAACTATAAAATGGCTAGCCAGTGAGTCTAAATGGCTATCATGCAGTAGCAATTATCCCACATGCACAATGGCCAGAAACTACCAATAAAGGCTAGTTTCTCACCAACAGCTAGAAACGGTCACATTGGTTAAATAGCCCTGGACCAAAAATGGTCAGCCACCCTAGCCTATATAAATAGTACCTGGATGGTTCAACAAACCATCACAAACACTCGAACCATACTCACATACGAACCAGATAGAAGAGCAACAAGTGTACTCTTAGCAGTCAGCAAAGTTCATACGAACCTTACCTAGAAGACCTCAAGAAACGGACTAATGCAATGGTCTACAATTTTCTAATTCTCTTTTTTATTCTGGGATCTTTTTCTTTTTATTAATCTACCAGAAATTTGTGTATTAAAGTTCCATTCGTAGCACTTTGTATTTGCTGAATGCAGATCCACACCCAAGCTCGTCATATCCGAGAAGTTGTTTGCCTGGAACCTATCAGCATTCTCAATCTGATTAAGAAGGGGCAAAAACGCTTTAAGGACAATGTAATCATTTGTGCTTCAACCTGTCTTGATATTTTCAATTTAATCATTTTACAGAAATTATAAATCTGTAATATTTTTTTAAAACAATCTTAAAGCGTTACTAAATGGAAACTAAAAGTGTATCTTCCATCAAACTGATGAATCAAGGTCTGATTCGTCTCGATCAGTTCGATGGAACCAACTTTACAAGGTGGCAAGACAAGATTAAGTTTCTTCTGAAGGCCTTAAAGATCTATTACATTTTAGATCAAACTGATGAATCAAGCCTGAAGCTACTGACGAGGACACACCTGAATAGATTACTGCCCATAACAAACAAGCTGAAGATGAACTTTTGTGCCGCGGACACATACTGAACGCACTTTTCGACCAACTATACGATTTGTACACACAAACGTCATCCGCAAAAGAAATTTGGATTGCCCTGGAGTTTAAATATAAAGCTGAAGAAGAAGGTACCAATAGGTTCCTAATAGCCAGGTACTTCGACTATAACATGGTAGATAATAAACCGCTGCTGTCTCAAATCGAAGAATTGCAGCTAATAGTGAATAAAATCAAGGCCATTAAAATTGATTTTCTTGAGTCATTCCAAGTCGGGGTTATTATCACAAGGTTGCCCCTGATGTGGAAAGACAATAGAAAGAAGTTGTTGCATAATACTGAAGACTACACACTGGAACAAATTCAGAAACATCTTCGAATTGAGGAAGAATCCCGTAACCGCGATAAAAAGACTGAAAATGAGGATTCCTTATCCAAAGTACACCCAATAGAGAATACTAATAACAAGAATCCCGAGAAGGATGATTCCCTGAAACCCAATAAAGAGAAATTCAAGAAAACTCAGAAGAAGAACAGAAAGTTCAAAGGCCCTTGGCTATGTCTATGGGAAAACTGGGCATTATGCTTAAGTTTACTGATATCGCAAATAGAATAAGGAAGCTAGTGTAGTAGAAGGCGATATAGTGAAAATGATCACTGAAGTTGACACAATCCAGGGAAAAGTTTTCAGTTGGTGGTACGATGCTACTACTATAGTACATGCCTGTTACGACAGATTAGCCTTCAAAACCTATGAGGAATTAACCAATGGTCGAGAAGTTCAAATGGGTAATGAAGTCCGATCGAAGGTTTTCGGCAAAGAAACCATGGAACTGGTGTTTACTTTTGGAAAGAAAGTGATTCTGACTAATATGTTGCACGTCCCAGACATGAGGCGAAACTTAGTTTCTAGGAATCTTCTGGGTAAACCTGAAATAAGGGTAGTGTACTGTTGAGTGTCAAATATTGCATATTTTCACTCATTTATATCTTGGTTTTATGAACATGATATTGCTTAATGGTATACTTTATGCATGTTTGTGTTACAAGGTGAATCTAAGAGCTTGGATTGAAAAGAATGTTAAAAGCATGGATTTGATGCTCAAGAAACACCAAGGTAAAGAATGAATATTTGGAGACTAAGATTGAATATTTCAAGACCCCAAGATTCAAGAAAACCAAGTGGAAAAGGAAGGAAGTCGAAAGAACAAAGTGCTGAAATTCACTTCACTGACTGAGTCATCGACCACAGTTCGATGACATCGAACCCATTGTTCGATGACATCAAATTTTTACATGAAAATTGAGTTAGTCGCTGGACATATTAGGTGCAGTTTTTGATTACTCAAAGCCTCTCTCGATGACATCGAAGTCTATTTGATGGCATCGAATTTGTTGAAAAATTTTGAAGCAACTCGCAGGACTATTTTGGACACTTTCTCGATTACTTGAAGACAATTCGATAACATCGAAGACTGTTCGATGACATTGAAAGTTTATTCGATGACAAGAAGAGTTATGCAGTGTGAAATGTGAAAAGGCACGACTTCCGGATTTAAATCCCTTCAATGACATCGAAGGCGTTACGCAGAGTTATGTGGACTGCATAAATTTGATACAATTTTCCATTTTTACATGGACAAAGATATAAATATGAGTTTCCTAAACACTTCTAGGGATATCTAGGGTTTTGAGGAGCAAAGCAAAAGGGTTGAGCCATCTTCCAAGAGTTTCTTCTTCCATTCTTCCAAGTTTTTAATGCTTTCTTTGAGGATTTTAGATCCAATCATGCCTATGGTTGGCTAAACCTCTTAGCTAGGACTAAGAGGTGAAAATTGTAGCATGTTGGGATGTTTTTCTTGTTTTTATTCTTGTTCTTTTTATACTTCTTTGATTCTAATTTGATATTTAAGGAATACTTTCAGTTTGTAATGGTTTGTTGTGACTCAAATTACAATAGATCTACAGTAGCTTTAAGTATCTTCTTTTCTTATTTTGAGATTATGGGATCGGTAAATCCTGTTGTTAGTTATCGTCTCCAGGGCATGGTTTGGTGATGGAATCCCTTCCAATCCTCACAATTCTCCTTCATTTAGAATTAGCTAAATGAAAGTTTAGATTTGATTTTATTGATATATCTTCCAATTGGATAAGATAAGACTCAAATTCCAATTGTGTTCCTTGAATCAAATAAGGAAACATCCTAATAGCTGCAAGTGGATCCTTGACACCCTAATTCCCACCTTTAATTGATGAGTTTAATCACTTTATTCACAATTACTCCTTTATTTCTAGATTTCTAATTTAAATCTTCCTCTAGTTCTTGTTCTAGTTACTTTTAGAAAACACATAAGATTAGTCTTGTGGATTCGACCTCGGTCTTACCCAGATTATTACTACATTGCGACCCTACACTTGGGGTTGTGAACATGTATGAGTGAAAAAAACTGATTATGTCTAAGAATGAGAATTTTGTTGGAAAGGGATGTGCTTATAACGGTATGATAAAGTTTTCATCGAATGAAAGTAACACTTTTGCGTATATAGTTGAATCTATTGGACTATGGCATGGTAGACTAACACATATAGGATATAGTACCTTAAAATTCATGGCTACGTATGCTTTAATCTCATACACAGATAATGAGAACGATAAATGTGAAGTTTGCATACGATCCAAAATGACAAAGAAACAGTTTCCTAGTGTCAAGAGATTATCTCAAGTATTAGATCTTGTACACAATGACATCTGTGAGTTACACGACATTCTTACTCGTGCAGGTAGAAGGTATTTTATAACCTTTATTGATGATTTCTCTAGATTTGTGTATGTATACATATTAAAGAGCAAAGATGAAGCATTAAACATATTTAAAGTATATAAAGCAGAAGTAGAAAATCAAGTAAATAAGAAAATAAAGATTCTCCACAATGATAGAAGGGGAGAATACTTTTCAAATGAACTCTCTAATTTTTGTGAAGAACTTGGATTAATACACCAATGTACTGCACCATATACACCGCAACAGAATGGAAGAATAGGACGTTAGTAGAGATGGTAAACTCAATGCTAATACAAGTAAAGTTGCCACAACGTGTCACATTCTAAATAGAATTCCCTCTAAGAAACATAAAAAATCACCATATGAAATATGAAAAGATAGAAAATTTAACCTAGGATATCTTAAAGTGTGGGGGCGTTTGCATATTTCTGGACTCCTGATACCAAAAGAGCTAAGTTAGGACTTACAGCTATAAAGTGCACTTTCGTAGGGTATGTACAAAATAAAAAGCTTATAGACTCCTAGATCTAGACTCTAACACCATAATAGAATCAAGAGACGTTGAGTTTTTTGAGAACTAACTATCCTTGAAGTCAAGGGATAATGAAGTCCAAACTCCTAGTAGAGAACTAGTGAGTATAACTCCACAAGAAGTGGAAGCTCCAAGCGAACATTGTAGGAGTCAGAGGCTAAGAATAGAGAAGAGTCTTGACATTGATCAGATAGACTCTCAGCGTATATTTTTCCATCTTACAGAAGGAGATAGAGAAAATGTTATTAGAAAAATACCTATAGTAATGACTATAAAAGATTTTTCAAAAATATATAATGAGGCTGTCTTCTAGAGACTCAACATTCTGAAAAGAAGCTATTAACGATGAAATGAAATCTATAGTATCAAATCAAATATGGGAAGTAGTGAACTTACCTCCACGTTCTAGATCTATAGGTTGTAAGTGGGTATTTAGGAAGAAATATCATACTGATGGGACTATCCAAACCTTTAAAGCTAGATTTGTAGCTAAGGGATTCAGACAAAAAGAAGGGATATATTATTTTGACACATATTCTCTTATGGCTAGGATAACATCCATTAAGATTGTAACGCGCTAGATTTCGGGGGCCGAGTGATAATCGACTCCCGAATTCCCGGGTGCCACTTATGCCTTACGGGGTTTCAAAGTATACATGGCTTGAGTGATTTATAAGTAATAGAGAAATTTAAGTGGACCATGTAGTATAAACCACGACTAAATTACTAAACTTAAAGTGCAACTAATATGAAATATGTCTAGCAAAATGAGATAATACGCATAAACATATGGGACCATGTCCCAGCAAGATATATAGTCCAAGAAGATATATGAAAATCCCTTGCCCTGAGGCCCCGTCACTAATCCTAAGGCGGCCTATGGAGATCCGCCGAAAATCTAAAAATAGGAGAGCTCCTCCTCCTTGTCCACACTTGCCCCATCTAGCGCGTTGAGCTCCGTAACACTTGCATCTAAGATAGGTTCTGGTTGGTGTTTTAAAACACCGTCCCAGAGTGGGAGTGAGTGATCAACTCAGTGGGTTCCATTAGCAATAAGTTACACAAGTTATCAATTCCATAGGTGAAATTAATGAAAAAAAATTAAACACAAAGTTCCTAGCTACTCTTATTAATGCATATGCATGTTATTGTGAAATGATGCATGCCCTCGCCATCCAACACTCCCTCGAGCGACATCATCTAACGTTCAGATATGACCAACACTCCCTCAGTGCGACCTCGATTGCCGAGTCACCAACCTAACTAATGCGATGTGATGTAAATATGTTAGCCAAGTATTTAGTTACGTTCATTCATCCAGCAGTTTGGGAAAACTGGGACACCTTATCAGAATCAATGCAATATCTCGATCGCGAGGCCGAAATGGTTGTGGCAGCCTTGCGCCTATAATCCTTGATCCATTTGGGTTCGTCACTCCTAGAAAATGAATAGAAAGGCGGCTTTATAAAGTAGGCTTACTCTCGGTCACTACGGGGAGGCTCATCACCCCAGCGTAAGCCGACGGCTCAAGCATTGTGTCCCATTCCACCATGCCCTGCTCCCGAGACTTATTGATCGCATCATACTTTTACCAGTGGGCGCTACATGGGTGTAAGATGTCTCAGGTTCAAACAGGCGTGATCACACATGGTTAACAGACATGGTTGGTCAGTTAGTGAGCCAATTTGTTTAATTCAGGTGAACTGCGAAACACCTGACATTGGGTTCGAGCATCCCACATAGTCCAACTACTGCCGGCTATCCGTGTTCGACCTAAATTGGTTAGATTGGTCGTTGGGAGGCCTAACCAATGGGGTTTCCCGTATGGGTCTTGTAGTTCCACTAGCCAACCTAGAAAAATGATTTAAATTACCTAACATTATAAAGAAGGTCATGAATTGCTCTAGTTGAAGAAAATTTAGGCATGCATGTATATAAGGTTTAAATTGCTTAATATCACAAGGAAGATCATGAACTACTCCTGGTTGCAAAAAATTCAGGCATGCATGTAAATAACTGCAAACATTTGACCAATTTAAACGTATAGAAGACATGCGGCAGATTTGCCCCAAATTGCCATAGATTTGGGAATGAATCAAATTCAATTTCACACAATAAGAAGGGAGAGCAAGGAAAAGGGCAACATTTCAATGACTTAATCTAGTCTAGCATGGAATTAAGCATTAATTATTCTAAACATACTAAGGAATATTTGTAAAGAAATAACTACTAATGGATTTCTTATAAATAAACATGCAAAGCAAATTTCACACATGCAATCATTAATTTCAGCCTAGGTTCGATAATTGGCCACTTAAGGATAATAGTCCACACTTAGGAAACGTCTGAGGGTTCGGGATGCCACTCCTACGATTCCGGTCCCACAGGTTGGTGTATTGGAGCCCTGCACCGATAGAGTTTACATGTTAGAGCACATGCAAGTGGCTTAGGAGACCTAAAATTTGGAAAGGGGGGTTGGACTGATTACCTTCCAATTGATGGTGGGCCTCTTTTATGGCGGCGAAGTCGTGGGCCCCGATGTGAGTTGAGTTAGGAGGGAGAATTTCTCAAAATCCAGCTCGTTTGGAGTTCCCTCTCTCTCTATTCTCCCCACTCTCTCTATATCTTGCAGCGAAATTCGTATGTGAGTGAAGGAGTGAATTTTTAGGACTTATATAGTCTGAAATTTTCATTTAAATGGCCCTAAGAGCTCTTATTCTAACATGCATGCCTCTAGTGGGTTGATTTCTTGTCCTTAGGGCCATTACAGTGCCCCCTGACCCATCTGTGTCATGAGGTAGGTGCCACATTGTCGGATGAGTGGTTGGTTAGAATTTGGTGGCAAACGAATGACTCGATTAGCCGTGGGGGCCTGATTTGTGAATAACGGTCACTGATGATCGATCATGTAAGACCCGTGTCCTAGCCCGTACCGTTTCGTAGGCCTTCGTGGTCCTCCCGGTCGAATTCCGGTGGCTCGTGATTTGTTATTGGCGTTTACGCGTGATCCTGAGTCGTGTGCCGTATATTAGAGTCGGCTCGACTAGAAACTTGTACCCTCGCGACCGCATCGTCGCTGCGGTTCTAAGGCCGTGTCTCGCGCGCCAAGGTGATACCTGGGCTAGGAGATGTGGGCCCGCGTTCAATTCGAGGAAAACACTGTGCGTTGCAAAACCCAAGAGAATCTCTAATCAAATCAATCCCATCACATCACATCAAATATCAAGTACCACATCCCATTCTCAAGTAAAATCAACCATTACCTCTCTCTTACACAAGTACCCTAAAGTCAACTCTCCCCATCACCCATCACTCACTCACCCATCCCTCTCTCTTACATCCCATCCTCTCTCTCTCTCTCAGTTCAAACTTCATCTCCCAAGCAACCAAGGGAGAGTGGACGTTCATGGCTTCCAAGGAGATGAGAGCCTAATGTGGCCCACCTTCCTACCTCCCATCTCCACCATCCAAAGTCCATCTCAACCGTCAGAATCATTTCCTTAGAGCTCTAGAGGCTATAGGTGGAATAAGGAAGAGGAGATCAAAGGTGGGTGGTGTTCATAAGAACTTGATTTTATGATTTGAGGGCCCACATATGGTGGGACCCATCTTGATGTATGATTTGTATCAAAGAGGGACCCATAGTGGCGGGGGGTCCCTACTTCGATCTCTCTCTCTCTCTCTCTCTCTCTCTCTCTCTCTCTCTCTTTTCAACTGTTTGAATGCTCACCTAATGCGTGCATCCATAGCCATCTGTGGGGTCCACCTTGATGGGTGTATTATACCCACTTCGTCTATATGTAACGGTGCAGATCCAGAGCTCTGGTGGGCCGCACCAAAGCAACAGTAGGACCGTCTGTGCTGCTGACCACCTGATGAAAGGGAAACCACAAATATTAGCCTTATCCCAAGCTGTTGGTGGGTCCCACGCGTGTGGACCCACTTATGCATGCAGCAGATCTGGACCGTCCATCAGTGGGATGACTAGCAGCCGGACGTTGCTGCTGTGCAACGTCAGCAAGCTCTGTGGGAGCCCACCGTTGATGCATGTGGTGTATCCACTCTGTCCTCCAGCGTGGCCCACCCCACACGTGTGGGTGGACCCACCTTGATGCACGTGTTATGTATCCCCACCGTCCAGGATAGTGCGGTGGATTCCAGCTTGATGTATGTGCTTCAGATCCACACCGTCCAGACCTCTGGACGGTGGGTCTGAACCATGATGTATGGTTTGTATTCACACTGTCCACACGTGTGGACCCTACCATGAGGTATGGATTGCATCAAGACCATCCGTCCGGATGCTGGAGTGTGATCATGAGGTATGTGTTAAACCCCAACCGTCCATCTGTATCATCCAGTTGGGTCGTGGATGGATGATGTACGTGTTTTATATGTTTATATATAATATATTATATAATATTATATAATATAAATATGAGAGAGAGGGCTGAGTGGGTGGCCCACCACGTGGGACCCACACGTATGTGTTGTATCCACACCGTCCAGATGGCTGGATAGTGGGACCCACGGCTAATGGATGTGCTCCATCCAAACCGTCCATACATTTGGCAAGCTGGTCTTAGGTGGGCCACGTACGTGGATCCCCACCCTGATGTATGTGAATCATCCGAACCGTCCATCCATTTGATCCACTCGTCCTAGAGCTTGGGATGAAAAACAAAACAGATCTAGTTATCAAGTGGACCACACTGCCAAAAACAGTGGAGATTGGACGTCTACCATTAAAACCCTTTTGGGTCACAAGAGTTTTGGACCAATATGATATTTGTTTCTCAGGTTGGTTCAGGTCCTTGTGACTTATGAATAGACTAGATGGAAAATACATGTTATGATGGCCCCTGTGAAATTTTGTACAGTGGAAATCACTGTCTCCACTGCTATTTGTGATGTGGCCTAACTGACCTTTTGATCACTATCACCACTGTTATTTGTGGTATGGTCCAGATGATCTTTTGATATGATTCATTGTTTGGATAATGCTCTAAAATGATCTCTATAGATGGATGAATGGTGTAGTTGTTGTGGCACATTTGATATGGCTCGTTGATGTATTTGGAGCCCATGGGTTGAGGCCCATTGTGATATATTTGAGGCCCATGGATAGAGGCCCATTATGATATGTTTGAGGCCCATGGGATGTGGCCCATTGTGATGTATTTGGGGCCCATGGGTTGAGGCACATTGTGATGCATATGTGGCCCTTTGTGATGTATATTAGGCCCGTGTCAGAGGCCTACTGTGATGTATATGTGGCCCATATGATGTGGCCCACCTGATGTATGAGGGGCCCATGGATGCGACCCATCGTGATGTGTATTAGGCCCTTGTGTGAGGCCATGGGCCCATTATATGTTTGGCCCTATGTGGGCCACTTCTTGAGAGCAATGTTGGTTAAATATCCACATTGATGGGTCATGATGGTTGAATGTCCATATTGTGACCTTCCCTTAGGCCCTTTATTAGGCCGATTACAATTGTCAAGGCCGATTGTTGAGGCCGATTCCAATTGTCGAGGCCGATTCCATTTATCGAGGCCGATTCCGATTGTCGAGGCCAATTGTTGAGGTCAATTTCGATTCTTGAGGCCGATTCCGATTGTCGAGGCCGATTCCGATTATCAAGGCCGGTTATCGATACGGATTATGAGTATATGACAGCATATGCATCATGTACATGCCAATACGCATCATTTGCATGTTTGTTATGAGATGTGGTTGACCATTGCATATGTCATTGGACAGGTTGTTATGAGACACCCTGATAGGCAGAGGTTATCTCACATGAGTGCACGGTATGCGTAGGATTGATGCATGACTGGATTGTATGGCTCATGCATCTTGCATTGTGTGTTGTGATTATTGTACGCCCTAGCGACATCAGGGTCGTAGCCTCCACAAGCATATCATGGATAGCAAGATGGGACACCGAAAATCTATTATTAGCATCGGGCTGCCATAGATAGCCCTGGGTAAAAATTCATAAACCTCCAAGGCTAGGAGATGCTCTAACGTCGAGACCAAGTGGATACATGAGCACCCAAGTGCCAAATACCAGCAGGCCGCATCTCCCACTGTGTCGTGGTCGGTTGGGAAGGGGCGGTGGCCTTACCTGCCCGAGGGTAGTGGGCATAGCTAGGCTGAGTTTGACCAGCTCATAAATGGGTCCGCTATCGACGTGCCGGGTAGATATTGGCTGACTACTGGCTAGGCGGGTAGTGAGGTCGCTTCTACTTGCATGGTTGCGTGTCCAGTGGGTGGCGATTGCATGTAGAGTGTACTAGAACCTGCTGATAATCCCAGAGATGTACAATACTGATTTGTGGAGTAGGAGTTGCATACTCAGCATTATATTCATTCATTCACTATCCACTCGGGCTGGTGGTGCACAATTAATTGTTATGTGTACTTTCGTAATGGCCAGGATTTCGTTTGGGGTGCGCGACTAACCTGAGATCAGGAGCTTACCACATTGAGTCTATATATCCAAATTTAGGTATGAGACTAGTTTGGATAAAAGTCCTTTGTGATAGGCCACATAGCTTGCGATACCACGTACTATCATCCCGACTTCACACTGCAGCTCGGTCATTTCATTCACACCACATATTGCATATTGCATTATGTCCTCGGCATATAGCATTTTGGGTTGCTATGTTTCTGCATTTATATGACCTAGATGAGGTTGATGGTATTCGTAGCTCTTCCGAATTGCATATTGTATTGCATCCTCGATATCTGATATCTGGTTCATTATGTTTCCGCATTACATAGTAGATTTACATTACTTTCTCAGTATATGACATTGGCTTGTTATGTCTTTTCATCGCATATCCTGGATGAGGTTGATGATATTTTTTTGGACTTATCAGTATTTCTGCTTACTATGATATTATACGGTTTGTGAAATTACCAATATTTCTGTTTACTCTGATATTACATTCTGAGCACGCATATACTACGCACACACTTACACCACTCTCTAAGCTTTTTATAAACTTATGCACGATAGATGCGTACAGGTGGTATTAGGTTGTGGCAGCATTGAGCATGGAGCGTGCAGCCGTCTTCTGGAGCTTTGATTTTGATATATGTATTTTCCTTTCAGCATTGTATTCAAATGTTTATATTAGTGGATATGTAGTGATGATGTTGTTCTTATGATTTGGGTATACTTGTGGTTATGCTTCTAATGAGACAAATGTACATTGAAAAATCCTCTTTGTAGGATCCCAGGATCGGGAATCCGGTGTATGGGCACTGAGAGCCGAGAATGGGGTACTACGGAGGCTGTCGGCACCGGATTCAACAATTGGGAATTTTGTGAGCCCGATTTCAGGGTTTGGGGTGTGACAGATCGGGCCCACAGTTATACAGATATAAGCAGGAAAATATCCTTAACTCATACCTCGAGTTTGGTTGCGATCTAATGGTCAGAAGGACACAACTTTGCAAAAGAGAGAAATGTCTATTTCACTTAAGTTTTCTGATTTCAGCCTAGGTGATTCGCGCGTTTCAAGCACTTGGCTTCTAACCCAAGTCGAGCAGTTCTGGGCACTTTCTTGGTTCGCCACCCGTGATGGATGTCAAGCCTAGTGAGACTGTAACACCCCGTACTTTTCTATACTCGGGTGTTACCGTGTAACATAACGTAGTATAAACACTAACCTAGTTTAGTTGAATGTTCACCTGATTTCCAGTCTAAATCCAACCATTATAAAATGTAACACCTCGTACTTTTCTATACTCGGGTATTACCATGAGAACCTAACTTAGTATAAATACAATCCCGATTTATGTGAACATTCACACTTTGGCCTAAATCCAACCGTCGAGATGGTGGAGCAACTACGAGATTCGAGATCTACTGTCTAACTAATATGTAGGGGAATCTAATTGTAGGAGTGATCGTCAGATCTAAAGCTATATATCTACCTCAAAGTCAGATGGGTGGCCTATCTTAAGTTGATACCCTAATAATTCATTTTAAATGTGATGTAATTGTATATATATACTATAATACAAAATAATTTTATA
This sequence comes from Magnolia officinalis, assembly GCA_021015155.1. Taxonomy (NCBI): domain Eukaryota; kingdom Viridiplantae; phylum Streptophyta; class Magnoliopsida; order Magnoliales; family Magnoliaceae; genus Magnolia; species Magnolia officinalis. Next base: position 45,095,121 of record JAJHSJ010000014.1, on the reverse strand, counting down.
ATTATTCGCAATAATACATATGTTACATAAATTATTTAATCATGTATATTATTTAAACTATATATATATATATATATATATATATATATATATATATATATATATAATATCACATAATATTAATTTTACTATACTATATGTGCATATATAATCACAAAAATATGTCATAAATGTTAATGATTGTAAATAAACACTTATCTATAACTAATAATGTATTATACAAAACAAATATGTAAATATATTTTAATCTAAGATATTATTTACTAATATTTATTATAATGAATATATCAGAATAGTATATTAACTACCTATAGTACACTCGGAATGTTGTTAATGATATTTATCTATAATATTACCAATTAAATACTTTATTAATTGATAAATGGTTATTAATATAAAATATGTAATATGTTAGTATTTATACTTAAATACAAAATAATACAATAAATATATATATTTATATATATATATATATATATATATATATATATATATATATATATTTACGTGTAAGATGATACCAATATAATTGGGGTAGTGGGCCTGATTGACTTACCAGTTGGATGAATGGCCTTGATAGCGGGATTGGACCGCAGATCATCATCGGATTGGCTATAATTGGCACTCAAGGGCCATCGGTCATCCGATATGGCCCACCTGAGTATAGGATCCACCTCATTCGTTGGGCTGGGCCTTATTTTGGGCTGACAAAATAGATGAACGGAGGAGATTGGGTCACAAACTATTGTGGACCCCACACGAGAAGTGTGTGTACACGATTGGGGCGCAGCCGAGGTGCACCGAGATGGTCACGTGGTCAAACCACATTTGACACGAAAAATCCCAAAAAAACAGAGGATTGCTCTTTGTTCCCGCACGACGTTTTTTTTTTTTGAACGGACAACGTCCGTTTGCAACCATTGTGGCCCACCATCTTAGATCCCGCGTCCAATCCAAACTGTCCATCTTGTAGAGGACGTAGAGAGGCTAAATCCCTACCCAATTTCAGTCGTTGGATTGCACACGTGCGCACACAAAATCAGCCATAAGTCAGGATAAAAACACACCTACTTCCAAAAATGGAAAGCTCCACGCTGGCAATCCACGTCAGTCCGTTGTCCTTCAATCTCGGCCATCCACATGACGTTATCTCAACCATACGATGCATTTCACATGGATTAGGGCTTCCTTCTTGGGTTTCCTAGCAGCCACACTCAAAGGGCAGCCGTTTTCCTCATAGTTTAAACCCACCACTTAAACCCGAATGAAGCTTCATTCTGCTTCTTCATGAAGTTTACAACATCATTTTGAGTCGTCTCATGCTCTCGTTTCAAGGAAATGGATACAGATTCAAAATCTGTCATTATCTTCCTCGTTGAAGAGGAGCTACATCTCATCAAGATGGGGCAAGTTCGAGCATGTCCGGACGGGCCCATCCGAGTCCGGAGGTCGCTGGACTTCTAACAGAAAGAAGAGAAAGGAAAGAGATCGAGAAAGTGCAGAGAGAAGAGGGAGTGGCTTTGGAGTTGCACTGCTACTGCCGGACCGAGCTGGTTTGGTGGGCTGCTATTGTGTTCGAGCGTTACGTCGAGTCATGCTCAGCTATGCAGAAAACAATAGAGAAAAAGAAAAGAAGAGAGAGGAGGAGGAGAGAGAGAGAGAGAGAGAGAGAGAGAGAGAGAGAGAGAGGCACCGTGAGTGGTTGGTGCCACTACTGGTTCAACTCGACGGACGTTGAAGTCCAGGTAATGTTGATCCACACTCTTCACAGAATATGCCTGTGTGGCTTAGGCAAGTACGAAATCTAAGCCATTCATCAGATGGGTTGGTTAGATTAGCTAAATCTTTCTCAGCCATTCATTTGTCCACAATCATGTATACATTCGGTTGTAAATTGCCATTCCATGATCCATCATGTTGTGACTTTAGACCTGCGTGGTGGCCCACTTCACAATACCAAGTTGTGGACCACTCATCTCCCCAATGGCCTCTAGAGATTGTCCTATACATTGATAAGAAGCATGTAATTCCTGGGTCATTTTAAAAATGTCACTGATGTACTCACTAACGGATCCGTGGTGTAATGCTAACGTGCAGGGGAGTCTACTTCTTCAAAAGCAGAGGTCCGCATTCAGCCATTAAAGTCTAAATAGTTGGCCAATCACTGTAATTTTTGGCCTAGTGCCAATCCACATGATATCCAACCAGATTAACGGTCCCGATTACACATGTTTGCTACATACACCTTTAGCAGAGAGTTGTATGCAACTTTTTTTTTAACAGTGCTTGATACATTTGTTGTAATCAACGGATGGGGGAGCGGACTAGGTGCGGCTCTTACCGTGGGGCCTACCTTGATGTATGCATTCTATGTCCACGCCCCATCCCGTTTTCCAGACTATTCTAGGGCATGAGCCTAAAATGAGAAGTAAATTCTATAGGTTTAGAAGAAAG
>JAJHSJ010000014.1:44944251-45092567 GCA_021015155.1 Magnolia officinalis | reverse complement strand
GCTTGTAGCGGATGGTAGCCGCATTACAACGCACGGCTCAACAAATCGTTGACCTATTGACGTGCCGACGTGATGATACGGCTCCAATCGACTCAGCTCTAGCACCGTAGTTCTATTGATTACCCCATCACATACACTTGTTTACCACTCATACTTAAGGCATGGATATCTTTTTTATTATCCTAAGTACTTATGAGTGTATGTGATGGCTACTGACTTGCATAGGCTGACAGCTTAGTTTGTTTGTCTGGTCCTTGGAAGGACCAAAAAGGTTGAATGTGATGGAATATTTTGATTGGTTAGGATATTGTCTGATACTGCCCATGAATGGGCATGGATTTTCTTTGGGTAAATGTGCCCAAGAATGGGCTGGATATATATATATATATATATATATATATATATGTGTGTGTGTGTGTGGTGTGTGTGTGTGTGTGTGTGTGTGTGTGTGTGTGTGTGTGCGCCCATGGATGGGCTAGATGATTTTTGGATGCTTTAAAGCTTGGGCAGTTTCTGTGCTTTAATGAATAATGATATTTCTAAGCTTGATATTAAATTGTCTATGAGAATGAATCATATCTGCAGGATGCTAAATATTATATGCTCATAAGAATTGAATGTTAAATGATTATAGAATGGTAATTGCTTTTCTGGTTATGCTTGTGGTAGCGTTTAATTTTGATTGTTAAATGATGATTTCAATGCTCTATTCTCAAATGCATATGTACTTATTATGTCTCTTATGGAACATTGTATACCCTGCTATCTATATTATGCATTTTGGAGATGTGGTTATAAATTATCAAGTGAAATCTGTTGGCATTCTAGAATGAGGATTCCCTACTTGGCCCTCCTATATTGATTCTCCCAGTATCTTCCAATTCAACTTCAGTCAATACATTTGCGATTGGTATATTCTAACCTTTGCCAGTGACTGACAAAAAGGGGGAGAATAAATCCCACCATGAGAACAATTGTGTATGGTTTATATGCATGGTGATACAGGTGATAGCGGGAGCAACTGCAAGATAGGGGGAGCAGCTACATGAAGAATGTGGATGAACTCAATAGATTATTTGTAAAATTGTGTAAAGTTCATGTACACACAATTTAGAATGTTGTTCTAGGTAGTGTTCTAGGTGTTTTGTGTTTTGTCAAGAAATTGACAAAGGGGGAGATTGAAAGTGCCCAGGTTTGCCAGTTACACGAGGGTTGAGTCGATGAGTCAAGTGAGCCCCATATGAAGAACGTTCAAGTCATTGCCTCAACTGGATGTGTACTCTGAGTTCAAAAGGTAAACTAAGTCTCACATCCCATGTCCTAAAACTCAAGTATATAATAGCTTAAAAGCCTTTGAACCACCCAGGAATTAAAAGTCTGAAAACTTAAGTTTTAAACAGGAAAATCTTTTTAAGTTTTTTAGCTGAACTCGATGATATCGAGTCTGTGTCAATGTCATCGAAAGCTCATGATCGATGATATCAAACAATACTCGATGACATCGAATAAGGCCGTTTTATGTCCAGCAACCACAAAATAATTTGGACCAAATACTCGATAGATCGAACATACATTCAATGATATCGAACATCAGCAATCGATGATATCGAAGGTCAGTCGATGATATCGAAAGACTTAGAGCATTATCCAGCAAGTTTTTCAGGAAAATATTCTGATATTGCTCGAGGAATCGAACGAAATTCGATGTCATCAAAATTCAAACCTCGATAACTTCGAAAATGGTTCGATGATATCGAATCTGGACAAATTTGTGTCCAGTAAGCTTAATAGGAAAATTTGTGGAAATGTTCGAGGAATCGAGATAGCCTCGATGTCATCGATATTCAAACTCCGATGACATCGAGGAAGTCTCAATTAGATCGGAATGAGGACAAAAGTGTCCAGCAAGCTTTCATATAATATCATTCGAAAAGATCAAGGAATCCAACTAGTATTCGATGATATCGGTATTTGAATTTCGATAACATCAAATCAAGATAGATGACATCGATGCCTTCCTTTAAAAGTCTAGCAAGCTCTGAGCAATGTCATGTCGAGGAATCGAACAGTGATTTGATGACATCGAAATTCAAAATTCAATGATATCCATCTTCAATCAAAAGTTCACGGAATGTGTTTTAATTGAGTTCATATCATCAAACCGATTCTCGATGGCATTGAAAGTATATGTTCGATGAGATTGAATCAGGTTAGATGACATCGGACTTGGTCAATCACTGACACTTTTATTTCCGTTGGGACTTTTTGCCTTTATAAGGAGAGCTTGTTTTCGGTTGCTGCGTTGAGAAAAAGAGAGAAAGCTTTGAGAGAATACTTGCATATTACCTACCCTAGGCCCTTTTTCTCATGGGAGTTCATCCTTCAATCCACCCTCATCATTGATATTCAGTAGAGTAGATTGGTGAATGAATTTTCTCATTCAAGGATCATCTAGCTACCATCTTAATAGCAAATCATTGAACATATACAAAGGTCCGGGAGAGGCTAACTAGATTTTTGCATTAACAGGGATCATGAACTCTAATGCATAAATGATTAAATAAAATGAGATTTAATCATTTTCAAGCACCCACCAAACAGGCCCTAAGAGTTTGACAATGTTGTCCAGCTAGATTTTCGCACAAGAAGTAAGGATTGAATGAAATAGTTCTAGCTAATGCTGTCTAGAATTCTACGTATTTAAGGGCGCATGGATCATGTACATGTACCGAAAAGACTTCAACTACAGCTTATATATATGAGCCATGAATGTGTACCAGGAAACTTGAAGCGTATGTTTGGACCTTCAATTGAACTGAATTGCAATTCATTTGATCCGTTACAGATGGATGACCAGAGTAGGAGTGGCGTCATTTCAATTTCTCAGAGCAACCAAACAACTTATGCAATTCAATGGGTGTGAAGTTGAAACAATGTTCAGTTGGGGGGTTAGCCCAATAATCTGAATGAAGTGGGAGATGGCTGTGGTTATTTGTTCTTTCATGAATTGAAATAATTGCTATTCAGTTCATTAGAAAATCCAAACACAAGCTGAGCCAACTATAAATATGCGCTGTTTGGCGAATCCTGAGCTCGTGATACTGAAATACAAGAAACTTCCAAGCCACTGACAAGCATATGCTGTTTGGAGGAGCTTATGTTTCTGATTTCATCTGGTCCTGCATGACTTACAATCCAACAGGCAACAGCTCCCCTGATAGAGAGAGCTTCAGGACTACAAGATGGCACGCTCCCCATTGGGAATGAGATAAAATAGCTATAAATGGAGCAAGAAAAATGCAATGGGGATTTTTCAATCAGAGTGTCAAGGGTTAGAGAGGGAAGATTCAGCTTTGTTGTGAAATTAAAGCCAAAGGTACCTTCAGGCATTTGATGAACAAGGTTCAGTTCCTCCTTTCATTAAGGTAAAACTGGTTCCTTCTATTCTCATCCTCTGTTATGAACTTCTAGGTTGATCCCTGCGATTAACACGTATGAAAGATCAGACCATTCATCAGGTACAACACCCTGAATAATTGGTGTCCAAAAAATCAGGCCTTTCTGCTCATCAGCCAGGCGGATTTTAATGAGAAAAAAATGGACAGATGAAGAAAAAGAAGATGACCAATAGTATAATATTCAAGATATTAGCATGGCACACCTGATGTGTGGAACTTCATGATCTTTTAGCTACTGCAATTGTGCCCACATGTCTGCGAATTCTCCTCATCAATCTCTGCCCGCCGCCATGAATGGCATCTGTAATTCTCTTCTCTACAAGTCATCTAAACCTATCACTGATGATAAATTAGGAAAACTATTTCTGTCAATAACGCTTGAAATCACCATAAGTCCTTGCACGAACAAACACGGCCTTTAAAATGATGGAAACGGTTCTTATCTCTCATAACAATCTCTCTACCGACCACTTTTGATACAAATTTAGAGAAAGTATGACAGTCATTACAGATTCTCAAATTCTTCATGATTCTTATTGGTAACTCAGACCTTAAACTGATCAGCCCAAATGCAATAGCAAGCTTCTCGCTATGAGTTCCAAGCACAGCTTCTTTCTCCTCCATCTCCACATCATGCAACACAACACCGGTTCTCGGCGTATATCCCACATTCCTCAGCTGCTTCATCAGCTCCTACAATACCTCATAGATTTTCACACACTGTGGATGCGATTGATCTCCTCCATGAAATACATGAACTTCACCATTTGATTTTACAGAGCTGTAAGAAGCCACTTTCTTCACGCCGTGATCTTTCATTCTCTGCCGTACCTTCTCAACATCGGCCCATCTCCCAGCAGCTGCATAGATATTCGACATCAGCACGTGGTAGGCAGCTGCCTTGGGAGCTAAACTGAATAAGTGATCAGCCACATGCTGGCCTAATTCCATATTTTGATGAATTGTGCAGGCACCCAACAATGCTCCCCAAACACCTGAGTCTGGCTCAATCGGCATTCTTGTGATGAAATTGTTGGCTTCCACAAGGTGTCCTGCTCGGCCAAGGAGATCAACCATGCATGCATAGTGTTCTATCTTCGGCTGGATTTTGCTGCCGGGCCGGGACATGTAAGTGAAATACATCTGCCCTTGACTCACGAGCCCTGCATGGCTACATGCACAGAGAACACTGAGATACGTGACCTGAGTTGGCTGTACCCCTTCACTCCACATACAAGAAAACAGCTCCAACGCCTTCTCGCTCTCACCATTGATCGCGTACCCTCCAATCATTGTACTCCAAGGAACAACATTTCTCTGGCACATCTTGTCGAACACCCAGCCCGCCATTTCCATGCTCCCACACTTTGCGTACATGTCCAAAAGCGCATTGTCCACAAACAAATTCTTGTGGAGCCCTTGTTTGATGATCTGCCGATGGATCCACATCCCGACCTCCAATCAGCCCAAGTAAGCACAGGCGGAGAGGACATCTTGTCGAACACCCAGCCCACCATTTCCATGCTCCCACACTTTGCGTACATGTCCAAAAGCGCATTGTCCACAAACAAATTCTTGTGGAGCCCTTGTTTGATAATCTGCCGATGGATCCACATCCCAACCTCCAATCAGCCCAAGTAAGCACAGGCGGAGAGGATGCTGGCAAGTGTTACCGAATCAGGCCTCACTCCCTCCGAATTCATTCCCTCGAACAATGCTAAAGCCTTGTCTACGTGCCCTGCATATACAGTGATCAAAGCATTCCAAGAAATCAAATCTCGGTCGGTCATGCTCTCAAACACATAATCTGCAGCACCCAAGTCTCCAAACTTGGCGTACATGATCATCAATTCGGTCCTTACTATAGTATCGAACACCAATCCATATTGGATGACGATGGCATGGACCACAGGCCCACCACAAATCGCGGCCAACTCAGCACACGCCTTAATTGTTGAAAATTGGAGTTTGAAAAACTATTTAAATTATATAAAATTAAAATAAGAAAGTTAAAAAACTTATCAATTTGTATAAGTCGAGGCGTGACGTGAGTCACTCGGCTTGAAATCGAATTTGCTCCCCGTGGACAGCGTCCCAAGTGCAACAGGTTTCCAGAGCAATCGACCTCCAGGATACAACGACTATGACCCGGTCCCAGCGGTGCACTCACTGTACACGGGCTCGAACCACTTGTAGTCTTAACCCGAACTAGAAATTACTTGTACACATTTTTAAGAGGAAACCTGATTTTCTAATTCATTTAAAACTTAAAATCAGAAGTCTATTTATAGACTTTGTGAAAACACCCTTTCACAAAGGGTTGTGACTATTGGATTTAAATCCAATTGGTGCGACCCTTAGGCTCCAAAAGACACAACTTTTCAAAACAAAAATTGAAAGGATATAACCTTTCAGTGAAAAGACACAACTTTTCAAAACAAAAATTGAAAGGATATAACCTTTCAGTGAAAAGACACATCCGTATGATATTTTGAAACACTAAATTATTTTAAAATAATTTAAAATACAACAATCCCCCACATGTTTCAAAATTTTTGACATTTCAGGTTAAGATGGAAGAGTTGTGCAATGGTGCCGGTGTCACCATAGACTTGAACCGACATTAGAGTAAACATGACAGGTCTACAGGAATCAGGTGACACCATAGTCTTGAACTTGATTCCTTTTGATATAGATCGCAAGTACATGCCACTCACACAACTTTTCCGCTACAAGTGATTCTGCGGTTCGGTGCGTTTCGGCCATGCACCATTACCTGGATTTCATGAGTGCTCTAGAGAATTCGCCCAGATTCTCATAGGAAGCGGCCTCCACCTCCACACCCATATAGGTGAATTCCATCAAGTGTATGTAGCAACTGTATACACCACAAATATATGGTTATGGATTCATTAAGAGTTCTAAAAACTCATCCTTCTGCGTTGCTGCTCGCACTGTACACCATAGAAGGGGCTCATTTACATCAGTGCAATCGTCTACCTCATGTCTTGTTGTTTACCCATTGAACATATCTAATAGGATCTCTACTCGTATAGGTTGGGTTGCCAACACTGATAGCTCATATATTAGGCTCAGCCCCATTCCCTTCGATGTATCATTGACTAATCTTTTAAATAGTCACTTAGTCAGAGGATTTATGACCCGTAGGCCTTTTACCTCCACTCATCTTAGTTCCCATTGTGGCTAATCATCCTTTCAGATAAGCTAGGGATCATTGTAGGCAAGTTATTGCCTCACCAACTAGCTACTCATAAATGAGCCTCTGCCTATGCTGATTCCTCCTTTTGCTCCTCAATCAAGTCTTTGACATTCAGTTGGAGCCTCTTTGATTATTCATATCTTAAGCCAAAGCATACTGAACTCATTTTTAACTTCACAGAGTCAACAATTATGACTCCATCAAGTAACAGATACTGAGCATCACTTTTATTATGATAGTTGTTGTATCACCGGCTCTGAATACAACCAACTTTCTTAGCCTTGAACGTACTCTTATAATTTAAGCAACTTCACTAGCCCACCATTCAACTAACTGGTGTTAAAGTTAATCGACCTTATTGTATCTGCAATACAAATAGGCTAGAGTAATCTGTCATGCATAGACATATGACAATTAAAATAAAGTATAACTTTCATGTAATCATATCGCAACATAATCATGTTATCATATGTTCCCTAAAGTTCATTATCAAGTATCTTAATCGATGAATTGAACAATGGGCTCCATAGATACATAAATTTGGTCAATAGATACATTTTATTGCTGGTAAAACAACATAGTTCATCAAATGAACTTATAGTCTCATATGAATACCAATCTCAAATGTCCAAATCCAGCCTCCAATGAGAATAAAATACAGCCTGAAAATTCCATTGACTCAACAATCATCTTTTGAATTCAAACCACTAACAATTTTCTTTCTGACCATTTATTTGATGGCTACCAATTAGATCATCAAAACATGTAATCAGTTTGATTCTAGATATCTTGTTTTTAAAAAAAACTTACATGATATCAATGTAACACATGTGCATATTGATCTACAACATTCATCATATACCTTTCTTGGTACAAATCTTCATGTCAACCCATTTATCAAATATTCATTGACTAAACTTGTACTTCATGGGTTAAGTGGTTTATCTAAATGCATTTAAGTGCACCCCCACAATTTCAGATTTAGCCTAGATAGATATATTTATGGCCTACCTGATAAACCTATTAACCAAATTTTGAGTTTGAGGATTTCATATGAACTATCATATGAATTGACTAGATCTAACACATGTGTTCTAGATTGGCATATGATTGGATGAAAATAATATTTTCTTAAAAAGTATTGGATCTTACCAGTTATAACTAGTCTCATGGTTTAATTGACTTAATTATCGATCTGATCATGTCCATTGAAGTCATTTCAATCAAGGCATGTGAGAACCATCATTTTATAGAACAACTAATGATGAGCCACATCTAAAATGAATTGTACATAACTATAATCCAATTGTGATTTAGCAGTGAATTCAGACTATGCATTTTGTAGGTCTTTCCAACCAATTCCCTTAGTTGAAAACCATAAGAGTATTTTTATTTTTATTTTTACTATTCACCTTTTGACCTTCTGCCTTCACATGATGTTACTTCCATCAATGACTAACATTGATGCATCATCTACATGTGTCATGTGTCCGATATGAATACCCCTCCATTTAGGCCATTAAAGGCAAAACCCACTAAATAATATTTTCACTCTTACATATACCATATGATAAATGACATGATTAAGATTGATATTTTGGATCATGGATTCTATGCATGTAGTAGGCACCATAGATAACATAAAGATAATCTAAAGTTATAATTCCGAGTAAACATGAAATCATGTGACAGAAAACTATTCCAGTAATGAGAAGTGTTATGGCTACTTCACATGACTTGCCACACATATGTGAGGGATCCGATCTAAGTAATATATGCATTTGATGATAGATAATGTCCTGTCCCATTTGGTCAATCCACTCATTATATATACTTGTAAGAGAATGTCTTTCTTATCAGCGTTCATGTTTGACCTTTACACAGAGCCTATTTATCTATAGCTCTATTAGGTAGATGGTCGGGATCTCTCACACATGCACCGTACTAACATGAGAACTTTTAGAATCTTTCCCTGTTTGAGAGTGTTGCATTTCTCAATTAATCAACAAAGAAAATTGATGAGTCATGAGTAACATCACTCAACTGCATGTTAACATCAACATGACTTAAATTATACTAAATTAAACAGGATGTACACTACTCATATAGCAGTTTATAACAACAATTGTGGAGATATTGTTTTTAAAGGGATTCGCTCCTTCTGCCCACCAAGAGATGATCTTGACCGCTTATTTGAAAATTCTTAAGATAAATTTTTTATAATACATTGAGTCGATTTGGACTATCTAATGGCCAGTTTTGCAAAATTGCACCAATGATCATAACCATCCAATTAATAAACTTTGTGCCTGATATACGGTTTCGGCAAGAATCGATACCTGATCAAGACGGTATTTCATTATAAGGATGAGAGCATCACCCCAGTGATCCAGATGGTTCATCTAGTAGACTCTTATGGGTGGCCAGTAGATAATAATCTCAACCATCGATTGATAAACCTTTTTTTTTATTATTATTATTAATTACATGAACCGTTTCTTATTATATAGTAATCAGATATCCAAACATGATATTTTGACCCCATAACATTACATCAAAGGACACACTTGATGTATGTAACGAATATTAAGCATCAAGAATTTTGGTGTATGCAAAAGTTCAACAATAGACATAACTAGAGAATAGACATTAGAATAATCCTAACCGTACAAAACCTTGGAAATGAAAATAGAAATGAGAAAATCTTTTATTTTCTCTTTAAAATCTTAGGGCCTTGGAGCCATTAAATCCCCCCACATTCACAATTATTATTAGAGATTGAAATGAATTCATAATTAGAGATGTAATGTATTAACCACAACCTGACTCGAACGTTGGATCATACCATGTATAGAATTTTTGGAGAATCTTAGGATTGACAAAAGACGTTGTACTCAAAATAGCAGATAATTGCAAATGGGGCAACAGATTAAGATCTTGTAAATCATATTCAACAACTTCCATATCACAACATGATTATCCAGAACATTCTTCTAACAATTCTCACTATAAACAAGACATATCAATATTACAATACCGTAGATCACAATATGTCCTAAAAGAGTTAAAAATTACAGGTTGAAAAGAACTTTCAAATGCAATTTCACAAGAAAGTTGTGCATGTTGAGGATATTTGATCAGTTAGAATTTTTTTTTTTTTTGTGTGTTGCACTTGATAAAGATAATGTTCGTGTATTTAGTACCATCATTGGTTCACATGGTTCCCATCATTTATATTTTAAAGATTCTATATGAAAGTGGCTCTTCTTTGTTTATGTATGCATGGTAGTTGAAAAAGTTCTTAATACTTGTGTCTTACCCTGATATCCTAGTTTTATATACATCTCAGATCAATCCTCATTGTACACAAATGGTGAATATTAGTGGATACCTACTTGGTGTGGCACCACATATGACTTGATCTTGTTGTGTGTGATAGACTGACATTATCAATGACATAAACATAAAAATAATCAATAGGCTATAGCATCAGTGCATAACTTTAAGCCTTTTAGATGATTTACACAGGTGGTCCAAAAAATATGTACACAAAATATGTATAAGATCCTAACTATTATATGGTATATGAGGGTTCCAGATTATATGGGTTGATCTTTAGTGTACAGGGATGTTAAGATCAGTGTATATCCTACTTAGTTGGTGCGTACGTTCACTATTGTACATGTGGTCCAAAGAACTTACATAATAAGTATCTACAAGATCTTGACCATTATGTGAGATATGGCAACTCTAGATTATATGAATCATGGCCCATAAATCGGGTTGGTGTGGTTTCATTTTGGACTATTCCAACCAAATATATGCAACCGTAATTCTTAAATAGTTTTCCAAACCAAATTCGATTTCAAGATTGTTGAAAATTGGAGTTTGAAAAACTATTTAAATTATATAAAATTAAAATAAGAAAGTTAAAAAACTTATCAATTTGTATAAGTCGAGGCGTGACGTGAGTCACTCGGCTTGAAATCGAATTTGCTCCCCTTGGACAGCGTCCCAAGTGCAACAGGTTTCCAGAGCAATCGACCTCCAGGATACAATGACTATGACCCGGTCCCAGCGGTGCAATCACTGTACACGGGCTCGAACCACTTGTAGTCTTAACCCGAACTAGAAATTACTTGTACACATTTTTAAGAGGAAACCTGATTTTCTAATTCATTTAAAACTTAAAATCAAAAGTCTATTTATAGACTTTGTGAAAACACCCTTTCACAAAGGGTTGTGACTATTGGATTTAAATCCAATTGGTGCGACCCTTAGGCTCCAAAAGACACAACTTTTCAAAACAAAAATTGAAAGGATATAACCTTTCAGTGAAAAGACACAACTTTTCAAACCAAAAATTGAAAGGATATAACCTTTCAGTGAAAAGACACATCCGTAGGATATTTTGAAACACTAAATTATTTTAAAATAATTTAAAATACAACAATGATCACAAAAGGGAACGTGAACTCATCAGGACGAATACCCGCCCGGTGCATCTGATCATAAATAGTTAATGCTTCTGCACAAAGATCATTTTTCACGTACCCTCTTATGAGGGTGTTACGAAGGAAGGTACGAGGCTTGTGCAGGGTATCGAAGAGACGGCGAGCGTAGATGGTGTGGCCCATCAGAAGAAGAGCGGAAAGGAGGCTGGTGATGAGGCTGTTTTTACGTGAGAGTCCTGTTGTGAGTAGGAGTGCATGGATTTGCATGAGTTGGGTGGGGTGCTTGGAGAAGGCATTCAAGAGGGAGGCAAAGCATTGTTTGTTTGAAGGTGGTGATCGTGGGCCATTGGATCGCGTTCGGGTGTGGGTGTGGACAGAAGCGGCTGATCGGTGGGCTAAAGGCTAGAGTCTTTCGTAGAGAGTGCAGAGATTGACGGTGGTTTGGGTAAGTACGATGGTGAAGAGAGGCATTGGTGGCGGGTTACAGTGGGCCTGCTGGCTGTTGTAATCGCCAACAGGCAACGGTACTAGAACTTGTTTGGTAACATAACGAGAAGCGAATTGGCTTGGTGGATTGACGTCAGCAAGTTCTATGGTCCCATCATGATGTATGTGTTATATCCAAACCGTCCATCGATTTGGCGAGATCGTCTTAAGGCTTGAGGAGAAAAAATAAGATAAATCTAAATATCAAGTGGACCACACTGATAAAAGCAGTGGGGGATTGAACGTTTACCATTGAAACCTTGTTGGGGTCGCAGAAATTTTGGATCAATATGATATTTGTTTTTCCTCTTCATCCAGGTCTTTGTGACCTTATGAACAGATTGGACGGAAAATAAATGTTACGGTGGGCCCTACGAATGTTTTAATAGTGAAAATTGCTATCCCCGCTGCTATTTGTGGTGTGGTCCAACTTAGCTTTGGATAGGATTCATTTTTTCGATCATGCCCTAAAATGATCTCTAAAAATGAATGAATGGTGTGGATATGATAAATACATCATTGATGGACCCGTGTAACTTAGATCTCCTCTGAATCGTTAGTACAACTCGGAGCTCGAGGAGTGTCAGCGCTCGTCTACGAACAACCCGTGATAAGAGGAAAATTTTCTGGGTACCATTAAAACTCAGGTCGATAGATTGGCCATCTACCCGGTAATAAGAGAAGGCTCGAAGCTCATCCGAGTATCTAGGTCATCTAAGACCACCTTGGACTCTTGAGCTCAACCCTCTACAACATATGTCATCCAAAGGAAAGGAGTTCAGCCTCACACGAAGTATGAGGTCAACCAAGACTATCTCGGCCTCTTACTACACATCTCCGCTGATTCTGAATAATTCGATCTTATTTAAGAGAGATCCGCTTGAGATCTTCTCCGCGACATGCTTGGGATCTCGAAATCTCTGCTAAGGATCTTTGGAGATTCCCCCACTCATTCGGGATCTGAATTTGTAAGACCTGACCTGAGTGCTTGTATGTGCATGTATGTGTATGAGTGTGCATTTTGTTTCTCTTGTTCCCACGGTCCTACCGGTCGAATCCCAGTGACCCGTGACCCCCAGATAGTGTTTATGGTCATCCTTAAGTCCGGTCATGTAGACCCGACTTAGATCAAGTCGAAACCTATGCCATCTTGTTCTCATCGTCGTTGCGGTTCCGACGCCGTGTCTTGTGCATCCATCCGATTTGTAGATCATAAGTTGTGTGCATCTCATTTCTGGCCTTTGATCATGATCATGTGGCCCACCTAGTGTGGAGAGCACGTTTTTCAAGGTAGCCGCCCTCTTTTGTACAAATTCCAACACACACTACCCGCACACTACCTAAACCCACATATCTTACACCACCTACTACCCACACACTACCCATCCCTACTCTAGCCTAACAACATATTTTATATCACCATAGGATATGATAATTTTTCTCTTATCTAGGAGAGAGAGTGATGATTGCACTCTTACAACCTCTCTCTCTCTCTCTCTCTCTCTCTCTCATTTCTCCCTTTCCTATTCTCTTTCTTTCCATTGCAAGAGGTGGGACGTCCACACCTTCTTCCATTTTCTAGCCCCCTCTCCTCCTTTTTCTCTCAATCCCTCCATTGAAAACTCATCTCACCCATTGATCTTGCTTCCTTTGGAGCTTGGGAGCTAGCCCTTGAAGTTTGGAAGAAGATCTTGAAGGTGGGTGATGTATATGAAGATTCTCCCTTCTTTTCTTCTTGCATTTCCTTTCTAGAACATTTGGTAGTATGTAGGATCCACCAATCAATGGTGGAGGTCCTACATCACTCCATGATGAGGGGTCAAAGGCCTATTTCATGCATGTACGTTTCCACGGTGGGCCATTCTCCATGGACCCACCATGATGGATTTCTTTGATATAGGATTTTGTTTGGTCATCTAGACCATTGTATGCATGTTAGGGATAGCATCAGCAACTTCTTTGGATTGTAAGATCACATGCATGCATGATATATGAAGGATGTATGTGTGATTGTAATGGTGGAGGATTCATAGTACCGGAATCCTCCCCTATGGCCGTTGATCTCTTTCCCTCCCTCTCTCTTTCTCTCTATTTCTTTCTTCTATTTTTCTCCTGATGATTGGTGGCCCACTGATGTGTCATAAACGTCCCAGACCCTTAGATTTTTGGGACGTCCAGGCCCACAATGTTGGACGTCCCTATGCATGTTGCATGCATGAGTTGGATAACCTCAAATGCTTAATTTTCTTGGAGATCTTTGATTGGGAATGGGTCTGAAAATTTTTGTGGTCCATCTAGGTGGACCCCACTTATATTATTTGAGCATTAATCCCCTCGGATATTTTTCTATGGGCTGGAAATGAACAGCATATGTTGCTGTCCAAATTTTAGACCCGTTGGATGTATAATTTTGGACCTGATTTTGGGACCGTTTAGGAGACTATTCATATCCATAAAATATACTTTTCTGAAAGGTGGAGATCTCATCTTGATGTCCCCCAAATTTCAGCTACATCTGACCTTGATTGAGGTCTCAAAGGTGTGGCCCAAGTGAGGTGGACATTGTTAGATTTTCTGCTGAAAATTCCAACAACATTACAGTTTGGAAAACTTTAAATATAAAATAGTTTTTGAATAGGTGGACCACTTTGGTGGACCCTACCTTATACTATACATATGTGGGGATGTTAAAATCAATTTTTCCCAATTTTTAGAGACCTTGGGCCCACCCCATTGGGTGTTCAAAACAAGGTCAGTCATAGTTTCTGCTCTAACCAGATTTTTGTGCAGGCAGGATTCTTTTAATTAAAATAAATACTTTCATAATTCAAAAAAATCTGAAATTTTTCTAGGAGGTGGTCCACCCATGATAGGACCTACCTACCAAATTTCAAGTCCAACGAACCCCTAAGCGGCCTTTGGCGAGAGCTGGACCATCCCACTAGGTTGGACGCTCAAGGCTTGGATGTCCAGCCATGGGCTGGCTGTCCACCCTCCACACGGCCCACCTTAATGTGTTTGTATCCACGTCGTCCCTCCCTAATGTGGTCCACGTGGGACGTGGCCCACTTCTCTAGGGGACGTCCACGTGTGGGGACCACTTTAATGTATTTTAGGGGCTGCCATCCATGCCCCCATGACCATCCACCCAAGAACGCCCAACCTATTGGGCTGTTGTTGGACCTCCAGTCCAGCAGCATGTCCCACTTGATATAGGTGTTGTATCCACTCCCTTCCTCTGGTGGGACCCATTATGACATGTATGGGTCACCAGGCAATAAGAATATTACATAAAATAAATTATTGCTAGACTCTAGCAGGCCTAGAAAGTGGGTGGGCTGGAATTTCAGCAATAGGCCCAAAATTGTTGCCCATAGTTAAATGTTTTGAGGTAGCATGGCCCACCAGATTTGGGGATGTTTGTACACACATCTTGTCCTATTTCCTGGTGTGCCTTTGGACTTAATTAGTTCACTTTTGAGGCCCACCCTGGTTGGATTTTATTGGATCAATGTTCATAGCTATTTGTTGGATTTTCTAGGCCCAATTGTCCTGGAACTTTCTAGATAGGCCCCTTGACCTTTGGGCCTATATTTACTACTTATTGTGATGGGTTATAGGCCATAATATGCAAGTAGTTGGGCCCTTGGTTGCTCACCAAAATGACCATTGTACTTGGGCCAAGTTGTGAGGCCCAACTCAGTTAATATGAGTATAAGGATTGCCCTTATGGTTGGATTACCGGGCTACCCATTAGGCCCACCACAATATGTGAGTTTATGACCTTTATGGTTGGGTCCAAACCTTGCTGGAGGGCTCACCATATTGCTTATGTGTTAGGCTTGGTGTATAGCCCACTAGGCCATGAATTGTTTAGGCCTTAGGCCTTATTTCATATTCGAGTAGTAGCGGGCAACCTTTTAGGACCTAGTTGAGATTGGATGTCCTCCTTGGTGGTCTTAAGGTAGGCCCATGAGTTGCTATGGGTGGTTTAAGGCCCACCATAGGCCCTCGTTAGGTGTAACGCCCTGAAAATCGGGGGTCGAGCATAAACTCAACTCCCGAGTTCCAGAACATCACTTATGCAACAAAATGAATGATGATTGAATGTTGACTGTATTCGTGCATTGAACATGAGTGAGATTAAGCCAAAACAGCATATCATACTCCAGAGACAGTTAAATTTGTAAGCGGAAGACTGTGATAGATAGATAAAATATATAAACTATGATGAGTCTCCAGAGTGTGATAACATTACCAGGTTGAATAATTACAAGTACAGTTCTAAAATATACCAAATGTGAGGAAGTGTAATGTCTCCTGTCCCAAGTACCATAGCCCCGTCAATACAATATCAGGTCTTCATTGACCTGCTGGAGAGATACAGATAGGAGAACTCCTCCTATCATCATAGAAGTAGTCCGGCTCTGCCTCACAAGCATCGCCATCACCTGAAACTCAACAAATCTGGTTGGTGTGTACAACACCGTCCCGTAACGTGGGAGTGAGTAGCTAACTCAGTGGAACAATAAGGCATAGGTTAACATGTTATTACTTCACCCAAGCAGTAATGATAAAGCAGTACAAATTAAACAATTCTATCTACTCTTATTAAGTGCGAGAATGAAATGACATGATGCTGTATGCCCTTGCCAAACCACCCTCAAGCGACATCATCTTACGTTCGCGAATGCTTAACTCCCTCAGTGCGCCACATCTACTAAGCACATGCGGTGCGATGATGCTCATGATTATCAAGTTATTATTAGTCCATTTCAAACAGCAGTATTGGGAAACTAAGGTACCTCCCTTGTATCATTCCCAAACATGATCCATTCTAGGATCGTCAATCCTAGTTAATCTCATACGATATTATGGTTCGAGAAGCATAGTGAAGGCATCGCAAAGGGCTCGTCACCCGCTAGCGCGGATACAGATCTCACCGTATGCGGCTCAATTGCTGGCCGTCAGCTCGAGTACAGGTCTCACCGTACTCGGCTCAATCACTAGCCGTCAGCTCGAGTACAGGTCTCACCGTACTCGGCTCAACTCATACTCTAGTTGCTGTGAAAGACTCGTCGCCAATCACAGACCCTTGGAGTATACTCGAAGATACTACGGAGGACTCGTCGCCCGTCAGCACGAGCATAGGTCTCACCGTACTCGGCTCTCGCCGTAAGTATCGACAACTCGAATACAGTGTCCCATACCACCGTATTTGGCTCACGAGTTTGGTTGCGCAATGGTCACTACGGGGAGGCACATGGCCCCAGCGTAGGCCGACAGCTCGACCACGGTGTCCCATACCACCATACCCGGCTCATGCGTCTTAGCGGATCGAGGTACCATGGTTAAAAGGGGTTTCACTGGTAAGTTTAGTACCCTAAGTTCAAGCAGTAGCGTCTAAACAGGGTGAACATGCATAAGGCAGATCGGGTTACTTGACGAGCTCGACTAGCACGATCGCCCGTTGAGCTGCACGACATGAAGTGCATGAATAACTTCGTGTGGCCTAGCCACTGCCGATAGGCAACGCACGACTCGAGTTCGTCGAACACATCCCACGTGGCAAATGAATCTCAGCCACGAATTCAATCCCGTTACCGATTGCCTGGGCCATAATCATAGCCCCAAACACAATCCATTGCAGATAGATAAAGCAGTAATGGATCAAGATTCAACTCATACAATCAAGATCTGGTATTATCCGTTTAGGGCTGTCAGGGCTGTTGCACGCACTCGTTGCTCCGCTCCCCCATCACCCATGACGGATCATACAACGTAAATATAAATTTAAACATATGCATTACATAGTTAAAATCATAAAGCAGTTGAGCATGTTATGAATCACAACACAAGCATGAGTTTGTACATGTTCAATTCCTAATCACACAACTATCCAAGGAGATCATACACATAGTTAAAAGAGGTTGAGAATCATATCTCAACACCCTTATATATTATGATTTGCTAACTACTACTCATTCAGACAGTTCAAGAAACACTTAAACAAACATACATCAACATACATGACATATGTCGATTACATAGGCATTAGGCCAAATCCTTTCACTAGGGAGTTGCCCCAATCATAACACGCGTACACCCACGACGGATAGTCATGGCAAGCAGGAATCCAAGTTCCATATTCATTCAGCCATTTACACAAACACTTGGGCCACACATTTTAGCCTATATAGTGTATATTGGCCGTGGCGTGACTTAGGGCAAATCCTTTCGTCAAAGGAGTATCGCCAATACGTCAATCATGAATCCATGACAACTAGTCATGGCAAGCACGAATGAGAATTCTATACTCATTCAGTCATTTTCACAAACACTTAGAATACACTATTACAACATACATGACATATGTTAGCAAAATATGTGTTAGGGCTAACCTTTTGCCAAGTGAGTATTTTATCCATGTATAGCATAATCATACATCAAATAATCATGACAATTGCATTTCCAAAAATTACACATATACGGTATTTCTAGAATACACAATTTCAACATACGTAGCATTTACAAGCGAACATGTATTACGGCGATTCCTTTCGCCAAACTAGTATTTTATCCATATATTATATAATCATACATTAAATAAACATGTCAAACATTTTTCCAAAAAAATACGTATACCGTATTTCTACGTATACCTAGAGTATGTGAAATTCCATATTCTACAACGTTAATCGAAACAGGAAACGGAAAGCACTTTGTACATGTGCAATTGCATGCAGATCATGAATCTATCATTATCTGACATTGAAAGCGTTGAAAACCGTAACCTATACACTTAAAGTCCTCACCTTTGCCCTTGGAATCACAACAAATCAGCAAGGGTCGTTGAGCTTCCGTATACGGGAGTTTTCTAGCCTAAAGAGCGGAATCGGTTAGCCTTTACATAACCTACAACCAACTTACATCAAATCAGACCTAGGGTTAGGGTTTCTCACCTTTGAACGGAGTGGATACCGTCGAGAGAGTGCCTAAAATGAGGCGGTGTAGGCCGTGTGATGAATGAAAGCAGCAGGAGGAAGATCTCTCACCAATCCCAAGTTATTCTCTCTCTTTTCTCTCTCTCTCTCTCTCTAGGGTTTTTATCCCAAATTCGTATGGCTGTGAGAGGGGCTATTCTAAGCCCCTTTTATAGCCAAAAACATCTCCAAAATAGACTCAGGTTCAAGGGTTACTGCTAATATAGGATATTCGTCACTTTTTCAGCTCAAAAGAGAGGTTCTGGTGGCCCTCCTTGAGCCAAACGTCAGACTTAAGCTCACCACACATGGATCCATGTGGGATTACTTTTTCGACTCGATCGGATTCCCAGATCGCACGTGGCGGACCACTTTCAGTTCAACGGTCAGTGGGCCATGATCCGAAATTCCAAGTACATGTAAATGTTCCTGAAATTTTTCTTAATCCGAGGGTGTAATTTAGTCTGATTCTGACGGTCTGGTTGCTTAATACTGATGCGCAAGCGAATGGTGCCAGATCACTATTCCAGATATTTTAATTTCAAAGGGAATAGTGTTTTTCACACTCCCTCACTCCGGATCGAAACGAATGGCCGTGGGACATCGGCTGGATCTGATTTTTGAGATGATTGTCAAGCCCAGTGAGGCGGTCCTAGTTCCTTAACTTCGTATTAATCGGACTTCCGATGTGCGATGTAGACCTAATACGAAGTTTCGTTTCATTCCCGAGAGCAGCCGGGAAATGAGTTTGGTTCTAAACTTTAGGGTAACCTAGAGTCACTGATTTTGCAAGTTTTGGGTCTTGCAGATCGTATTTAAAGCGATCCCAACGAATTTCATTGCTAATCGAGTTTTGCACTTAGTTAACTTTGTTAAATTTCTAAAGGATTTAATCCTAATTAATTTCTGGTCGAGGTGGTACTTAGTCCTTTGCAGTAATGTTTAGATTAAGTATTGTTCTTCATTACCTAAACTTTAAGATAGTGTCTAACGTGAAAGTACTTAGAAAATTTAGGGAACAAGGTGGTGAAAGGTGAGATTTGTGAAGGAAAATGGTTTAAGACGGGATTTGAGGCTTTGAATTGAGCGTTTGAAAAGTTAATCAGGTGTTAAGATTGACCCAATGCCTAAGGATATCTAATCCCAGGTTGGCAAAACATTCGGGATGTTACATTAGGACCACTTAATCCTTTAGGATTATATAATGCCCTATTTAGCTTTGTGGACTACCCCAAATTATTGGGCCCCCACTAGAGGTTGTTCCTTAGATTAATTGTCTAAGTATCTAGACTTGATTCCCTCCTTAGGAAGGAAGAGTATGTCCTAAGTCATCATCGCCGTATGGCACACCCTCATGACCCATATGCATCATGGAGTGTTTGGATTGTATTTATGTGTGGTCATTGGGTTGATATGATAGAGGGATGGAGTTCCCCTCTTGTGCACATTGAGTGCTTAGAGCTAGTGCATGATTAATATGCATGACTCATGCATCTGGCATTGCATCTCATAGATATGATCTCCCTTGCTTCACCAGGGCCTTGCTTCCACAGATACATCGTGGATGGCCATGATTGGACACCGAAAATGTTACCTGAGCATATAGGGTGCATAAGATGCCCTGGGTGAAAATCTCAAAACTTCCATGGTACTAAGGATCTGCCCCAGCGCCATGACCGAGTGGAAACCATGAGCGCACGAGGACCTTACACCGTTAGGCCCCGACTCCCACTGTCGTGTAGTCGATTAGGATGGGGTGTGGCCTTACCCGCCTGTGAGAGGGGGCAATAGTTAAGCTGAGTTTGACCAGCTCGTGAATGGGTCCGCTACCATCGAGCCTTGCTGGTGATTAGCTGACCACGGGCAGGTAGTGATGTCTCGTACGCTCGTTTGACTGTGCGGGTCTGGAGAGCGACAGTCATCCTTTAGTGCACTTGACCCCGGTAGATTCCTTATGATGGAACTGTACTGATATGTAAATTAGAAATTAGGACACATTGCATTTGCATCGGCTGTATAAGCCTTATATTGCATCACCTTGGTATGACGCCCAGTACTCATTGCATTGTATAACCTTAGTATGGCTTCTTGCATTCATGGCTTAGCCTTGTAAGGCTAGTGGTATTGGCATTGATCATGTTTCCCTTCTATATCTCCTATTATTCTTCTGCGCACCATTGTCACACACTTTCATCCCTCCCCCCTAAGCTTTCTATAAACTTATGCACGATTGATGCGTGCAGGAGATCCTAGGTCGGCGTCGTAGCGACAGAACTTGGATAGGAGTTAAGTCGAGGACCCAGTGTTGTAAATCTTCTTTCCTTCTTCTTTTGTCATCTGATGTATTTCCTTTCAGCCTGTACTTAGAAAGTTCAAATTTATAGTGGATTTTGTAATGTACCCCTTTGTTATTTCTGATATTTACTTGCCATGATCTTGGGTATGCTCTTATTGGAATGGATATACGGTTATGAAAATCCTCCTTATAGGATCCCAGGATCGGAACCTACCTTAGGAGCCGAGAATAGGGTACTACGGAAGCTGTTATGGCCAGAACCGGCTATCGGGTTCCTTGTGAGTCTGGTTACTAAGTCTGGGGTGTAACAGAATCCCTCTACGGTACACCCCTACTAAATAGGGAGATCTCCTCTACGTCACCTCCTCTCCTCAACTACAAACAGGAGCACCTGCAATGGTGAAAGGTACGCACAATATTAAGCCAAAAACCCTACTTTCGACTAGACACAGATTCCCTAGCCTGACTTTGGCATCGGAGGGTCCCCTGCTCTAGTCAGTGTCTCCTTTGTCTATCCCTTGTGCAGATATTCGAAGGTCCAGGGAAAGCTAACCAGTTTTCTGCATCAACAATTTGGCACTGTCTGTGGGAATGATATCAAAGCCGTTACCATCTCATCGAGGTTCTACAATGGTGAAAGGGAAAAAGAAAGTTTCAACCTCCACTGTTACACCCGATCTCGCATAGCCAGAGTATTCTGTCAGCCAACAGGATTCCTCTTCTTCCTAATTCCAGGCTAACTCCGTGTCTGCAGGACTGATGCAGCGTTCCCGAAATTGCGTTAGGGGGGGGACGACTTGTATCCCTCGAACAACAAGTTGAGGCACTAAATAACAACATGAGCTCGATGAAACAAATGTTGGAGCAATTATAGCTTTCTCCTATCCAAGGAACCAGGCAAACAACAAGTCGAACGGCTACAGAGGTCCCTGAGCCATCTGAGGTGCTCGCTGGCTGTAGAAGTAGGCAGATAGGAATCTCCAAACCATCACACTACAAGAAAATAGTCCTTTAGCCACAATTTTTTAGCCTCAGTTGAAAAAATGGAGGTTAAATGTGTCTTTTAACCTCGGTTGCTAAGGACCTGAGGTTAAAAGTTCATCTTTCGCCTTAGTTGCAAAGAAACCGAGGCAAAAAGTCTACCTTTTAGCTTCAGTTGTGTCACGCCCCAAACCCGAAAAACGGATTCATAGGAATCCCGATCACCGAATCCGGTGCCGACAGCCTCCGTAGTACCCCATTCTCGGCTCCTAACGTCCATACGCCAGATTCCAATTGTGGGATCCTACAAGGAGGATTTTTTTTTTTGTACAATTAACTCATAATAAGCATAACCACAAGTATACCCAAATCACAAAGGCAACATTATCATCACATATCCACTAATATAATCATTTGATTACAATACTAAAGGGAAATACATAAATCAAAAATCAAGCTTCAGAAGACTGCTGCATGCTCCAAGCTCAACACTGCTGCAACCTAACATCACCTGCACGCATCTAGCGTGCATAAGCTTATAGAAAGCTTAGAGGGTGGTGTAAGTGTGTGCACAAGGTAAGTGTCAAGTATTCAATACAATGCCATCATCATACAGTACTGAAAATACTTGTAATCCATAAATCATACAATATCGGAATAAGCAAAATTACTAACAAGATCATGAATTACCAGAGTAAGCAGAAATACTGACAAGAGCAGGAATTGTCAGAGTAAATAGAAATATTGGCAAGATCATAAATTATACGATAATAGAGTAAGCGGAAATATGAACAAGTCCATGAGTCAATCAATATCAGAATACGCGATATAGAACAATTATGCAAATGAGTCATAAAGAGCCAAATATCAAATGCCGAGGATGCGATGCAGTATGTATTCCTGATGAGTCCGTGAATAACGTCAATCGTATCTAGACCATATAAATGCAGAAACACAGTAACCCAAAATACCATATGCCGCAGATGTAATGCAATGGAATGAACATGTTGGAGTGTGAAGTCGGGATGATAGTACGTAGTATCGCAGGCTATGGGGTCTATCACAAGGGACTTCTATCCAAATCAGTCTCATACCTAAATTTGGATAGTCAGACTCAATGTGGTAACTCCTAATCACAGGTTAGTCACGCGCTCCAACTGAAATCCTGGCCATACAAAGGTACACAACAATTAGTTATGCACCACCAGCCCGAGTGGATAGTGAATGAAATGAATGCATGAGTATGCAACTCCTGCTCAATAAGTCCACGTATTAGTACGGTTCCTCTTTGGGATCATCACCGGGGTCTATTACACTCTACACCAGCTTGCCGCCCTATCCGAGCGCACAAATGGGTAAGTGGAAGAGACCTCACTATCCGCCTGTCAATATCGGGTCCGGCTCATCGATAGCGGACCCATTCCTCAAGCTGCTTAGACTCAACCTAGATATTGCCCCCTCACTCAGGCGGGTAAGGTCACACCCCCTCCCAACCGACCACGACACAGTGGGAGACGCAGCCTCCTGGTATTCGGCACTCGAGCACTCATGTATCCACTCGGTCTCGACGTTGGGGCATCTTTTGACCACGGAGGTTTAAGAATTTTCACCCAGGAACATTTATGGCTGTAACGCCCTAAAAATCGGGGGTCGAGCATAAACTCAACTCTCGAGTTCCAACGCATCACATATGCAACAAAATGAATGATGATTGAATGTTGTCTGTATTAGAGTAGTGAACATGAGTGAGATTAAGCCAAAACAGCATATCATACTCCAGAGACAGTTAAATTGCAAGCGGAAGACTGTGATAGATATATAAAATATAAAAACATAGTGGTGAGTATCCAGAGTGTGATAATGTTACCAGGTTAATGAATTACAAGTACAATTCAAATTATACCAAATGTGTAGTGTCATCTAGTCAACATCCCTATAATCTCGTCGATTAAGACACGGCTCACACGAAGTCGCCAGAATACAGCAAATACGAGCAAACATCATAGTCATCATAAAGGTCCGGCTCTGCCTCAGGAGTAGCATCGCCATCTGCAATCAGACAAAGCCTGGTAGGTGTTCGGAACACCGTCCCGTAACGTGGGAGTGAGTAGCTAACTCCATGGAACAATAAAGCATAGGTTAACCTGTTATCAACTCAGTCAAGCAGTAATGATAAAGCAGTACAATCAAACACTCCTAACTACTCTTATTAATGCAAGTATGAATGCAGTCATGATGTATGCCCTCACCACACACTCCCTCGTGCGACACCATCTTACATTCGCGGCATGTTTGCATTCCTCAGTGCTACACATCTTCCAGGCACATGCAATGCATGATGAGCATGATTACCGAGTTGTTATTAGTCCATTTCAAACAGCAGGGTTGGGAAACTAAGGTACCTCCCTTGTATCATTCCCAAACATGATCCATTCTAGGGTCGTCAGTCCTAGATAATCTCAGACGATGGTGTGTTTTTTAGGTCGCTGCAAAGGCTACCAAGGCTGTTACGCACAAAGGTTACACCACTCCCCCATCACCTTTTTAACGGTTCATCACTAAACAGATACAGGCCTAGTTCATACTCTATACACTGTGGCAAAACTCGTCGCCTCACCGCAAATTCAGAGTATGCTCGAGGTCACTCCACTAACGTCCTACCAACTGGCAGTCTATTTTCGAAGCCCGACCAGTCCACTTATTGACATGGGACCCGGATGCAACCCGACTGAGGACCACAGCCAGGCTATGCCAGTGTAGGCTGACAGCTCGAATATAGTGTCTCATACCACCATAATCGGCTCAAGAGTCTGGTTGCTTAATGGTCACTACGGGGAGGCACATGGCCCCAGCGTAGGCCGACAGCTCTACCACGGTGTCCCATACCACCATGCCCGGCTCATGAGTCTTAGCGGATCAAAGTACCATGGTTAAAAGGGATTCACTGGTAAGTTTGGTACCCTAGGTTCAAGTAGTAGCGTCCAAACATGGTGAACATACATAGGACAGAACGGGTTGCTTGACGAGGTCGGCTAGCTCGAGTGCACAACAAGTTGAACGATATGAAGCGCATAAGCACTTTGTGTGGCCAACCACTATCGCCAACCGAAGTACGACTCGGGTTCGTCGAACACATCTCACGTGGCAAATGAATCTCAGCCACGCATTCATTTTCGTTACCGATTGCCTGGACTATAATCATAGCCCCAATCACATTCAATTGCAGATAGTTAAAGCAGCAATGAATCAAGATTCAAATCATACAATCAAGTCTGATATTATCCATTTAGGGCTGCCAAGGCTATTGCACGCACTCGTTGCTCCACTCCCCCATCACCCATGATGGATCATACAACGTAAACATGAATTTAAACATATGCATCACATAGATAAAATCATACAATCATTTGAGCATTTTATGAAGCACAACACAAGCATGAGTTTGTACATATTAAATTCCTAATCACACAGCTATCCAAGGAAATCATAAACATAGTTAAAGAAGTTGAGAATCATATCTCAACACCCTTAAACATTGCTATTTACTAACTACTACTCATTCAGACATTTCAACAAACACTTTAAAATACATACATCAACATACATGACATATGTTGATTATATAGGCATTAGGCCAAATCCTTTCATTAGGGAGTTGCCCCAATCATAACACGCGTACACCCACGATGAATAATCATGGAAAGTAGGAATCTAAGTTCCATATTCATTTGAACATTTTTACAAACACTTGGGCTACACATTTCAACCTATATAGCGTATAGTGGCCGTGGCGTGATTCAGGGCAAATTCTTTCGTCAAAGGGGTATCGCCAATACAACAATCATATATCCATGACAATTAGTCATAGCGAGCACAAATGAGAATCCTATACTCATTCAGTCATTTTCACAAACACTTAGAATACATTATTTCAACATACATAGTGTATATTAGCAAAACATGTATTAGGGCGAGTCCTTTCGCCAAATAAGTATTTTATCCATATATAATATATTCATACAACAAATAATCATGTCAAACATATTTTCAAAATTTATACATATACGGTACTTTCTACAAATACCTAGAGTATATAAAATTTCATATTCTTCACCTTTAATTGAAACGAAAAACAGACAGCACTTTGTACATGTGCAATTGCATGCAGATCATGAATCTATCATTATCTGACATTGAAAGCGTTGAAAACCATAACCTATACACCTAAAGTCCGCACCTTTTGTCGTAGAATCGTAACGAAGTCGATAGAATTGTTAAGCTTCTGTATACGGCAGTTTGGCAACCTATAGAACGAAATAAGTTAGCTATTTCATAACCTACAACCTATACAACTCCAAAATAGATTAGGGTTAGGGTTTCTTACCTAGAAATGAAGTCGGAATCGCCGGGAAAGCGATGAGAATGGGTGGTGCAGCTTGTGTAGTGGCAGAGAATAGCAATTGGGAGATTCTCCCACTTCTCTCACTCTTTCTCTCTCTTTTCCTAGGGCTTTTTTCAAATTCGTATGGCTGCAATGAGAGAGGGTTTAAGGTCCTTATATAGTCTAAAACTCACCGAAATAGACTCCAGGTCAAAGTATACTTAGGTTATAACCAAAGCGGACCTGTTCCAGCTCAATGGAGAACTTCTGCCGGGCCTTCTTGAGCCAAAGGTCGGACTTAAGCTCACTAACACTGGATCTATATTTAGTTAAGTTTTCGTTTCAGTCGGAATTCCAGATCGCAAATGGCGGACCAGTATCAGTTCAACGGTCAGCGGATCTCGATCGAAGATTCCGAGTATATGGATATGTGTATGAAATTTCTCCTGATCCGAGGGTGTAATTTGGTCTGATTCTGACGGTCTGGTTGCTTAAAACTGATCCGTAAGCGAGAGGTGCCAGATTACTATTTGAGATATTTATTTGTAAAGAAAATTAAGTGTTTTCACACTCCTCGCTCCGGACTCAAGCAAATTACACTTGGACACTATTTGGATTTGATTTCGGAGATGGTTGTCAAGCCCAACAAGGCGGTCCTAATTCCTTAACTTCGTGTTAATCGGACTTCCGACGTGCGGTCCAAATCTGATACGGAGTTTCGAGATGCTCCCGAGAGCAGCAGGGTAACCTAGCGTCAATGATGCTACAAGTTTTGGGTCTTGCAGATCGTATTTAAAGTGATTGGTGCTAATTTCACAGGTACGCTAGTTTAACACTGGCTAATTCTCGCCTAATTTCTAAAGGATTTAATCTTGAGTAATTTCTGTCTGAGGTGGTACCTGGGCCTTTGTAGTTTGTATATAAAGTGATCCAAGTTATACTACTTAGCCAGTTTAAGTTAGTGTTTAGGATGAAAGTACTTAGAAAGATTAAAAGAGCAAGGTGGTGAAGGGTGGGATTTGTGAAGGAAATGGGTCCAAAAGCGGTTTTAGACTTTGGGATTGAGTTCTGACAAGTTAATAAGGTGTTAGAAGCAACCTACTGCCTAAGGACATCTAATCCCAGGTTGGCAAAAATCCGGGATGTCACAATGGCGCCCGTATGCTAGAACCAAACATTTTCAGTGTCCCCTCTGGCCATCCACGATATGCCTGTGGAGGCTACAACCCTGATGTCGCTAGGGCGTATAACACAAATGCAAGATGCACGAGTCATACAATCCAGTCATGCATCAATCTTGCGTATGTCATGCGCTCATGTGAGATAACCTCTGCCTATCAGGGAGTCTCATATCAACATGCACAATAACATATACAATAATCAACCACATCTCATAACAAACATGCAGATGATGCGTATGGGCATGTATCATGATGTTATACTGTCACATACTCATAATCGGTATCAATAACCGACATCGACAATCGACCTCGACAATGTAGACATTTAACCAACATTGCCACCAAGGAATGACCCTCATGGATGCTAACATATAGTGAACCCATGACCTCACACAAGGGCCAATTGTACAACACCATGGGCCTCTCTCAAGAGCTTACTACACATCACGATGGGCCTCTCACATGGGCCTAATATACATCATGTTGTGCTCCATCGCCTAACCCGCAAATGCATCATAATGGGCCTCAAACACGGGCCGCATATACATCACATAGGCCGAATACACATCACAATGGGCCTCGACTAGGGGTTGTATGGTCTCGACAATCGGCCTTGACAAATGAAATCGGCCTCGACCATCGGAGTTGGCCTATACAATAGATCTCGATAAATAGGAATCGGCCTCGACAATCGGAATCGATCGATAATCAGAATCAGCAAATCGGTCACGTCAATCAGAATCGGCAATCGGCCACGACAATCGGGATCGATCGATAATCAGAATCGGCAAATTGGTCATGACAATCGGGATCGATCGATAATCAGAATCGGCAAATCGGTCACGACAATCGGATCGATCGATAATCAGAGTCGGCAAATCGGTCACATCAATCGACAATCGGCAATTGGCCACGACGATCGAAATCGATCGATAATCAGAATTGGTAAATCGGTCGTGACAATCGGATCGATCATTATCAAAGTAGGCAAATCGGTCACGTCAATCGGCAATCGGCAATCGGCCATGATAATCAGAATCGATCGATAATCAGAATCGGTAAATTGGTCATGACAATCGGATCGATCGATAATCAGAGTTGACAAATCAGTTGCGTAAATCGGAATCGACAATCGGTCATGATAATCGGCCTCGATCGCTAATCGGCAATCGACCACGACAATCGGGATCGATTGATAATCAGAATCGGTAAATCGGTCACGTCAATTGGCAATCGGCAATCGGTCACGAAAATCGAGATCGATCGATAATCAGAATCGGCAAATCAGTCATGTTAAGCGGAATCGGTAAGAATGGGCCTAACAAGGCCTAAGGGAAGGTCATAATGAGGACATCTAACCATCATTGTCCATCAATGTGAACATCTAACCAACATTGCTCCCAAGGAGTGGCCTGCATAAAGGCAAACGTATCGTAGGCCCATGACCTCATACAAGGGCCTAATACACATCACTATAGTTCTCATTCATGGGCCAAATACTCATCACAGTGGGCCTCGGCACATCGGCCATGATTACATCACATCAGCCTTGCCCATGGGTTTCAAATACATCAAATGGGCCTCGCCCATGGGCCTCGAGTACATCACAATTGGCCACAACCCATAGGCTTTAAATACACAATAGGTGAGCCCTATGCATGGGCCTTGTACACAACAAGTGGACCACATTAATGGGCCGCACCAATGGACCTCATATACACAACAGGTGGGTTCTGCTCATGGGCCAAAAATACAAATAGGTGGGCCCCACACATGGGTCTCAAATACATAACATATGGGCCCTATACATTGGCCTCGCGTCATGAGTCTAATACATATCACCATGGCCTTGCCCATAGGCCATGAATGCATCACCATGGGTCTTGCCCATGGGCCTCAGATTCAGGCAGGCGGGCCCCATCATATGGGCCTCGAATATACATCATGATGGGCCTCATAGATGGGTCGTACCAATGGGCCTCAAGTGGACTTGGACCACACCAAAATCCTTTCAATAGTTGCAAGTGTAACATGTGTATCACTGTACACTATCATTTCATGGGGTACACGGCCCACCAATGATGATCAACACTGTCTAAACATTGCCCAGGTAAATTAGCACCATCCGAACATTGTCTATGTAAATCGGCATTTTCTAAACATTGTCCAGCGCTGTCCAACACAATCTGGATGGTGTGGATTACAAAACATACAACATGGTACGTCCCACACATGTATTCCAGGACGAACAATGTAGATATAAACATATACATTACAGTGGGGGCTACACCCTCCGGACAGATGGGAGAGTAGATATACAATTCGTACACTAAGGTGGTCCCATACACATGGTCCACCTTACATATATATTATAATCTAATATAGTACAATATAATATAATATAATATATCATAATTAATATATATATATATATATATATATATATATATATACATGTTGCAAGAAGCCACCGTCCAGATGCCTGAATGCTCTGGACGGTGGAGATTTCATGCATATTTACATGGTGGGTCCACACGTGTGGCCCACCTCATATCATATTAATATATATAAATATATAACATGTATCATATGTATACATATGTCCATACTCACCGTCCAGATGCATCTGGACGGTGCAAATATCTTGTTTAAAGGTGGGTCCCACGTAGGGTGGCCTGCTGACGGACGGTATAGACAAACGCATTCATCATGTGGGTCCTACTCGGATGGACGGCACATTCATGGTGGGACCCTCAGAGCTCGGAGATAAATAACATATATCATGGTGTGGTCTACTGCACGGACGGTGCAGATGGAGCGCATGCATCAAGGCTGGCCCCAATAGCCAACGTCCATGTAAATGGACAGTACAGATGGCGGATGGGACTCACATAGCTTCGTGACGTTACTTACAGTACCTACGCTGGGATGAGGTACACCAGCCAATCCACTCCCAACACGTCTAGAGGAATGGACAGTGGATAAACAAATACATCATTGCTGGGCTCCACACAGGATGGTGTGGATTCAAGACACATACATAAAGGTGGGTCCCACCCCTCACGTGTCACACGTGTGGGATGGGCCTCACACGTCCAGGTATGGACGGACGGAGTGTATATGAAACACATTCATTAGAGGTAGGGGTCTCACGGACCTGGCCAATGGACGGTGTGGAGGTGACGTCCATTGATGGACGGTCTAGATTGGAAATACATCACGTTGGCCCACTGTGCTGCTGACGTTAATGCAGCTAATAGTTGCTAACTGCATGGACGGTCCATATACACACATGCATGGGGTGGGTCCACACGTAGGTGGCCCACCCAGCTTGGGACCGCGCTAATCTTTGTGGTTCCCTTCATTTAAATTCTGCCCAAAAACGTCCAGCAGCAAGGTGGGCCGCCTGTTCTGACGATGTGGATCTAATCCATCCATCATGGTGGGCTGCAACACAACGAGAGAGAGAGAGAGAGAGAGAGAGAGAGAGAGAGAGAGAGAGAGAGAGAGAGAGAGAGACGTGTGCGATGGAGGGCTCCGCCACTATGAGCCCTCCCTCTCATACAAAACATACATCAAGTGGGTCCCAAATCATGTGGACGCTACATCAAAATCAAATAAAATGAACACCCACCTTAGATCTCTTCTTCCTTCTTTCGCCAATGCATGTCATAGATCTAAAGGAACAATTCCAACGGTTGAGATGGGCTTTGGATGGTGGAGATGAGAGGTAGGAAAGTGGGCCACATAAGCTCTATACATGGAGCTTGGATCTTGGACGTTTTTGGCTTTCATGGGTTGCTTGAGAATTGGTTTGAAAGAGAGAGAGAGAGAGAGAGAGAGAGAGAGAGAGAGAGAGAGGTGATGTAATAAATGGAGGGTATGGTGCTTGTTGACTTGTTGGTAAGAAAGGAATGGGATGAGTATGGGTGTTGTTGACTTTGGGAAGGGATAGTTGTACTTGGAGATGGGTATTGTACTTGACATTTATTAATGGGTTGATGTGACGTATTATAGAGATTCCCTCAGTATTTGCAACGTGCGGCGTTTTTCTCGAACCGAACGCGGGCCCACATCTCCTGTCCTGGGTATCGCCTCGGTGAGCGAGACGCGGTGTCGGAACCGCGGCGACGGCGCAGTCGCTAGGGTATAAGTCTCGGGTCGAGCTGACTCTGATATACGGGACACGAATCGGGATCACGCGCAAATGCCGATAACAGATCGCGAGTAGCCGAAATTTAATCGGGAGGACCGCGGAAGCATACGAAACGATACATTTTAGGATACGGGTCTTATACGGGTCTTACAACTCTCCCCTCCAAATAAAAATTTCGTCCTCAAAATTTAAATCACGATGCAACCATTGTAGAGCTCACCAAGGGAGGGAAATCCTATCAAAACACAACATATCAACTCAATCATATACCTAAGAGATAGGGATAGCGCCAACGAATCTCAGCCTCTTGCTCCCAAGATGCCTCCTCAGCATTATGATGACCTCGCTAATCTTCAAATCCTGAATCAGAAATGATCGAAGCGGGAACACTATACAGCCTCATAATCTCAACGGTAGAGAGCTATGTCAGAAAATCTCTAAGTTATTCGAACTCGGAGATTTAACCATTCTAAGTTCTCAACAATCATAAAGTGTAGGATAGCTATCAGCAGATATGTGATGTTATCTTCAGGAATTCTCAAGTTATGCTCTGATACCAACTTCTGTTACGCCTCAAACCCAGAAATCGGATTTACATGAATCCCGATCACCGAATCCGGTACCAACAGCCTCCGTAGTACCCCATTCTCGGCTCCAAGCGTCCATACCCCAGATTCCGATCCTGGGATCCTACAAGGAGGATTTTTTTTGTACATTTAACTCGTAATAAGCATAACCACAAGTATACCCAAATCACAAAGGCAACATCATCATCACATATCCACTAATATAATCATTTGATTACAATACTGAAAGGAAATACATAAATCGAAAATCAAGCTCCAGAAGACCACTGCATACTACAAGCTCAACACTGTTGCAACCTAACATCACCTGCACGCATCTATCGTGCATAAGCTTATAGATAACTTAGAGGGTGGTATAAGTGTGTGCACAGGGTAAGTGTCAAGTATTCAATACAATGCCATCATCATATAGTACTGAAAATACTTGTAATCCATAAATCGTACAATATCGGAATAAGCAGAATTACTAACAAGATCATGAATTACCAGATTGAGCAGAAATACTGATAAGAGCAAAAATTGTCAGAGTAAACAAAAATATTGGCAAGATCATAAATTATACGATAACAGAGTAAGCGGAAATACAGACAAGTTCATGAATCAATCAATATCAGAATATGCGATGTAGAACAGTTATGCAAATGAGGAGTCATAAAGAGCTAAATATCAAATGCCGAGGATGCGATGCAGTATGTAATTCCTGATGAGTCCGCGAATAGCGTCAATCGTATCTAGACCATATAAATGCAGAAACACAGTAACCTAAAATGTCATATGCCGCAGATGTAATGCAATGGAATGAACATGCTGGAGTTTGAAGTCGAGATGATAGTACGTAGTATCGCAGGCTATGGGGTCTATCACAAGGGACTCTATCCAAACCAGTCTCAAACCTAAATTTGGATAGTTAGACTCAATGTGGTAACTCCTGATCTCAGGTTAGTCACGCGCCCCAACCGAAATCTTGGCCATGCAAAGGTACACAACAATTAGTTGCGTACTACCAGCCCGAGTGGATAGTGAATGAAATGAATGCATGAGCATGCAACTCCTGCTCAATAAGTCCACATATCAATACGGTTCCTCTCTAGGATCATCACCGGGGTCTATTACACTCTACGCCAGCTTGCCGCCCTTATCCGAGCGCACAACTGGGTAAGTGGAAGAGACCTCACTATCCGCCTACCAATATCGAGCCCGGCTCGTTGATAGCGGACCCATTCCTCAAGCTGGTCAGACTCAACCTAGATATTGACCCCTCACTCAGACGGGTAAGGTCACACCCCCTCCCAACCGACCACGACACAATGGGAGACGTGGCCTCCTGGTATCCGGCACTCGGGAGCTCATGTATCCACTCGATCTCAACGATGGGGCGTCTCTTAGCCACGGAGGTTTAGGGATTTTTACCTAGGGACATCTATGATGCCCGTATGCTAGAACCAAACATTTTCGGTGTCCCCTCTGGCTATCTACGATATGCCTGTGGAGGCTACGACCCTGATGTCGCTAGGGCATATAACACACAATGCAAGATGCATAAGTCATACAATCCAGTCATGCATCAATCCTGCGCATGTCGTGCGCTCATGTGAGATAACCTCCGCCTATCAGGGAGTCTCATATCAACATGCTCAATGACATATGCAATGATCAGCCACATCTCATAACAAATATGCAGATGATGCATATGGGCATGTATCATGATGTTATGCTGTCACATACTCATAATCAGTATCAATAACCGGCATCGACAATCGACCTCGACAATGTGGACATTTAACCAACATTGCCACCAAGGAATGACCCTCACGGATACTAACATATAGTGAACCCATGACCTCACACAAGGGCCAATTGTACAACACCATGGGCCTCTCTCAAGAGCTTAATACACATCACGATGGGCCTCTCACATGGGCCTAATATACATCATGTTGTGCTCCATCGCCTAACCCTCAAATGCATGACAATGGGCCTCAAACACGGGCCGCATATACATCACATAGGCCGAATACACATCACAATGGGCCTCAACTATGGGTCGCATGGTCTCGACAATCGGCCTTGACAATTGAAATCAGCCTCGACCATCGGAGTTGGCCTATACAATCGGTCTCGATAAAACGGAATCGGCCTAGATACTCAGCCTCGACAATCGGAATCGACCTTGATACTCGGCCTTGACAATCGGAATCGATCGATAATCAGAATCAGCAAATCGGTCACGTCAATCGGATCGGCAATCGGCCACGACAATCGGGATCGATCGATAATCAGAATCGACAAATCGGTCATGACAATCGTGATCGATCGATAATCAGAATCGGCAAATCGGTCACGACAATCGGATCGATCGATAATCAGAGTCGACAAATCGGTCACATCAATCGACAATCGGCGATCGGCCACGACGATCGGAATCGATCGATAATCAGAATCGATAAATCGGTCGTGACAATCGAATTGATCAATAATCAGAGTCGGCAAAGCGGTCACGTCAATTGGCAATCAGCAATCGGCCACGACAATCGGAATCGATCGATAGTCAGAATCGGTAAATCGGTCATGACAATCGGATCGATCGATAATCAGAGTCGGCAAATCGGTCGCGTAAATCGGAATCAGCAATCGGTCATGATAATCGGCCTCGATCGCTAATTGGCAATCGGCCACGACAATCGGGATCGATCAATAATTAGAATTAGCAAATCGATCACGTTAATCGGCAATCAGTCACGGCAATCGGGATCGATCGATAATCAGAATCGGCAAATTGGTCATGTTAAGCGGAATCGATAAGAATGGGCCTAACAAGGCCTAAGGGAAGGTCACAATGAGGACATCTAACCATCATTGTCCATCAATGTGGACATCTAACCAACATTGCTCCCAAGGAGTGGCACGCATAGAGGCAAACGTATCGTAGGCCCATGACCTCATACAAGGGCCTAATACACATCACTATGGTTCTGATTCATGGGCCAAATACTCATCACAGTGGGCATCGGCACATCGGCCATGATTACATCACATCAGCCATGCCCATGGGTTTCAAATACATCAAATGGGCCTCGCCCATGGGCCTTGAGTACATCACAATGGGCCACAACCCATAGGCTTTAAATACACAATAGGTAAGCCCTATGCATGGGCCTTGTACACAACAAGTGGACCACATTAATGGGCCGCACCAATGGACCTCATATACACAACAGGTGAGTCCTGCTCATGGGCCAAAAATACAAATAGGTGGGCCCCACACATGTGTCTCAAATACATAGTATATGGGCC
The DNA here is from genome assembly GCA_021015155.1 of Magnolia officinalis. Taxonomy (NCBI): domain Eukaryota; kingdom Viridiplantae; phylum Streptophyta; class Magnoliopsida; order Magnoliales; family Magnoliaceae; genus Magnolia; species Magnolia officinalis. The sequence goes on along the minus strand of JAJHSJ010000014.1, from coordinate 45,057,090 downwards.
CTATACATTGGCCTCACGTCATGAGTCTAATACATATCACCGTGGCCTTGCCCATAGGCCACGAATACATCACCATGGGTCTTGCCCATGGGCCTCAGATTCAGGCAGGCGGGCCCCATCATATGGGCCTCGTTTATACATCATGATGGGCCTCGTAGATGGGTCGTACCAATGGGCCTCAAGTGGACTTAGACCACACCAAAATCCTTTTAATAGTTGTAAGTGTAACATGTGTATCATTGTACACTATCATTTCATGGGGTACACGGCCCACCAGTGGTGATCAACACTGTCTAAACATTGCCCAGGTAAATTAGCACCATCCAAACATTGTCTATGTAAATCAGCGTCGTCTAAAAATTGTCCAGCGTTGTCTAAAACAATCTGGATGGTGTGGATTACAAAATATACAACATGGTACATCCCACACATGCATTCCAGGGACGGACGGTGTAGATATAAAACATATACATTACAGTGGGGGCTACACCATCTGGGCAGATGACAGAGTAGATATACAATTCGTACACCAAGGTGGTCCCATGCACATGGCCCACCTTACATATATATTATAATCTAATATAGTACAATATAATATAATATAATATATCATATTATATATATATATATATATATATATATATAGACACACACATGTTACAAGAAGCCACTGTCCAGATGCCTGAATGCTCTGGGCGGTGGAGATTTCATGCATATTTACATGGTTGGTCCACACGTGTGGCCCACCTCATATCATATTAATATATTTAAATATATAACATGTATCATATATATACATATGTCCATACTCACCGTCCAGATGCATCTGGACGGTGCAAATATCCTGTTTAAAGGTGGGTCCCACGTAGGGTGGCCTGCTGACGGACGGTATAGACATACGCATTCATCATGTGGGTCCTACTCGGATGGATGGCACATTCATGGTGGGACCTCAGAGCTTGGAGAAAAATCACATATATCATGGTGTGGTCTACTGTACGGACGGTGCAGATGGAGCGCATGCATCACGGCTGGCCCCACTAGCCAACGTCCATGTAAATGGACGGTACAGATGGCGGATGGGACTCACATAGCTTGGTGACGTTACTTACAATACCTACGCTGGGATGAGGTACACCAGCCAATCCACTCCCAACACGTCCAGAGGAATGGACAGTGGATAAACAGATACATCGTTGTGGGCTCCACGCAGGACGGTGTGGATTCAAGACACATACATTAAGGTGGGTCCTACCCACACGTGTGGGATGGGCCTCACACGTCCAGGTATGGACGGACGGAGTGTATATGAAACACATTCATTAGAGGTAGGGGTCTCATGGACCTGACTAATGGACGGTGTGGAGGTGACGTCCATTGATGGACGGTCTAGATTGGAAATACATCACGGTGGCCCACTGTGCTGCTGACGTCAATGCAGCTAATAGCTGCTGACTGCATGGACGGTCCATATACACACATGCATGGGGTGGGTCCACACGTAGGTGGCCCACCCAGCTTGGGACCTAGCTAATCTTTGTGGTTCCCTTCATATAGATTCTGCCCAAAAACGTCCAGCAGCAAGGTGGGCCGCCTGATCTGACGGTGTGGATCTAATCCATCCATCATGGTGGGCCGCAACAGAGAGAGAGAGAGAGAGAGAGAGAGAGAGAGAGAGAGAGAGACGTGTGCGATGGAGGGCTCCGCCACTATGAGCCCTCCCTCTCATACAAAACATACATCAAGTGGGTCCCAAATCATGTGGACCCTATATCAAAATCAAATGAAATGAACACCCACCTTAGATCTCTTCTTCCTTTTTTCGCCAATGCATGTCATAGATCTAAAGGAACAATTCCAACGGTTGAGATGGGCTTTGGATGGTGGAGATGGGAGGTAGGAAAGTGGGCCACACAAGCTCTATCCATGGAGCTTGGATCTTAGACGTTTTTGGCTTTCATGGGTTGCTTGATTTAACATCCCAGATTTTTGCCAACCTGGAATTAGACGTCCTTAGGCAATGGGTCGTTCCTAACGCCTTAGTAACTTGTCAAAACTCATTCCCTAAGTCAAAAATCGCTTGTTAACTCTTTTCCTTCACAAATCCCACCCTTCACCATCTTGTTCTTTCAATTTTTCTAAGTACTTTCACTCTAGACACTATCTTAAACTAGCTAAGTATTATAACTTGGATTACTTTATATATAAACTAAAAATGACTAAGTACCACCTCAGACCGAAATCACCCAGGACTAAATCCTTTAGAAATTAGGCGAGAATTAGCTAGTGTTAAACTAGAGTGCCTGTGACATTAGCACCAATCGCTTTAAATATGATCTGCAAGACCCAAAACTTGTAGAATCATTGACGCTACATTACCCTAAAATTTAGGATCAATCTCATTACCCGGTTGCTCTCGGGAGCACATCGAAACTCCATATCAGATCTAGACTGCACGTTGGAAGTCCGATTAACACGAAGTTAAGGAATTAGGACCGCCTTGCTGGGCTTGACAATCATCTCGGAAATTAAATCCAGATAGTGTCCCAGTGCAATTCGCTTAAGCTTGGAGCGGGAAGTGTGAGAAATGTGAGAATAATTATAAATTAAATTCAAAATAAATAAATCTGACACGTCTCGCTTATGGATCAGTATTAATCAACCAGACCGTCAGAATCAGATCAAATTACACCCTCGGATCAGGGATATTTCCCCAAACATGTCCATGTACTCGGAATCTCCGATCGAGATCCACTGACCGTTGAACTGAAATTGGTCCGCCATTCGTGATTTGGGAATCCGACTGAAACGAAAACTTAGTCATACGTAGATCCAGTGTTAGTGAGCTTAAGTCCGACCTTTGGCTCAAGGAGGCCCGCCAGAAGTGCTCCGTTGAGCTGAAACAGGGTCGCTTTGGTTATAACCTAAGTATACATTGCCCATAAGTCTATTTTGGTGACATTTTAGGCTATATAAGGACCTTAAAACCCTCTCTCTCACAGTCATACGAATTTGAGAGAAACCCTAAAGAGAGAAGAAAGAAAAGAGAGAGAAAGTGAGAGAGAAGTGGGAGCATCTCCCTGTCATGCTTCCCTGCCGCTGCCTGAGCTTAACCACTTCATTCTAATCGCTTTCCTGGCGATTCCAGCTCCGTTTCTAGGTAAGAAACCCTAACCCTAATCTGTTTTGGGGTTTTAATAGTTGTAGGTTATGAAATAGCTAATCCATTTCATTCTATAGGTTACCAAACTGTCAAATACTAAAGCTTAGCGAATCTATCGACTCCGTTATGATTCTACGACAAAAGGTGCAGACTTTAGGTGTATAGGTTATGGTTTTCAATGCTTTCAATATCAGATAATGATAGATTCATGATCTGCATGCAATTGCACATGTACAAAGTGCTGTCTGTTTTCCATTTCGATTAAAGATGAAGAATATGGAATTTTACATACTCTAGGTATTTGTAGAAAGTACCGTATACGTATAAATTTTGGAAATGTGTTTGCCATGATTATTTGCTGTATTGATATATTATATATGGATAAAATACTTGTTTGGCGAAAGGACTCGCCCTAATACATGTTTTTACTAATATGCACTATGTATGTTAAAATAATGTATTCTAAGTGTTTGGGAAAATGACCAAATGAGTATGGAATTCTCATTCATGCTCGCCATGACTAATTGTCATGGATATATGATTGTTGTATAGGCGATACCCCTTCGACGAAAGGATTTGCCCTAAATCACGCCACGACCAATATACACTATATTTGCTAAAACGTGTAGCCCAAGTGTTTGTGAAAATGACTGATTGAACATGGAACTTGGATTCCTGCTTGCCATGACTATCCGTCGTGGGTGCGCGCGTGTTATAATTGGGGCAACTCCCTAGTGAAAGGATTTGGCCTTATACCTATGCGATCAACATACGTCATGTATGTTGATGTAGTTAAAAGTGTTTGTTGAAATGACTAAATAAATATGGATTTATGATTTATGCCTGCCAAACGTATTGAATGTAAGAACATGATTGATGTGTATGCAACAAATCCTTGCTATAAGGATTTGTCCTATTCTATGTTGAAATCAACATACGTCATGTATGTTGGAGTGGTGTAGTTTAAGTGTTTGCTAAAATGCCTGTCTGAGAAATTGTGTAACGAACTAAGTTTACTAGTGGTGTTGAGATAGGATTCTCAACTACCTTAGAAACGTATATGATTCCCTCCATAATGGTTGTTTAATTTAATCGCTTACTATGAAATATATGTGTTTGTATTCCTTGTTTACATTGTGCTTTGTAACATGCTTTAAGACATGTTTGTTAACATGCTTGAATTACTTTGTTTATTATGCTTTACTCCACATGCTTCTGAATAAGGATTGATGGCGATTGGGACTATGATTATAGTCCAGACAATCGGTACCAGACTTGAGTTTGTGGTTGAGATTCATTTGCCACGTAAGATGTGCTCGACGAACCCGAGTCGTACTTCGGTTGGCGATAGTGGTTGGCCACACGAAGTGCTTATGCGCTTCATATCGTTCAACTTGTTGTGCGCTCGAGCTAGCCGAGCTCGTCAAGCAACCCGATCTGTCTTATGTATGTTCACCATGTTTGGATGCCTCTGCTTAAACCTAGGGTACCAAACTTACCAGTGAAATCCCGTTAACCATGGTACCTCGATCCGTTAAGACTCATGAGTCGGGCATGGTGGTATGGGACACCGTGGTCGAGCTGTTGGCCTACGCTGGGGCCACGTGCCTCTCCGTAGTAACCAGTGAGCAACCAGACTCGTGAGCCGATTATGGTGGTATGGGACACTATATTCGTGTTGTCGGCCTACATTGATAAGGTGATGGGGGAGTGGTGCAACGATTGCGAGCAACAGCCCTGAGAGCCCTTTGTAGTGACCTCGAGCATACTCTGAATTTGCGGTGAGGCGACGAGTTTTACCGCAGTGTATAGAGTATGAGCTAGACCTGTATCAGCTTAGTGATGAACCGTTAAAAAGGTGATGGGGGAGTGGTGTAACCATTGTGCTTAACAGCCCTGACAGCCTTTGCAGCGACCTAGAAACACACCATCGTATGAGATTAACTAGGACTGACGACCCTAGAATGGATCATGTTTGGGAATGATACAAGGGAGGTACCTTAGTTTCCCAATACTGCTGTTTGAAATGGACTAATAACAACTCGGTAGTCATACTCATCATCGCATTACATGTGCTTGGAAGATGTGAAGCACTGAGGGATGAAAGCATGCCGCGAACGTAAGATGGTGTCGCACAAGGGTGTGTATGGTGACGGCATACATCATGACTGCATTCATACTTGCATTAATAAGAGTATTTATGAGTGTTTGACTTTACTGCTTCATCATTACTGCTTGACTGAATTGATAACATGTTAACCTATGCTTTACTGTTCCACTGAGTTGATCACTCACTCTCACGTTACGGGACGGTTTCCGAACACCCACCAGATTTTGTTTGATTGCAGATGACGATGCTACTTCTGAGGCGGAGCCGGACCTTTATGATGACTATGATGCTTGCTTGTATTGGTTGTTTTCTGGCGGCTTCATGTGAGCCGTGTCTTGATCAACGGGATTACAGGGATATTGACTAGATGACACTACACATTTGGTATCATTTGAATTGTACTTATAATTCTTTAACCTGGTAACCTTATCACACTCTGGAGACTTACCATAGTTTTTATATTTTATATATCTATCACAGTCTTCCGCTTGCAATTTAACTGTCTCTGGAGTATGATATGCTGTTTTGGCTTAATCTCACTCATGTTCAATGCTCTAATACAGACAACATTCAATCATCATTCATTTTGTTGCATAAGTGATGCGTTGGAACTCGGGAGTTGAGTTTATGCTAGACCCCCAATTTTCAGGGCGTTACACTTGAGAATTGGTTTGAAAAAGAGAGAGAGAGAGAGAGAGAGAGAGAGAGAGAGAGAGAGAGAGAGAGAGAGAGAGAGAGAGAGAGAGAGAGAGAGAGAGAGAGAGAGAGAGAGAGAGAGAGAGAGAGAGAGAGAGAGAGAGGTGATGTAATAAATGGAGGGTATGGTGCTTGTTAACTTGTTGGTAAGAAATGAATGGGATGAGTATGGGTGTTGTTGACTTTGGGGAGGGATGATTGTACTTGGGGATGGGTGTTGTACTTGACATTTATTAATGGGTTGATGTGACGTATTGTAGAGATTTCCTCGAAATTTGCAACGTGCGGCATTTTTCTCGAATCAAACGCGGGCCCATATCTCTTGGCCCGAGTATCGCCTCGGTGCGCGAGACGAGGTGTTGGAACAGCAGTGACGGCGCGGTCGTTAGGGTATAAGTCTCGGGTCGAGCTGACTCTAATATACAGGACACGACTCGGGATCACGCGCAAATGCCGATAACAGATCGTAGGTTGCCGGAATTCAATCGGGAGGACCGCAAAAGCGTACGGAACGGTATGTTCTAGGATACGGGTCTTACAAGTTGCATAGGAACCGAGGTGAAAAGTCTACTTTTTAGCCTCAGTTGCATAGAAACCAAGGCGAAAAGTCTACCTTTTAGCCTCAGTTGCATAGGAACCGAGGCGAAAAGTCTACCTTTTAGCCTCAATTGCGTAAGAACTGAGGCGAAAAGTCTACTTTTTAGCCTCAGTTGCATACAAACCGAGGCGAAAAGTTTACCTTTTAGCCTCAGTTGCATAGGAACCGAGGCGAAAGTCTACCTTTTAGCCTCAGTTGTATAGGAACCGAGGCCAAAACTCTACCTTTTAGCCTCAGTTGCATAAGAACCGAGGCCAAAAGTTTACTTTTTAACCTCAATTACATAGGAACCGAGGCCAAAAGTCTACATTTTAACCTCAGTTACTTAGGAACTAAGGCCAAGAGTCTATATTTTAGCCTCGGTTACATAGGAACCGAGGTTAACAAGTCTACATTTTAGCCTCCATTGCATACGAACCAAGGCTAAAAGTATACATTTAAGAATATTGAAAAAAAATGAGAATCTTGAAAGAATTAATAATTTTTAAAATTTTTGACAATTATGAAAAAATTGAGAATTAAAAAAAAAAATTGAGAGTTTTGAAAAAGATTTGAAATTTAAATTTTCCAAGAACTAAGAATTTTAAAAAATTTTATGAACTTTTAAAACTTAAGAATTATTTTTTTTTTTGAAAAATTAAGAATAAAAAAAATGATAATTATGAAAAGGTATGAATTTTTTAAAAAATTGAGAATTTAAAAAAAATTAAGAATTTTGAAAAATTTTGAAATTTTTGAAAAAAAAAAAAAAGAATTTCGAATTTGAGAATCTTGAAAAAAATTGAGAAATTTCAAATAATTGAAAATTCTAAAAAAATATAAGAATTTCTAAAACTATTAAGAATTGATTTTTTTTTTTTGATAATTTTGAAAAAACTGAGAATTTTAATTTTTTTTTGATAAATTTCAACAAATTTATAATCTTGAAAAAAATTTGGAATTAATAAAAAGAAAAGAATCTTGATTTTTATTTTCTTTAAGAAAATTTTTGTAAAATTGATAAAATTAAAATTAATTTTAGTGCAGGAACCAAAAAATGAAATAGATTCAAATCTCATTTCGGCCATTGCCTGCCACGTGTACCGCAGGGAATTGAGTATACCATATTCCGTTTCTGACGAATGCAATATATCTTCTCCTTGGCTTTTATTCATTTTGGAACTTGGAAACTCAAAGCAGAGCTCTCTCTCAAAATCCCAGCTTCGAAAGGAAAACAGAGCGAAATCGCGTTTTACTTCTGCAATTCTATCCGTCAAAATCCCCAAGCTCTGAGAGGAAAACAGATCGAAATTGCATTTAACTTCTGCCATTCGATCCTTTACAATGCCTAGAAACGTCAATTCTGTCCTCCACACCAGCAATCTCTTCGCCGATTTCAGGTACTCGTTCTCTCTTTTTTTTCTACTGATTTCTCAACTGAAATCCTATCGAAAATTAGAAATCGGGACAGAAATCTTCATTTTCGTGCGTTTTCCCCATTTGGCTGTTCAAAATCCAATTTTCGCATTTTTTGGTTCGATCTGAGGAGTGTTTTTTTTTTGGTTGATTTCACTGAAATCTTTCTCAGGAAGTTCTAGCTCATTTGCTGAATTTGAGCAGTTTCTGCATTGCAATATCAGCGATTAGGGTTTGGTGTTCGATCTGAGAGCAAAACCTTGTTCTCCGCTGCGAAATCTGCTCCTCCATTGCCGATTTCCGTGCAGGCTAGATAAACAAGGGGCATATACACCGATATCAGCTCCTCACCAAATCGAACCCTAGCTCTTCTCTCTGTCTTCTCCAATATTTCTCTAGTCTTCATCAGATCTACCCTCTCTCTCTCTCTCTCTCTCTCTCTCTCTCTCTCTCTCTCTCTCTCTCTCTCTCTCTCTCTCTCCGATCATCAGATCCTCAAAAGATAGTGAGCTTTTTTCCAATTTTTTTCACTTATGGTTTTTTTTTTCTCAATTTTTAGTGCTTAATCTATTTTAATATGAATCTAGCTTATGTCTCTCGATTCTGAGAGATTTCGTTGGATTTTGATCCGATTCTTGCTGATAGATCTGTTTCCTTTCGGATCTCATTGTTTGCAGCTTTGCTTTTTTATTTTTGTTTTGAGCTGATGATGCATATTGCCTTCCTTTTCGATTTTTTTTTTCTCAGTTTGATTATTCATTTGAAGAAGTTACTCAGATTTACAGTTGGCATTATTTGAGGACAGAGGAAGGGTTTTAACTTTCAATCAGGTGAGCTTCCCGCTCTCATTTCTCCAAAATTTTCCACTTAGGGTTTGGTTTTTGTAATTTTTTTTTTTGATTTCTAGTGCTTGATCTGTTTTGATCTTGATCCAACTTATGTCTCTTTATTCTTAGAGATTTCATTGGATTTTGTTTCGATTCTTGCTGATTTAAGTTGTAATTTAGGTATTTGTATTTAGATTTTAGAGATTTATCTTTGATTTATGTAATATCATGTATTTGGAATACATTTTGAGATTTCATTGGATTTTCTGTTTCTTTTGGTGATTTGAAATACATGAACCTGCAATAAAACACAGATTCTTAGGAACCTTCAATTGCTTCTTATCTATTATTAGTACATGTGACTTTGATCTTCTGTTAGAAATTATCTCTGCTCATGCTTCCCTGCTATCAAAACTGTTGCCAATTCACAACTTAATCCATGTGGGAAGACATTTGCTGAATTTTCTCTTCCTACGCTTTGTCCTGCAACTTGTTTCAGTGCAACACCATCTCGTTTATACCAAACCAACAACTTGGAACACATGAGCTCCTGTTCGTATTTTAATGGGTTGTCTTGTAATCTTTTGATTGCCATAATCCACGTATGGGCCACAGTCCACTTAGATCAGGACACGAGATTTATATTATCTTAATGAATCATGGTTCTTGGACAAAGCATGCTCGTTACTATGTGGTGCATGCATGAGATTACCAAAAGTAAAAGAAAAGTCCCACTTTTTCATGCGATATAAAATAATATTCTTGTTTTAACATTTTTCATCATTGGGTTTTTTTTTTTTTTTTTTTCCTTTTGCTGGAAATCTGGAGCTTGTCTTCCCTTTCCATTGATTTCATGTTAGAAATCCTGAAAAGAGCACTTTTGTTTTCCATTGTTTCCCTTTAGCTTTTCTAGGGGATTATACAATTTGCTGGCTGATGGCAGGTTCTTGGTCCTTGTCATAGAACCCAATTGTTTGGTTGAAAATGGAAATAACCGATGTTGGTTTCATCGGTGTTGGCATCAGAAACTGCCTCATTATCAGCCATATCTGAGAGTTCATTTGAGTGATCAGAAGGCTCCTTCATCAGAGAAATTTTACAAGACAATTTAATCCATATGTTTGTTAATACATCTTTCCACTTCAATCAAACTAATGCAAGTTTTAGTCAACTTTTTCAAGTAAAAAACTACCAATAAAAGTTAACTACAATGAATTATAGTCGCGAAATTTATCAATCATTGACATCTCAGTTAATATTTTTCATTAAGTCATGATATTGAACAAATTATTTAATGTTTTTCTACACTATAGGAAATGATCGAGGAGTTACGGGCAACTCAGACTGCTGAGTCCTCTCAGAGTAGCACTGCCCGAGACGATCTCTTATCCCAGATATTGGGACCAGAGCATCCAGGTCGGGTCCGCATGATGGGTTTAGGTCCCACAGCTTCCACGTTATGGGGCACGAGAAATACCATTGTAGAACTCAGGAGGGAGACTGATGAGTTGCGACGACACATGAATGAGCAGGTAGAGCAACTGGTGGAGGAGCGGATGAAAGAACAGATGGCTAAGCATCTAGAGCAGATGGAGCAACGGATGACAAAGCGAATAACAGAGTAGATGGAGCAACGGATGACAGAACAAATAACGGAGCAGATGATGGCACGAATGAGAGATACTATGAACTCATTGGCAGCAATGGACCAAACTTCGGGCAATGTACTAAATGTAGAAGCTGACTCAGTATCCACTCCTAGGGATAGACCCGAGGCTGAGGGACCTCAGTCGAAGGTTCCGAAGAATCAATAGGTAGTTTGTTGATGGGATTCATTTATGTGTGATCTTTTACATATATATTTATGTTTTATTACATTTCATGAGTTTTTTTAGTTCACCATCATGGGTTTTGTGATCCCTTTATTTTTTGTAGTTCACCATCATTGAATAGGGTCGACACGCGAAAGAATTTGAAGAGCTGTCTTGAAATGAGGGTTGCAGATTGGAAAAAAGTGGGCCATGCTTTTTTGCTTCATGCTTTGTTTGCTAATGAACTCCATTAGTTAGTGGCTTGTAGCTGGTTATTATGTTGACTTCTGATATCAGCAAACTTTCAACAACTAGTCCAAGTTTTTTAAAATGCTCTAACTATTCATTTTCTTCTTTTGGTTTTGTAACAGACAATTGCAACATTTTTTAGTTGTGTTATGTCTGCTATTGGAGGAAACAATGCTGGTCTTGGTCGGTATATTGTATTAGTATTGCAGTTTCTTTCTTCTGTTCATATTTTGAGCATGCTCTTGATATGGCTACAACACTTCATCACCAATTAGGAGATACTGACGAGATAAACGATGGCAATGCCTCAGCGAAGAAGAGAACTAATGTGTTACTTCTTGGTGATCGCCTTGGAGATCTAGGAATGTCTGATGGTTTGAACTATGAGAACCAGATTGCTGTTGGATTCTTGTAAGTAAATCACTGCCTTTCTGTCTTTTGTAGTTATAAATTGTCAGTTTTCCTTTTTCCTATGAACCGTTACTTGTAGATAAATGGTCTTAGTTGAATTTGTTGGGGTTATGTTTCAAAAGCTTGTTCCATCAGCAGAATTCCATGGGAAAGACTAATCTATATAGGATGGGCCTCGCATGCAACACGTGTGAGAGTTCTTTGGGAAGTCTTTTGTATAAGAGTCCCTCTAGAAAAGGTAACTATATGGAGGAAGAATTATTTTTGGAGGGAGAATTTTGTCTGTATGAAGGGTAATTGTGTCAGTTAAATTCACATGAGAAATTGAATAGAGGAAGGGGCTGCGGCTAGTATTGCTCCCTATTGGTTACTTGGGCCCTACTTGATGTCTAGGTGTTAATTAGGGAATCATTATTAATTGTCTAGGTCAAGTAAAAGACAGTATGGCTGTTCACATGCCAGTTTTTCATTGGTTGGGGAAGGACAACTAGAATAGCTTTAGGTCCAAAACTGGTAGGTATTTGGGTAGTTGTTTCTAAAAGTTAGGAGTCCCAGTTGTCTTTAGCTAATGAGAGTTCTGTTTTAGAAAGATTTAAGCCCAGCTGTTGAAGGTTTGTGTTGTGTGCTTGTGGGCGGGCGTGTCCATGGGCATCTGGATATGGAAATACTTCTCGTGTGCATGGTGTAGAGTTTGTGTGCCTGTGTGGGTGTGTGTGTGTGCGTGCTGGCTGGTGCAGAGGTCTGTATTTTTTCCACTATTTCCTACGACTGGAAATACCAAAACGTAAATGCCTCTAAGTGTGGTGAGACTCCACACAAGTAGCTTGGTGAGAGTTCGGGCTATCTATATTTCCATCCTAAATAATTTCATATTTGTTTTATCTTAGTTTACTGGTAAGACAAAGCTATTCCCTGGTCGCTCAGTAATTCTTGTTGGAGTTTTAGAGGTTTGTTTCTACATTTATCTTTTATATCATCATCTGTTTTTACACATTTTCTACATCATGGATGATATCATTTAAGTGATAGGATTGTAATGTGAATGGGAGCTCTTCCACTTTTAATTTTTCTAGGCCATTTTTTGGAGAGGTAATGATAATTTATTTATTTATTTAAACGAGTCAAAAAGCCCAAATTACAAAATGAAAATTACAACCTGGCTAGGAACGACCACTAATTTTGCCGAGATCTTCGATACATGAAATCCACCCTATTACATACATTTTTGCCCTCTCATATGCATCTAGCTCAGAACTACTCTTATTTTGGAAGCATCTCCCACTTCTCTCCCCCCATATAGCCCAAAAGATTGCCATCATTACTATCTTTTCCACCGCTATCTCATTTTGTCTTCAGACCACCTGTAGGCCAAGCTAGTAGGAGTCGTACCATCGAACCCGGCATCACCCAAGGAGATCCGAAGGAGATGACAGCCCTTTCCCGCAGGATCGCTGTAGATATCAATTCCCTACAAACATTGCATAGATTGTTGCATGGTGCTTGCTCTGAACTAGTCAATTTACAGAAGATAGTAGCTCATAAGGATTTCTAGCTTCATAGATTCAATCTGATCAAAATATAGGTCTTTGGAAAACCCTTCTTTGTGATGGCACCTAAAATCTAGGTGTTCCTACCAGTAGCTTGCATTCAAGTAGAATGCTCTGGAACATCGATGGCGTGTTCTTGGGTGACTGGCTGAATTTCTGGGCCAATGGTTGTGTTTCAGTTCAGGATGCATTTGCTTTGTGTGTGTTTGTCTTTTGTTTTGTTTTGTATCTTGTTCACTGTGGAGTGACAATAGGGTCACCTTCCTCTGCGCTTTTTTTTCCCTTAATGATTCCGTCAATAAAATAAAATAAAATAAAATAAAACTAAGTGATATTATTATTGGTGCAGGTTAATGTTAACTTGGCTGGACTGCCTGCACTGGTCCTGCCATGTGGATTGATTGAAGGTGGACCCGCCGGCCTTCCTGTTGGACTTCAAATGATTGGTGCTGCCTTTGATGAGGTATTGAACTGCCTTTCTTGTTTCTGAGAACATGCTGTTTCTGGTTCAATGACTGAGAATTGAAGACCAATCATGAGAAAGGAAAAGTAGGAAACGATGGGGAGGGAGGAAGGGAAGAGGAGAATGTTAAGAAACAGAGAGATTGCGATGCATGGAGGTCAAGGAAGGTTTTGTTTTGGGGGAACAATGTGAAGGAAGGAGACTATTTGGTGAGAGTGGATACTGTAGAATGTGGAGGTAAATAGATAAAGGATGGTAGAGGCAGAAATTTAGGATACATAGGAGATAAAATAGATAAAGGATGGTGAGAGTGGATGCAAGTCAGTTCAATAGTGCATCCGTGCACACAGACATAACTGATTTGAAGTTCGAATGGTTTAACTAATTTGAAGTTTGATTGGTTTTTTTAGAGTGACTTACTATACCACTCCATTGATGTTTGCATGTTAGAAAATATATTCTCTTCATTCAATAAGCGTAAGCTACTTTCATGATCTTCCAGGCCTATACAGCCGTATCTTTCATGGATGATACTGGTCGGTATTAGATGATATGTACTGGTTTCAGACCATACTTCAAACCTTGCCATTGGTTTTAGTTGCAGCTTTTCTTCTGGTGCATGCAAAAAAGGGTTTGAAGGCTGTGCATGTTTTAAAATAAGTTACCTTGTTTTTCAAAGTGATCTATAGAATTAAGAGGAAGCAATTTTGCCTGAGTATGTGTACAATTATCAAGTATGGCAAGGATTTGGGTAAGTTGGATCATCAATGTTGAAACCCAAGGATCTCTGTCATAGATAGGAAGTGAGCAGCCTTTTCTCTCCCACTGAAGAATTATGTTCTCAATTAATTGATTGGTGTGAAGTTCTTCCATTATGATGAAAGATTTATCTGATACTCTGGCTGTGTATGATGCTTTAGTTGGTTTAATTTGAGTTACGGGCAGTTGAAATGGCACTCATTAAATGTATGAACTCAAATTAAACCAGCTAATTTATGGAGTCCACTGGCTTAATTACAGTCTAAAAATCAGATATTTTAGACAATCCCAACCTCTGATTTGTGAACACTTGTTTTTTGAAATAAGACTATTGGATATTTTTCATTTTGACTGTCCAATAGATGTCCTGCAATCTAATAATTAGATAACAAAGTAAAGATAATGTTTGGTTCATAATACATCCAATCTGGTACCCATAAGTTGGGCAGTTTATTATGCACCAGACGGTTGCTTTAATGTGTTCGTTGAGAAGATGACTATTTTTTTGTGTATCCAGAAATTTGGTCTTTTTTGCCTCCATCTGCCTGTGTTTCATGTCAGATGATTAAAAAAGAAAAAAAGAAAAAAAAAGATATAAATTTAGGAAGCCTGGCCAAAGGGCAACCAAATGTGTGCATGAGTGTCTGAATTACGTTTGCCAGTGATGATATCTTATACCAAAAAATACCATCTTTTGTGACAGCAGCTTTTGCAACGTTGCTGTTATTTTGCAACTCTGAGTCGGCTCTCAAATCTGTTTGTTTATGCACTGCAACCTTGAAAATATTCGTTTTCACTCTATCTGCATGCTTTTGGTGCAGTTGAAACAGTATTAACTCGCCTTTTTATATTTAGAACTGGAAGATGTGTTTCTCATGTCTATTTTCTCATTGTATTTCCCAACCTTTTGGTCTTCTGATGACATAATACTCGCTAGCTTCTCGCTTGTCACAGATCTCATAAGAAAGCTGATCCATCATGGGAAGACAAAAAATGCTGTTGACTTTGCATATGCTTTTGACCTTGTAGACGACTTCCATCCCGGACCCCTTTTGAAGGCTTACATGAATACATCCAAGAAGGCTGCTCAGGAGGTTGTATACCAGACCTTGTCTTCAGCATGTTGCTGTTTGTGTTGAGATTTCAAGTCTCTTGGACTGAGGGAGAAAACCCATCTCTGTTTTTCTTCTTTCCTTTTCTTTTCTTTCTGTTTTTTCATGTTTTATGGATTGGGATTCCAAGTCTATTTGACTGAGAATTGAAGACTCTTTTTAGGTTTTCTTGGGTTTTATTTGAGAAGAAAAATTCATTAAAATATTATATAGCTAATTTTGTGGATATGACTGACTATGCACAGGTTTAAGAATGGGTTAAAATAAATGATTTAGCCTTAGTTGTTGAGAAATGAGGTCAAAAACCGAATTTAGCCTCTGTTGTTGAGAATTGAGGTTTAAATAGTTTTAGCTTCGGTTGGAGGCAACTGAGGCTAAATTTGGATTTAGTCTCAGTTGGAAACAATAGAGGATAAAATTTTGATTTAGCCTTATTTCGAGAAAACTGAAGCTAAAAAGATTCTTTTAGCCTCACTTGAAGAACCGAGGCTATAAAAGTCATTTTAGCCTCGGTTGCTAAAACTCAGGCTAAAGCCCTTAGCCACGGGGGTTTCAACCTCGGTTTGGATAACTGAGGCTAAAGGCTTTAGCCTCAGTTTTGAACCTTTTTAGCTACAGTTTTGAAACGAGGCTAAAGCCCCCTTTTCTTGTAGTGACACCCTCCCACGTCTTGGGCACCGCCGCTCTGGTTGTATAACAACCCGTACTTTTCAGTACTCGGTTGTTACCATGTAATCTAACTTAATGAAATGTTCATCTACACCCTAGCCTAATTAGGTCAATATGAGATATCTTCGTCCATTCATCGAGCCATCCAAATGTTCGTCAATACCTGGACAGTCATTGAACCATATCAGAGACAAACCAAGCCATTGATTAGCAACATTTGGTTGCACTAGGACTCCTTAGATACAGTACAAATCAATCACAACGCTCCGTTGATCGATCTAACGACCGATTTCCCTAACTTGACCATCGGATTATAAAATTGACCGTAAGACCGTTTAAGCAGTAGATGTGCCTGGGATTGGACACGTGGCTCACTAGGACATGATTCAATTAATTGATGACTCTAATCAAAGGCAGGTGGTAGAAGATAATAATAATATTATTAATAAACAATAAATAAACACAATATCTATGTATGTACACATAAAAATAATAATGATAATAATAATCAAATATTTAATAATTTAAAAGCATGAGGTGGATAGTCTTAATAACCTATAGAGTGGACCCACAACAAGACTATGATATATATATATATATATATATATATATATATCATAGTAATAATATTAATAATAATAGAAAAATGTGGTAACCAACACCTTTAGACATTAAACAAGGAGTTGAACCCGTTAACGACATAAATACGTCAAACCCTTCATAAAAAGATGCTTAAACAGGCCCTACTAGAGATCTGATGGTGCAGATTACTTAGATCATCAAGTAGGCCCCACTTTTAAATCATGCACGTACATAGAACCATGTACACTGGCTGTGCATGGGAACTAGTTTTGGGTCAAACAGAGTTTGACCCGATAGAAGTCCGAAAATCAAATTTTCACCTGACCTCCCGCTCACGCCAGTTTAAATGCATGTTACTGTGCAATCACCATCTGGCCCACCATCATGTCCCATTTCGATGATTTGAACCATCCATCTGGTGCGGATGAAAGTACTGACCAAACCCTAGGCATTTTTACACGTAGCTGCATGCACGTATGGACACAAATTCAGGCACATTCGGACTATGAAAAACCAATTTACACGTACCTGCATGCACGTGTGGCAATCCACGTGAGGCTGAATCCTCACATCTTAGCCCTTCATTTACAATAATCCTAACCTCCCATTTCGTTCCGTTTATAGCTCTTTTTGCAGCCAATGAGAAATTGGGAGGAATCTTTCCTTTAAAGGGAAGTGTTGCCCTAAGAGCAACCCAGACCATCTGTTCTTTATTCGACGGTGCTAAGAGGTCTAGGGTTTAAAAAAGAAGAGCCATGATAGCAAGAGGATTTGTTATCTGTTCCTTGCAACTGCAACCCTAGAAAAATGGTTGTTTTCTCTTTCGCTCGAACCCACCACCCAAACAAACATGAAGCTTCATTTTTCTTGCTTTACCAGCACCACATGGAAGGTCTAGACCCTCTAACAACATCATTTCGAAGGAAGGTGGCATGCATCCAAATTCGCCATTAAAGCCACTCCATCCCCGTTGTTCACCACACCAAGTCTGCTCAAGTTTGGGTTTGTATAGACCTTGTTGATCCCCCCAAACAAGAAAGAAGAAAGAGAAGATAGCTGAAAGAAGGAAAGAAAAAGAAACCAGGGAGGAAGCAGAATGGAGAGATGAAGAGGAGAGATGAGAGAGAGAGAGAGAGAGAGTGGGGCGGTTGCCGTTGCACTCGCTGCTGCTGCACTAACTCGAGCTGCAGTGGATTCGGGTCGCGGTCGGGCAGAGTCCTGGCTCAGTTCAAGCCATCCCAATAGCACTCCATCCAGATCGAAGAAAGAAGGAATAAGGAGGAGGGAGAGTGCATGGTGGTTGCTGCTGCACGACTCGACCGAGTCATGGTCCGAGTTGTGCCTGGTTCATGCCACGCTGGAGTTCTCGTAAAAGAAAAAAAAGGAAGAAATAGGGGAAGGAGAAATAGAAAGAAAGTGAGGGAGTGGGCGTGCATCAATGCAATGCTGTCGGGTTCGCCATCGAGTCAGCAACCCGCTGTGTCGACTCAGTCGGGTTGAGGCTGGCTTTGGGTCGAGCTCAGTCCTTGTTGGACGTTGCAAGGAAGAAAGAAGAAGGATCAGAGAAAGAAGAAGAAAAAAGGTGGAAGAATGGGTGCGCTACTGCACTATGTGGCAGTAACTCGAACCGAGCCAAGTTTGGGGTGCACCAGCTCGCTGAACTGATCAAACTCCAGCAGTTGTTGGTCGTTTTGTTACCGGGTCATGGAGTTGGGGAAGAGACAGGAGAAGGAAATGGGGAGAGGAGAAAGAGAAAGAGAGAGGGTGTGCGGCTGTGGACAAGTCGGGTGGGTCATCAACTCGCTGGGCTGACTCAGGTTAGGTTTGGCAACCATTTTTGGACTTTTTCCAGCAAGAAGGGATGAACAGAGAAGGGAAGGGCAGTAGAGAGAGAGAGAGAGAGAGAGAGAGAGAGAGAGAGAGAGAGAGAGAAAAGAGAGAAGAAGAAGAAGAAGAAGAAGAAGAACAGAGGAAAGAGATGGTGGTTGAGCCTTGGTTGCTGCCGAATCAACCAGGCCTTGACTCATTAACTCTGTGAGTCGGTTGGGTCCAACTAGTTGCTGGTTGTGGTTATATTAAGGGAATCAAGAAGGAAGCGAATGAGAGAGAGGAAGGTTGATAGTTGTGTTGAGTCGACTCGGTCCTCACCACTCTGTATTCAAACTAGGCCAGTTTTAATGAGATCATGATCCTTTCAACTTAGGTATGCCAATTTCCAATTCTTTCATGCATTTGAATTGTCAAAATCAAATTATCATTAATTCACTATTGCTGGAAATTATCATTAGACACTATTAATTCCACTACTGGATTGTTAGCATTAAATATTAACGTTAATGTTATTCTTATTTTGTCATTAGTAGGTTATTGATTATAAGGTTAGTGTGTTAGTATTAACTGACAATTATTACTTATTATCACTTCACCTCTAACATAAGTATAAATTAATTATATGAATTAGGTTTCAACTCTAAAACAAAGCCTAAAACTAGATCAGTGGATAAAACTCTAAATCTAAGTAATCTAAACCACAGGTTATGATCCTAACCTTAGATAATGTATAAAACTCGAATCTGACCATTCGAGTTGATTCACTTCTTTCACCGGGTTGAGTTCTATTGTTGATGGGTTTATTCTCTATGATATTAAGATATGTTTCTTTTACGGTTGTTATTACTATTATGAGTATTATTATTCATTGTGGGTTGCTTGTAAATAATGTAATTTAATATTAGCCATTGTAATATTCCTAAAATTAATAACTAATGCATTTTATTAAATTTATTCATCTATTATTCCCATTAACAATATCATTAATGGCTGCACAAATTAGAGTCCAAATTCCATAATCAAAACCTAGAATCTAAGTATAGGACTAAACTCTATGATAAAACCCTAAGTTGTACATCAAAACCCTAAAAACAAGAAATACAAACCCTAGGTTATATTAATCTTGACCATAAATACTTTGTAGAAACCTGAACTCACGTATAACTTCCCAATCCATGGTAGGATTCAATTCTAAGGGCGCACGCGGTTCCTAGTAACATCAGTTGGCGATTCAAAGTATAAGGTGATGATGTCTTCCCCTTAAGCTTTCCATTTTCCCATTAGCTTAAGTGATAGTTCTTATTTTAATTTTGATTATTAATTGATATCTTTACATTATAATCACATGTGTTAATTGCTGGAATTGAAATGCTAGATAACATGCTTTATAATTATCCTGCATATTTTCTTATGCTTGTAGATTACTTGTGGATTGCTTATGGAACTTAAACTAGTACATCAGTGGGAAACCCCCACACTTGGGATGTAACTCGATTGATTGTGATGGTAATGGACCTTTGACTTAGTGATATTTGAATGATGATTTAAATTGAATATTGATGTGGGCCTACCATCCAGGTGTTGTCGTGTCTAAGTGATTTTTAAGGACGGTCTTTTATCACATGGTTTTGATATTTTCCCTATATGGCTTAGTCGTGATATTTGCCCTATGTGGCTTAGTTTTGATATTTGCCCTATGTGGCTTGGTATTGATATTCGTCATATGTGGCTTTATTTTGGTACTTTCCCTATACGGGTTCAATGTTATATTTTGTGCAACCATGTGATGGTAAGCCCTTTATACTGAAATATGATTAGCCACTAGTCGACGAGTTTCCATTAAACATCCTAAGGTGGTAGCCTCATGAGCTGGGGATGGTGGTATGGGACCTATGCCCGAGTTGTCGGCCTACGTTGGGTTATGAACCCCCGTAGTGACCTTTGAGCTTTATTAAATCTGCTGATTGTAAATGGACTAATAATAGTTTGGCTAATCATGCATACATGACATATTTATGATAACAGGTGAATATTTTTTGATGTTGTAGCACGTGCCTTCAAGTTATTGGGGTATCATTTTGCTAGTTGTCAGACCATCAATTATCGATTTACGTACGTGATATACAATAGACAGTCATTATGCGGTATGTGATGAACACACATGATTGACTTCGCTAATGGCCAACCTTTGCATGGGTGACGAGCCCAACCGCCGAATAGATGAGCATCCCCGGGTCGATGATGCATTCACGCATTCATGTATATAATAAGACTACATCATGTATTGTTTTGTATGCCTTGTTATGTTTTTATAACTATGCTTACCTAATGTGGTGGTGTGTAATATTGAAGGGAATTCACACTGAGCTGTCCACTCATTCATCAAATATATAACCGTACAGGTAGAGAAGGTGGCCTAGATGATATTCGTGTTCATATTGATGAGGAGCAAGGTACCATTATTGAAGATGCATGATTGTATTGCCAAGAGTTGCTATGTGATTTTACAGATTCAGATTTGTTATAAATTTCTTGTTTACACGTGACATCATTCCATCTTGTAATTGTAAGTATTAGGACATTAGTTTGTATAAGTCATTATGGGCAACCGCTCATGTATTTTGAATGTAATGCAAAATTTTCCATAATGTATGATTTGTCCATTCTACGCTAAACTGCTAACTCTGAATGAAAGGAAAGAAAAAAATACGGAATTTGGCTCTCTATAGGTTAACACTCGGGTTTTTGGGAAACGAGTCATATGCTTGGGTCCTGAAAACACAGGGCGTTACAGTTGGTATTAGAGCATAGTTTGGACAAACTAGACCTTGGAAAAATGATCTTATACAAACTTTAAATGTCTTAAGTTAGGATGTTTGAAATTAGAAATTTGAACTTAGGTGGATTTCCCTTAGGCTTAGGAGAATCAATGAGAATGTAGAGGCCCAAACTTAGGTTCCCTTAGAAGTGATTTGGATGGCAATCCAAACTTATATGAAATTTCATCTGAACTAAGGACAATTCGAGAACATAGAGACTTCAACTTTAGGCTCCCTTGGAAGTTTTGGTTAAACCTTTTAGTTTCAACTTACGTAGAAATCCCTTAGAATAAGGAGGAAATGAGAATATTGAAACTCAAATATAGGCTCCCTGGAAAATTGTTTGGATGATTCTAGAACCTATGAACTGGACTTAAGTCCTTTGAAAATTTTAGGTCCGGTCATATGAACTTAGGACAAAAACTATAGTTCCCATGTAAACCACCAAAACTACTATTAGAATTAAGGTTAGAATTAATGTTAGAAATTTGAACTTCTTAAATCAATGTTAGAAACTCCTTAAAAATAAAATAAAATTTCTAGTTAGAATTAACGTTATTGCAATACTCAGCAAATGAAACAACCTTAGGCATTATAGAAAAAAAAAAAAAAAATCCTTACTCACCCTTTAGACAATATGCCAGACATAAGCACTCTTTAAGTTTAAGAAATAGTAATAGGAATTGAGACTTGAATTCCCTAAATATGTCTCCTTACTTAGAAATAATATTTCCCACAAATCTCAACGTGTAAAATTAATTAAAAGCGAAGTTATATAATTTTAGGTAAATTTCTAACAATAGGCTGAGCATGTCGAGGTTAGGTTTGAAATCCTGGGTGAATTCGGCAAATTTCAAACTCAAATTTCCATGTAGAAATTTTGGGTCATGAAATTTGTTTTTTAGTAGTGCATTAGGTGACCAGAGTGCACACTGGAAGCGTGATGGTCGTTCACTTCTATTCACGTAAAGTTCGGATGCTCTCATTGAAAACTAGAATGATTACAAGATGTTCCCCGTGAGTCTAGAGTAATCGGGATCACGGATTGATGGAATCATGTTTACGCGATGTATACTCGGTTTGACTCAAATTCTAAGTCCTAGTATATCCCAATGATTCCAATGCCCTGATCAAGCAAAGGACCGAGATCTAATAGGACTATGAATTGATACCAGTAAATCATCTGTTCTACGTAGGTAAAGGATCGATGTATCGTGCTTAAACCCACTGCAACCATCTATCCATGACAGCTCGAACTGAAAACCAGAATATTGTGTCATACTTTGGATAGTGTGGATCTATCATCAAAGGAAAAAGAAAATCAAGAGAGAGGTATGAAATAGAAAATTTTAACATTAAAAAGCATTAAAACGATTCGCTATATTTAGAATGATTTCTAACCTTTAGTGGGACTTAGCCATTTTGGTTGTCCTACTAGACTAAAGACTTAAGGGTTGTGGTAGATCTGTATATAACTTGTTGGGTTCTCATACTTAGGCATACACATTGGCCGATTTGTTAAAATAGAGGTTAGAAAGTTTAGAAAAATTTACCTATAGCTGGTTTAAATCTAAGTTGTGATAGCATGCTTAGACAGATGCGCGATATAGGGTACACCATTAGGATGGTGTTGATAATTGAAATGTAAGCTATTAAAAATCTCAAGGGTGAAATTTTCTTTAAGGGGGTTAGGTTGTAATAACCCCATTTTTTTCAGTTAGTCTTATACATCTGTACAAACACGCCACCTTTAAGGAAAAATGGCGAATGCTTAGGAGCATTGTAAATTAGATTGTCATCGTTCCTATCCACGATAGAAGTACTAAATTTCGGGGACGAAATTCTCTTTAAGGGGAGTAGTTTGTAACACCCCGTACTTTTCAGTACTCGGGTGTTACCATGTAATTTAACTTAATGAAATGTTCATCTACACCCTAGCCTAATCAAGTCAATATGAGATATCTACGTCCATTCATCGAGCCATCCAAATGTTTGTCAATACTTGGACACTCATTAAACCATACCAAAGACAAACAAAGCCATTGGTTAGCAACACTAGGTAGACCATACATTTGCACTAAGACTCTTTAGATACACTACAAATCAATCACAACGCTCCATTGATCGATGTAACGATTGATTTCCCTAACTTGACCACTGGATTATAAAATCGACCGTAAGACTGTTTAAGTAGTAGATGTGCGTGGGATTGGACACGTGGCTCACTAGGACATGATTCAATTCATTGATGACTCTAATAAAAGGTAGGTCATATAAGATAATAATAATATTATTATTAAACAATAAATAAACACAATATCTATGTATGCACACATAAAAATAATAATAATCAAATATTTAATAATATAAAAGCATGAGGTGGATAGTCCTAATAACCTACAGAGTGGGACCCACAACAAGACTATAATATATATATATATATATATATATATATATATATATATAAATAGTAATAATATTAATAATAATAGAAAAATGTGGTAACCAACACCTTTAGACATTAAACAAGGAGTTGAACCTGCTAACAACATAAATTTGTCAAACACTTAATAAAAAGATGCTTGAACAGGCCCAGCTAGAGATCTGACGGTGCAGATTACTTAGATCATCATGTAGGCCCCACTTTTAAATCATGCATGTACATAGAACCATGTACACCAGCTGTGCATGGGAAATAGTTTTGGGTCAAACAGAGTTTGACCCAATAGAAGTTTGAAAATCGGATTTTCACCTGACTTCCCTCTCACGCCAGTTTAAACACACGTTACCGTGCAATCACCATTTGGCCCACCATCATGTCCCATTTCCATTAGCTGAATCGTCCATCTGGTGTGGATGAAAGTACTAACCAAACCCTAGGCATTTTTACACATAGCTGCATGCACGTATGGACAAAAATTTAGGCACATTCGGACTATGGAAAACCAATTTCTCTAAAACAGAAAACACATATCGCTGCTGCCTGCTTGGCAATCCACGTGAGGCTGAATCCTCGCTTGTCAGCCCTTCATTTAGGATAATCCTAACCTCCCATTTCATTCCGTTTATAGCTCTTTTTATAGCCAATGAGAAATCGGGAGGAATCTTTCCTTTAAAGGGAAATGTTGCCCTAAGAGCAACCCAGACCATCCGTTCTTTATCCCATAGTGCTAAGAGGTCTAGGGTTTTAAAAAGAAGAGCCTTGATAGCAAGAGGATTTGCTATCCGTTCCTTGCAGCCACAACCCTAGAAAAACGGCCGTTTTCTCCTTCGCTCGAACCCACCACCCAAACAAACATGAAGCTTCGTTTTTCTTGCTTTACCAACACCACATGGAAGGTCTAGACCCTCTAACAACTTTGTTTCGAAGGAAGGTGGCCCGCATCCAATCTGCCATTAAAGCCACTCCTTCCTTGTTGTTCACCACACCAAGTCTGCTCGAGTTTAGGTTCGTTCAGACCTTCTTGAGCCCCCCAAACAAGAAGGAAGAAAGAGAAGATAGCTGAAAGAAGGAAAGAAAAAGAAACCAGGGAGGAAGCAGAATGGAGAGATGAAGAAGAGGAAGAGAAGAAGAGTGAGAGAGAGAGAGAGAGAGAGTGTGTGTGTGTTGCACTCGCCATTGCCGCACTGGCTCGAGCTGCAGTGGATTCGACAGTAGCACTCCATGTAGATCAAAGAAAGAAGGAATAAGGAAGAGGAGGAAGAGTGCGTGGTGGCAGTCTACTACACGACTTGACCGAGTCATGGTCCGAGTTGGGCCTGGTTTGTGCCATGTTGGAGTTCTAGCAAAAGAAAGAAAAGGAAGAAATAGAGGAAGGAGAAACAGAAAGAAAGTGAGGGATGGGTGTACATCAATTCAACGCTGTCAAGTTCGCCGTCGAGTCAGCAACCCGCTGTGTCGACTCAGTCGGGTTGAGGCTGGCTTTGGGTCGATCTCAGTCCTTGTTGGACATTACAAGGAAGAAAGAAGAAGGATTAGAGAAAGAAGAAGAAAAGGGGTTGAAGAATGGGTGCGCTACTGCATTATGTGGTAGCAACTTGAACCGAGGCGAGTTTGGGGTGCACCAACTCGCTGAACTAATCAAACTCCAGTAGTTACTAGTCATTTTGTTACCGGGTCACGGAGTTAGGGAAGAGGCATGAAGAAGGAAATGGGGAGAGGAGAAGAAAGAGAAAGAGAGAGAGGTGTGCGGCTGTCGACGAGTCGGGCAGGTCATCGACTCACTGGGCTGAGTCAGGTCAGGTTTGGCGACCATTATTAGACTTTTTCCAATAAGAAGGGATGAACAGAGAAGGGAAGGGAAGTAGAGAGAGAGAGAGCAGAGAAGAAGATAGAGGAAAGAGATGGAGGTTGAGGCCTTGGTTGTTGCCGAGTCAACCAGGCCTTGACTCATTAACTCTATGAGTCAGTTGGGTCCAGCTAGTTGCTGGTTGTGGTTGTATTAAGGGAATCAAGAAGGAAGCTGAGAGAGAGGAAGGTTGATGGTTGTGTTGAGTCGACTCAGTCCTCACCACTCCGTATTCAAACTGGGCTAGTTTTAATGAGATCCTGATCCATTAACCTTAGGTATGCCAATTTCCAATTCTTTCATGCATTTGAATTGTCAAAATCAAATTATCATTAATTCACTATTGTTGGAAATTATCATTAGACGCTATTAATTCCACTACTGGATTGTTAGCATTAAATATTAACGTTAATGCTATTCTTATTTTGTCATTAGTAGGTTATTGATTATAAGGTTAGTGTGTTAGTATTAACTGACAATTATTACTTATTATCACTTCACCTCTAACATAAGTATAAATTAATTATATGAATTAGGTTTCAACTCTAAAACAAATCCTAAAACTAGATCAGTGCATAAAACTCTAAATCTAAGTAATCTAAACCACAGGTTATGATCCTAACCGTAGATAGTGTATAAAACTCAAATTTGACAATTCGAGTTGATTCACTTCTTTCACCGGTAAATTTATTCATATATTATTCTCATTAACAATATCATTAATGGTCACACAAATTAGAGTCCAAATTTCATAATCAAAACCTAGAATCTAAGTATAGGACTAAACTCTATGATAAAACCCTAAGTTCTACATCAAAACCCTAAAAACAAGAAATCCAAACCCTAGGTTATATTAATCTTGACTATAAATACTTTGTAGAAAACTGATCTCACGTACAACTTCACAGTACATGGTAGGATTCAATTCTAAGGGTGCATGCTCTTCCTAGTAACATCAGTTGGCGATTCAAAGTATAAGGTGATGATTTCTTCCCCTTAAGCTTTCTATTTTCCCATTAGCTTAAGTAATAGTTCTTATTTTAATTTTGATTGTTAATTGATATCTTTACCTTATAATCACATGTGTTAATTGCTGGAATTAAAATGCTAGATAACATGTTTTATAATTATCCTGCATATTTTCTTATGCTTGTGGATTACTTATGGATTACTTATGGAACTTAAACTAGTACATCAGTGGGAAACCCTCACTTATAAATGTACACCCACACTTGGGATGTAACTCGATTGATTGTGATGGTAATTAACTTTCGACTTAGTGGTTATTGAATGATGGTTTAAATTGAATATTGATGTGGGCCTACCATCCAGGGGTTGTTGTGTCTAAGTAATTTTTAAGGACGATCTTTTATCACATGGTTTTGATATTTTCCCTATATGGCTGAGTCGTGATATTTGCCTAATGTGGCTTGTTTTTTATATTCGCCCTATGTGGTTTAGTCTTGATATTCGTCCTATGTGACTTTGTTTTGGTACTCTCCCTATAAGCGTTCAACATTTTATTTTCTACAACTATATCATGTAAGCCCCATATACTGAAATATGATTAGCCACTAGTCGACGTGTTTCCATTAAACATCCTAAAGTGGTAACCTCATGAGACAGGGATGGTGGTATGAGACCTATGCTTGAGTTGTCGGCCTCCGCTACGTTATGAACCCCCTGTAGTGATCTTTGAGCTTTATTAAACCAGCTGATTGTAAATGGACTAATAATGGTTTAGCTAATCATGCACACATGGCATATGTACGATGACGGGTGGATATTTATGGTGTTGTACCACGTGCCTTCGAGTTATTGGGGTATTGTTTCGCTAGCTTCCAGACCATTAACTATCGATTTACGTATGTGATGTATAGGCAGTTATTATGCGGTACGTGATGTGCTTCGCTAATGGTCAGCCTTTGCATGGGTGGCGATCCCAACTGTCGAACAGATGAGCATCCTTGGGTCGATGATGCATTCACGCTTCCATGTATATAATAAGACTTCATCATATATTATTTTATTGCCTTGTTATGTTTTTATAACTATGCTTACCTAATGCGGCGGTGTGCAATCTTAAGGGGAATTCACACTGAGTTGGCCACTCATTCATCGAATATATAACCGTACAGGTAGAGCAAGTGGCCTAGATGATATTCATGTTCATATTGATGAACAGCAGGGTACCATTGTTGAAGATGCATGATTGTATTGCCAAGAGTTGCTATGTGATTTTACAGCTTTAGATTTGTTATAAATTGCTTGTTTACATGTGACATCATTCCATCTTGTAATTGTAAGTATTGGCACATTAGTTTGTATAAGTCATTATGGGCAACCGCTCATGTATTTTGAATGTAATGCAAAATTTTTCAATATGTATGATTTGCCCATTCTACGCTAAACTGCTAACTTTGAATGAAAGGAAAGAAAAAGATATGGAATTTGGCACTGTATAGGTTAACACTGCATTCAGATATTTGGGAACGAGTCATATGTTCGAGTCCTGAAAACACAGGGCGTTACAGTTGATATCAGAGCATAGTTTGGACAAACTAGGCCTTGGAAAATGATATTATACAAACTTTAAATGTCTTAAGTTAGGATGTTTGAAACTAGAAATTTGAACTTATGTGGATTTCCCTTAGGCTTAGGAGAATCATTGAGAATGTAGAGACCCAAACTTAGGTTCCCGTAGAAGTGATTTGTATGACAATCCAAACTTATATGAAATTTCATCTGAACTAAGGACCATTTGAGAACATAGAGACTTCAACTTTAGGCTCCCTTGGAAGTTTTGGTTAGACCTTTTAGCTTCAACTTACGTAGAAATCCCTTAGAATAAGGAGGAAATGAGAATATAAAAACTCAAATATAGGCTCCCTGGAAAATTGTTTGGATAATCTTAGAACTTACGAACTGGACTAAAGTCCCTTAAAAATTTTAGGTCCGGTCATATGAACTTAGGACAAAAACTTTAGTTCCCATGTAAACCACCAAAACTACTGTTAGAATTAATGTTAGAAATTTGAACTTCTTAAATCAATGTTAGAAACTCCTTTTTAGAAAAAAAATTTCTAGTTAGAATTAATGTTATTGCAATGCTTAGCAAATAAAACAACCTTAGGCATTATATAAGAAGAAAAAAAAAAAATCCTTACTCATCCTTTATACAATATGCCAGACATAAGCACTCTTTAAGTTTAAGAAATTGTAAAAGGAATTGTAACTTGAATACCGTAAATATGTCTCCTTACTTAGAAATAATATTTCCCACAAATCTCAGCACGTAAAATTAATTAAAAGCGAAGTTATATAATTTTAGGTAAATTTCAAACCATAGGCTGAGCATGTCGAGGCTAGGTCTGAAATCCTAGGTGAATTCGGCAAATTTCAAACTCAAATTTCCACGTAGAAATTTTGGGTCGTGAAATTATTATATTTTAGTAGTGCTTTAGGTGACCACAGTGCACACTGGAAGCGTGATGGTCGTTCACTTCTATTTACATAAAGTTCGGATGCTCTCATTGAAAAACTAGAATGATTACAAGATGTTCCCCGTGAGTCTAGAGTAATCGGGATCACGGATTGATGAAATAATGTTTATGCGATGCGAACACGGTTTGACTCAAATTCTAAGTCCTAGTAAATCTCAATGATTCTAATGCCCTGATCAAGCAAAGGACCGAGATGTAATAGGACTATGAATTGATACCAGTAAATCCTTTGTTCTATGTAAGCAAATGATCGATGTATCAGGCTCAAACCCACTGTAACCATCAATCCGTGACAGCTCGAACACTGAAAACCAGAATATTGTGTCATACTTTGGATAGTGGGGAACTATCATTAAAGGAAAAAAGAAAATCAAGAGAAAGGTATGAAATAGAAAATTTTAACGTTGAAAACCATTAAAATGATTTGTTAGATTTAGAATGATTTCTAACCTTTAGTGGGACTTAACCATTTTGGTTGTCCTACTAGACTAAAGACTTAAGGGTTGTGGTAGATCTATATATAACTTGTTGGGTTCTCACACTTAGGCATACACATTGGCCGATTTGTTAAAATAGAGGTGAGAAAGTTTAGAAAAATTTACCTATAGCTTGTTTAAATCGAAGTTGTGATAGCACGCTTAGATAGATGCGCGATATAGGGTACACCATTAAGATGGTGTTGATAATTGAAATGCAATCTATTAAAAATCTCAAGGGCGAAATTTTCTTTAAGGGGGGTAGGTTGTAATAACCCCACTTTTTTCAGTTAGTCTTATACATCTGTAGAAACATGCCACCTTTAAGGAAAAATGGCGAATGCTTAGGAGCATTGTAAATTAGATTGTCATCGTTCCTATCCACGATAGAAGCACTGAATTTCGTGGATGAAATTCTCTTTAAAGGGGGTGGTTTGTAACACCCCATACTTTTCAGTACTCGGGTGTTACCATGTAATCTAACTTAATGAAATGTTCATCTATACCCTAGCCTAATCAGGTTAATATGAGTTATCTTTGTCCATTCATCGAGCCATCCAAATATTCGTCAATACATGGACAGTCATTAAACCATACCAAAGACAAACCATGCCATTTATTAGCAACACTAGGTAGACCATACATTTGCACTAGGACTCTTTAGATACACTACAAATCAATCACAATGCTCTGTTGATCGATCTAACGACCGATTTCCCTAACTTGACGATCAGATTATAAAATCGACCATAAGACCATTTAAGTAGTAGATGTGCCTGGGATTGGACACGTGGCTCACTAGGACATGATTCAATTCATTGATGACTCTAATCAATGGTAGGTCATATGAGATAATATTAATATTATTAATAAACAATAAATAAACACAATATCTATGTATGCACACATAAAAAAATAATAATCAAATATTTAATAATATGAAAGCATGAGGCGGATAATCCTAATAACCTACAGAGTGGGACCCACAACAAGACTATGATATATATATATATATATATATATATATATATATATATAGTAATAATATTAATAATAATATAAAAATGTGGTAACCAACACCTTTAGACATTAAACAAGGAGTTGAACCCGCTAACGACATAAAACTGCCAAACCCTTCATAAGAAGATGCTTGAACAGGCCCTGCAAGAGATCTGACGGTGCAGATTACTTAGATTATCTTGTATGCCCAACTTTTATATCATGCACATACATAGAACCATGTACACCGGCTGTGCATGGGAACTAGTTTTGGGCCAAACAGAGTTTAACCCAATAGAAGTCCGAAAATCAGATTTTCACTTGACTTCCTGCTCACGCCAGTTTAAATGTACGTTACCGTGTGATCACCATCTGGCCCACCATCATGTCCCATTTCCATGATCTGAATCGTCCATCTGGTGCGGATGAAAGTTCTGACGAAACCCTAGGCGTTTTTACATGTAGCTGCATGCACGTATGGACACAAATTCAGGCACATTTGGACTATGGAAACCAATTTTTCTGAAACGGAAAACACATATCGCTGCTGCCAGCCTGACAATCCACGTGAGGCTGAATCCTTGCATCTCAGCCCTTCATTTAGGATAATCCTAACCTCCCATTTCATTCCATTCATTGCTCTTTTTACAGCCAAAGAGAAATCGGGAGGAATCTTTCCTTTAGAGGGAAGTGTTGCCCTAAGAGCAACCTAGACCATCCGTTCTTTATCCGATGGTGTTGAGAGGTCTAGGGTTTCAAAAAGAAGAGCCTTGATAACAAGAGGATTTGTTATCCGTTCCTTACAGCCGCTACCCTAGAAAAATGTCTGTTTTCTCCTTTGCTCGAACCCACCACCCAAACAAACATGAAGCTTCATTTTTCTTTCTTTACTAGCACCACATGGAAGGTCTAAACTCTCCAGCAACATCATTTCGAAGGAAGCTGACCCACATCCAAATTCGCCATTAGAGTCAATCCTTCTTCATTGTTGTTCACCACACTAAGTCTGCTCAAGTTTGGGTTTGTTCAGACCCTCTTGAGCCCCCAAAACAAGAAGGAAGAAAGAGAAGATAGCCGAAAGAAGGAAAGAAAAAGAAACTAGGGAGGAAGCGGAAAGGAGAGATGAAGAAGAGGAAGAGAAGGAGGGAGGGAGAGAGAGAGAGAGAGAGAGAGAGAGGAGAGAGAGAGAGAGAGAGAGAGAGAGAGAGAGGGTGCAGTTACCGTTACACTCACCGCTGCTACACTAACTCGAGCTACAGTGGATTCAAGTCGCGGTCGAGCGAGTCCTGGCTCAGTTCAAGCCATCCAGTAGCACTCCATGCAGATCGAAGAAAGAAGGAATAAGGAAGAGGAGGGAGAGTGCGTGGTGGTTGTCTGCTGCATGACTTGACGAGTCATGGTCCAAGTTGGGCCTGGTTCGTGCCATGGTGGAGTTCTAGCAAAAGAAAAAAAGAGGAAGACATAGAGGAAGGAGAAACAGAAAGAAAGTGAGGGAGCAGGCGTACATCAATACAACGCTGTCGGGTTCGTCGTCGAGTCAGCAACCCACTATGTCAACTCAGTCGGGTCGAGGCTTGGCTTTGGGTCGATCTCAGTCCTTGTTGGACGTTGCAAGGAAGAAAGAAGAAGGATCAGAGAAAGAAGAAGAAAAGGGTTGAAGAATGGGTGCGCTACTGCACTATGTGGCAATAACTCAAACCTATCTGAGTTTGGGGTGCACCAGCTCGCTGAACTGATCAAACTCCAGCAATTGCTGGTCATTTTGTTACCGGGTTAAGGAGTTAGGGAAGAGGCAGGAATAAGGAAATGGGTAGAGGAGAAGAAAGAGAAAGGGAGAGAGAGGTGTGCGGCTGTCGACGAGTCGGGTGGGTTATCGACTCATTGGGCTGAGTCAAGTCAGGTTTGGAGACCATTGTTGGACTTTTTCCAGCAAGAAGGGATTAATAGAGAAGGGAAGGGAAGTAGAGAGAGAGAGAGCAGAGAGAAGAAGATAGAGGAAAGAGATGGAGGTTGAGGCCTTAGTTGCTGCCGAGTCAACCAGGCCTTGACTCATTAACTTTGTGAGTCGGTTGGGTCCTGCTAGTTGCTGGTTGTGGTTGTATTAAGGGAATCAAGAAGGAAGCGAACGAGAGAGAGGAAGGTTGATAGTTGTGTTGAGTCGACTCAGTCCTCACCACTCTGTATTCAAACTGGGCCAGTTTTAATGGGATCTTGATCCTTTCAACTTAGGTATGCCAATTTCCAATTCTTTCATACATTTGAATTGTCAAAATCAAATTATCATTAATTCACTATTGTTGGAAATTATCATTAGACGCTATTAATTCCACTACTGGATTGTTAGCATTAAATATTAACGTTAATGTTATTCTTATTTTGTCATTAGTAGGTTATTGATTATAAGGTTAGTGTGTTAGTATTAACTGACAATTATTACTTATTATCACTTCACCTCTAACATTAGTATAAATTAATTATATGAATAAGGTTTCAACTCTAAAACAAAGCCTAAAACTAGACCAGTGGATAAAACTCTAAATCTAAGTAATTTAAACCACAGGTTATGATCTTAACCGTAGATAGTGTATAAAACTCGAATCTGACCATTCGAGTTGATTCACTTCTTTCACCGGGTTGAGTTATATTGTTTATGGGTTTATTCTCTATGATATTGTTTATGGCTTTGATACCATTTGTAAGGCCCACCCCCACATCACATGATGTTGTCCGCTTTGCCGAAGCTCACGGCTTTAAAACACGTTCATGTCTGTTAAGGGAGGAACCCAACATATAACCACCACAACTCCAGACAACTCTTTCGATGTGGGACAAGTTACGCTACAGTCAACTGCAACAGTAGCTCGCCCAGCACAGTAGCTTGCCAGCCACACAGTAACTTGCCTACCAGCCACACTTGGGGGCCCGCCCACATGTGTGCTCGCCCACGTGTGCTCACCCACATGAAACAGTGACCGAGGCATCACAGTTCCTTTTACGGTTGTTTTTACTATTATGAGTATTATTATTCATTGTGGGTTGCTCGTAAATAATGTAATTTAATATTAGCCATTGTAATATTCCTAAAATTAATAACTAATGCATTTTATTAAATTTATTCATCTATTATTCCCATTAACAATATCGTTAATGGTCACACAAATTAGAGTCTGAATTAAACCTAGAATCTAAGTATAGGACTAAACTCTATGATAAAACCCTACGTTCTACATCAAAACCCTAAAAACAAGAAATCCATACCCTAGGTTATAATCTTAACCATAAATACTTTGTAGAAACCTGATCTCATGTACAACTTCACAGTCCATGGTAGGATTCAATTCTAAGGGTGCACGCGCTTCCTAGTAACATCAGTTGGCGATTCAAAGCATAAGGTGATGATTTCTTCTCTTTGAGCTTTCCATTTTCCCATTAGCTTAAGTGATTGTTCTTATTTAAATTTCAATTGTTAATTGATATCTTTACCTTATAATTACATGTGTTAATTGCTAGAATTGAAATGCTAGATAACATGCTTTATAATTATCCTGCATATTTTCTTATGCTTGTGGATTACTTGTGGATTGCTTATGGAACTTCAACTGGTACATCAGTGGGAAACCCCCACTTATAAATGTACAACCACACTTGGGATGTAACTCGATTGATTGTGATAGAAATGAACCTTTGATTTAGTGGTTATTGAATGGTGGTTTAAATTGAATATTGATATGGGCTTACCATCCAGCGGTTGTTTTGTCTAGGTGATTTTTAAGGGTGGTCATTTATCACATGGTTTTGATATTTTCCCAATATGGCTTAGTTGTGATATTTGCCTTATGTGGCTTAGTTTTGATATTTGCCCCATGTGGTTAGGTTTTGATATTCGTCCTATGTGGCTTTGTTTTGGTACTTTCCATATATGGGTTCAACGTCTTATTTTGTGCAACCATGTGATGGTAGGCCCCATATACTGAAATATGATTTGCTATTAGTCGACGGGTTTCCATTAAACATCTTAAGGTGGTAGCCTCATGAGCCGGAGATGGTGGTATGGGACCTACGCTGGGTAATGAACCCCCCGTAATGACCTTTGAGCTTTATTAAATCGACTGATTGTAAATGGACTAATAATGGTTTGGCTAATCATGCATACATGGTATATTTATGATGACGGGTTGATATTTATGGATGTTGTAGTACATGCCTTCGAGTTATTGGGGTATCATTTCGCTAGCTGTCAGACCATGAACTATCGATTTACGTACGTGATGTACAATAGGCAGTCATTATGTAGTACAAGATGTACGCATGTGATGTGCTTCGCTAATGGCCAACCTTTGCGTGGGTGACGATCGCAACTACCGAACGGATGAGCATCCTTGGGTCGATGATGCATTCACGCATCCATGTATATAATAAGACTGTATCATATATTATTTTGTATGGCTTGTTATGTTTTTATAACTATGCTTACCTAATGCGGTGGTGTGTAATCTTGAGGAGAATTCACACTGAGTTGGCCACTCATTCATCTAATATATAACCGTACAGGTAAAGCAGGTTGCCTAGACGATATTCGTGTTCATATTAATGAGGAGCAAGGTACCATTGTTGAAGATGCATGATTGTATTGCTAAGAGTTGCTATGAGATATTACAGCTTTAGATTTGTTATAAATTGCTTGTTTACATGTGACATCATTCCATCTTATAATTGTAAGTATTGAGACATTAGTTTGTATAAGTCATTATGGGCAACCACTCATGTATTTCGAATGTATTGCAAAATTTTCTATTATATATGATTTGTCCATTCTGCGCTAAACTGCTAACTTTGAATGAAAGGAAAGAAAAAGATATGGAATTTGGCTCTCTCTAGGCTCATGCAACACTCGAATTTTTGGGAAACGAGACATGATCGCGTCCTGAAAACACAGGGCGTTACAGTTGGCATCAGAGCATAATTTGGACAAACTAAGCCTTGAAAAAATGATCTTATACAAACTTTAAATGTCTTAAGTTAGGATGTTTGAAACTAGAAATTTGAACTTAGGTGGATTTCCCTTAGGCTTAGGAGAATCATTGAGAATGTAGAGACCCAAACTTAGGTTCCTTTAGAAGTGATTTGGATGGCAATCCAAACTTATATGAAATTTCATCTGAACTAAGGACAATTTGAGAACATGGAGACTTCAACTTTAGTCTCCCTTGGAAGTTTTGGTCAGACCTTTTGGCTTCAACTTACATAGAAATCCCTTAGAATAAGGAGAAAATGAGAATATAGAAACTCAAATATAGGTTCCTTGGAAAATTGTTTCGAAAATCCTAGAACATACGAACTGGACTTAAGTCCCTTGAAAATTTTAGGTCCGATCATATGAACTTAGGACAAAAACTTTAGTTCCCATGTAAACCACCAAAACTACTGCTAGAAATTTGAACTTCTTAAATCAATGTTAGAAACTCCTTTAGAAAATAAAAATAAAAAATTCTAGTTAGAATTAATGTTATTGCAATACTCTGCAAATGAAACAACCTTAGGCATTACAAGAAAAAAAATCCTTTCTCACCCTTTATACAATATGCCAGACATAAGCACTCTTTAAGTTTAAGAAATCGTAATAGGAATTGTAACTTGAATACCCTAAATATGTCTCCTTTCTTAGAAATAATATTTCCCACAAATCTCAGCACGTAAAATTAATTAAAAACGAAGTTATATAATTTTAGGTAAATTTCCAACCATAGGTTGAGCATGTCGAGGCTATCTTTGAAATCCTAGGTGAATTCGGAGAATTTCAAACTCAAATTTCCACGTAGAAATTTTAGGTCGTGATTTTTTTTTTTTTTAGTAGTGCATTAGGTGACCACAGTGCACATTGGAAGCGCGATGGTCGTTCACTTC
This sequence comes from Magnolia officinalis, assembly GCA_021015155.1. Classification (NCBI taxonomy): domain Eukaryota; kingdom Viridiplantae; phylum Streptophyta; class Magnoliopsida; order Magnoliales; family Magnoliaceae; genus Magnolia; species Magnolia officinalis. The sequence continues at coordinate 45,020,878 of JAJHSJ010000014.1, read as the reverse complement.
TATTCATGTAAAGTTCGGATGCTCTCATTGAGAAACTAGAATGATTACAAGATGTTCCCCATGAGTCTAGAGTAATCGGGATCACGGATTGATGAAATAATGTTTACGCGATGTGAACGCGGTTTGACTCAAATTCTAAGTCCTAGTAAATCTCAATGATTCCAATGCCCTGATCAAGCAAAAGACCGAGATCTAACCGGACTATGAATTGATACCAGTAAATCCTCTGTTGTACGTAGGAAAAGGATCGATGTCTTAGGCTCAAACCCACTACAACCATCTATTCATGACAGCTCGAACACTGAAAACCAGAATATTGTGTCATACTTTGGATAGTGGGGAACTATCATTAAAGGAAAAAGAAAATCAAGAGAAAGGTATGAAATAGAAAATTTTAACATTGAAAACCATTAAAACGATTTGTTAGATTTAAAATGATTTCTAACCTTTAGTGGGACTTTACCATTTTGGTTGTCCTACTAGACTAAAGACTTAAGGGTTGTGGTAGATCTGTATATAACTTGTTGGGTTCTCACACTTAGGCATACACATTGGCCGATTTGTTAAATAGTGGAGAGAAAGTTTAGAAAAATTTACCTATAGCTTGTTTTAATCTAAGTTGTGATAGCACGCTTAGATAAATTTCGCAATATAGGGTACACCATTAAGATGGTGTTGATAATTGAAATGTAAGCTATTAAAAATCTCAAGGGTGAAATTTTCTTTAAGGGGGGTAGGTTGTAATAACCCCACTTTTTTCAGTTAGTCTTATACATTTGTAGAAACACGCCACCTTTAAGGAAAAATAGCGAATGCTTAGGAGCATTGTAAATTAGATTGTCATCGTTCCTATCCACGGTAGAAGTACTGGATTTCGGGGACGAAATTCTCTTTAAGGGGGATAGTTTGTAACACCCCGTACTTTTCAGTACTCGGGTGTTACCATGTAATCTAACTTAATGAAATGTTCATCTATACCCTAGCCTAATCAGGTCAATATGAGTTATCTTTGTCGATTCATCGAGCCATCCAAATGTTCGTCAATACCTGGATAGTCATTAAACCATACCAAAGACAAACCATGCCATTTATTAGCAACACTAGGTAGACCATACATTTGCACTAGGACTCTTTAGATACACTACAAATCAATCACAACGCTCCGTTGATCGATCTAACGACCGATTTCCTTAGCTTGACAATCGGATTATAAAATCGACCGTAAGACATTCAAGTAGTAGATTGGCCTGGGATTGGACACGTGGCTCACTAAGAAATGATTCAATTCATTGATTACTCTAATCAAAGGTAGGTCGTATAAGATAATAATATTATTATTAATAAACAATAAATAAACCAATATCTATGTATGCACACATAAAAAATAATAATGATAATAATAATCAAATATTTAATAATATGAAAGCATGAGGCAGATAGTCCTTATAACCTACAGAGTGGGACCCACAACAAGACTATGATATATATATATATATATATATATATATATATATATATATATATATATATATATATATCATAGTAATAATATTAATAATAATAGAAAATGTGGTAACCAACACCTTTAGACATTAAATAAGGAGTTGAACCCGCTAAAGACATAAATCTGTCAAACCCTTCATAAAAAGATGCTTGAACAGGCCCTGCTAGAGATTTGACGGTGCAGATTACTTAGATCATCATGTACGCCCCACTTTTAAATCATGCACATACATAGAACAATGTACACCGGCTGTGCATGGGAAGTAGTTTTGGGTCAAACAGAGTTTGACTCGATAGAAGTCTGAAAATCAGATTTTCACTTAACTTCCTGCCCACGCCAGTTTAAACGCATGTTACCGTGTGAACACCATCTGGCCCACCATCATGTCTCATTTCCATGATCTGAACCGTCCATCTGGTGCGGACGAAAGTTCTGTCCAAACCCTAGGCATTTTTAGATGTAGCTGGATGCATGTATGGACACAAATTCTGGCACATTCGGACTATGGAAAACCAAAGTTTCCAAAACGGAAAACTCATATTGTGGTTGCCAGCTGGCAATCCACGTGAGGCTGAATCCTCGCATCTCAGCCCTTCATTTAGGATAATCCTAACCTCCCATTTCATTCCATTTATAGTTATTTTTCCAGCCAAAGAGAAATCGGGAGGAATCTTTCCTTTAAAGGGAAGTGTTGCCCTGAGAGCAACCCAGACCATGTGTTCTTTATCCGACGGTGCTGAGAGGTCGAGGGTTTAAAAAAGAACAACCTTGATAGCAAGAGGATTTGCTATCCGTTCCTTGCAGCTGTAACCCTAGAAAAATGGTTGTTTTCTCCTTCGCTCGAACCCACCACCCAAACAAACATGAAGCTTCATTTTCTTTCTTTACCAGCACAACATGGAAGGTCTAGACCCTCCAGCAACATCGTTTCGAAGGAAGGTGGCCTACATCCAAATCTGCCATTAGAACCACTCCTTCTTCCTCACTATTCACCACACCAAGTCTGCTCAAGTTTGGGTTCGTTCAGACCCTCTTGAGCCCCCCAAACAAGAAGGAAGAAAGAGAAGATAACTAAAAGAAGGAAAGAAAAAGAAACCAGGGAGGAAGTAGAAAGGAGAGATGAAGAAGAGGAAGAGAACATGAGAGAGAGAGAGAGTGGTGCAGTTGCCGTTGCACTCGCCGCTACCGCACCAGCTCGAGCTACAGTGGATTCAGGTCGCGGTCGAGCCGAGTCCTGGATCAGTTCAAGCCATCCCAATAGCACTCCATGCAGATTGAAGAAAGAAGGAATAAGGAAGAGGAGGGAGAGTGCGTGGTGGTTGTCTGCTGCACGACTCGACTGAGTCATGGTTCAAGTTGGGCCTGGTTCGTGCCATGCTGGAGTTCCAGGAAAAGAAAAAAAAGAGGAAGAAATAGAGGAAGGAGAAACAGAAAGAAAGTGAGGGAGTGGGCGTACATCAATGCAACACTACCGGGTTCGCCGTCGAGTCAGCAACCCGCTGTGTCGACTCAATCAGGTTGAGGCTGGCTTTGGGTCGATCTCAGTCCTTATTGGACGTTGCAAGGAAGAAAGAAGATGGATCAGAGAAAGAAGAAGAAAAAGGGTTGAAGAATGGGTGCACTGCTGCACTATGCAGCAGCAACTCGAACCGAGCCGAGTTTGGGGTGCACTAGCTCGTTGAACTGATCAAACTCCAGCAATTACTGGTCATTTTGTTACCGGGTCACGAAGTTAGGGAAGCAGCGGGAAGAAGGAAATGAGGAGAGGAGAACAAAGAGAAAGAGAGAGAGGTGTGTGACTGTCGACGAGTCGGGCGGGTCATCGACTCACTGGGCTGAGTCAAGTCAGGTTTAGCGACCATTGTTGGACTTTTTCCAGCAAGAATGGATGAACAAAGAAGGGAAGGGAAGTAGGGAGAGAGAGAGAGAGAGAGAGAGAGAGAGAGAGAGAGAGAGAGAGAGAAGAAGAAGAAGAAGAAGAAGAAGAAGAAGAAGAAGAAGAAGATAGAGGAAAGATATGGATGTTGAGGCCTTGGTTGCTGCCGAGCCAACCAGGCCTTGACTCATTAACTCTGTGAGTCGGTTGGGTCCTGCTAGTTGCTGGTTGTGGTTGTATTAAGGGAATCAAGAAGGAAGCGAAGGAGAGAGAGGAAGGTTGATAGTTGTGTTGAGTCGACCCAGTCCTCACCACTCCGTATTCAAACTGGGCTAGTTTTAATGAGATCCTGATCGATTCAACTTAGGTATGCCAATTTCTAATTCTTTCATGCATTTGAATTGTCAAAATCAAATTATCATTAATTCACTATTGTTGGAAATTATCATTAGACGCTATTAATTCCACTACTAGATTGTTAGCATTAAATATTAACGTTAATGCTATTCTTATTTTGTCATTAGTAGGGTATTGATTATAAAGTTAGTGTGTTAGTATTAACTGACAATTATTACTTATTATCACTTCACCTCTAACATAAGTATAAATTAATTATATGAATAAGGTTTCAACTTTAAAACAAAGCCTAAAACTAGATCAGTGGATAAAACTTTAAATCTAAGTAATTTAAACCACAGGTTATGATCCTAACCGTAGATAGTGTATAAAACTCGAATCTAACCATTCGAGTTATTTCACTTCTTTCACTGGGTTGAGTTCTATTGTTTATGGGTTTATTCTCTATGATATTAGGATATGTTCCTTTTACGGTTGTTATTAATATTATGAGTATTATTAATTATTGTGGGTTGCTCGTAAATAATGTAATTTAATATTAGCCATTGTAATATTCCTAAAATTAATAATTAATGCATTTTATTAAATTTATTCATCTATTATTCCCATTAACAATATCATTAACGGTCACACAAATTAGAGTCCAAATTCCATAATCAAATCCTAGAATCTAAGTATAGGACTAAACTCTATGATAAAACCCTAAGTTCTACATCAAAACCCTAAAAACAAGAAATACAAACCCTAAGTTATATTAATCTTGACCATAAATACTTTTTAGAAACCTGATCTCACGTACACCTTCACAATCCATGGTAGTATTCAATTCTAAGGGTGCACGCGCTTCCTAACAGCATCAGTTGGCGATTCAAAGTATAAGGTGATGATTTCTTCCCCTTGAGCTTTCCATTTTCCCATTAGCTTAAGTGGTAGTTCTTATTTTTATTTTGATTGTTAATTGATATCTTTACCTTATAATCACATGTATTAATTGCTGGAATTGAAATGCTAGATAACATGCTTTATAATTATCCTGCAAATTTTCTTATGCTTGTGGATTACTTATGGATTGCCTATGGAACTTAAATTGGTACATCAGTGGGAAACCGCCACTTATAAATGTACACCCACACTTGGGATGTAACTCGATTGATTGTGATAGTAGTGGACCTTCGACTTAGTAGTTATTGAATGGTGGTTTAAATTGAATATTGATGTGGGCCTACCATCTAGGGGTTGTTGTGTCTAAGTGATTTTTAAGGACAGTCTTTTATCACATGGTTTTGATATTTTCCCTATATGGCTTAGTCGTGATATTTGCCCTATGTGGCCTAGTTTTGATATTTGTCATATGTGGCTTACTCTTGATATTCATCCTATGTGGCTTTGTTTTGGTACTTTCCCTATAGGGGTTCAACGTTTTATTTTTTGCAACCAAGTGATGGTAAGCCCCATATATTGAAATATGATTAGCCACTAGTTAACGGGTTTCCATTAAACATCCTAAGGTGGTAGCCTCATGAGACGGGGATGGTGGTATGGGACTTATGCCCGAGTTGTCGGCCTACGCTGGGTTATGAACCCCCAGTAATGACCTTTAAGCTTTATTAAACCGACTTATTGTATAATGGTTTAGCTAATCATGCATACATGACATATTTACGATGACGGGTGGATATTATTTGGATGTTTTAGCATGTGCCTTCGAGTTATTGCGGTATCGTTTCGCTAGCAGTCAGACCATCAACTATCGATTTACGTATGTGATGTACAATAGGCAATCATTATGCGGTACGTGATGTACGCATGTGATATGCTTTGCTAATGGCCAGCCTTTGCATGGGCGATGATCCCAACTGCCGAACGGATGAGCATCCTTAGATCGATGATACATTCATGCATCCATGTATATAATAAGACTGCATTATAAATTATTTTGTATGCCTTGTTATGTTTTTATAACTATACTTACCTAATGCGGCGGTGTATAATCTTGAAGGAATTCACACTGAGCTGGCCACTCATTCATCGAATATATAACCGTACAGGTAGAGCAGGTGGGCCTAGACTCAGCTCGATCGGTCGAAGGTGTCTCGACCCGAACTCCAGCATGTAAAACTTCTAAATCTTCGTATTGGTCGACCAATTGAAGGAGACCCTCGACCGGTCGAGGACGTCCCACGACTTGTCGAGGGTTATGCAAATTTTACGCGGACTGCATAAATTTGAGACAGTTTTCGAAAATTTCCACTTGGTACAAAAGTCTTAGGACTAAAACTATAAATAAGGGCCCCTAGGGCACCCTTACGCATCATCTAGGGTTTGAGGAGTGGAGCAAAGTCGTGGAGAAGCCATCGTTAAGAGTTTTTCTTCCCTTTCCTTAGTAATTTTTATGCTTTTCTTAAGAGATTCTAATTCAATCAAGTCTATGGTTGGCTAAACCTATTAACTAGGGCTAAGAGGTGAAGCTTGTAGTGTGATTGTGATGTTTTCTTTGTTTTGATTCATGTTTTATTGAACTCTCTTGGATTCTAGTTTGATTATGAATGAATATTTTTAGTTTTTAATGGTTTGTTGTGACTCAAATTACAATAGATTTGCGATAACTTGAGATATCTTCTTTTCCTGAAATGGGATTGTGAAATTAGGAGATCTTGTTGTTCACCATCATCCCTTAGGCATGGTAGGATAATGGAATCCTTCCTAACCTTCGCAATTCTCTTATGATGGGTAGATCCTGTTGTTTGCCTTGTCTCCTGGGCATGGTTAGGTGATGGAATCACTTCCAAATCCTCACAACTCTCATCCATTGATGATTAGATCCATGAGAAGTTTAGAGATCTGAGAAATCTCTTCGTCTTGAATCAAGCAAGGTAGCATCCTGAGAACCTACAAGTGGATCCTTGGAAACCCTAGTTTCCCACCTTTGAATTTATTAAGTTTTTCATTAAATCTCTCATAATTACTCTCTATACTTCTAAATTTAGGTTTTCATCTTTTTCTAGTTCTTCTTCTAGTTGCTTTCAGAAAACACACGAGATTAGTCCCTGTGGATTCGACCTCCATCTCACCAAGATTATTACTACATCGCGACCCTACACTTGGGGTTGTGAACAAGTTTTTGGTGTTGTTGCCTAGGATTGACGGCTACATTTTTCTGAGATTAGCTAGTTTTGAAATTAGTTTAAGATTAAGGTTTTTCTAGTTTCTATTTTTAGGATTAGGGTTTTTTTTTTTTTTTTTTTTTTTTTTAAAAAAATTATTTTAGAAACTAACTTAGCTTTCTATTTCTAGATTTAGAAACTTTCTAATTTTAAAATTTCTATTTTTAGAAACTGGCTTGTTTTGTTTTGCATGATCTTAATTTAGGAACTTCTAATTTGGTAACTTCTTTCTAATTCTCTCTCTCTCTCTCTCTCTCTCTCTCTCTCTCTCTCTCTCTCTCTTTCTATTTCTAGATTTCTATTTCCTTGCTTTCTTTTAGGTTTAGGTTAGAATTTGATATTGAGGGCTGAGAGTGTTTCATGCTTAAGTGGATCCGTGACAACACTCAATGTCTTTTGAGTGAAGGAGGATTGGTTGAGGGGTTATCTATCCATTACAGGATTAGACACCACTCGAGATCCTCAGAGTTAATTGAGGTTATGGCTACAAATCAACCGGGAAGACAACCTCAACCTTGGGTTGAGGAAGTCCAGGATGAGAATGAGGTGCATCAAGCACCCCTGCCTCGTACTTTGCGAGACTATTTACAACTAGCGGGGGTGAGCACGCCCTCATGCATGGTTTTTCCATAAAATACGGGACATATGGATATCATGCTAGGGGTAATCCAACTCCTTCCAAAATTCTATGGACTTGAATATGAAAGTCCATATCTGCACTTAAAAGAGTTCGATGAGATCATAACCACTTTTTATTTTCCTAAAGTGTCTCAGGACACGGTCAGATTGAAACTCTTTCCCTTTTCTTTGAAAGAGAATACTAAAACGTGGTTGCATTCACTACGTCCCAGATCTATTGGTATATGGAATGACATGATAAGGGAGTTCATAAAGAAATTTTTTTCACATCATAAAATGAACGCCCTTAGAAAGTCAATCATAAACTTTGCCCAAAAGGAGGATGAAACTGAAATGGCCAAGCTATATGTCCTGAGGGGGAGGGGGGGTAAGACTATGCCAAATTTAAATAAAAGATACAGCAGAATAAAGAATAATAATTTAAATCACTAAACTCGAATTAAAGTATAGGAATGTAAAGCAATAAGAAATTGTTCTAAGGACAACCTTACACCAAAAACCAAAGTTTATGTTAGGACAACCTTATTTCTAGAACAAATATAAAAACCGAAGCTCAAACCAATAAAATAATAGTAAGCGATAAATTGCAGAAATATAAATCTAACTATTACAACATTCACCATTGAGCTTGAAACGAAATGATTACAACATTCACATCCACATATACATTCCACACTGAATAATTAAAGATATAAAATAAAAATCAAACAACCACAAAACACAAGGGATTATAGTGGTTCGCCTGTGTGTACACCAACTGTTCAAAAACAGCCACACAGCTACTCCACTCCTAACATCCTCACACAGGGGATATTAGCGTTCACTAACAAAAATAGGTTTTCCCAAGTTCACCTAAAAACCTTCACAATTGTGTCTTTATCTATGGGCTTACACAATTAAAAAAAACCCCACTTCTGAGTTTTCTGGCTCTCTTCAGATAACCAATACAATGAGATTTTTCTGGCAAATCTCAAAAGAAAACCAAACAGAATTTACAACAAATGTAAAATACCTGATTATCTCCTTCGTTGTAGCAGCCCGAAAGAACCAAATTGGAGTAGAGATTTGAATGTCCAAGATCAATGTCCAATACTCACTTTATAATGGTTATAGGTTCTAATAGATTTTAAATTAAAAACAACGGGCTAGCTTTAATTGATTTTGATTCCAAAAGAAGGAAAACAACAATTCCTCTTTTCATATGAGATTGGAATGCTAGAAACAAAATCAATCAAATAAAGCTAAAGAAAGAGAATATTAAATAAGCACACTTAGCTTTGATGGAGCACAGAACTATCTCTCAGAAGGCCGAATTAGATTAGCTTGAATTGATTAAATTCTTCTGAGATTCATGCTCTATTTATAGGTGAGAAAATCACGTCTTCGACTAGTCTAAGGAGTTCTTCGACTGGTAGTAGAACCAACAGATATTTGAAAATTCGGGCGCGATAAGATTTGACCGTTTCACAACTGGTCGAAGGTATCCTTCGATTGGTCGTAGGTCTCCTTCGACTGGTCGTAGGATCCGAAGATCATTGCTGGACTCTGAGTAGTAGGTCTACGACTGGTCTTAGATGCAGTCGACACTGTTCCTTCGACTAGTCAAACAGACCCCAGGACTAGTCGAAGCTTAATAGAAAATATCTGAATTTTATAACAAACTTACGACTGATGCAGGAATTTCTTAGACAGGTCGAAGCAATGCTAGGACTAGTCGAACAAAGTCTAGGACTAGTCTTAGAACTGACCAAACTCACGTGAATCAAACATATGACTTATGTATTCAAAATGGCCTACTCTAAAGGTCAACCTAAGGTCAGTCAAACCTCAATCGTGAAGTAAGGACATTGAAACTTAAGGACAAGTGACCTTTGATAGTAGTAAACCTTGAAGTCTTGTTGTAGCTAATCCTTGAAAGTATCTTGAGTTCTTTACGATCGAACTTGTAAACTTCTTGATATCTTGCAATGTCTTGACTTGAAAGCAATACTTGTCAATCACAGTTGAACTTGAGTAGAACTTTCTTCTTTATACTTGTGAGCATTGCTTGTTCATCAAAGTTGATCTTGAGTGTATCTTTGTTTGATCTTGAGTAGAGCTTCACATAGCAAGTTACATACTAGTGTCTTTGGCACCACAAATTTGACAACAGAAAGGGATATAAACTATAGCACTTACAATCTCCCCCTTTGTCAAATTAGTGACAAAACACACTACCAAGATATGTTTACAGAACACAGAATATCTGATTAACGAATCATGCACCAGTTGTCAACAACTGGCACAGTTAATATGAACCCTGCAAATATGCAAATATTCAACATATCCATTCTTTATACATGTTATTATCCATTCTCTATACATGCCATTATAAGACATACAAATCTCCCCCTGAATAAAACATATCCAAATGAGTGAAACATATTCATTCTCCCCCTTTTTGTCATAAGAGGACAAAGGAGAACAAGGAACAGATAGATAAGATAGGAGATAAAAGCATAATTAACTCACAAAAATCAAATACTGAGTTTAAGCAAAGCTAACACCATAATAGTAAAGTTATTACAACTTGAATAACTTAAACACTAATCTGAACCAGAAGAAGGAGCAGGGATAGATGGATCAAGTTTATGCATCCACTTGTTTAAGCGCCTAAGATATTTGCACATGTACTTGAATTGTAAATCATGAGCAACAGACATGTTTTCCATCTTAACATTTATCTTATCAACGTTATCCTCCAATGCACTCAGACGTGCATCAACATCAGATGGTACAAAATCTGAATCATTCGTAGAATCAGATTCAAGTTCTTCCAAGATGTCATCCATATTTATGTCATCAGGAGGAAGATCACTAGCTTCTCCCTCATGTTCAGCATGACCACTACCACCACCTTGGTCAGGATGAAAATCCTGCTTCATCTTATTGATATTAGAATTGTTAAAAATCAGATGATGGATAGGTGCCTCTCCAACTGGCATATTGACTGACATATGTTTAGCTAACACATATAGCATATCGACTGACATATGTTTAACCAACACATATGGTTCTAGACTAAGATGAAATCTAAACCAAGTGAATATGAGGAAATAATGGTGGAAGTATTAATTTAGAAATTATAAAAACCAAAGGTAGGAAACTAGGGTGCCAAGGATCCACTTGTAGAGATCAGGGAGATCTACGCTTGATTCATGCATTCAACTGGACTTCGAGTCCTATCTTCATCCAGTTGGAATATATACCGTGAAAATCAAATCTGAACTTCTTTTAATCTAGTTTTTCAAGAGATAAGACAGATGTAAATTAGAATGGATTCCATCACAAAACTATGCCCATGAGACAAAGTAAACAACAGAATTTAACCAATCCACAGTCAATCAGAGCGATGATGAATGTTAGGAGGGATTCCGTCACTCAACCATGTCCCAGGGGCGATGGTGAACAACAGGGCTTCCTGACTGCATAATCGCAATAATGAAAAGAAAATACCCCAAGCCATTGCAGATCTATTGTAATTTTAGTCACAACAAACCATTAAAAACTAGAGACATTCCTTTTAAATAAACTAAAATTAAAAAGAGTTCAGAACATGAATCAGATCCGTTGGATCAGTCCCATCGCTCCACAAGCTTCGCCTCTTAGCCCTAGCTAAGAGGTTACCCCGCCATGATGTGGCTATAACTCTCAAAAATTATGAAAAACAAAAAGGAAAAGAAGAAAACAAAAGAAAAGAACTCTCCCTGTCTCTCTCTGTCCGTGGATCAGCCGTCCAATGAGATGATCCCCCGTCTTCTTTTTCTTATTTCTTTTATAACTCCCCTCGTCCGCAGTTTCCTTTACGCAGCAGTAGGCTATGAAAAACTTCCGCCCGAAACAGCAATACACAGTCGGTTATGTAGCAGGAATAACATTCTTGTGCTGACTTCCCGGTGGGCCCAAATTTTGTACAACTTGGTAAATCCAGACCGTTCATTGGATTGTACACGGAAAACCAGTCAGACATGACCGTTTCTAATCTATTTTGGTGCAACCAATCAGGATTTTAACTGTACCGTCCGTTCTGCTATCGAATGGTTGAAAATCCAATGACTTAAGGTTTTCAAATTCCATCAGCTAGGCGTAGGTTGTAGCTGTCCTAGGAAACGGATGAACGGTTTCGATCGTCCGTTTACACAATGGATGGGGCCCACAATTGCGAACCGGAACCAGACAGCGTTAACGCTGTTTCAAAAACGGAAAATTCCGTTTTCTGCTGAAGTTGGTGGGGCCCATTACTGAATTCGACGGAGGAATCCACGCCGTCCATTAGATGTGTGACGAAAAACCGGCCAAAGATTGACGGTTTTTATTGTCCATTTATGCGTCCAAGAGAAGAAATCACGCGAACAACTTTTGAACGTTGCGAGACAGCCCGCTTATGGCCTCTGTATTTCGCACGTGTGTATGCATGGGTGGGGTCCACAACCTCGGCGAAAAACGGACAGTGTCCGTTTTTACGGAAACGGCAATTGTCATTTTTAAGAAGATGATGCGGTCAGCGCTGCTGACCGCGTTACCCTGAGCTGGTGCGGCGTCGGTGCGTGTGTACTCTTTGTACACATGCTGTACATACGGCCCACCGTGATGTTTACGAGAAATCTACACCGTCTATCCTCTTTCTCATGTAATTTTAGCCATCAATACCAAAGTTGAGGCAGTTCCAGATATCAGGTGGGCCCCAAATTGATGATTAGTGGGCTGATTTGACTGTTGGCCCACTTCCACAGGTGTTCAATGGTTGAAAATTGACGTGTATGGTTAATTCATGGTCCTCAGGTCATGTATGAAGTTTTGAGTCTGTCAGATGATGGGAACCCTGTGATCTTGCATTCTGGTTGGTTTACGGGCCTTTTAAATGCGTACGGCTTGATTTCCTCTGATCTCTGGCGTGCAAATCCATCAATTTTGGTCCTCTGGAGTCCGTCCCTTGCTGTGGTGATTTCAGAGCATCAAATACACACTTTTAGCACCTTTTTTCAGTCCAAACTTGTAATTACACCTAGCATCACAAACACGATAAAAATGGGTCATTAAACAGTATCATGTTCATAAATCTAGACAGTAACTGGGGTCTCATATGCAATATTTGACCCTCAACACAGATCGACTAACATATGACATATCGATTGACATATGGTATGCTGGCCCACCCCAATGTAATAAGTTATCCCAACCTACAGATTTAAGCATAGGAAGGATGTCAAAAGGTACAACATGATCAATGAAAACAGCGAGTTCAATAATAACATTGCGTAATCTGATGTCCCGAACTTAAGATGGATTATCATCGGGAGGCTGAAGATGACGTTTAGTAATCGGGACTGATCTGGAAGAAGAAGACGGACCACGGGTTGTTGTTTTCTTTCCTCTAAAAGCCATTTGCAACAAAGATTTCAAGAAAAGAAAAAGTTGCAAAGGTTTGAGAAGAGGGTTTGCTCAAATCAGATTTTGCAAAAGAAAAACCTCAAATCACAACGAAATCCAAAATAGAAAGCTCCAAGAGAGAAAAGGAAGCAATCTAGACATAGATCTGTAAGAAAAATGTAAATGGAGCACTAACCTTGAAGAAATGTAACAATGGGTTCGACTAGTCGAGGCTCGGCTCCTTAGAGAGTGAAAACGGAATGAGGAAGAAAGTGAAATCCCCAATTTTTAAGTGATTTACCGCGATCTACAACTGGTCGTGGATATGCACGACCGGTTGAAGTACGACTGGTCGTGTATACTCACGACTGGTCGAGTACCAGCCAAAAATTCAGATTTCTTGCATAATAATAAAAAAATTGAAATTCAAACTAGCAAATATATACATTATGATACAAGTAGGCATAAATAATCATTTTAAAATGAACATGCAAAGATCAAATTTCATTTTGTTAAACCTGCTTTTGTCGAGCCGTTTAGTGAATATGTCAACTCGTTGATTCTCGGTAGGGATATATTCCAGAGATATAACTTTTTCTTCTACTAATTCCCTAATATAATAAAATATAATGTCAATATGCTTAGTACGAGAATGCTGAATAGGATTTTTTGAAAATTTATGGCACTGGAATTATCACAATGTAATAACATAGAATCCTGTTTAATTCCATAATCACTTAGCATTCGTTGTATTCAAACAAGCTGCGTACATGCATTACCAGCTGCGATATACTCAGCTTCAGCTATAGAAAGTGATATAGAATTTTATTTCTTGCTAAACCAGGAAACTAAACAATTTCCGATATAAAAGCAACCACCACTGGTTGATTTTATATCATCTAGATTACTAGCCCAGTCAGCATCCGAGTATCCAGCTAATTGAACATTATTCTCATGAGGATACCAGAGACTGAGATTAACAGTACTTGCGACATATCTAATAATCCGCTTGACAGCAGTCAAGTGCGATTCTTTTGGATCAGATTGATATCTTGCGCAAATACCAACACTTAGAGAAATATCCGGTCTACTAGCAGTTAAATATAGTAAACTACCAATCATACTTCGATATAATTTCGGATCTACATTTTTACCTGCAGAATCTTTTGAGAGTTTCAAAGTTGTACTCATAGGAGTATCGAAATTCTTACCATTCTCAAATCTAAATCTCTTAATTAGATTCATAGCATACTTAGATTGAGATATGAACATTCCATCAGGTTGTTGCTTTACTTGCAACCCAAGGAAATAATTCAATTCCCCAACCATGCTCATTTCAAACCGAGATTTCATCAAATCTGCAAACTCAATAGTCATGTCAGTACAGGTAGATCCATAAATGATATCATCAACATAGATTTGTACTAATAAGATGTGCTCATTATGTTTTCTAATAAACAGAGTTTTATCAACGCATCCCATTTGAAAATTATGGCTTAATAGAAACTTTGTTAGTTTCTCGTACGATGCCCTAGGAGCTTGTTTTAAACCGTAAAGTGCCTTTTTAAGTCGATAAACATGATCGTCATTCTTGGGGTCTTCAAAACCCATAGGTTGTTCAACATAAACTTCCTCATGCAAATCGCCATTTAAAAACGCACTTTTTATATCCATTTGGTAAATCTTGAACTTTCTAAAACATGCAATGGATATAAAGAGTCTAATTGATTCAAGACGGGCTACTGGTGTAAAGGTTTCATCATAGTCAATACCTTCAATTTGAGTGTAACCTTGTACCACTAACCTAGCCTTATTTCTAATTATATTACCAAGCTCATCAGACTTATTTTTGAAAATCCATTTGGTTCCAATGATGTGTTTATCTTTAGGTCTAGGTATGAGATACCAAACATCATTTCTCACAAATTAGTTAAGCTCTTCTTGCATCGCAACAATCCAGTTTTCATCAACAAGAGCTTCTTTTACGTTAGATGGTTCTATCTAGGATGTAAAACATGCGTAATTACATATATCCTCAAGTTGTCTACGAGTACGAACACCAGTGAGAGGGTTTCCAAGAATCTGTGTAGTTAGATGATCTTTAACAGTCCTTAGTTCAGAATCAGTCTGGTTAGATGAAGTATCAGGTTTATCTGTTATAGGAATTTCATCATTATCTGAACTTGAGACTGGTGTGTTTAAGTGATCATCAATGAGCACATTAATGGACTCTTGAATCACACTGGTCCTTTTGTTCAGTACTCTATAAGCACGACTGTTTAAAGAATATCCTAAAAATATCCCTTCATCACTCTTCGTATCAAATTTCCCAGATTTTCACGATCTTGTAAAATATAGCACTTGCTGCCAAAAATTCGAAAATATTTGACAGTAGGCTTTCTATTGAACCACATTTCATAAGCCATTTTATTATTACTTTTACTAGTGTAAACTCGATTAATAATATAGAAAGTTCTATTGACTGCTTCAGCCCAAAGATTCTTAGAGAGCTTCATGCTATTCAACATGACATTAGCCATTTCTTGAAGTACTCTGTTTTTCTTTTCCACTATACCATTTTGTTGTGGAGTTTTGGGTGCTGAAAATTCATGTAATATTCCCTGGTTATTACAGAACTTCTCAAAACCGCTATTCTCAAATTTAGATCCATGATCACTACGAATCTTACTGATTTAAGAACCTTCTTCAATTTGAATCATTTTGAGAACTTTTCTTACTTCTTCAAGGGTTTCAGATTTGTCCCTTAAGAAGATTACCCAAGTATATCTGGTAAAGTCATCTACAATTACCAAGATATATTTTTTGCCACCTCGACTTTCCGTCCTGATAGGTCCTACTAGATCCATATGAAGAAGCTCGAGTGGTCTTGATGTGGTATTGGAATTCACCTTTTTATGTGAGTTCCTTGTTTGTTTGCCAATTCGGCATTCACCACATATTTTATCTAATTTTTGTAATTTGGGTAAACCTCTTATAATTTCCTGTTTGCTCAATCTATATAGATTTCGGTAGTGTACATGTCCAAGACGTTTGTGCCATAAATCAGTCTCGTCTGTATGGACCATGTAACATGATTGATTAGATGAGCTGGATTCGCTAACAATATAGCAGTTTTTAGAGGTTCTACGTCCAGTTAGTATTACTGAACCCTTGTTGTTTAAAGTCTCACAGCTTTGATTAGAAAATCGTACACTATGGTTATTATCACATATTTGAGATATGCTAAGCAAGTCATGTTTCAAACCTTCTACATATAAAACATTTTTAAACAAAGGAAGGTTATAGAGATGAACCGTACCTTGGCCCATAATCTTGCAGTTGCTGCCATCACCAAATGTGACTGAACCATCAGTCATGTCTTTGAGATCGGTGAACAAACCTTTATCACCAGTCATATGCTTGGAGCATCCACTATCTAGGTACCACTTTGAATGGCTTGTTGCTTTGAAAGCGGTGTGAGCAACCAAGCAGGCAACTTTAGGAACCCATTTCAGAACTGTTTTGGGTTTAGGAGAATAGTTGGTCTTCTTCTGTCTGATATTGTAAGAATGACCTACTGAGTTAGATTTTAAGAGCTCCTTGAGTAAATCAACTATCTTTTCAGCAAGAGGGTTTCGGTTCTGATTTTTAAAATTAACATGGCTGCTTTTAGGTTTTTGAAAAGTTTTAGAAAAACCTTGGTAAGTACTTTTCCCTTTTGAGTTTGAGGACTCTCCTTTCACAAACTTGGGAGAAGTATACTTTTGTTTAGAAGATATATTCTTATCATAGCACAACCCAGATCGATCGCCACATTTTCTTGATCCGAATAATAATTTTTCTAACTTTGGATCACCTTGGGCATATCTCCATGTGTCCTTTAAACTCAGAAGAGAAGATACTTCATTTTTAAGTTTCACATTTTCAGATTTCAGATTTTCAATCAGGGAGGTTTTGAATTCTAAATCGCATTTTGATTTTTCAAAACAATCTGAAATTTGGAATTTTTCTAAAACAAGTGATTCAAAACATTCTTTGAGTTTAAAATTTTTTTCCTTTTGAAGTTTAAGTTTGACAACAATTTTACAACTTTCCTTGTATAGGGCGTTATAAGCATCTTGAAGATCTTCTTCATTTTCACATTCAATGTTCAGATTTTCTTCACTTGTTGAATCATTATCTAAGAATGTGAATTTGGCTAGAGTCATAAGGGCTTTAACTTCATTGCCCGACTCAGTTTCAGAATCTTCTGATTCAGAAGAAGCTTCAGAATCAGATGATTCATCCCATGTAACCAACATACCCTTTCTTTTTGGTTTGTCCTTTTTAGGACATTTGTTTGCTAAGTGACCATACTCTTGGCAGTTGTAACATTGACTATCTTTCAAAGACTTCCAATTTTGGATCTAAGTTTAGATCTTTTCTTATCGTTTGATTTTTGAAGATCTACCCTTTTCTTGCTTTTGAAAATCTTGTAAACTTTCTTTGCTAAAAGAGCCATATTGTCTTCAGAATTTTCTGAATCCGAGTTTTCTTGAGAAATACCTTTAGTAGATTTGAGAGCAATGGATTTACTTTTAGGAGCTTTAAAGTTTAACTCATAAGTCTGTAAAGATTCAACTAATTCCTCCACCTTTATATTATCCGTATCACGAAGTTCCTGGATTGCGGTTACTTTAGAATTGAACCGTTCAGGAAGTGAGCATTGTATTTTAGCACATATCTTACTTTCCGGGATTTTATCGCCTAGACCCCACATCGAGTTTACAATGTCATTCAATCTGGTATAGAAGTCCATGAATATTTCATTTTCTTCCATATGTATTTCCTCAAATTTAGTTGTGAGGATTTGTATCTTAGATTTCTTGACAATTGATGTACCCTCGTGTGTCATTTCTAATATATCCCAAGCTTGTTTTGCAGAATCACAGGATATAATTCTTTTGAATTCATCCGGTGATAATGCACATGTAATTGCATTTAGTGCTTTAACATTTGCACTACTCTCACTTTTCTGAAGTGTGGTCTAAGAAAAATAAGCCGTTATCTTTGTGGTTTTTGAACCATCAACACCAGTTACTTCAGTGGTAGGAGGGGTCTAACCATTCACTGTGGCTAGCCACACACTTTCATCCATGGATTTGAGGAGGATCCTCATCCTGGCTTTCCAATAGGCATAATTGGAGCCATCGAAAGGTGAAAGCCTAGTGACTGATAGGCTATCAAAATTTGACATATTATATATATATATATATATATATATATATATATATATATATATATATATATATATATATATATATATATAGCTTAGATCGTTAGCTCAGGAAATAAATCCAAATATAAAGCAATAAGAAGAGCTATTAGGCTTTGATACCACTTGAAATGGCTAAGCTATATGTCCTAGAAGGGGGGGGGGGGGTGAATAGGATTATGCCAAATTTAAATAAAAGATACAGCGGAATAAAGTATAATAATTTAAATCACTAAACTTGAATTGCAATATAGGAATGTAAAGCAATCAGAAATTGTTCTAAGGACAACCTTACACCAAAAACCAAAGTTTATGGTAGGACAACCTTATTTCTAGAACAAATATAAAAACAGAAGCTCAAACCAATAAAGTAATAGTAAGCGATAAATTGCAGAAATATAAATCTAACTATTACAACATTCACCACTGAGCTTGAAATGAAATGATTACAACATTCACATCTACATATACATCCCACACTGAATACTTAAAGATATAAAATGAAAATCAAACAACCACAAAACACAAGGGATTATAGTGGTTCGCCTGTGTGTACACCAACTGTTCAACAACAGCCACACAGCTACTCCACTCCTAATATCCTCACACAGGGGATATTAGCGTTCACTAACAAAAATAGGTTTTCTCAGGTTCACCTAAAAACCTTCACAATTGTGTCTTTATCTGTGGGCTTACACAATTAAAAAAAAAATCCCAACTTCTGAGTTTTCTGGCTCTCTTCAGATAACCAATACAATGAGATTTTTTTGGCAAATCTCAAAAGAAAACCAAACAGAATTTACAACAAATGTAAAATACCTGATTATCTCCTTCGTTGTAGCAGCCTGGAAGAACCAAATTGGAGTAGAGATTTGAATGTCCAAGATCAATGTCCAATACTCACTTTATAATGGTTATAGGTTCTAATAGATTTTAAATTAAAAACAACGGGTTAGCTTTAATTGATTTTGATTCCAAAAGAAGGAAAACAACAATTCCTCTTTTCATATGAGATTGGAATGCTAGAAACAAAATCAATCAAATAAAGCTAAAGAAAGAATATTAAATAAGCACACTTAGCTTTGATGGAGCACAGAACTATCTCTCAGAAGGCCGAATTAGATTAGCTTGAATTGATTAAATTCTTCTGAGATTCGTGCTCTATTTATAGGTGAGCAAATCACGTCTTCGACTGGTCTAAGGAGTTCTTCGAATGGTCGTAGAACCAACAAATATTTGAAAATTCGGGCGCGATAAGATTTGACCATTTCACGACTGGTCGAAGGTATCCTTTGACTGGTCGTAGGTCTTATTCGACTGGTCGTAGGATTCGAAGATCATCGTTGGACTTTGAGTCGTAGGTCTATGACTGGTCTTAGATGCAGTCGACACTGTTCCTTCGACTAGTCGAACAGACCCCAGGACTAGTCGAAGTTTAACAGAAAATATTCAAATTTTGAAACAAACTTACAACTGATCCAGGAATTTCTTAGACAGGTAGAAGCAGTGCTAGGACTAGTCGAACAAAGTCTAGGACTAGTCTTAAACCTGCCAAACTCACGTGAATCAAACATATGACTTATGTGTCCAAAATGGCCTACTCTGAAGGTCAACCTTAGGTTAGTCAAACCTCAATCGTGAAGTAAGGACATTGAAACTTAAGGACAAGTGACCTTTGATAGTAGTAAACCTTGAAGTCTTGTTGTAGCTAATCCTTGAAAGTATCTTGAATTCTTTACGATCGAACTTGTAAGTTACTTGATATCTAGAAATGTCTTGACTTGAGAGCAATACTTGTTAATCACAGTTGAACTTGAGTAGAACTTTCTTCTTTACACTTATGAGCATTGCTTGTTCATCAAAGTTGATCTTGAGTGTATCTTTGTTTGATCTTGAGTAGAGCTTCACATAGCAAGTTACATACCTGTGTCTTTGGCACCATAAATTTGACAACAGAAAGGGATATAAACTATAGCACTTACAGAAACATTCTTCCAATGTTGGGAGCGGTTCAAGGCTCTTGTCAGTTCATGCCCACAACACAGTTTTGAAAAATGGCGCATTACACACTTTTTCTATGATGGACTGACATCTTCCATGCGCCAATTGGTTGAGACAATGTGCAATAGGAAATTCATGAATAAAAATGTCAATGATGTGTGGGACTACTTGGATGGACTTGCTGAAAACGCACAATCATGGGACACTTACACAAAATCAAGCACCACTTCTAGGCCCACTCAATCAAAAGAGAGGGGCGGATTATACCTTCTTAAAGAGGATGATGATATTAATGCTAAAGTATCTAATCTCATAAGGAAATTCGAGGCCATGGAACTAAAGAAGGATAAGGTTAAGGAAACTGTTTGCGGTATTTGTGCTTGCAGCGTTCACACAACTGAAAATTGTCCAACAATACCTGCCTTTCAAGAGGTGTTGAATGAACAATTCCATGCCATGAATAATTACCAAAGACCTTTCAAGAGACCTACCTCCAATACATCAATCCTAATTGGAGAAATCATCCAAACTTCAGTTGGAGGAATGGACAACCTGCTACTCCTCACGGTTTCTTTAATCAAATTCCAAATTAAGTGAAACATCAAGAGGATCCAGTTCAAAAATATATTCGAGACCAAGAGCTACTCAACCAGGATATCAAATTAGCATTGGGAGTGTTTGCGTCATCGATTCAAAGGATAGAGTCGCACTTAAAAATTGGAGGAAAGGGGATGCTTCCTGCTTAACCTCTCCCCAATCCTAAACTGCAATATGAGATAAGTGATCCAAGGTCTTCAAATCAGATGGAGCAAGTTAAATCTTTCACCACTCTTAGGAGTGGGAAGACCATTGATAAAACTATTCCGGTTAGGGCTGAAAAGCCTAAGGACCGGAAGAGGACAACGATGATAGACCTATCACCGCTCTATAAGAATTGGAACCGGAACTTCAAGGCAAGCCGATTGCCCCATTCCCCCAACGGTTGGTTGCACCAAAATCTCTCTCTAACTCTCAAGACATTCTAGAGGTGTTGAAATAAGTGAATGTCAACATCCCTCTACTGGATGCGGTTAAACAAATACCTTCATATGCCAAATTTTTGAAAGACTTGTGTACGACCAAAAGACGGCAAAATATTCAAAAGAAAATCTTTTTAACTGAAAAAGTGAGTGTCATCCTAAAGCAAGATGTGCCACAGAAATACAAAGATCTCGGTAGCCCAACCGTTGCTTGTGTAATTCGGAACTACCGAATTGAGCACACACTTCTTGACTTAGGACAGAGTGTACATCTGATTCCTTATCCGGTCTACGAATAACTAGGTTTGGGTGAATTAAAACCCACCCGAACTACATTACAACTTGTTGATCGCTCAATTCGTGTACGGAGAGGGATAATCGAGGATGTGTTGGTCCAGGTTGACAGATTCTATTACCCAGTAGATTTTATCATCCTGGATACTCAACCCATCATGTATATGAGCACTCAAATTCCCGTGATTCTTAGTCGATCATTCCTTATCACTTCAAATGCAATCATTAATTGCAGGAATGGAGTCATGAGTATGTCTTTCGGGAATATGACATTGGATGTGAATATTTTTTTCAACACAGGAAAACAGTTAGAGGATGAAGACGATTTCCATGATATTAGCATGTTGATTCTTTCGTGGAAGATAGAGCACTTCTGACATTATCCCCTGACCCTTTAGAGACGTGTTTGGCCCACTCCCATGATTTAGATGATGATATGATTAGGGAGACGGGTGTCATGCTTGATGATGTGCAGGTACTTGAAGTTAACCAGTGGAAGCCACAATTTGAAAAATTGCCCCAAACTGATGTAGTGCCTCTACCGTCTAATCTCTAAGCATCGAAGCTTGACCTAAAACCTTTGCCCTCTGATTTGAAATATGTCTATTTAGGTCAAGATAAGAATATCCAGTGGTGATTTCTTCCCACCTTGAGCAAGAACAGGAGAGTATGCTCATCTCTACTCTCATTGAGCATAAAGGAGCCCTTGGATGGTCGATCGCGGACCTCAAGGGAATTGACTCTTTGATTTGTACTCACCACATTCATTTAGAGGATAATGTGAAGACTTCACGACAAGCACAACATAGACTAAATCCAAACATGAAAGAAGTGGTTAAGGCCGAGGTTCTTAAACTATTGAATGTGGGTATTATATACCATATATCCGACAGTCAATGGATGAGTCCAACTCAGGTGATTCCTAAGAAGTCTGGAATCACCATCATAGCTAATGCTAACAATGAACCCGTGCCAACTAAGTTACTACTGGTTGGAGAATGTACATTGACTACAGAAAGTTGAATACCGTCACGAGGAAGGACCACTTTCCTTTGCCCTTCATTGATTAAATTTTGGAAAGGCTATCTCGTCATTCCTATTACTGTTTCCATGATGGATATTCAGGCTACAATCAGATCGAGATAGCCTTTAAAGATCAAGAAATGACCACGTTCACATGTCCTTTTGGCACCTTTGCTTACCGAATGATGTCATTTGGACTGTGTAATGCCCCCGCCACCTTCCACCGATGCATGATGAGTATTTTTTCTGACATGGTGGGACAATATTTAGAAGCCTTCATGGATGACTTCTTCATCTTTGGTCTATCCTTCAATGAATGTTTGGAAATTTTGAAAATTGTGCTGAAAATTGTGCTGAAGCAATGTGAGGAAAAGAACTTGGTACTGAATTGGGAGAAGTGCCACTTCATGGTTCATAAGGGAAGTGTCCTTAGGCACATCATCTCGTCTAAGGGAATTGAGGTAGATAAGGCTAAAATTGATCTTATCTCTAACCTACCTCCACCTAAGAACATACGAGACATGCGATCCTTTCTAGGACACGTCAGGTTTTACAGAAGATTCATAAAGAATTTTAGTCATCTCTCTCATCCTCAATGTAATCTACTTCAAAAGGATGCACCATACAAGTGGACTGAGCAATGCCAGGAAGCTATTATTAAGCTCAAGGACATGTTAACCATTGCACCTATCATGCAACCACCCGACTGGAGCCTTCCTTTTGAACTTATGTGCGGTGCGTCTGACTATGCTCTTGGGGTGATTTTAGGCCAGAGAAAAGAAAAGAAGCCCTATGTTATTCATTACGCTAGTAGAACTCTAAATCCGGCCCAAGTGAACTACTCGACTACGGAAAAGGAACTCTTAGCCGTAGTATTCACTTTGGACAAATTTAGGTCCTACTTAATTGGATCCAAGATCGTCATTTACACAGATCATGTGGAGCTCAAGTATCTTCTTTCTAAGAATGATGCTAAGCCCCACCTGATAAGATGAATTCTCCTACTCTAAGAATTTGATTTGAAAATAAAAGATAAAAAGGGAGTAGAGAACGTAGTAGCTGACCATCTTTCCCGCCTTGATATCTCTTACTCCCTTGAGACGACACATATAAATACATGTTCCCTGACGAACAATTGTTCAAAGTCTCCCATTCACCTTGGTTTGCTGATATTGCTAATTGTCTTGCTACAAATTTCACGCCGACACATTGGACTGCGTAAGATAAGAAAAAAAATTCTTCACCGAAGTTCGTAAGTTCTTCTGGGATGATCCATATTTGTTTAAATATTGGCCAGATCAAATCTTAAGGAGATGTGTGCCAGACAATGAACACCAAAGCATCACCTCCTTCTGTCACTCTCAGGCCTGTGGTGGTACTTTTTTACTAAAAAGACCACGACCAACATTTTGCAGTGTGGCTTTTACTGGCCCACTATGTTCAGGGACACTTATGAGTTTTGTAAAACTTGTGAGCGTTGTCAGAAGTTGGGAGCATTGTCCAGTCGAAATATGATGCCTCTAAACCCCATTCTGATTATTGAAGCATTCGATTGCTAGGGCATTGATTTCATGGGACCATTCCCCCACTCTTTTGGAAATTTATATATTTTGCTCGCCGTAGACTATGTCACTAAATGGGTCGAAGTGATTATGTGCCAGAACAATGACCATCAAATGGTCATTAAATTCTTAAAAGAGAACATCCTTTCCCAGTTTGGAACGCCTTAAGCCATCATTAGTGATTGGGGCTCACATTTTTGTAATAGGCCATTCGCAAACCTAACGAAGAAATATGACATTTCTCATAAGGTGAGCACTCCATACCACCCACAAAAAAGTGAGCAAGCTAAGATTTTCAATAGACAAATTAAACATATCTTCGAAAAGACGGTTAATCCTAACCGTAAGGACTGGTCAATCCGATTGATCGATGCCTTATGGGCTTGCCATACCGCATTTAAGACCCCTATTGGAATGTCTCCCTTTAGACTTGTCTATGGGAAGGCTTGCCACTTGCCTGTAGAGTTGGAACATAGAGCCTATTGGGTGATAAAAAATTTGAATTTCAATTTAGGCAACGCTGGCTCGCTATGCAAACTTCAGTTTAATGAACTCGAAGAAATCCAGAATGATGCGTACGAGGACTCGAGAATTTACAAGGACAGAATGAAGGTGTTTCATGACCAACACATTCTTCAGAAATCATTCACACCAGGTCAGAAAGTCCTCTTGTATAATTCTCGGTCACATCTGTTCCCGGGCAAACTTCGATCTCATTGAACCGACCCCTTCATTATTACCAATGTTTATCCTCATAGGGCTGTCGAGATTCAAAATCCAAACAATGGCAATGATTTTAAAGTAAATGGACATCGATTGAAGCCATTCGTTGAGAAATTTGATTCAGAAGACATGTCCATACCTCTGAATGATCCTGTTTATCAGGATTGATCTCCTAGTCTAACGGAGGTATAGTTAGGTTTATTGCTTTCTGCTGTTCTAGGATAGTTTACTTCTGCAGTTTTAGGATTATTTTTGGTTGATTAACTCTTGTGCTAACCACCTTCACGCTAAGATCATTTGGAAAAAGCCTTAAAATTTCTTTATCAGGTACTATCTTTCCATCACTTCTCTTTCAATTACGTTGTCTCTTTTGCAAATCATGCTTATTTCTTTTACATTGAGGACAATGTAGATTTTAGGTTGGGGATGAGAGATTAGGTACACTAATCAGTGTTTTCTCAGTTTTGAGCAAAATTTACAAAATCTTTTAAAATTTTTCAATGATTATCTGTTTGAAAAGCAATAAATTGTGTATATAAGACTGTTTTGAGTATGATGTTAAGATAGAAATCGAATTTTGAATTGTTGAAGTTGGAGTAACTAAGTAACTTATCACTTATGGTTCTTACATTCAATTGATTAAGAGTAAGTTCGAATATTATGTTATGCAAATTGTTTTCTATGAATAGTATTAGATTTTCTGATTGTTAGTATGATGATCAATGAAAGATATTGAGAACCGAGTCTAGAGAATTTTATTCACCTTAAAAGGAGAAAAAGAACTAATTAAAAAATAGGAGATTGACAAGGAAGTCATAAAGAATGAAGAATAACAACATCTTTGAGGGGAATGAAAAATGTCTTTGAAAAGGATGTAATGTCTAAAGAAGATGAATAAATACAAATGACCGTCGATATAAAATCAAAAACTGGAAAAAGAAGGAAAAGGGGATAAGTTCAAAATCAGTACTTGAGTTTTTAACCAATCTTGAAGTGATGAGCATGGCTAACATTATGAAAAAATAGTATCTTCATTAAGCGCTTTGAAAAACTTGATATGCGAACTATGCTCTAACCTAAGAGATAAAAGACTTATCTGATTGATTGCTTACGTGATTCAACTCTAGGTCTTCAAAATCTCAATTTCTTATCTTGAGTATACTCATTCATACTTGATTACACAAAATTTCATTTTCTAAAAAAGGTTTGAAAATTGCGCATTAAAGTTCATTTTTCGCATACTTTGCTCGGGACTAGCAAAATACTGGTTGGGGATTGTGTTGAGGGTCAAATATTACATATTGGACCCCATTTATTACTTGGTTTTATGAACATGATAATGCTTAATGTTCTATTTTAATCATGTTTGTATTACAAGGTGAATTCAAGAGCTTGGATTAAAAAGGATGTTAAAAGCATGGATTTAACACTCAAGAATCACCAAAGACAAGAAAAGATCTGATGAAACTAAGAATGAAGAATGCACATACTAAAGATTCAAGAAAACCAAATCAAAAATGAAGAAAATCGGAGTTTTGAAGTGAAATTCGGTGATTCTCGACTAGTCCTGACTTCGGTTCTACCAATCCTGGCTACGCTTGACCAGTCTTGGCTTCGTACACCCGTCCTAGACTCTGCTCGATTGATCGAAGGTATCTCGACTTGAACTCCAATATGTAAAAGTTCTAAATCTTCGTATTGCTTGATTGGTCGAGGACGTCCCACGACCAGTAGAGGGTTACACAATTTTTGCGCGGACTGCGTAAATTTTAGACGGTTTTCAAAAATTTCCACTCAGTGTGAAAGTCTAAGGCCTAAAACTATAAATAGGGGTCCCTAGGGCACCCCTAGGCATCATCTTGGGTTTGAGGAGTTGAGTAAAGGCGTGGAGAAGCCGTCGTCAAGTGTTTTTCTTCCCTTTCCTTAGTCGTTTTTATGCTTTTCTTAAGAGATTTTATTTTAATCATGTCTATGGTTGGCTAAACCTCTTAGCTAAACCTCTTAGCTAGGGCTAAGAGGTGAAGCTTGTAGTGTGATTGAGATGTTTTCTTTATTTTGATTCATGTTTTATTGAACTCTCTTGGATTCTAGTTTAATTATGAAGGAATATTTTTAGTTTTTAATGGTTTGTTGTGACTCAAATTACAATAGA
Source organism: Magnolia officinalis (assembly GCA_021015155.1). NCBI lineage: Eukaryota > Viridiplantae > Streptophyta > Magnoliopsida > Magnoliales > Magnoliaceae > Magnolia > Magnolia officinalis. The sequence continues at coordinate 44,993,901 of JAJHSJ010000014.1, read as the reverse complement.
TTTGTGATAGCTTGAGATATCTTCTTTTCCTTAATTGAGATTGTGAAATTAGGAGATCATGTTTTTCGCTATCATCCTTTGGGCATGGTAGGATGATGGAATCCTTCTTAACCTTCACAATTCTCTTATGATTGGTTGTGTGATTGGTAAATCTAGTTGTTTGCCTTGTCTCCTGGGCATGGTTAGGTGATGGAATCACTTCCAAGTCCTCACAACTCTCATCCATTGATGATTAGATCCATGAGAAGTTCAGTGATCTGAGAAATCTCTTCGTCCTTGAATCAAGAAAGGTAGCATCCTAAGAACTTACAAGTGGATCCTTGGAAACCCTAGTTTCCCACCTTTGAATTTATTAAGTTTTCATTAAATCTCTCACAATTACTCTCTATACTTCCAGATTTAGGTTTTCATCTCTTTCTAGTTCTTCTTCTAGTTATTTTCAGAAAACACACGAGATTAGTCCCTGTGGATTCGACGTCGGTCTCACCGAGATTATTACTACATCGTGACCCTACACTTGGGGTTGTGAACAATGATATCAATGCTAAAGTGGCTAATCTCATGAGGAAATTCGAGGCCATGGAACTAAAGAAGGATAAGGCTAAGGAAACTGCTTGTTGTATTTGTGCTTACAACATTCACACAACTAGTTAAATGTACTCAAGGCAATCCCAAACACAATCATATATAGTGGTTCGACTACTTGCCTACTCCACTCCCGACGGACACACTCTCTGCTAAAGTGTATCGAATTTTACTATCCAATGATTTTAAATCATGTTAACCATGAACCTTCGCAACCTACACAAGGTTAACTAAGGGACCTACACAAGATTCTCTTAAATGCCTACACAAGGAAACTCGTCCTACCCAAGGACACAACATTGGGAGCCTACACAACTCAACCCAAGCCTACACAAGGTTATACGTCCTACACAATGACACATGTCCTACACAAGGACATAACACTAGGGGCCTACACAAGGCAACCCAAGCCTACACAAGGCTATATGTCCCACATAAGGACACACGTCCTACACAAGAACACAACGTATTCTCCCATCGGAGGCCTACAACTAGGACTTGGCGAGTTTGACACTCAAACTCTAAATCCCAATCCTACACAAGGAAAGGGCTTCAAACACAGTAGACTCTGAGTACTTACAAATAAGTGGATGAGTCTTGTTCTCGCACAATGTGAAGATCTTCAATGATGATGAAGAGTCTTCAGCTCCCTTTGAATTGCAACCTGCTTGTGATGTCAATGAATGCTCCGAGGGTTTTAATCTTCTCTATTTAAATGATATGATTTAAATTCATAGAGAAGGTTCCCATGAGCTATGCATTCAAGAGTTCCAATAATAGGTTATACCTATAATGATGTTAGTTGGAAGCTCAATGAACACTAGAGTTCATAATTCAATCCAAGTATAGAAGATGATGAGTTGATGCTTGTGCAAAGGATTGAATGATGAACTTTAATGGGAAAGAGAGAGTGAGTAAGAGGGTATGTAATCTTGGAATAACATGCTCATTCTCTCTTGGATTCTAGTTTATTTTATAAAGAGAAGCAGTAGTGTATTTATAGAGTTGAAATCCCAACGATCAAAAAACGGGCATAAATCTGACATTGTCGATGCCATCGAAGGGTGTTCGATGTTATCGAAATTTAATTTTTGATATTATCGAACCATCTTCAATTGCATCGACTCTCTACTCAACATATTCGTTTGAGAGTAGGATAGATTCTGACTATTTTTAATCAAGCATCTTTCCATGATATCGACGTGCACTTCGATTCATCGAGGGGCGCTCAATTCTATCGAGATTTCTTTTGTTAAAATACATAAAGGTTGCTAGACAGTTTTGTCCCCTGTTCGATTCTATCGAGGAGTCCTTTGATCCATCGAAGTTTGAATTTTGATGGTATCGAATAGTTTTCGATGAACTCGAAGAAAATAGGTTTCTTTGAAAGCTTGTTGACAAAACCGAATTAGTTTCGATGCTATCGAATAGACTTCGATGTCATCGATAACTTACTCTCGATAACATCAAGGAGGCTTTGATGTCATCGAGGAGCACTTAGAGTATTTTCTGATTCTTTGGAAGAACTCCAAGGTTGAAGTAATCGAGGGTCAGTCGATATTATCGAAGCATGGACTTTGATGATATTGAATAGCTATCGATGCTATCGAGGTTTCCAGCATATCTTTCATTTTATTGCTAGACAAAATGGGCATCCGTTCGATACTATCGAATGATGTTCGATGTTATCAAAGATTCCCTCAATTGCAGTTCGATGTACTCAACCAGGACTTGTGATTTTTCCAGTTTTGTTTCTTTCTTCCATTTATACTCACTGTGCATTATATACCAACTTGACCAGAATATGTTGTAATTCTTTTTATAGGGTAAGTTGGGATTATATGGGGGTATATACCTGCTAGGGTTTATTGTGGTATGATGATGCTATGGTTTACCAAATTAAGCTTGATCATGACCTCCATCTTTATTGAGGCCTGGTCTTGATGTCTTCAAATAAGATCACACTTGGACTAACAGACTTAAAACTCACATATATTCACAAATAAAGGCACTTTCAAAATAGGCAAGCAAATTAGGAGTAGTCATAAGAAAGTGAACTCCTTAGTCACAATTAGACCTCTTGAACTTCTCCATATAGATTTAGTCAGACCAACTAGAATGGAGAGTAGAAGCGGAAAGAAATACTTTTTGTTAAGAGTTGATTACTACACTAGAACGGAGAAAAATTAGATAATCTGGATGAAGTCCGAAAATTTTTAAAACATATCCAAACTGAAAAAGAGTTATATGTGGTCAAAATTAGAAGTGATCATGGTACGGAATTCGAAAATAGCAATTTTAAGAAATACTGCAATGACCATGATATATTGCATGAATTTTCTGCTCCAAAAACACCACAGCAAAAATAGAGTTGTTGAAAGAAAAAATAGAATTCTTCAAGAGATGGCTAGTGTAATGCTAAATAACATGAACCTACCAAAAAAATTAAGAGCTGAAGCTATTAGTACTGCATACTAATAATTAATCGTGTTTATATTAGAAAAGAAAAAAATAAAACAACTTATGAATTATAATTTAATAAAAAAAATGCCCACCGTTAAATATTTTTGAAGTTTTGGAAGCAAATGCTTGATTTTACGTGACCGAGAAAATTTAGAAAATTTTGAAGCCAAGAGCGATGAGGGAATGTTTCTACATTATGCTCTAAACAGTCGAGCATACCATGTTCTTAACAAAAGAAGTGGGGTAATACAAGAATCCATAAACGTTGTGATAGATGATCGACAGATCACACCCAATCCTAATCAAAATGATGATGATGATGTCAATTTGATTAATATACCTGACTCTCCATCTAAATCAGACAATACTGAGTTAAGGATAGTCAAAGACCATCCGACTAATAAAATACTTGGTAACCCTCACACTAGCGTTCAGATAAGAAGACAACTAGAAAATATATGTAATCATGTCTGCTTTACTTCCTAAATTGAACAGGGTAATGTAAATGAAGCACTGGCTTATGAAAGTTGGATTAATGCCATGCAGGAAGAATTAAATCAGTTCATTAGAAATGATGTATGCTATTTGGTTTCCACACATACTAGTAAACATGTGCTTGGAACCAAGTGGATTTTTAAAAATAAAACAGATGAAATGATAAATATTATTAGAAATAAGGCACGACTGGTTATACAAGGTTATACTTAAATAGAAGGTATTAATTATTATGAAACCTTTGCACCAGTAGCATGCCTTAAATCAATCAGATTATTTATTTCGATTGCATGCCATAAAAAATTCAAAATTTATCAAATGGATGTAAAAAGTGCTTTTTAAACGGTGATTTGAATGATGAAGTATATGTTGAACAACCAAAGTGAAGATCCTAAACTTCCAAATCATGTTTACTGTCTTAAAAGGCTCTTTATGGATTGAAATAAGCTCCCAAATCATGGTATGAGAAATTGACTAAATTCTTACTTAGTCATAATTTTGTTATGGATAGTGTTGATAAAACCCTATTCATCAAGAAATATAATGATCATATTCTAATAGTTAAAATCTATGTTGACGATATTATTTATGGATCTACGTGCACTAACTTATCTACTGAGGTTGCAGATCTAATGAAATCCAAGTTTGAAATGAGTATGGTCAGCAAATTAAACTATTTCCTTGGATTATAAGTCAAACACCTTGAAGATGGTATATTCATCTTATTTTCCAAATATGCATTGAATCTTATAAAAATGTTTGGCTTTGAGAATTGTAAAAATTTCGATACTCCAATGAGTACGACTCTTAAACTCTCAAAAAATTAAAAGTGTAGACTCTCGACTATACCGAAGTATGATTGGTAGTCTTCTATACTTAACTGCTAGTAAACCTGATATTGCATTCAGTGTCGGAATATGTGTCAGATATCAATCTGATCATAAAGAATCATACTTAACAGTTGTTAAACGGATAATCAGATATGCCGCAAGTTCTATGAACTTAGGCCTATGATATCCATATGATAAGTCTGTACAAATTTCTGGTTATACAGATGCAGACTGGGCAGGAAATGTTGATGATAGAAAACCTACCAGCGGTGGATGTTTCTATGTTAGAAATTGCTTAGTATCTTGGCTCAGCAAGAAACATAATTCTGTATCTCTCTCTACTGTTGAAGCTGAATATATTGCAATAGGAAATGCTTGCACTCAGCTAATATGGATGAAAAGAATGATAGCTGACTATAGAATTACGCAAGATATGATAACTTTATATTGTAATAATTCAAGTGCAATAAATATCTCTAAAAATTCAATTCAACATTCTCATAAAAAGTATATCGACATACGATGCCATTATATTCGAGAATTAGTTAAAGACAAATCTATCATGCTATAATACATTCAAACAAATAAGTAGCTTGTAGATATAACTAAACCGCTTGACAAATTTAAAATTTTAAATGTAAAGCATGATATTGCATTATGTATTGTTAAATAATTATTTTATTTCTTTTTATCCATTTATGTTTATGTTTATTTTTATGATGAAATGCATAAAATTAAAAATAAAATATTAATAAAAATTAAAAATAAAAAAAATCAAAATTTTTGAGATTTTTCGACTAGCCAAGCACATGCTCGGGCTAGCTGAAGATTGCCCGTGTTTGCCTCTTAAAGGGGAAAATCTCCAAATCTATTTCATTTTTCACCTTCTTCCTCGGCTAGCTGTTGCCCCATTCGACCAACCCATCTTCCAAACTCACTTGTAAGTGATTTGTTTTCAAATTTTTTCAAGTATTAAGTGGTATCATGCTAAATTATCATATTTAAGTAGATTTTTCTTCATTTGAAACCCTTTTTGTTGTGGAATTTTCTTTAAGTATGATCTACTCTTTTTCTTTGATATTTTTCTTGTGCATTCTGTAATGGAGCATAGAACCAAGAAAACGGCTTGCAAGAATTGCGCCAGTTCATCTTCTTTATCAACTACTCTTGGTCACCAGAGGATGATCCAGAATATGTTCGGGACTTTTGCACAAGAGACATAATCATAGAAAAATCTGTTAATTTAGACCACATTGCTAGGTTTGGTCTTGTTCCTATTCTTTCCGAGGTTGGATGGGAATGCATTTTGAGTTGGGGTGGAACGACTTACTGGTCCATAGTGCAGGGCATGTATGCGTCCATATGTGATGTTTCTCTTAAGAATCTGACATTCTTAGTTAAATTTGTTGAAGAAACATTCACAATAATGCTACACATTATTTCCGCATTGATGGATATAGTTGTTGTGGATGATGGAATACCAATCGCCACATTATCAGACAAGATGTTAAACTCTGAAAAACAACCCATCACTCGTAAATTATGTCGCTTCAATGCTAAATGGCGATCAGGTAATGCCCTTCCCGCAAATCAAATGCTCCCAAAATACCGTGTCTTACATCAAATTTTTACGTCTAACGTATATTCTTGAGCTGGGAATAAGACTGATCTTACTCCCTTCATGCTTAGAGTTTTTCACTCTGTTGTATTAGGTATTCGTGTCTGTCTGCTTTGAAAAGACCGAGCAATACGTCCTAGAGGGGGGCAGGGGGTGAATAGGACTATGCCAAATTTTAAAAATAAAAAAATAAATCATAATTGAAAGAAAGATAGCACAATCAAATAATAAATAAGCACAAGTAAATAACAAGCTCAAATGTACTAGTCTTAAGAGGTTGATACAAACTTAGTTCTAAGGACAACCTAACACCAAAAACCAAAGGCTTATGGCAGGACAACCTTACTAGAATATTTGTAAGTATCAAAAACTCAAACCAATAAAGAGGCAAAGGAAATAACAAATAAAATAAACTAAGTTATTACAACATTCCCACAAGTGCATAAAATAATTATACTATTCACCACAAATGCTTAAAGAAAATTACAACATTCACACACATAAGCACATTCAATCATCCACCACAACTCTAGGAATTATAGTGGTTCACTTGTGTGTATACCAACTATTAGAAAATAGCCATACAACTACTCCACTCTTAATATCCACTCCCTTGGGATATTAGCGTTCACTATAAAAAAAGGTTTTCAAGGTTCACCTTAAAACCTTCACAATTGTGACTTTAGTTGGGCTTACACAATTACAAAAACCTCACACTCTAAGAATTTCTGGATCACCTTAGACAAAACTACAAATGGATTTTTCTGGCACAACCTCAAAAACTAAAAAGATACAGAAAAATGTAATTGATACTTATCTGGAAATTCTCCTTTGAAGAAGCCTGGTAGAACCGATCTGATGTAGACAAAGATGTTCAATGTCCAGTCCCACAGATGAAAAGGTTCTAGTTCTAAATGATTTTTAATTAAATCAACATGGGTTAGCTTGATTTGATTTTGATATCAAGAAAGGGGAAATCACTAATCCCTTTTTAATGTAAGATTGGAATAAAATCACAAAATCAAATTACAAAAGCTAATTAAAGAGAATATAAAATGAGCACAATATAGCTTAATAATATCATAAACTTATCTCTCAGACTGGTGTCTTGATTTAGCTTTAATGAATGAATAAACTCTGAAATTCGTACTCTATTTATAACTGAAAATACTATTCACTTGACTGGTCTAAGGGTCGGTTCGACTGGTCGAAGGACTAACAAAATTTCAAATTTTCTGGCACGATAAGATAAAGTCATTACTCGACTGGTCGAGTGGCCTACTTGACTAGTCGAGCAATGCACTCGACTGGTTGAATGGGACCAGAAAAGCTTGCTGGACTTTGAGTCGAGCCTGCACGACTGGTCGAGCATCTAACAAAAAATTTCAAAAATTAACAACAAACCTTGAACTGGTCTAGAAAACCCTTAGACTGGTCGAGCCAATACTTGGACTAGTCAAATAAGGTCTAAGATTAGTCAAGAAAAGGACCTATAAACATATGAAATGAACCACATACAATATGCAATGAATATGACAAAATCTAAGGTCAATCTAGGGTCATACAAACCTTGTTGTGAGTTGGAACAATTGAAACATCATTTGCTTCAAACCTTGATTCTTTATGATACGTGAAGCTTGAATTCGATCTCTTGAACTTGAGCTTGAGTTACGCTTGAGTTCTTGAGTCTTAAGCATACAGTATGAACTTTAAACTTAAACTTGAGTTCTTAAGCCTTAGTTCTTGAATTTGAGCTTAAAACCATGAACTTCAACACTCTTCACTTCAACTTGAAGATGTAGGTAAGTTCGATGAAGATCCAGAGAACTTTAAAATGTATGAACATGATCACTTCAACTCAAAGCATGATACAAATACTAAATGGTTTGGCACAACAAAATTTGACAACACTATAGGTGATAGATTTACACAATAGCATTTATATGTTTTCCTTAATCTGTTACATCATTGTTCAGTTTTGCTTGCATCCCAAGCATGGTTCGATTCCCTTTGCTCATCTTATGACTTGCATTGCCTTTCACTATAATGTTCAAATTCGTATGTATGAGGCACCGAAATCCAAACTCCCATTTAATAATTCTTACCTGAATATGATGAACCTCACTCCTCTTTCTAGACAAAATGAAAAAGAGGAAGCACAGCCTGCTCCAGACACAACCATGGAGGATATTTTTAATGAGTTGGACGATTCGGATGATCCAGCTGATTCCGACTACCATCCCTCTCAGTTTGATGAAAGACTATCTGCATTGGAGGAGAAAGTGGAGTCTTTGCATGTATCGCAAGCTTCATTGGCCCAAACCTAAAAATCTACAATGAAATACACGAAGAAGTACTTTCATCGCATCAACCGGAGTTTACGGCTAAACGATCCCTCGATGCCTGCTCCTTCCTCTAGGTCGAATTAAGTTAGATTTCTTTATTTTTCAGACTTATGCTAGTTATGTACTTAAAACTTATTTTGTGTTTGTCTTAATACTTTTGATGTTGTGATGATGTGGTTGCTGACACTTGCCTTTTTATTTCATATGGTTAACGCTTTCATATGCTTATCCTTATTTTCTTACTACATGCTTCCTTATTCATCTTATTTCTTTTATTCTTCCTTTGTTAAATTGTGACAAAAAGGGAGAGAGAGATGCTAGTAATATGCAATGTTATAGTATGGGGGAGAGAATGTAGGAGAGAATGTATGGAATGAATACATGGATGTTATGTGTATGGAATGTATGAAATGAATGCATGGATGCTATGTGTATAGAATACTATATGTGCATTTCACAGGGGAAGTGTCAGTTGAGCATCATCAGTTGTGAGCTGAAGATTACAAGCCACACTTTCTAAAGATGTGTATGTTTGCAGATTGGTAATACTAAGTGTTTTGTTAGGAAATTGACAAAAGGGGAGATTGTAAGTGCTACAATGCTGAGCACACATAGGCTGTCAAATTTCGTAAGACAAAACCACTTCAAAGAGAAGATCAAACTCAAGATCGATCTATGTTCAAGAAAAGATCAAGCTCAAGATCGGCTTATGTTCAACAAAATATCAAACTCAAATTCAAGATGAAGTCCGAGACAAAGTTCAACCCAAAGTGAATCAGATATTTGATATATCTCAGGTGGTATAAACCCTAGAAAGACCTTAGGACTAGGTGCTTTAAAAAATGTTTGATCATGGTTTTTTACATTTATTTTTGTTTGGAATTCGGCCAACCTAAGTTCTGGTTCAGCCAGCCCAACTTTAAGCCCAAAGCAAATAACAACTTTTGTTACAAATTCGGCTAGCCCAATTTTTGGTTCGGCTAGCCCGAGCTTGAAATTTAACTAGCCCAAGAAAGTTCAGGTTAAATTCTACCAACATCGACTTATGGAATTGGGGGGAATTCGTCCAGCCGAAGGACAAATTCGGCTAGCCGAATTGTGTTGTTCGGCCAACCGAAGTTGACATTGGACCAGGCAAATTTTGGATAATTCTTATCCCGCACAATCTAAAATCCATTGAACAGAATCCGTTGAACTTAGGCTAGTCGAAGCCTATCTCAGGTTATCCAAAGTTCTAACTTTTTTGCCTATAAATTGAGTTCTTCTCTCATTCTGAATTACACAAGTTAACTATCAAAATACTTCTACAAGAGAGAAAGAAGCTCAAGTTATTAGCAAGCTATTGGCTGGTATTTATAATTTATTTAAATAGCTTTTTCAATTACGTTTAGTCTCAGATCTTTTAAGTTTAATCTAAGAGAGTAAACTGTACTCCTCTTTGATATCTAAGAGAATTGAATTAAGTAGCTTTTGGGTTTAACAAAATTAAAATCTATAGAACCTTAGACCCTTTCTATCTGACTGAACACAACATCGTCAACATTCAAGAAAGAAGTCCTTCTGCTACAGCTTCTACTACGTCTTCTACAGTTGAAGATAAGTATACCTTCTAAAACTCTTTTTAGGTTTTTCTGAGATCTTCTGTGAAAATCTCAGTTAAGGTTTTTTCTGAGATAGCCTAGTGAAATCTTAGTTTGGGTTTTTATTGTAATAGCTCGTGGAAATCACAAGAAACTGTATCAGGTTATTAAGGTGACCCTGTGAAAACCTTTTTAGAGTGAAAGATAAAATTAGAAGGGAAGTAATTTTGGGAGTGAAGTAGGTGTGGTTGTTTTTAAAGCACCGAACCACTATAATTCTTTGTGTCATGTAGTGAATACCCTATTTTTATTTTTGGTGGATTATATGTATTTAATTTTAGTTATGTGGTGAATGTTGTAATTTACTCTTGAAAGTTTAAAGTTTTGATTTTAAAGATATTCGTGAAATAACGTTATCCTGCATAAAATTTTAGGTGAAGATTGTCCTACGAATTATTTGGAATCAAGGTTTCAATACTCAAGGAAGTGAGATCTTTATATTATTTACATATTCAGCACTTATTTTGATTATTTGGCATTGTCCTATTCACCCCCTCTAGGACATCGCAAACTCTCCTTTTCAAAAACCCTAATGTTGCAAATACAATTCTCAGCTTCTCTAGTAGAGTATGGATTTCTGTCAAGACCCAAACTTAGAAACCGGGCTCACAAAATTCTCGATCACCAAATCCGGCGCCGACAGCCTTCATAGTATCCCATTCTCGACTCCCAGTGTCCATACGCTAGATTCTGATCTTGGGATCTTACAAGGAGGATTTTTAAAATAAAATTTCATAAAGAGAGCGTAACACCCTAAAAATCGGGGGTCGAGCAACAACTCAACTCCCGAGTTCCAACGCATCACTTATGCAACATAGATAATGATGTTTAAATGTTGTCTATATTAGTGCATTAAACATGAGTAGGATTATACTAAAACAACATATCATACTCTAGAGATAATTAATTTAAGTAAGCGGAAGACTGAGATAGGTATATAATGCATAAAAGTGTTTCACAACTGTAACACCCTGAAAATCGGGGGTCGAGCAAAGCTCAACTCCCGAGTTCCAACGCATCACTTATGCAACATAGATAATGATGATTATGATGAGTGCATTGAAACATGAATGGGATTAGACCAAAACAGCATATCATATTCCAAAGACAGTTAAATTACGCAAGCGAAAAACTGTGATTGATCAGGGTCGAATATTACATATCAGACCCCAGTAATTGCCTAAATTTACATACCTAATAAGGCTTAATGGGGTGTATTAATTGTGTTTCTGTCACAGGATGAAATCAGGAGTGATAATTGAAAATTGATGTTAACGGCATGGATTTCATGATCCAAAGTCTCCAGAACACGGGATGGACTCCAGAGAACCAATAATGAAGATTTTACACGCCTAGGATCTGAGGAAAGCAAGCTAAAGGGGCCTGAAATTGGTGCAAAATGCAAGATCACATGTTTCCCGCCATCCATTCAAATTGAAACTTTATACATGTGATGGGGGCCGTAAATCAACCGTACATATTAAATTTCAGCCCTTGAAGATCTCGAAAAGTGGTCCAACGGACAAATCAGCCCATTAATCTCTGATTCTGGGCCCACCTGATATTCGAAACAGCCTCAAACTTGAATTTGGTGGTTGATATTATATGAAGAAAAGGATGGACGGTGCAGATTTCTCATAAACATCATAGTGGGCCCCTGTGTGATGCATGTGCACCATGCACTCAAAACGGCAGCCGTGCATCGGACGGCTAAGACGGTCAGCGCGTGCGCTGACCGACTCCTCTCTAAAAATTCAAAAACCGGAAATCCGGTTCCAGCGTCTTCCGCTGTCCGATCTTGCGATCGGTTGTGGGTCCACACCATCCATCAATCAGATGATCCGGACCGTCCAACAGGTCCAAGTGAAGCATATTAACATTGCCTAGGTGGCAGAATTGCAAACGGTCATCCGGAGTAAAATCTAGTCGTTCAAATGTCGGTTAGACGGTGGAACAGAAAACCGTGTGGGCCTCATCAACAGAAGGCGGAAGTTACAAATTCCTAACCAGAATTTCCTCCTCCACTCAATGGACGGAGTGGATTTTCCAAAATATCATCACAGTGGGCCCCACCATTTTCGCAGCGGAATCAATCTGCGTCCCTGTTGCTGCATCAGCGAACGGACGCCGCTGGTCCGTTTTACGGATGTCAGTAGGCCCCACACGTCACCCGTACGGCTGATCCAAGTCGTCCATCGTGTAGAGGGCTTCGAGCACTACAAACTCATGCTGATATTCTAATCCCATGCATACACACGTGGATGATACAGAGGCCACAAAAGGGCTGCCCTGCAACGTTCAAAACTGATCTCTTCGTGTTTTCTTCTCTGGGCCGCGTTAATGGACGTTCAAAACCACCCATTCTTGACTGAAATTTCGTCCTGAATACAATGGACGGGGTGGATTTTCCAGAAAATACTTCGGTGGGGCCCACCGATCATGGCTGCGAAAATTTCCATTCCATGTCCTGCTACAACTCTGTCACTGATCCAGCTTTCCAGCAACTATAAAAAAGGAGTCTTGGACATGGGAAAATCATTCAGGAACAGGGAGGAGTTCCAGATCTACAGCAAGGGAGAGAAGAAAGAGAAGAAAGAGAAGAAAGAAGAGAGAGAAATCGGTTTGATGTTTTCTTTTATGAATTTATATTTATCCATCTGGTTAATGGATTTTATGGGTAACTAATCTCTCAGCTAGGGCTGAGATGAAACCCCTAATTTGAACACCCTTTGCTCTATGTTGATTTTACTTTAATCATATTGATTTGTTTCTTTCCCTAGTGTGCTTGATTGTTTTAATTTCTATACTTCTCCATCTATGAACTTGATCAGAGTCTATGGATGGATGTGGTCAGGATGCTTATTCTAGGTGCTTGTATCTGATCATGAACAAGTTCCTATAGAGGAAGAGACAGGGTGCTTTAATGAACGGTATATTCTATGTGCCCGACAAAGGACATGGGATATGTTATTCATAGCATTGCTTACAGGAATTAGACAATCTGTATGCCCGATTAAGGACACAGATTGTGCTTTCTCTAGATAAGTTAGATCAATCTAAATTAAGGTGAATCAACAGACAAAATAAAGGTTAGTATAATTAGGGGTGGATTCGAAAGTCCTAGTGCTCTTCTTCTGATTGAATTTTCTTCCTTATTCTCAATAGTTATTTTCCATAAATTTGTGTTAGGAATTTGATCCTTTATTTGTTGAATTAGTTAAGAAGAATCGTAAATTTGAATTGTGACGACCAGTCCTCGTGGGATTCGACCTCGATCTTACCGAGTTTATTACTATATCACAACCCTACACTTGAGGTGTGAACAGTGATAGATATATAAAATTTATAAACTATTGTAAGTCTCCAGAGTATGAACATGTTAGCAAGTTAAATATAGACATGTATACACCGAAAATGAACAAAATGAATATACATGGGTGTTTCAAAAGTGCGAACTAAAGTGTAATGGCGTCTAATCAGCAACCCTGTAATCTCGTCGATCAGAAGATAGTTTACATAGACCCGCCTGATAGCTGCACACAGGAGAAACCTTCATCATCATAAAAGTCCGGCTCCGCTTCGCAAGCATCGCCATCATCTGAAAGTAAGACAGGGTTTGGTTGGTGTGTACAACACCATCCCGTAACGTGGAAGTAAGTGATCAACTCAGTGGAACTATAAAGTAGAGGTTAACATGCTATCAACTCAGTCAAGCAGTAATAATAAAGCAGTTCAATCAAACATTCCTAGATACTCTTATTAATGCAAGGATGACATGTATTCATGATGTATGCCCTCGCCTACACTCCCTCGTGCGACACCATCTTACGGTCGTGACATGCTTTCTTCCCTCCGTGCTCTTCAACCCGGGGCACATGCAGTACGATGTTATGAGCATGATTACCAAGTTTTTATTAGTCCTTTTCATACAGCAGGATTAAGAAACTAAGGTACCTCCCTTATATCAATTTCCAAACAATGATCCATCTAGAGTCGTCAATTCTAGTTAATCACATACGATAGGTAAGTTCAAGTCACTACCACCAACGCCCTACCAACTGACAGTCTATTTTCGAAGGCTCGTCACCAACCCGACTGGGGACCATAGCCAGGCTGTGCCGGGGTAGGATTATTTTGTACTCGAGGTCACTCCACCAACGCCCTACCAACTGACAGTCTATTTTCGAAGGCTCATCGCCAACCTGACTGGGGACCACAGCTAGGCTGCACCAATGGAGGCCGACATCTCGAATATAGTGTCTCATACCACCGTATTCGGTTCACGAGTTTGGGTTGCTCACTGGCCACTACGGAGAGGCTCGTCGCCTCAGCGTAGGCCGACAGGTCGACCACGGTGTCCCATACCACCATGTCCGGCTTATGAGTCTTAGCGGATCAAGATACCAAGGTTAACGTGGTTTTCACTAGTGAGTTTGGTCCTTAGGTTCAAGCAATAGTGTCCAAACATGGTGAACATACATCGGGTCAATCGGGTTACTTGACGAGCTCGACTAGCACGAGCGCACATCAAGTTAATCGACATGAAGTGTATAAACACTCCGTGTGGCCTAACCACTGCCGATAACTCTAGTACGGCTCGTGTTAGTCAAATACGTCCTACGTGGCGAATAAATCTCAGCCACGAACTCAAAGCCTGTTACCGATTGCCTGGACCATAGCATAGCCCCATACACATTCAACCTTAACCAAAAAGCATGTGGAGTAGTCAGAATAGAAGTAACCAAGTAGTCCAATCATATTATCAAGCATGTTATAAGATGCAACATAAACAAGAATCCGTACACATGCCTTTCACAAGTAAAGCGAAGAAACTAAACAACTTGTATGGAGGAAATCATACACATCCCTAAGGTAGTTGAGAATCCTATCTCAACGCCCATTTACAGTACAATTCACCAAATACTTACTCATACAAACACTTTATCAAACACTTATACTACACCTATCAACCTACATGACATATGTCGATTTTTAACATGTACTTGGACAAATCCTTCCGACAAAGATTTGTCACATACACAATCATCATGTACTTGAATCCCATAGCCACGGTAGGCACAAATCATGATTTCATATTCATTCAGTCATTTCAACAAACACTTAGACTACACCCTCCATCATACATATTATATATTAGTTATCATACATATTAGGGTAAATCCTTTCGTCAAAGGGTTGTCGCCTATACGACAATCATATATCCACGACAGTTAGTCATGGCGAACCCGAATGTAAATTCTATACTCATTCAGTCATTTTCACAAACACTTAAGCTACACATAATAACATACACAACGTATATTGATATAACATGTATTAGGGCTAATCCTTTCGCCTAGGAGTTATTATACATACATCTAGCATACATAGACGGTAGTTAATCATGGTAAACACAGTTTCAAATTTCATACGTATACGGTACTTTCTACAAATACAAAGAATACTCTAAACTCCACATAGTTCGTATATAACTGAAACGCAAAATAGACATCGCATTTTGCATGTGAAATAGCATCCACGTCAGGAATCTATCATTAACCGACATTGAAAGCTTTGAAAACCATAACCTATACGTCTATAGTTCACACCTTACGCCGTAGAAGCGTAATGAATTCGATAGAAACTCTAAGTCTCCGTCAACGATGGTATGACAACCTATAACACGAGTTAAGTCAGCTACTTTGCTACTTGCAACAATTGAAACCCTAGAACAGATTAGGGTTAGGTTTCCTTACCTTAGAATGAAGTCAGAATCGCCGGAATAGCGATTTGGTAGTGATAGATAGGCACGTAGAATAGCGGAATAGAATCCCAGGAAGAATCCCCACTTCTCTCTCTCTCTCTCTTTTCTCTCTTCTCTCTCCTAGGGTTTCCCAAATTTGTATGGGATTAGAGAGAGAGAGAGGGTTTAAAGCCCTTATACAGGCATAGAGCTGATGAGAATGACCATAGGGCCAAGGTATACTTAGGTTATGTCCAAAGAGCATTTGTTTCAGCTTAACGGAGCACTTCCGGAGCCCCCCCTTGAGCCTAAGGTCGAACTTAAGCTCCCTGACCTTGGATCTAGGTCGAATTAAGTTTTCATTCCAATCGGGTTTCCAGATCGCATGTGGCGGACCAGTTTCAGCTCAACGATCACCGAAACTCGATCAGGGTTACAAGTACACTGCCATGTATGAGAAATTTTTCCTGATCCGAGGTTGTATTTGGGTCAGATTCTGATGGTCTGATCCTTAAATTTGGCCCGCAAGCGATAAGTCTCAGATTACTTTTATTTATAAAGATACCCACATTTCTCACACACTTCACTCCGGGCTCAAGCGAATAGTTTCGGAATACTATTTGGACTTGATTTCTGAGGTGGTTGTCAAGCCCAGCAAGACGGTTATAATCGTTTTGTTTCGCGGTAATCGGACTTTCGAAGTACGGTCCAGGTCCGATACGAAGTTTCAATGTGCTCCTGAGAGCAACTGGGTAATGAGATTGATCCTAAGTTTTAGGGTATTGTAGCGGTATCGATTCTACTCGTTTTGGGTCTTGTAGTTTGTATTTAAAGTGGTTAGGGCCCATTGCACAGAGAATCTAGTTTAGCGCTAAATCTATTCTCGTTTAGTTTCTAAAGGATTTAGTCCTATTTGATTTCTGCCTGAGGTGGTACTTGGGCCTTTGTAGTTTGTATATAAAGTGATCCAAGCTATTAATACTTAACTAAATCACGCCCTAATTACAATAAAATAAGGTCCTAGGGCAGTTCAACATCCAAGGGCGTCCATTGCCAAGTTGAAAAATTTTCGGGATGTTACAATCTACCCCCCTTAAAAACCAATTTCGTCCCCGAAATTGCCTATGAGGAATAAATAACGATTTGATTATTTCATTTGCCTAAGTTTTATTTATTTTAAGTTTATATGCGTGGTAGGGTGTATATTGTCCATGCTTCTCTGGTACTTAAAAACTTATTTCTTTATCTCTTACTTATATCCTGATGGTTTGCTACAATGGATTTCTTCCCCCATTTGGAGTCTTGACGACGATTCCCATCTATTTAGAGTAAGATAGTTGTTTTCAATGTTTGACCAACACGGAGAGACGGTTATAGTGGGCTTGATTCCGATACATCGATCATCTACCTGACCAGGGTAGAAGGCTCATCGTATCCCTTCCTAGTCCTGGTGGCTCCTGGTCTTCTGCTCTGTCAAGCAGTGAGTCCATTGGTAGTCACCCAGGATTGAGAATTGGGTCAAGTTGCGAATGCTTCGCAGTTGTATAGTTCAATAACTCCGTAGTCCGATCACTCTAAAATCTTAGGGAATGTCCATCATTGAAAGACTCAAATTTCCTATTTATAAAGTTGCCCTTTAGGTCTTGGTTTAAGAGAGTCCTCGTCTTATTCTATGTCCGAGATAGGGGTGAATCAATATCTTAATAGTTCATCCTAAAAAGGTTTCTCATAGTAGAACTTGCTAAAGCTTCTATTAAGTTCGTATTTAACGAGCAGATTTGTGGATAAACTGACCTCGGCTATTGCAATTCAGCTTATACCCATTGGTGGGCCTATTCTTTAGTACGAATTGGTTTAGCACTTGGACCATAATTGCTTCTATTCCAGTAACTTCAACGTTGACTTTCTAAGGAAGATTCAGATCCTATTTAATGACCTATCCCTACGCACCGCCTGAATCAATTTTCTTCGATCCTGGGCCAGTGGGGTAGGGGTCCACCACACTTCTGCTGCACCACTTTGATCCAACGGATATATTAACTGACTTAACTAGATTGGGCTCATAATGTTCTACCCCCTTAAAAATTGTTTCTGCTTTCAGGGTTCAAGATCTATGTCCTGATCCGTATGTCGGAACAAGGTGTAATCTAGGACCTATCATCAACATAAAATGGGAAACGACCTCTCAGGCCTAAAGAGAAAATCTTTATTGGCTATATATTCTTAACACTTCTCAAAGACGAAGTAATAAACTCTTGGTTGTAAGCGGTCGACCAACACGGAAGGAAAGTTGTGTAATGGGTCTGAGTCGGATACATAGACCTTCTGCCTAGTTAGGACAAAAAATTTGTCGTATCAATTCTTAATCCTAGTTGATCCCGATCTTTTGCTTAATTAGAGCAGTGAGTTCATTGGTAACTAACAGGATTGAGAATTCAATTCAAACCGCGAATACCTCACTTATATATAGTTCTCTACTCCGTGTTCTCGTTTGTAATAAGTCTTTGGGAAGGCAATTCTAAGGGGTGTATTGATTTGACCTAACATTCAATCCTAGGGATATATATAAGTTTTCCCTATACTTGAATAGTTTCTAATCAAAACAACCTTCCCAAGAGTTATTAAAGAAGTCTATAAGTATTAAGGTGATTCCACGAAGGAATGAGGTCTCACTCCAACCTAATCAAGTCAACTACTCAATCTATCTTTCAAATATCTTCGCATAATTAGTCTTTTACGGACGTATAACCAGTAGCCTAATCTTAACTTATGAGTAGCAGTAATCCGATAGTTGTAATCCAAAGTCTATGTTCATACGCTAGATGATTTCATACCATTTCTAATACAAGAAATTGTTTTATCGCTTCAGATCAAAGTTGTCTGATTGGATTTGAGTTGCCCAAACTTGAATTTAACTACGTTTGAGCAGTTCACATATGCCCATACCAGCTAAGGAGGTCCTAGAGTTCACATTATCAGTTTATTGGATTTCCCATACTGTCAAAAATTTCAAAATTGAAGACTACCAACTTAGGTCCAAAACTCTAAGGGCCTATTTAGCCAGTGGTCTTCAGTTGTATTAAATGGGACTGTATTGCTAATCCCACCTCGGGATTGGGAGTGACATGTTTGGTAGGAGGGTGGGATGGGATTAAAATTATGATTGGAAAGTGTGAGATGGGATTTTCAAATCCCACGATGATAGATTTCTAAGTGTAATGTGAAAGAAAAATCCCGGGATTTACTTTTAATTGCATACATTCCAAACATGGTGTTGGAAACCATGGGATACACCCAATCTAGGAATAATACCTTACACATACATTTATTGTTACTTTTACAATTTCATCCACCTTAAACTCACCTAATGCAGTTGGCCGAACGGGCCCTAAATGTCCCAACATTTGGAGGTTTGTGAAGAAGACGGTGGAGACAGGTATGTAGAGAAGAAGAAGAAGAAGATATGAGAATGGAGGGGAGATTTGAGAGGGAAAAACCAGATTTTCAGGGAGAAAGGAGAGCTTGGAAGGGTGTGTGAGGGAAGAGGAGGGTAAATGAGCAGGAAAAGGGGTCCTCACGTGATTTGGTGGGCTCCACACGTGTCTAGGGGTTGGCCCGACGCTGGCCCGCAGTGGCCCGACAGGCCCGGCTGAAGGGGACCGCGGTCCACCGCGGTAGGCACGGCCCCGTTGCGGTCCTCTGGACCTGGCGCGGTGCCGCCGTGGTGGGGCGGTGGCCGCCCCCCTCCCGAGGTGCCGATGGTGTACAGGGTCCACTATGGATCCCCCCGAATTGCACCGATTTAGCCCCGACTCTGTTTTGAGTCGTTTCGGGCTCCCATTCGCATATATTCATGTGTTTTCAATTTGTTAAGTGTGGGACCTGAAAGTTTCACATAAACCTATCGATTGACGGTCTAGAATATGTTGGGATCATTTAACGCATTCGGGAAAGCCTACGGGTCCGATTTCTATAGTCCGTTTCGGTTGATTTCACCGTTTGGCGAAATGGGAAATCCTAAGTCTATCTCTACGTTTTCTCGCACCCTCCTACGTCGAATTTGCGTCAGTGTACGTCGTATGACCATAACCCAAGTCCAGTTTAATCCAAATCATGCTCTGATACGATCTTATAACACCCTGAAAATTGGGGGTCGAGCAAAGCTCAGCTCCTGAGTTCCAACGCATCACTTATGCAACATAGATAATGATGATTATGATGAGTGCATTGAAACATGAATGAGATTAGACTAGAACAACATATCATACTCCAGAGACAGTTAAATTACGCAAGCGGAAGACTGTAATAGATATATAAAATTTATAAACTGTTGTAAGTCTCCAGAGTATGAACATGTTATCAGGTTAAATATAGACATGTATACACCAAAAATGAACAAAATGAATATACATGGGTGTTCCAAAAGTGCAAACTAAAGTGTAATGGCGTCTAATCAGCAACCCTGTAATCCCATCGATCAAAAGATAATCTACATAGACCCTCCTGATAGCTGCACACAAGAGAAACCCTCCTCATCATCATAAAAGTCCAGCTCCGCTTCGCAAGCATCGATATCATCTGAAACTAAAACAGGGTCTAGTTGGTGTGTACAACACCGTCCCGTAACGTTGGAGTGAGTGATCAACTCAGTGGAACTATAAAGCAGAGGTTAACATGTTATCAACTCAGTCAAGTAGTAATGATAAAGCAGTACAATCAAATATTCCTAGATACTCTTATTAATGCACGGATAAATTGTATTCATGATGTATGCCCTCGCCTACACTCCCTCGTGCGACACCATCTTACGGTCGCTGCATGTTTTCTTCCCTCTGTGCTCTTCAACCCAAAGTACATGCAGTACGATGTTATGAGCGTGATTACCAAGTTTTTATTAGTCATTTTCATACAACAGGATTAGGAAACTAAGGTACCTCCCTTATATCAATTCCCAAACAATAATCCATCTAGGGTCGTCAATCCTAGTTAATCACATACGATAGGCAAGTTCAGGTCACTACCACCAACACCCTACTAACTTGCAGTCTATTTTCGAAGGCTTGTCGCCAACCCGACTAGGGACCACAGCCAGGCTGTGTCAGGGTAGGCTTATTTTGTACTCGAGGTCACTCCAACGCCCTACCAACTGACAGTTTATTTTCGAAGGCTCGTCACCAACCCGACTGGGGACCACAGCCAAGCTGCACCAATGGAGGCCGACAGCTCGAATACAGTGTCTCATACCACCGTATTCGGCTCACGAGTTTAGGTTGCTCACTGGTCACTACGGGGAGGCTCGTCACCCCACCGTAGGCCGACAGCTTGACCACGGTGTCCCATACCACCTTGTCCGGCTCATGAGTCTTAACGGATCGAGGTACCAAGGTTAACGGAGTTTTCACTGGTGAGTTTGGTACCTTAGGTTCAAGCAGTAGCGTCCAAATATGGTGAACATACATCGGGTCAATCGGGTTACTTGACGAGCTCGACTAGCATGAACGCACATTGAGTTGATCGACATGAAGTACGTAAACACTCTGTGTGACCTAACCACTGTCGACAACTCTAGTACGGCTCGGGTTCATCAAGCACGTCCTACGTGGCGAATTAATCTCAACCACGAACTCAAAGCCTGTTACCGATTGCCTGGACCATAGCATAGCGCCACACACATTCAACCTTAACCAAAAAGCATGTGGAGCAGTTAGAACAGAAGTAACCAAGTAGTCCAATCATATTATCAAGCATGTTATAAGATGCAACATAAACAAGAATCCATACACATGCCTTTCACAAGTAAAGCGAAGAAACTAAATAACTTGTATAGAGGATATCATACACATCCTTAAGGTAGTTGAGAATCCTATCTCAACGCCCATATACAATACAATTCACCAAATACTTACTCATACAAACATTTTATCAAACACTTATACTGCACCTATCAACCTACATGACATATGTCGATTTTTAACATGTACTTGGACAAATCCTTCCGACAAGGAGTTGTCACATACACAATCATCATGTACTTGCTTCTCATAGCCACGATAGACACAAATCATGATTTCATATTCATTCAGTCATTTCAACAAACACTTAGACTACACCCTCCATCATACATATTATATATTAGTTATCATATATATTAGGGCAAATCCTTTCGTTAAAGGGTTGTCGCCTATACGACAATCATATATCCATGACAGTTAGTCATGGCGAGCCCGAATGCAAATTCTATACTCATTCAGTCATTTTCACAAACACTTAAGCTACACATAATAACATACACAACGTATGTTGATATAACATGTATTAGGGCTAATCCTTTCGCCTAGGAGTTATTATATATACATCTAGCATACATAGACGTCAGTTAATCATGGCAAACACACTTTCAAATTTCATACGTATACAGTATTTTCTACAAATACAAAGAATACACTAAACTCCACATAGTTCGTATTTAACTGAAACGCAAAATAGACATCGCATTTTGCATGTGAAATAGCATCCACATCAGGAATCTATCATTAACCGACATTGAAAGCTTTGAAAACCATAACCTATAGGTCTATAGTCCGCACCTTACGCCGTAGAAGCGTAACGAATTCGATAGAGACTCTAAGTCTTCGTCAACGATGGAATGACAACCTATAACACAAGTTAAGTCAGCTACTTCGCTACTTGCAACAATTGAAATCCTAGAACAGATTAGGGTTAGTTTTTCTTACCTAAGAACGAAGTCAGAATCGCCGGAATAGCGATTTGATAGTGATGGATAGGCACGTAGAATAGCGGAATAGAATCCCAGGAAGAATCCCCACTTCTCTCTCTCTTTCTCTCTCTTTCCACTCTTCTCTCTCCTAGGGTTTCCCAAATTCTTATGGGATGAGAGAGAGATGGTTTAAAGCCCTTATATAGGCATAGAACTGATGGGAATGATCCCAGGGCCAAGGTATACTTAGGTTATGTCCAAAGAGTGTCCGTTTCAGCTCAACGGAGCACTTCCGGAGCCTCCCCTTGAGCCTAAGGTCGGACTTAAGCTCCCTGACCTTGGATCTAGGTCGAGTTAAGTTTTCGTTCCAATCGGGTTTCCAGATCGCATGTGGTGGACCAGTTTCAGTTCAACAGTCACCGAAACTCGATCAGGGTTACAAGTACACTACCATGTATGAGAAATTTCTCCTGATCTCAGGGTGTATTTGGGTCAGATTCTGACAGTCTGAATCCTTAAATTCGGCCCGCAAGTGACAAGTCTCAGATTACTTTTATTTCTAAAGATACTCACATTTTGCACACACTTCACTCCGGGCTCAAGCGAATAGCTTCGGAATACTATCTGGACTTGATTTCTGAGGTGGTTGTCAAGCCCAGCAAGACGGTCATAACCGTTTTGTTCACGGTAATCGAACTTTCGAAGTGCGGTCCAGGTCCAATACAAAGTTTCAATGTGCTCCCAAGAGTAACTGGGTAATGAGATTGATCCTAAGTTTTAGGGTATTATAGCGGTATCGATTCTACTTGTTTTGGGTCTTGGAGTTTGTATTTAAAGTGGTTAGGGCCCATTGCACAGAGAATCTAGTTTAGCGCTAAATCTATTCTCATTTAGTTTCTAAAGGATTTAGTCCTATTTGATTTCTGCCTGAGGTGGTACTTGGGCCTTTGTAGTTTGTATATAAAGTGATCTAGGCTATTAATACTTAACTAAATCATGCCCTAATTATAACAGAATAAGGTCCTAGGGCAGTTCTACATCCAAGGGCGTCCATTGCCAAGTTGGGAAAATTTCGGGATGTTACAACAACCTCCAGAATATGAGTATGTTACCAGGCTGAGTACATACATGTATGGTTCCAAAATTTACAAAATATCAAAGTATAAATGTCCAACTAATTCATGTAACCCCTGTAATCCCGTCGAATCAGAACAAGGTCTACGAAGACCCGCCTGATAGCTGAACATAGGAGAATTCTTCCTCCTCGTCCATGATGTCCATTTCAGCTGCATAAACTCCACCATTACCTGCATCTATAACAGATTCTGGTTAGTGTTTTAAAACACCATCCCAGGTGGGAATGAGTAGCTAATTCAGTGGAACTATAAAGCAAAGGTTAGCATGTTATCAATTCAGTCAAACAGTAATGATAAAGCAATACAACAATTCGGTCCTAAATACTCTTGTTAATGCTGGAGTGATATGCTTTAATGATGATGACCTCGCCTGCACTCCCTCAGTGACATCATCTCATGGTCATGCATGGCAAACTCCTTAAACGTGCGCTTCCTCGCCAAAGCACATGCAATGCAGTGCATGATCATGTTAGCCAATATTTAATTAGGTTTATTCATACAGCAGATTCGGGAAGCTAAGGTACCTACCTTTTTATCATTAACCCAAGCAATGATCCATCTAGGGTCGTCAATCCTAGTAACCACATATGTAGGCAAGTTTGCGAGTTTATACCATAGGTTGTTACGGGAGGCTCGTCACCTCATCGTAGGCTTAATTCATACTCGAGGTCACTACTACCAATGCCCTACCAACTGGTAGTCTATTTTTGAAGGCTCGTCGCCAACCCGACTGGAGACCACAGCCAGGCTGTGCCGGGGTAGACATATTTTATTCTCGAGGTAACTACGGAAAGGCTCCTCGCCTTAGCATAGTCCTAGAGTATACTTGAGGTCACTACGAGAGGCTCGTCACCTGATCGTGGGCCGACAACTCGAATACAGTGTCTCACGAGTTTGGGTTGTTCACTAGTCACTACGGGGAGGCTCGTCGCCCCAGCGTAAGCCGACAGCTCGACCACGATGTCCCATACCACCATGCTCGGCTCACGAGTCTTAGCGGATCGAGGTACCAAGGTTAAACGGGCTTTTCACTAGTAAGTTTGGTACCTTAGGTTCAAGCAGTAGTGTCCGTACATGGTGTACATACATTGGGTCAATCGGGTTACTTGATAAGCTCGAATGGTATGAGCGTACGTGGAGCGCATATGCACTCCTCGCGGCCTAACAACTGTTGATAATTAGCGTATGACTGGGATTCCTCGAACGTATCTGTCGTGGCTAAAACAGTTCGGTCACCTATCGTAAACCATTACCGATTGCCTAGACTATATCGTAGCCCCGATCACACTTCAAATGCAATAGGTATTCACATGTGCTGGTCAAAACAGCATGTAACAACCAACTAAAATATAAATCACATATAAGCATTTTAACGAAACACATAGAGTACATGTAAACATACATAAGCATTCATCCATAAAACAAACAGTGGTAAGATAGGTTGCGTGAAGGAAATTGTAACTACAGATAAGGGAATTGAGAATCATATCTCAACACCCTAATAAAATACATTTCAACAAGCATTTTCTCATTCAGGCATTTTATCAAACACTTAGACTACACATATAAACATACGTGTAATAATTTAATTATAATATAAATTAGGGCAAATCCTTTCACAAGGGACTTGTCACACATACAACAATCATGCGTTCTCAATCAATAGACCTAGCAAGCATAAATCATAATTCCATATTCATTCAAACATTTCAACAAACACATGGAATGCATTGAAATCAACATAAGCGCATGTGACAACAATCAAGTCAGTCATAAATCATTAAATGACATTGAAAGCCTTGAAAACTATAACCTAACATTTATAGTCCGCTCCTTTCATCAGTATGCTCATTACGAACTCAGTTCGTACACTACGCTTCCGTTTACAGCACAACGACTACTTGAATCATGAAATACGTTAGCTATTTCACCTATTTCTCTATTCAAATCCTAAAACAGATTAGGGTTAGGATTTCTTACCAAAAAATGGATTCGGATTCGTCAGTATAGTGACACGGGAGAAGGGATTCAGCCCGTGGAGTGACAAGAACGAATCCCGGCATCAAACTCCAGATCTCTCTCACTTCTCCTCACTTTCTCCTCCTCTTTTCTCTCTTCTCTCTCCTAGGGTTAGGAAAATTGTATGGAATGAGAAAGGGGTGGGTTAAGGCCCTTATGTAGGCCAAGAACTGACGCAAATAGCCCCAAGGCCATGGTATACTTAGGTTATCGCCAAAAGGCATCTGTTTCAGGCCAATGGAGCTCATCTGGAGGTCCATTACCTGCACACGGTCAGGAGCAAGTTCCCTAACAATGGATCTAAGCCAGGTTAAGATTTTAGTTCGATCGGATTTGTGGATCGACCATGGGGTACCAGTTTTAGTTCAATGGCTATCGTCGCTCGATCAGGGCCACAAGTACACTAACCTGTGTAGAAAATTTTCCCTGATCCAAGGGTGTAATTGGGTCAGAATTTGACGGTCTAAAACCTTAAATTTAGCCTGCAAGCAAATGGCCCAAATCACATAAATCTGAGTTCATTTTTTAAGGATATTCGTGTTTCTCACACACTTCGCTCAAGGCTCAAGTTATGCATTTCTGGATACTATTCAGGCTTGATTTCTGCGATGGTTGTTAAGCCCAATAAGATGGTCATAAGCCTATAGTTTCGCGGTCATTTTAACTTTCGACGCGCGGTCCAGGTCCGATACGGACTCTCAATGTGCTCCTGAGAGCAACTGGGTTTTAAGATTGTTCCTAGGTTTTTAAGTAATGTTGAGTTAGTGATTTTAATAGTTTTGGGTTTTGTAGTTTGTATAGAAAGTAGTTCAAGTTAATTCCACCACTTATTTAGTTTAGTACTAAACTAAATTTTGTCCTAATTACGATAAAATAAGGTCCTAGGTAGTTTTATGCCCTTTTTGGCACTTTTAGTTAGTATATTATTTTAATTATTTTTTTAATAGTTCATTATCAAGTCTACTTTATATCCACCAAATTTCATTACATTACGTGTTCTAGAAAAATTCTAAAAATTCTAGAAGTAGCAGTTGTTTGAACGAATAAATTTTGGCCAGTTGTCACAACAACCTAGATTAAACTATATTAAAACTTTTATTATATTTTTTTTCTTATTTTTATATGAAACTAGACTTATCAAGCTTCAATCTGGCTTTTGAATCACCTAAATCAGAGTTATAACGAGGGAGATATGACTTTTTGAAATCGGTCAAAAACTATAAAAAATTTTCAACAAGGGTCCATCGATTTTTGGTGCACCCGCGGTGCGCCGCGGTCTGCTAGACTGTGGGAGCGGTGCGCCACGGTCGGCGCAGTGGCGCCGCAGTCCTCTGTGGTGCCTACCACCCGGAGTTTTTAAAACGGGTGTAATTTGTAACCCGGAAAGAGTTATTCGACGTGCAATATATGATTTTGGGGTAGGAGAAGCTGATTTATCCAAATAACCTATTTATTTTATGAGATTAAGGTCAATTGTCAAAAACCCATTTTATTTATAAATTTACTATTTATAGTAAATTTTAGTTTAAGTATTGTTCTTCATCATTTAAACCTTAAGATTAGTGTCTAATATGAAAGTACTTAGAAAAATTTGATGAATAAGGTGATGAAAGGTGAGATTTTGAAGGAAATGGGTTGAAAAGGGATTTTAAACTTTGGGATTGAGTTTTTGAGAAGCTAATAAGGTGTTATGATCGACCCATTGCCTAAGGACGTCTAACTCCAAGTTGGCAAAAAATTTGGAATGTTACAGAGAGGCATAACCACAAGCATAACCTACAACAACAATAAGAAACATCACCACAAATCCACTATAATAATAAATAAAAATAAAAAACTTTAAGTACATGGCATGAAGGGAAATACACTATAGAGATTAAAAAACTCAAGAAGCTCAGCCGCATGCTCCTGCCTCAACTTGACTGCGTCTTAGCGTCACCTGCACGCATCTATCGTGCATAAGCTTATACAAAGTTTAGAGGGTGGTGTAAGTGTGTGCGCAATATGAGCGTGCTCAAGATGCAATATCAGAGTAATACGGAAACATTTTGGTAACTCCATAAATACCATCAACCTTATTCAAGTTGTACGATATAAAAACATAATAAGCTAACAACATATCTAGGACATGTAATGCAGAATCATAGTAACCCAAATGTCATATACTGAGGGTGCGATGTAATATGCAATGCAAAGGAATGACGAAGCTGGAGTGTGTAGTTGGGATAATAGTACGTGGTCTCGCAAGCTATGGGGTTCATCACAAGGGACTTCTATCCAAACCAGTCCCATACCTAAATTTGGATAGCTAGACTCAATGTGGTAAACTCCTGATCTTAGGTTGGTCGAGCACCCCAACTGAAATCCTGGCCATTACTAAGGTACATATAATGATAGTTGCGGACCACCAGCCTGAGTGGATAGTGGATGAATGAATGAATGAGTCAAATGCTGAGTATGCAACCCTTGCACAATAGCTTGCCAGCACAATAGCCTGCCAACCACTGGTAGCTCACCCAGGCCCTTAAGCCCCACCCACATGTGCCCACCCACGTGTACAACAGTGATGGGGTGTTATAATACCATACCGAACATCTCTAGGATCATCACCAGGGACTAGTACAATGCTTTCTGCCATACCAAGGCTATGCGATACAAGGCCTACATGGCCAATGTCATATGCAAGATGCAATCATATGTCATGCCAATCCTTATATGAATCCACATATTAGTACAATTCCTCTCTGAACAATCATCAGGGTCTAGTATGCTCCAAATGGCACTGCCCCTCCCCCAGGTGCACAGTCCAAGTGAGTGTAAGAGACCCCACTATCTTCCTAGCCAATAGTCTGTCAATACATATCCGGCATGTCGATAGCAGACCCATTTACGAGCTGGTCAGACTCAGCCTAACATTGCTCCCCATCCTCGGGCGGGTAAGGTTACACCCCCTTCCAATAAACTACGACATAGTGGGAGACACGGCCTAATGGTATTTGGCACTCGTGTGCTCATACATCCACTCGGTCTAGACATTGGAGCATCTTCTTGGTACCATAAGGGTTTAGGGACTTTCACCCAGGGACATCTATGGTGCCCCATGTAGAACCAAAATATTTTCAGTGTCCAATCCTGCCATCCACGATATGCCTATGGAGGCCTCAGCCCTAATGTCGCTAGGGCGAACAGAAATCATATCACACAAATGCAAGATGCATGAGTCATACAATCTAGTCATGCATCAGTTCGCTCATGTGGGGCAACTCCATTTCTTAGGGAGTCCTAAAAACAACCAGCCCAATGGCATATGTTATGATCAATCACTCATAATAAGCATGCAAATGATGCATATGGGCATGAATCATGGTGTATGCCATGCATGATTATTAAACATAATAATGATCGGTCTCACACAATCACAATGGTCCTCACACATCGCAATGGGCCTCATCCAGTCACAATGGGCCTCATACAATCACAACGGGCCTCTCACAATGGGCCTCATACCATCACAATAGGCCTCATACAATCACAATGGGCCTTATACAATCACAATGGGCCTCATACCATTACAACAGAATGGTCCTCACACATCGCAATGGGCCTCATACAATCACAATAGGCCTCATACAATCACAATGGGCCTCATACAATCACAATGGGCCTACATATCACAATGGGCCTACTCATCACAACGGGCCTACATATCACAATGAGCCTACTTATCACAACGTGCCTACATATCACAATGGGCCTACTCATCACAACGGGCCTACATATCACAATGAGCCTACTTATCACAACGGGCCTACATATCACAATGGGTCTCATCATGGCCTCAAGATGGGTTTCAAGGTTTGAGTAGTACTACAGGGTATGGTGGAAAGCAATATTCTCAATGAAGGCCCAATAAGAGAAAATGGAAATGAGGCAATGTGGACATTTAACCATCATTGCTCCTACGGTACGGCCCGGCTTAGATTCTAACTTATGATAGGGAATGGGCTTAGCAATGGGCCCTAGGGAGTTTGCAATGTGGACATTTAACCACCATTGTCTCCTAGAATGCGGCCCACTATAGAGACTATCTCA
Source organism: Magnolia officinalis (assembly GCA_021015155.1). Lineage (NCBI taxonomy): Eukaryota > Viridiplantae > Streptophyta > Magnoliopsida > Magnoliales > Magnoliaceae > Magnolia > Magnolia officinalis. The sequence continues at coordinate 44,964,217 of JAJHSJ010000014.1, read as the reverse complement.
CAATGGGACCCATGACCCTTAACTAGCTAGAAAAATGGATGGACATCATAAACATGGTCATATACATCATGGTGGAATCAACATCACAATTGGGCCTCACACCAGGGTCTCATATATATCACAATGGGCCTCACCACATAGGCCTCAAATACATTGCAATGGGCCTCACCACATAGGCCTCATCACCATGGCCTCATATATATCACAGTAGGCCTCACCACATAGGCCTTATATACATCACAATGGCCTCATCATATGAGCCCCACATTCATCACATTGGGCCACATCCCATGGTCCTCACATACATCTCATTGGGCCACATCCCATGGGCTTCATATACATCACATTGGGCCACATCCCATGGGCTTCACATACATCACATTGGGCCACATCTCATGGGCTTCACGTACATCACATTGCGCCTCATACAAGGGTCTCATGTACATCACCATGGGCCTCATACAATGGACTCATAAAATAGCCCATGGGCCCATACAATAGCTAGAAATTAAATGGGCATCATCTACAATATTCCACACATCATGTTGGGCCTCAAGCAACGGCCCAAAGCCTAAATACATCAAAATGGGCTACACGAGGGGGCAGCCCATGGCCCAAAAACATCATGGCCAAAGAGAACATCCTACTCATGCGTTATGTTGGGCCTCATGGGCAACCCATATGCCTCAATTAAATGGCCAAGGTATAACCAATGCCCACCAATGTGGGCTTTACAAATTAGCCCAAAACTAGACAAGTTGGATGGGCAGCAAAGATTCAATCACGTACATCATATTGAGCTTACAATCAGCCCACAAGGCCCAACATAATGGATGGGCAGCACTAGCATGTAGAGAGACACTAAGGCTAGCCGTCTAGCAAATCGGGGCCTGCCTGGACGTCTAAAAATCTGGACAGTAGGGTCCTCATACAATGAGATGGTTAGTGGGCCGCACAAGGCATAAGCGGGGCCCACAATCACACTGAAACATAGGCATAGAGAGTACTGAAAACACCCCCAATCTGGTAGGCCCCATAGCTTCAAACAGCCAACTATATACAGCAAATTTTAGGCTCTTGCTGGACATCCAGCCCACCCAATCTCCTGGGCCTGCTGGGGCCCAACAAATGCATTATCTAAGCAAATAATTACTTCATGGTGGCCCATATATATCACAGTGGGCCCCACCAGATGGAAGCATCGATAAAACTCATAAAATAGGGTGGGCCTACTATCGGACTACAAGTCCAGCAGCACCCTAACCAAACTGGGAGTCCATGGGACCTAGACGGCTGGCCCAAATTATGCACATGGTGGGCTCCAGCTCTGTACGTCCCACCAAGGGGTGTGCCACATCCAGGTGGGCCACATAATAGAGGACAACTGGATAAAACACATCATCAAGGTGGGCCAGCAAAAAGGGGGTGAACGGTCAGCCCTCAGTGGTCTAGCAAAATAGATGGACAACATAAATATAATCACATATATAACATGGTGGGCCTGCGGCCCCGCACAATGTGGATAAAATAAATCATGATGGGCCTGCAAGATGGGCCCCATTAAATGGACAGTGTGTATGCAACGCACACCTCATGGTGGGCTGCTGGACATCTAGCCCATGGACGGCCTAGTGGAAATACACATCATGGTGGGCCTGCTGGACGTCCAGCCCATAGACGGCCTGAATGAAACAAATACACCAGTGGGTTTACACATCATAATGGCCTCTCATACATTACATTGGGCCTCATCAAATGGGCCACATATACATCATATTGGGCCTCACACAAGGGCCCAGGGGCTAGGCACAAGGGATGGATAGTGAGTGCATCACATACAATATAGTGGGCCTAATGGGGCAGCCCATATAGTCCAGAAAATGAGTGGTCAGCATGCACAATATACAGATCAAGGTGGGCTTCACAGGTCAGCCCAAAGGTCTAGAAAAATAGATGGACGGTGTGCCTACATTACATACATCTATGTGGGCCTGTTGCACCACAAAATGAGCCTAATGGGGTAGCCCATAATCCAAGAAAAATGGATGGGCAGCCTAGATATACAACGAATTCTTCAGGGTGGGCCGCTGCCCTGGATGGTGGGAATATACAACACACATATCACGGTGGCCCCGCGTCCTATGGACGATGTAGATATACATCATGGTGGTCCACGTCCAGAGATGGACGGTGCGAGTACAACACATGCATCACAGTAGAGTCCCACCATCTACCAAGCTGGATGGTGTGAATACAACAAATACTTAAAGGTGGGCCCCACCCTCACACATGCAACACGTGTGGGGTGGGCCATGTCCAGTAAACGGATGGACAGTTGGATATAACACATACCTCATGATCAGACCCCAGAACTTGCTGACGTCAATACAACAATTATATAGCATGTGGGACCCACTGTCCATGTGGATGGATGGTGTGGATTTCACATGCACATCATGGTGGGCCACGGACAGACAACATGGGTGAACAGATACATCATGGTGGTTTCCCACTGTCTCACATGGACGGCTAGATATACAATACATATCTCAAGGTGGGCCCCACCCTCACACATGTAGCACGTGGGTGGGTCCCACACCCAGAAAATGGATGGATGGCATGTATATAGCACATACATTCAAGGTGGGTTCCCACCATCTAGCAGCTGGATGGTGTGGATAAGACACATGCATCATGGTTGGGCCCCACCGTGGATAGCATGGATGAAACATATACATAAGAGGTGGGTCCACATGTGTGGGACCCACTAGCTTTGAAATAAGCTGATATTTATGATCTCTCTTTGTCCAGGCCTGTTGGACGGTACCAGCAGTGCTGGACCATCCAGCCCGCCGCTGGACATCAGCAAGGTGGGCCCAACACGTGGAAGGCTAGGATAAAATACATGCATCATGGTGAGGTCCACGTAGGTGGGCCACCACTGGATCAAGCTAATCTTTGTATTTCCCATCGGACAACCCTGCATGATCGACTGGTCATACAGACCTATACCAGGCAGTAGGTGGTCCACTTGCTGGACTGCAAGGTGGGCCGGTCGGTGGTCCCACTAGATGGACAGCAAGGGTAAAATACATACATTAGGTGGCCTGCAAATCAGGGGAGAAAGTGAGAGAGAGAAACACCCACCTATGATCTTGGACTTCTTCTTCCACCAATGGGTTCCAATGCTCCAAGGGAACAAGATTCAATGGTTGAGATGAAGTTTGGAGGGTTGGATTGGGGGTACTAGAGAGAGGGAGTTGCTGGATTTTTGGAGAAGCGTGGGACGTCCATGGCTCTTGCTAATGAAGAATGAAGAAGGAAATAGAGAGGGAGAGAGATAAGAGAGAGAGAGAGAGGTTTAGCTTCTTATGGGTATAAGATAATAATTAGTTTTGTAAGAGGTGTGACTCATGGGGAAGAGAAAGGTAATCATGGGCTAGGGGCTAGAGTGGCTAGAGCTAGGATGATGTCATCTTAGCCTAGGCATCATGATTGCTTATTAGAAAATCTACTTGGACACCTCAGGTCCCGCAACATGCAATCAACGACCGGGATAATGTGCGGACCGGATCTCACAATTAAAGCATCGCATTAACGCACGAGATGCCGCATTGGAACCGCGGCGACGATGCAGTCGTAATGGCACTGGTCTCAGGTCAAGCCGACTTAGGTTCAAAGGACGCAACTCAAGGTCGCTCACAAACGATATCTACAGGTCGTGGGTCGCCGGAATTCAACCGGAATGACCGCGGGATCTTAAGGAATGACAGGGTACTAAGACACAGGCCTAGAAGATTTCCCTATTGAAAATTATTAAAACTAACTTGAGAAAAGAGAATAGAATAACCTAAATTAATATAACATTTACCGTGCAAATAGCTTATGATGGCCCTGACTTTCTCTCTTTGCTTAAGTATCTTGCTCATAATTTTTTGTTGTAGAAATGAATAAGAGAAGGCCTTTATTTATAGCCAAGGATCTTGGAAATTCAGCTGGCCAAATTTTCAGTTCAACTAGCTGAATTCTAACGATGGCATTCCAACAGCACATGGATTTTGCGGGATAAGATCTTTCAAAATTTTGGCTGGCCCGAGCCAAAATTCGGCTGGCCGAAACTCCCTAAATTCCAAAGAAATGCATTACTAGAAACTTAACGCACGAACTTACGGGCTGGCCCAATCCCAAGTTAGGCTGGCCGAACCCAAAGTTAGGCTGGGCGATCTTGAAGTTAGGCTGGCCAAACTTGTAATAGATTTTCTGAATGTTGTTGTAAACTTGCCCAAATATTGTTAGGCTGGCCGAACTAGAAGTTGGGTTGGCCAAACTTCTGAGAATTTATACTATGCATATTATATTTTCAACCATGATTTATAAACACCTAACCTAGGGTCATTCTAAGGTTATACCACCTGATGATTGATATACAAAGTGCTTTAGTCTTAAACCATGCAAAGTCTTTAACGCTTAAGATGTTAAGCTGATCTTGAGATGTTAAGCCTGTCTTTAAGTGATCTTCATGAGTTGTCGAAGAATTCTAGAGTGTGCATGTGATCCAACCAGAACTATGAAATTTGACAATACTAAGTGTGCTTTAAGTATAAGCACGTACATTGGGCTTTTACAATGTGTAACAACATCCCCGAACGTGTGATATAGTGAACAAAGGACTAGGGGAGGAACGAGTATTTCATGCCTTTCGTCATCGTCCTCGCGACCATGAACAAAGCCGGTTGAATGGCATCTGCCCACTTCGAACTTCAGAGCACTATCAGACACAAACAATAGCCCAAAGAGATGGCTAGCTCGCCAGAGGCATTATACTCAGCATGGCCCTTGATCTTTCGTTTGAGACCATCGAGTTCTTGAGAGTTACTGCCCTAGAAACTAAAAGAACAAGAAAAAGGATGATGTAATTATTAAAAGAATGGAGTAGAAATAAACAAAGAATTTTAGCAAAAAGAGGCAAAAAGGTATACTGTAAATCTCTAGTAAAGTGAGTAATCCAAGTGAGATGTGGGACTTTATGAATATCTAGAAACTTGGCCATTTCTTTAAAAAGTTCAACAGCATCTCTGAGATCTTTGGCTAGCGATTTGTAGGGAAAATGTGTGAATTCTTTCCTCCGTGGGCACATACTCGTCGAAAAAGCAGCCTGTTATAGGAAGGCAAGCTATCCGGTGAAGGTCCCATAAAATAATGACAACTTCGCCCAACATGAGATGAAAAGAGTTGGTTGTTAACCACCAATATTTAAGGAAGCCCTTAAAGGTAGTTGTATCCTTGCAGAAATTATCAGACGTAACTTCGATTGCGTTTAGAAGGTCGATTTTGATTAAGACCTCTGACTGCTTCTTAATGATAGCCCAAGCCCATGCACTATAGTAGTGGCACAAAGATAGAAAACCTCGAGTTATGAATTCCTCCGTTCCTCCCAAAGAGTCCCTAATGCGAAAACGTTATTGCAGGGTCTCGAAGTAATGAGTGAGAAAGAGATTATGAGGATTGTAGCATGGTAGCAGGAATCACGTTGGGGAGATTCTACGGGTCTTTTGACGAGAACCTCTCTCCACTAAATAACCCTCCAGAATTTGAGGTTCTTTCATAATCTAGTGACCTGTATAAAGTACCGTATTGTGCATCATCTGATCAGTAGGTTCACTATGGAGAATCAATAAATGGTGGCAAAAGATTCATAGGAATGATGATCATCTCATCTTTGAGTGCACTATTGAATTTAATCATCTCTTAGTGGACCTTTACACTATCCCAAGTGTTCTGGAGCCTCTTCTTATTGAACTCCTTGATCTTCTCTTGGAGTTGTTGTTTCTTACTTTTTGGTTGTTTCTTCTTCGAGAAGGATGGGGGTGGAGTTGTTTCTCTATCAGATGGTCTGGAGCTATTTGTCTGTATGTTGGAAGTAGCCTTTAACCAGTTCTGTCAATCTATTTCTTGACCGCTTCGGGGAGGCCTTTCAATATCACCCATGATGATAGCCTTGCGGATAGGACTAGCCAAAAGGGTTATGCAATTAGCGATTGGAAGACTAGGTTCCTTAAAAAGAGATGAGTTCTTAGTTGTGATCTTTAGCCTTTTTCTGGGATGGTCATCGTCGTGGGAGGTTTGAGGGTTCTCAAGTGAAGGTGTCCGAGGAGGGGTTGTACGCTCTTGAGAAGTACTGGAAGTCCTTTTACTCTTGTCCATAGGAAAATACATCAATATTTTGACAGAGTTTGGGTACTGAATTAGTGGTCTGCCGAAACAGATTGATTCACATGGTCACACAAAGGAAAGTGGTTGTGCAGTCGTGCAAACATAGTCTGTTGCACAGTCGCGCAACGAAGAAGTAGGGGGCTAGTAGAGCTAAAGGCAGAGTGATTCAAATAAAGGGAGTTTGATTTTTATAGGCAGCAGAGACTCGAAAAGCTTTGTAAGAGACCCAATCGCGCAATAAGCATTGTGTGGTCACCCAACGAACAAAAAATGGACTTTTCGAGTAAAACTAACAATCAATACTCAATTGATTTTATGCAAATCAAAGGAGGATCAAGGGGGTATCTGTTAGAGAAAAAAATTTGTTAAAATCATACGAAGATAGTCTTGTTGCATAACCACACAATAAAGGTAAGTTGCACAGTCGTGCAATGAACAAAGTTGACATGAATGTTGGCTAGCAAGGTAAGATATCTAGAATAGGTGTATGGCCTGTTGCGCGACTGCACAACAAGAACATGGTGCATAACCGCACAACAGGAACATGGTGCATGACCACACAATAGTGACAGATTGCATGAGTTTTGATGTTTCACACGTGTGGAAGGCCTATAAATAACCACTCTCCCACTCATTTTATTCATTCACAAATGAAGAGCTTCAGAGAGATCATAGAAATCCCAGAGGTTCTTCAAGAGCTTCAAAGAGGTCTTCAGGTATCCCGCAACGAGATATAGGAGAAGCATGGAAGAAGAAAGAGATACAAGAAGAAGTGCAGGGCAAAGACCTATTGTGCGACCACACAACAGGGATAGTTTGTGCGGCCGCGTAATAGTCATGTTCACATAAGCATTGGATATTTGGCGATATTCTTCTACGAGATTCAAAATCTTTCGCAAGTTGATTTCTTGTGCACGTAGTCTACGTATACGACATGAAGGGTTTAGAACCCACACCAACTCCTCTGTCATTGCGACGGATGTTATGGGCCAAGATGTTGCCAAAATCAGTGTCAAACTGTTTTGTTTATTGATTAAATATACCTACTTTTGAAATCAAGGGAAATGTGATGGATGTAATATGAATTCATAATTAATAAAATATGTGATGATGTTTGTTCTTTAATGTTCCTTTGTTGGTTATTGAATGTAGATATTTCAATCTATGATGCTTCTTTCTGGTCGAAACAATGACCATCAAAAGCTCGGGTTGACTAGTTATTCTACTTAGACAAGTAGGTGAGTCAGGGTAGATTTATCTAACCCAAGCTACCACTTGATAGTGATGGTGCATTAACACTTCATTACACACACTGCATCATTGGAAGCACATACATAACATCTTTACCTAGTCACCTCAAATGTATTCTCTATGGCTTGCCAAGCCATTGGATCCTACCCATCAAAAACTCAGGTTAACCAGTTATTTTACCTCTTCGACAAGTAGGTGAGTCAGAGTAGATTTTATTAGTGCACTTATTGTGAACCTTGTTTGTCAATCGTGTGCGTTTGTGTCTCAGGGAGTCAATTGAGCCCTTGCAAGTGAATGAGGTGCCTTAATGAACCTAACCCTCAGACTCAAAACAACCTTAACGTCTAAATGATCCTAACCTAAATAAGTAAACTTTTATTGATCATCCCTTAGCCTTAGGAGCCCAATTGGAACATGATAAGTAAGCATAAAAGAGTTGTTAAGTTGTCATAATTTTACATGCCCAAAAATAGCAGTTTTGAATGGTCATCGATCCCATTGACAATCTGTCAATGGGTGTCGATGGCATCGAAGGACCCACTCGATCCGATAGAAGAAACAATCCAGTAACCAACATATATATTTCATGATTTTCTCGATAGGATCGATAGTGTGCTCGATCCTATCAAAGGACCTAAATCTCATCAAAGGGCCTTTCGATGCTATCAATAGATCCATTAACTAGCCATTTTATAGCCATTGGAATACAATTTTTTTTTATAAAAGAAAATTCAGTTCTTGGGCATTTTGATGGATTTTTTGTGTATTAAAAGCTTAGGAGATTCTTAATCATATCCCTCATCCCAAACCTCTAAGCCCATGAGATCTAAGTCATTGTCCTTATGATTTATCACTTGAAAGAGGATTCCACCCTCAATTGTGAAGATGAGCTTCATCTCCCCTGGGATTTCAACTATCACATTAGTTGTAGGAGATTCCAACATTCTTCTATCACCTTGGTCACCACATTAGAGCACTGCATGTAAGGTATTTATTCGTGGAGCTAAATCATTGGTATCAATGAATGTGGGAGCAATTAAGGAAATTCAAACATGGGAGAGCTTTGAAGTAGCAACTCAAGTAAGGCGCAACAATGGGGCTCAATCCAATAAGTGTTCAAGTATGAGTGCATACACTCTTTCCTTGTGTAGGATTAAGTGTAAGAGTCTGTGACCCAAACTTGAATAGGTTCTTGCGTAGGACCTAACCTCTTGTGTAGGGCTGAATTCACTGCACATGCGTGCGTACGTGTTAGTCTCCTTGAGAGCCTCCGGCGAGAGTAAACATATGTCTTTAGACTAAAAATAAGGTTGTTGGTTAGCTGATAAAAAACCAACTAAATCTTTGAGGGTGCCGGTGGGAGTGTACATTAGGTCCTTGTGCAGGGTTATAAAGGTTAGGGGTGAACCTATTGAAAACCTTCGATAGTGAATACCGATACACTCGAGGAGAGTGTGTCCGTCGAGAGTAGAGTAGGGAAACTGAACCACAATATATATTTGTTTGAAATTGTCTTTTGAGCACATTTTTAATTACGCTTGTAGATTTAATTTATTAAATTATATGTATGTATGATTAGATAAATGTTAGGAGTTGAATATTTAGCACATCTCACACACAAGTTCATTATTTAGATTATATACTAGTTGATTATTGATGCAGATTTTGTAGTTTATGTGATTGGACCCACTTTGACTTGGAAGCTTTACTGTTAAATTACCTTATTAGTTTTTAAATAGTAAATTATTTAATTAGGCAACTGTGAATTTAATTGGTAAATTTTTAAGTGGTCCTATTTACCCCCCCCCCCCCCCCCCCCCCCCCCCCCCCCCCCAAGGCATAGTCATTTATTCTATAACTTTATCAAGCTTCCGCAAGCATCTTGATAGTCTACTCCATACAATTTCATATTTATCTGACCCGGGCTACCGCTTGGTGACTCTGGTGCATTAACATAACATTACACATATCTTTGCATTGCCTATGTGTAATAACTAATCTAAATTCTTAATAGCTCGGATAATCCTGTGAAGTAGAAACTGCACAGTTGTACAAGTGAGTGGGCGTCTAATAACTTTCCTCTCTATAACCGTGGTCCCTTATCCCGAATCTTCGATCGCAGATCAAGGAGTCATTCTAAAGTAGAGAATCTTCTGATTCTCTTTCTTAAGTTTCTATAAGGTCTAGCCGACAGTTAAAACGGTGTAACTGGCTAGTGGTGACTCCAGTCAAGCATAATACACCCCATACCTTCTACAGATCAAACACCGTCCCCTAAAAAAGACACACATAATTGCAAACCACCTATGGTCCAATGTCCACACTCCTAAGATCTTCCCGGATAGTGGTTTGGGAAAGCCAGCAGTTGAGTGGCAATAAGATCTCCGTCTTAAAGTAAAATGTCTATTTCATCTTCCCTAAGGGTAAAATTACCTATTTTACCACTTATCAGAGTGTATCCATGATACCACATGTTCTCCAGTCGTCTAGATCATGTCACATGTCTTGTTTGCCCTCCAAATTGCTACAAATTACAAGAAATCCAACGCCATCCTCTATGAATAGAGGCACACCCCACTCATGTCAAAGAAGAGGCTTAAATACTTGGGTATAGAGAGAGAAAGAGACATCAAGGAAAACACTTAGCTTCCTAAGTCCAGCAACTTTGAATCCCCCTATTGCTACACTTGAGAGTTCAACCCCCATCTTAACTATCCATATTAGTCTCCCTAGCATCAAACCCATCTCAATCACCAATCTCATCACAAACTTACATCCTAGCAATCTCAACCGTCCAAGATCATCTTAGTCTCCCTAGCATCAAACCCATCTCAATCACCTATCTCATCACATACTTACATCTTAACAATCTCAACCGTCTAAGATCAATGGAGTAGGATCTAAGATCTATGGTAATCTCCTCTAAGAAGAGTCCACCCTGAGTTTTGGATCAACCTGATAGTTATGTTTTCCCTCCTTTTACCAGTTCTCTGTGACCTTATAAATAAGTTGAATGGAAAATAAACATTATAATGAACCCTAGTAAGTTTCAACGGTACGTGTCATTCTCATTGCTTCCTCCCCACATCTCCAAATGCATCGGCGATGATCTAGCCATCCACCTTTTTTCCTACACTTTGTATACTCCTTTCCTACACTCCCTTGCTCATAGTTAAGTGATCCTTGAGTGTATGCTCTTCACCTTTCCATTTTTTGGAACCTAGTGCACCAGAAACCAATTAGCTTGACTATATTTTTCCCCTTCTAAAACAAACCAAGTTAGCTTGACTATATTTTTTCCTTTTTTTTATCAGTACCATATTATAGTTGTTTAACATTTACTAAGTAAATACAAACTCCTTGAGTTCATCCTAAGTTAGACATTTCGATCTCCCTTGTCAATAACTTGAGTGGAGTATTAATATATATTTAGTTATTAAAATATATTTATGCATCTTTCATATATCGCATTTTGCTTTTCTATTATTCCTTCATTATTACTATCTCTTTCAAAGTAACTCTAGGTTGAGACATCACGATCTCCTTGGTGGTGGTTTGGGGGAGTAGTGGCCCACTAGTTGGTTTCTGACCTAATCAATAACTGAGCTATTTTATTGATATAAGCCCTTTAAGAACCTCGAGAATCCCAAAAAAATCCTAGATCCTGTAAAGTAAGTCGCATGCAAGTGTGGGCGATTGAGATGCCTAACCCCTTTCTCTATCGCCACCGAGGTCCTTACTTGAATCCCTAGTCACAATCCTTATCCAGAAGTCATCTTGTTCTCCAACCCAAGGCAATTCTACAAGTGTAGTCAACTGTAGATTCTAAACCTCTCTTGGTTAGTGATGACTCCAAGTCAATCAGACATACCACTTTAAGTCCACACCATATCCATCTAAAATCAAGTCACAATATTGCTAAGTGCCATTTTGAGTCCACACACCTTGCCTATGGGATGACATTCGCAACTGAAAATCAAAAGGAGATAAAATATATAATTGTTAACCATTTCAAGAATATTCTCACTGGTAATCCAGGGGATCGTCATCAGGTCGACTTGGTATTCATTGATAATATTACAAAACTTTCTTAGGACCAACGTGTGATGAGCTTAGTAAGCCAATAACCATCTTTGAAAGTGAGGCTACAATAAAATCAACTAATCCTAATAAGGAACATGGACCTTATGAAATTAATGCCCATTTTTATAAGGTTTGTTGGCCTATTATCGGAAAAGGTATTTGTGATGTTGTGATTAGCTTTTTTCAATCGTTAAAATTTCTTAAGCGGCTAAACAACATGCTCATCACTTTGGTCTCAATAATAGAAAATCATGAGTCCCTAAACGATCTAAGGTCAATTTCCTTGACCAATAAGATATACAATATCATATCCAAAATTATGGTCAATAGAATGAATAGCGAACAATTAGACGCACCGCAACTTAAAAATGGACTATCCCCATCCGTTCACATGGTAGTCATGCTTGAATTTTGATGATGAAAATCTTTTAAGGAGGTAGAATATAATGACCCAAAATTTTGTATGCGTACATGTACACACATACATATGCACTTATATTCATCTAAGCATACCTACATAGATCTATCCATTCATCCTTACATTTATACATAATTGACTATGCATCCGTCAATCTATACTAAGTGTGCTAATTGATATGCATGTTTGATCGCCTAGTGTTAGCCATTGATTTATGTAGAAAATTAACCCACTTACGACTTAGATTGATCTTGAAAATTGTAATTATATAAATTGTGTATAAATAAATGTATGCATATGTACATGTTCACAATCACCACTCATACACACAAAACCAACTGTTCATTCATTAGTTCGTACATTTAAGTACTCATCTAATTGTCCAATTAATCTTTCAACCATTCATTATGTAAGTACTTGATCATTCGTGCAATTATATGATCATCTAAACATTGATCATCAAATTTATGATGATTCATCCATTAGATCATCAATCCAAACATCAACTATCCATCAATGATGATATTTAACCGTTGATCTATTAAACCGATCATTTGATCGATCATATGACGGATAGATAATCTAGATTGTGAAGATCCATCATTTGATCACTTAATCCACTCATCATCCATGCAATCTATTAGAATATGTATCCAATAAGGTAACCGTTCATTTTTATAAATTGGCCATTAGATTATTTGACTCCATGTGTATGCCTTTTATAAGCATCTAACCTTTGATCATGACCTATCCAGCCATTAAATTATTTACTAGTATTCTTTGCTTTAATGAAAAGGTAGGACCATGATGTATACCCTTGTTTATTCATACACATATGGTTTCGTTTCTATTTTTAATAAGTTGTCATTATGCATGTGAGTTGGCATAAGATGGGATTAGGTGTAATTAAGATAGAATGATTATTTTTTTCTTTTGCTTCCAAAATGATGTGAGTGCTATTATCTATTAAGAATATATGAAATAATATGAGAAATATGAGAGCATTTCCATTAAATCAATGCTTCTTGTACTAGGAGGCTGATCTTCCCTTGAAGTAGATTAAAACACATAATTCTTGCTCATTCATGAGTATATATGTATCAGATTGCTCATTTATGAATCATACTTGAGTCATATTTCAAAGTGGGGCACATTTATGTGCAATCTAATCTATCCATCGGGTAGCCCAGACCGAGTAAATGCTCTATTTTTGAGCTAAAACTGATGCAAACTCAACTAGATATGCAGGTCTAAAGATCTGATTGATATGTGATGGTACCCGGACCCGATAACTTGACGCTAGGCCTGGGTGCTTAAAAAATTATAACAGGAGCCGGAAGAACCAGGATTCGGCAAGACGCTGAGGGTCTAGTGTGTGTACTATACTCTCGGACCCAACTTGTCAAAATCCCTAGTTGTCTTTTGAAAATGATTCACAAATCTGTATTGCTTAGCAATTTTCTTGCCCTTTAATCGATTGGCTGGATTTGTTAGATACGACCCATTATGAGAATATTTAAAATCTACTTCATATACATTGTATAAATGGCAGAAATATCCTCCTATTTGTTTGGTATGCTGAGAAATGCTAAACAAGCTCTCCCCTCATTCCCCACTATGTAGTGATGATCTAAACCATTCATCTAAAACAGTCACACTTTATGTTAGGCTGTATGGGAAAGCTGTGACTGGCCAGATAGCATCAGAATCCAAAAGAAGGTGAGTTGCAACTTGTCTGGCATCTTCGTTTGTGATGAACAAACTGGATCATCATGTAGTGGGACAGAAAAGGCAAGTCTCGTTAGCACTTGTCTTCCCATGGTATATGTGATGTTGTATACAACACAAGCCCCCTTAGGAAGCGTTAAGAAGCATGCATCTGTTTGTGACCACCATTGCTAAAGTCTTTATTGAGCTCATGGATTTCCAATATCTCGACTCGACGGTTGATCTTCTTTCTTATCTTTATGGCTAGCGCGGCCGGATCGAACGCTCCACAGACAGTGACCCTGCACAGCTTCTTCTCTATCAAATGGCTCTCTATCTCTTCACCGACCATGCAAAACCAAAGAAAATGAAACCTTATGAGCAATCTTGTGTACTTGTGTTGTAAAGTGGGTCGTAGACACTTTAATAGCAAAGATGGACTAAAGAAGGCCTGATCAGAGGCAGAAACAATACAGACTGTCAGAACCTTAAAACAGTTGTATCTCACAAACTAGGATGAGTTTTACAACATATCATATATGATTTTGGGGTAGGAGAAACTAATAAAGCCAACCAACCCCTCTATGCCAAGTTTTCCATACTAGATTTGAGAGATTTCATCAGATCGACAGTCAAAAGTCCCTTTTATTTTCATTTTTACTATAAATAGTAAGTTTTAGTTTGAGTTAGAGAAAACCAAGAAGATAAGTTCATATATATTAAAGGTCAAATCATTATTTGCCTATGTATAGATGATATGCTAATATTTGGACCAAATGAGGATTGTGTGAAAGAAACTAAAAAGTTTCTAAGTACCAACTTGACATGAAGGATATGGGTAAAGCTGATGTAATATTAAGTATTAAGATTTATAATCTTAATGATGGAATACCCTTAACACAATCTCATTACCTAGAGAAGTGTTAAAGAAGTTTAATCACTATGATGGTAAACCGGTTTCAATCACATTTGATCCAAGTATTAAATTGGTTAAAAATACTAGTAGATGTAAAGCACAACAAGAATATGTGAGTGTTATTGACAGTTTAATGTATGTAATGAATTGCACTAGACCCAATATAGCATTCATAGTAGAAATGTTAAGTAGGTATAACAATAATCCATGACAAGTACACTGGAATGCGATTTCGAAGGTTTTGAAGTATCTAAGAAGAACCATAGACTATGGACTGCATTATAAATCATATCCCGCTATACTTGAAGGGTACAACGATACAAGCTGGAATGCAGAAAGAATGAAATCTAAATCTACAAGTGGCTAGATATTCACTCTTTGAGGAAGAGAAATATCATAGGCATCTAAGAAATAAACATGCATATCTCACTCTACAATGGAAAGTGAGTTTATTGCACTTGGTGCTGCTTGTAAAGAAGGTGAATGGCCAAGATATCTATTGATGGAAATTCCATATTGGTCAAAACCTACTCCTGCTATATCTATCTTTTGTAATAGTTAGGTCACTTTTTGTCGTGCTACGAGTAAAATTTATTATTGTAAGTCTAGAAATGTAGGTCTAAGGCATAACTTTGTTAAAACATTGTTCAGAGATGAAGTAATCACAACGGAATATTTAAATCCATCATAAACTTAGCAGATCCCTTAACAAAAGACTTATCAAAAGATTAAATAATGAGAACCACTAAAGGAATGGGACTAAGATCCATAAATATATAACTTTCACTCTTGATGGCAACCCTACCTATGTTTTGAAATATAAGTTAGGTTCAAATGGACAAACAAGTCAAGTACGTGATTGAAACATGCAGTAGAAAAAAAAATGATTCTCATTCCTAAAAGTTTAGTATTTAGTTTATGCATTTCATAGGAGGCTGAGTACTAAATCTTAATAGGTCTATAAGCAGACTATGTTGAGATGAAGCATAATCATCTTATAGATTATTGATAAGATTATTTTTGAAAAGATGGGATCGTCTCTAAAATACTCATGAAATAGGATACTCACAAGGCCAGAAATGTGCGAACTTTTAAATCTCCAGTTATATATGAATATATGTGTGTTATGTGTCCGGTGAGTTATATAAAGTTCTTAGTTCAAAACTAATGGGTCGCTAAGTACCTAGCATAACTTTAATACGTGTACACTAAAGTAAAGATTCAAATTCAAAAGATATATTTATTTATACACCTATTTATACTAATATATCATTCGTTCTACAATCTGATTTTATTTTTGAAATTGTGGGGGATTATTGTGTTTTTTAAAATAAAAAAAATAAATTTCAAAAATAAAAGTTTATTTTAATAAATAAATAAATATATTAATAATTAAAACTTTCCTTGAATAGAGTGTGTAGTCAAATGGTAAGAGAAGGGCTTTTTGCTTCTGCAACCAAGGTTCAAATCTCCTTAAGGCATCCGCGCAAGTGGCGTGAGCTGTAGGGCGCTTTATTAGGCGTATTTAGCACTTCGCACGTGCGCATCATCGCATGAAGCTAAAAGAGCCTTATTCTTTTTGGCACTGGTTCAAATCATTTTAAGTCATGGTGCAACTTGAATTGAATTAGAATCTACCATGAAGTATTTTAACCTTAGTGTTGAATGAGAGTAACTTTGACATGGTTGTACATATGGCACCTATGCCACGTATCGCTTATGTGGCAACAGTTAAGATGATTAGAACATATGGTTACAGTTTTATACTGTTGAATAACTGTTTCTGTCTGAAAGGGTACATAAATAACTGTCATCGGACAAAGAGTTATGTCCTTTCATGAAAGACAATTATTTGCTGTGAATGGTTATGGAGTTCTTGAAGAGGCACATTAGCATCTCTTCAGGAAGAATTCCATGACCCTTCAATTTCTATAAATCCTGGATATTATAAACTAGAAGATATACTCTTCATTCTTAAGATAATATCATCTTCTGTGCAAGTACTCTTGATCTGACCTCTTGCTAAGTTTTTTCTGAACGTCTTAAAGGCATATCAGTGTCAAATCTAGTAATTTGTTCAACACTTAAATGTGCAAATTTTCATATTAAAATTCAGATTGAGAGTTTATTGTATCCTAAAGACAATTTGCAGATTTCCTACGTTTATACTTATTGGAACTACCAGGAAAAGGTCAACAAATTTGTCTTGAGATATTGACTATTCAAATCAAGCCTTGAACTCGATAAATCTGTCCTCCATTGTGTACAAAATTCTTTCGTTTCTAACACAATCTTCACGGTGTAATGTGCCAGATGAATGGACCGTATTTCTGACTGCACCGTGTAGCCCCCACTTTCTATCAAAACACTTAAAAATGATAGGCCCCACGTTGAAGATCTTCCGTTTCGAAAATCAGGCAGATGCACTCATGAGGTAGGTCACACCTCTAAGTTGAGTCAGGCCGTCAATTATCCATTGATTTCAAAGGATTAGCCGACCTAATAATGTAAGTGGCCCAATTTTTGTGCCATATGATTTTTGTGGATGGGCAGGACGATGATGTGTTGTAGGGGTTAATGTTGTACTTTGCCTCTCCATCATGAGCTCTCCTTCAATGAGACATCTCATCATGGATTAAAGCTCATGATAGTTGGTTATTAAGATTGTTTTAAATACTAGCTGGAAGGAAATATAATCTCTAATACATAACGAAATAACAGAGAATGTAATCAGTTGTCTAAAACTAATATACTAACCTTGTATTTTGAGTAGGACTCTTCTTATTTTCCTGAAACAACCGTTGCAGTCGATGTTGATCCTCATAAGCATGCAGCAAAACTGCAAAGAAAGAGAGGCCAAGCATCCCTTAACATCCTTAATAATGATACAAACGCTTTTGGTAGAAATATTTGCATGAGGAAAAAAGAAAAGGAAATGCTTGCCTTTTCCGTCATCAAGGGGAGATTTCTGAGCCGATGATTGTCAGCTGCCTCCACAAGCGAAGGAAGGAAATTTATAGATGGTATTAGGAATCTTGAGTTGTTTGGAGTGTATTCTAATCTGGGTTTGCATTTGGCATTTGTTTTTGCTGTAGCATCTGATTCTATTTAAGCCCAAGCTGAGGGAGAAAGAAAGCGTCTTGTTTTTGCATAAGCTGAGGGAGAAAGAAAGCGTCTTGTATTATAATGTGGGCCAGGTTGTTTGTACGCTTGTGTGATATCTTAACCATTCAATGGGTGGGATTGATCCGATGTGATTATGGACTTACCAAAAAAACAGGTTGGTCCACTTATAAGGTCGGCCACACGCATACCTGAAATATAGAATCTCCATCTTCTCTTTTTTATAACCGTTCGTTTTACTCACACGTTTGGCATGCCTGATCACTGCACTTAGGGCATGATCATAGAGGTTCCCGCCTGATGAATGGCCTGGATCTTGCACACTAGGACCGAGAATATGTGCAAAGGCTACGAGTGAAGAGTTGGCCATAGGCTCTGATTGGTCCTAGTCATGGATCCCACCCCCTGTAATCTGTTGACCAATAAAATGCCTCTCCCTTGGTCGTTGTGTGTGGATCAAAGTAGATGCCGTTAGGTAGCTAACCAACTCTCATGCTTTACACCTATGCATGGGAGAAGGCTGCTCTGATCTCCATATGTGGACCCATGTGCCATCCTGGGACATGTCTAGGCATCCAGTCCATGTATCAGGTG
Organism: Magnolia officinalis; assembly: GCA_021015155.1. Classification (NCBI taxonomy): domain Eukaryota; kingdom Viridiplantae; phylum Streptophyta; class Magnoliopsida; order Magnoliales; family Magnoliaceae; genus Magnolia; species Magnolia officinalis. The sequence continues at coordinate 44,945,912 of JAJHSJ010000014.1, read as the reverse complement.
GGACCCACCATGTTGATAATCTGGTCAGAAAATCAGTCTGTTTGACTATCAGGTAGGCCACACAAGCAGGAAAACAAAGGAAGACTTCAAAATATTGCAAGTTTTCGTGGACCATCTAATTTTATTTATTTATTTTTGGTAGGTGTGGGTTACCTGACTGGTGCACCGCCTCTCTTTTATGACCGGTTGATAAAACCCGATGTAGGGCTCGACTGCGCTAAATTTTTGGTGACATGATCTGAGCTGTGGACCGCACCTGATATACATCACTCTGAACTCTTACACGTGACAGCTTGGCTTCTGCTTCCACGTGCAAGCAAACTTCTCTACAATTTTATTTTATTTTTCCTGAAGACTGATCACTACCGTCAGCATCATTGAGGATGAATCTCATGGAATGACGTTTGGAAAATCCTAACCAAAGCTTTGTACGTTGATGTGAAATTATACACGCTTTTAACTGCTTGTTCCTTAAGGGGACAGTTCGATGGCTACGATTGTTTCAGCGGTGCGACTTCCTTAAGGCGCACCGTTATCAGAGGAAGGAGAAACGAGGAAGACAGCTTGTAGCACATACACATGGAGAGAGGGAAGGAAATCGAGAGTGGATGGGGCTGAGAGAGAAATGATCGAGGGTGGATTTTTTTTATTTTTTTTACGCACGGGAATTGAGGACGGTGGGGGCGATGGATGCATTTTTTAGGGCATTCGTTTACTTCCATGCCAGATCGATTGTTATGTACAAGAAACTTCTTTTTTCATCCAAAATAGTTGAAAACCGCTCCAAATTTGGAACGGCCAATTGCAATACCTGAACCAAAATGTAGCCATTTCAAATTTATGATTTTGGTGGTGTCAATGACTATGGGCATGCCCCTAAGGATCTTTCCAACTGAAAGGAGAAGCCCTGAATAAACTCTGCCGAGCCCACCACCGTGATGTATCTTATCCACACCGTCCATCTATTTTTCCAGCTCATTTTAGGCATGAACTCAGAATTGAAGCATATACAAGCTCAAGTGTACCACCATAAGAAATATAAGAGAAGACGTAACCTATGATAGATCTTTCTTTATCATGATATCCTACATCATCAACATCCGTGACTGCTCTAACAAGTAATAGCACATCAATTAACTTCTAGTAATGAAGGATTCATTTCAAGTAACCTTAAATTAATAAAGGGTTCACTTCACCACACAGTCTAACCATATTCACCATGTGTTCATTGGCTACTCCTCACTACTGGTGCATACAATAGCAAACATAAAGCACACAAGGCTGTTGTTGCTGATGAATATGGTACTTGAATATATTTGCCTTTTTCTTATTTGTACTATAACATTAATTTAAAAATACTTGCAATTAATAAGGAATGAAGTAATGACCGGATTACAATTTTTCATATTAAAACAATACAGAACTCTTTCAAAATAATTCTTTTAAGTTTATTCATACTTTTTTATTCTTCTTTTCATTAAGTACGATCATCTAATCTAAGTAACGGTACTCAAATACTTTATATCAAATTCCCTAGTATTCACAACCCCAAGTGCAAGGCTGTGCTGTAGTAATAACTCGGTAAGACCGAGATCGTATCTACAAGGGACTAACTTGTACGTATTCCAAAAACAACTAGATCTAGAACTAGTAAACTAAAA